>OY744567.1:2849909-3536409 GCA_963556235.1 Cryptophagus acutangulus | reverse complement strand
CCGGTTGTGGAGACGGTCAAAAGCGATGGCGCATTTTTAGTTGAGGAACCGCTGGAAATTTTGCGTTCCGGAAATTTCGCCAAAATCCCAATAATGATTGGGTTCAACACAGCTGAAGGAATGTTGTACGAAATCGTGCGCAAAACCAGACCGTACTGCAAGTTGTCTAAAAATTTGGAAATTGAGATTCCATACGAGCTGAATTTACCTTTAGGAAGCGAACAGTCCAAGGAAGTGGCGGATAAAATCAAAAAGTTCTACTTCCAAGACCGCGAAGTGGACGAAGACAGCATCAACACCACGTATTTGGTAAAAATGTAGCACCATTTAATTAAAATATTAATGAGATGATTTTAGTTGAAAGGAGACAACCAATTCATGTACGGCATCTACAAAACGGTGTTGCTCCAACGGGAGCACACTACGGAACCAATTTACGTGTACCTCATGTCCCTAGAAGGAAGCCTAAATTTCTTCAAAAAATTCTGCGAAGCCAAACACTTAAAAACCCTCTTTCTCTGCTTATTCCTCTCACGCATGTCTGCGAAATGCGGTGTATTACGAAGCTTGTTCCACTCGTTGGGCAATTTGATCCCAGCCAAACCTTTGGAAGGTGTGAGTCATGCGGACGATTTGGGTTACCTGTTCAAGTCGTTCTGCACGTCCAAAATTACCGTTGGAAGTGCGGAAGACACGCATATTAAGCGCTTCGTTAAAATGTGGACGAATTTCGCGCGATGTGGCAATCCGACTCCCGAACCCGACGATGATGTTTTGAATAAGGTGACTTGGTCGCCGGTGGAGAAGAGTGAGTTCCACATTTTGGATATTGGGAAGGATTTGAAGAGTGTGCAGTTTCCGTATGAGACGCGGATGCAGTTTTGGGTCGATATTTTTAATCAGTACGCTAGTTAAGGACTTCGCAATTAATTTTCTAATAGATCTGATATGTTTAAGTTTTAATGCTGTTGCAATTTATTTTTTAAAAAATTGGTGAATATTTTTGGAGCATTTTATATACTGTTGAAATTGTGCAATACCAAAATACTGGTATTTATTTTGTATTCGAATAAATTGTATATTTTTTAAATCCGTCTTTATATTTTTAACATCGATCCAAAGTACCTTTAATTTAATTATTTTCACTCAAATAATATCGTGTTGATAAATCCCATCGAGCAATATCGTCGAGTTCCGTAAGCAAGGTCATCAACTTGACTTGCCTTCACGAACAAAATCGTAAAGCTAGTTTCGTAAAATGCAATCAATACTACACAGCAAAAAATGCATCCGATCATCCAAATAAACGACGGAAAAATTTCCGGCAAACTCGCCAAAGATTACTATGATCAAACCTACTACAGTTTCCAAGGAATACCATACGCTAAGCCACCTATAAACAACCTCCGCTTTAAGTTAAGTACACTACTTAATTATAACAATTTATTTTAACGTTCGTTCAACCTACAGGCCCCAGAACCGCCGGAAAAATGGACGGGGATTCGAGATGCCACCCAAGAAGGCGCACCATGCTACAGCAAAAATTTTCTGCAAACCTACGAAGGTTCTGAAGACTGTCTCACTTTAAACGTCTTCACGTCCAAGCTATCCGGTCTAAACCCCGTAATGGTCTGGATCCACGGTGGCGGCTTCACATCCGGTTCCAGCACTTCCCAATTATACGGTCCCGAATTTTTGGTACCACATGGAATCGTCTTGGTGACCATCAATTACCGCACTGGCGCTTTGGGGTTCGTAAATTTGCACCACGACAATTCCTTGCAAGTTCCTGGCAACGCCGGATTGAAGGATATGGTGATGGCGTTGAAGTGGGTGCAGAGCAATATCCGACACTTTGGTGGCGATGCGGGGAATGTGACCATTTTTGGCGAAAGCGCCGGAGGCGCTGCCGTGCACTACTTGATGCTGTCCCCCTTGGCTAAAGGACTTTTTCACAAAGCGATCGCGCAAAGTGGATGCGCGTTGAACGCTTGGAGTAGAGGGTCGAAGAATTCCGCTTACGAATTGGCGAAAGTGACGGGGTTTGAGAGTTGCGATGAGCGGGGGATTTTGGAGCATTTGCAGAGCTTGGATGTTGAGGAGTTGTACGAAGGGGTTTCGAGGATTAAAGATGTATTTTCGTACTAGAGGTGTGGTACCGAGATCTAAATAATTTGTGTAGAATTTCAGTATTGGAATTGTTCGTCCGTTTTGTCCTGTGGTAGAAAATGCGTCAAAGGATGCGTTCCTTTGTGAGGAGCCGGAGGAGATTATGAAGTCCGGGAGGTATAATAAGGTGCCTTTGATGATGGGGTATGTTTCAAGCGAGGGGATGTTGGTGTATGCGACGTATCGGGAGAAGAGGAATTATTTGCTGCATGATGACACTTTGATACCGTTCAGTATGGGGTTGAGGAAAGGGAGTCAAGTCTATAAAACTATTAGTAAGAGGATCAAAGAGTTTTATTTTAAAGGAGAGGAACTAAGGGATGAAACTGTCGATAATTTGTTGAGGGTACTACCTGCTTGGTGCAAAACGTGATTTATTTTACTAATTTATTTCTTTTAGCTTTATACGGATAATTACTTCTTCATCGATATTCACAAATCGGCCGAATTGCACGCGTCCAGTCAACCCGTATATTTTTACCGATTCGCTTTAGAAACGGAGCTAAATGCCATAAAGAACGTTTTCAACATCGCGAATCCTGGAACTTGCCACGGGGACGATTTCTGTTACCTTTTCAAAGGACTACTTACACCCGAAATTCAAAAGGGTAGCGTTGAAGAGTCGTCTATGCAAAAAGTGACGAAATTATGGACCAATTTTGCCAAATTTGGAAACCCTACTACAATCGACAATATTGATATTAAATGGAGCCCTATAGACCACAAATTTAATTATTTAAATATCGACGAAAAGCTGGAGATGCGGATTGATCCCGAACAAGACGCGGTGGAATTTTGGCGCGAAGTGCTACAATTCAAAGAAGCACACGCTAAAATGTAGTATTGCAATCAAATTGAATTAGTGGCGCAGGCGCGTGTCGGTGGATTAGTAATTAATTAACCTATTGTGATTATTTTGCTTTCAATGTCTTTTTAGTTGTTGTTAAATATTTTTTGTTGGCAGGTTTGTAGTTAAATAAATAATTTCGCGCAAATCATAAATTTAATTCAACAAAACAACGTCCTTGGTTCAGTTCCAATTGCCTTGAATTTAAATTCATTACACAATTTAATTATGTTAAATATTTATTTTGCTTGCAGTTTTTTCCGTAGAAAGTATTATTTTGTATACGAAAATAAATATTTCGTGGAGCCCCCTTCTTTGATCTAACTTTCTAATGTCTTCTTAAAAATACGTAAAGATGCAATTAATACAATCACGTGGGTTTTCAATGTGCTTCAAGTATTATTTACTCAAGATAAATACTTTTTCGAGTGTCTTAAATAATTTAAAAATCTACTAGTTTTCGATAAAGTCTAAAGTGCAATCCAATTAAATCGTACATATTTTCAAAGATAATTACCATTCTTGCAACTCGATGTTGTAACATTGAAAATATGCGCCTACATTCTCAATGTTTATTATTATTACAGTATTAATGTTGCCTACATAGAACAAACATACAAATAGTAGATAATTTAATAATAATTTCGTAAAATAAAAATGTACACTTTTCATTATCACAAAATTGATAAGTAATTTCTAGTACCTTTATTTTAAAGCTTGTCGCACCTGGTTCGGAATTTAATTTGTGAAAATTGCAAATCTAGTGCGGAGTGAAAATGAGTGAGCCAATTGTAACAATCGCAGATGGCAGGATTAAAGGGTGCTCGTGTGAGGACGCGCGAGGACAAACGTATTACAGCTTTCAAGGCATCCCTTATGCGAAACCACCAGTCGGAAAATTGCGATTTAGAGTAAGAATTATCGTTTTGAAATTATAATTATTAGATAATAGATCTGATGTCATTTGCAAAACTATTATTATAAATAAAGAAACGCAGTATTGATTAGTTTCATGTTGCTAATTTACATTCAATTAGATTAGTTGTTATTGATGTATTTTATTGGATAATTAAAAATATGTTTCCTATATAAGAAAATATAATTATAAAATTAATTGAAAAACGCGCTTATCAATTTTGCCGATAAACTACTCATTATTAATTATGAAAGTAAATTATATAATATTGATTATAAATATAGCTCGTATTTTATTACATATTGTAGGATAAAAATCACAACACCACTTGTCAACACGAAAATACAAACTGCTTTAATAATAGTAAATGGAAAAATAACAAGATTCAGAATGGAAAATACACAAAATAGTCAAAAAGTCTTTGCTCTGCGTCTTGTCTCTTTGCCGCCTTCTCTCGTCTATCTGAATCACTCGCGCACACCCGGTCGCGTCTATTCAAGTTCCAGCGGTCCCCAAACAACAACACTAATCGGTGACCACCAAACTTTTCTCCCACATTCGGCCATCCTTCTAATCATCCGCCTCGGATGATTGGTTTTCATCATGCAACCATTTCTTTAAATATTCAGCGCATGTTGAGGTCTTCAATGGACCTTCACCACTTCCCACTTTGATAACATCATAAGTATTGTAACCTTTAACCTTTGCGATGCGGTATGGTCCCAAAAATTGAGGTTTTAGTTTCAAACCTGGTCCGAATTGAGTTCGCTTAATTGCTACCAAGTCATCAACTTTGTAGCGATCCGCTCGCTTGCGCCTCATGTTGTAGGTCTTGCGATTTTCTTCCTGCACTTTTGATATCTGATTCTTTGCATCTCGCCTCAGTTCTTCTCTGCATTGTTCAAAGGAATTTAAAAATTCTTCTTCCAATAATTCGCGTAATCTCAAATCAGATTTGGTTTTCATTTTGATTCCAATCATTACTTCAAAAGGCGTCTTATTTATACTTCGCTGAACGGTAGAATTAAGGACTTGTTGAAGGTGGTCAACGTGACGATACCAATTAGCAGGGTTCTCGATTGACAGTTTACTCAGCACCGATATGATTACTCGATTTAAGCGTTCTACCTGTCCGTTCGCTCGTGGCAGTCCAGTAGTAATCGTCAGGTTTTCAATGCCCTCGCCCTCGCAATAGTCGCAAAATTCTTTTGACGTAAATGCAGTCCCTTTGTCGGATATTATTCTTGAAGGATTCCCAAATGTTTTCTTCTGCATATCCAACTTGGATATAACTTCTTGGCTCGTGGTAGATCGCGTAGGATAGAGCCAGACAAACTTAGTGAATGCATCTATTACAGCAAATATGTGTTTATACTTCTTACTAGTGGATTCCATCGGACCTAGATGATCGATATGGTAAGTACTTAATGGAAATTCGTCCTTCGGAATTGGATTCAGAAGTCCTTCTTTCTTGCCTTCCTTTCTATTTACCAAGATACATCGCACACAATTTGAAATACACTTTTCAATCTTTGCTTTCAAATCGGGAATGAAATATTGCTGCTTGATTAATTCTTCTGTTCTCCTCGCAGCAAAATGGCCTCTTTCGTGAGCGTTTTTTATTATTTCTGTTTGAGCAGCTTCGGGTACCACAAGTAAATCAATACCATTTCCAAACTTGTAAAGAATGTCGTTTCTTGTTATGTAGCCGTCATAGGTGGTTGTTTTCAAAACTTCCTTTATCGCTCGAATATGCTCATCCTTTTCTTGTAACTTCTTTATCCGTGGAATGAACTCATCTGCATCTATAGTTAAGACGGGATAACGGCTTAACGAATCTACATGCTGCATTCTTGATCCTGCGCGATGTTCTATTTCGTAATCAAAGTCTTCCAATAAAAGAGCCCACCTTGCAACTCGTGTTGTGAGATCCTTTTTGTTCATCGTCTTCTGGAAAGCAGAGCAATCGGTAACTAGCTTGAAATGATTGCCTAGCAGGTAAATTCTAAACTTCTTCAACGCTTCGACTATGGCCAACACTTCCAATTCATAGCTACTATACTTCCTTTCTGCGTCAGTGGTTTTTCTGCTCATGAAGTAAACTGGATGTAGCTGGAGATCGTCTTCTGATTTTTGCAGTAATACTGCCCCATATCCTTCAATACTAGCGTCTGTGTGAACCTCAGTTTCAGCATTCTGTCGGAAAATAGTCAATACTGGTTCACACACAAGTGCATTCTTGAGTTTTACAAACGCTTGTTGCTGGCATGCATTAAATTCGAATAACCGGTTTTGCTTCAGTAAGTCACTGAGCGGCTTTGCAATAATCGAGTATTGCGGTATGAATTTACGAAAATAGCCCGTAAGTCCTAAAAAGCTTTGAACTTGCTTCGACGTTTTCAACTCTGGGAAATTCATAACAGCTTTTGTTTTCAGTGGTGATGGGTAAATTTTGCCGCCTTCAATTACATGGCCCAAAAACTCGATTCTACGTTTTAAAAAATGACATTTTCTTTTGTTGATAATCAGTCCATGTTCCTTAGCCGTTTGTAATACTTGCTTCAGCTTCTGAATTCCATCTTCTTCATCGTCGGCAGGAATTATGAGATCGTCCATATAAGGTAATGCTATGCTCTTCATCGACAATTGATTGAAAGTAACATTAATAAAGCGCTGAAACACGGCAGGTGAATTGCAAAGGCCAAAAGGTACTTTAAGGAACTGATACTGACCGTCGTGTGTTACAAAAGATGTATATTTACGGCTTGCTTCTTCGACAGCGACATGGAAAAATCCGTTCTTCAGGTCGATCGTGCTGAACATTCGGGCACTAGACAATTTATCGAGTACATCCTCAATCAGCGGCAGTGGATATCTGTCCTTGACTATGAGTCGGTTGATCTTCCGGTAGTCTATGCAAACTCGTGGTGAACCATCCTTTTTCTTTACTACTACGACTTGGCTAGCATATTCCGATGAACATGGTTCAATCACCCCATCTTTCAACCATTCTTGTACCTGATCTTCAACTATTCGTCTTTCGGGATATGGTAAACGGCGTGGTCTGCAGTAGATCGGTTGATCCACGCTGACAATTATCTTCATCACTATATTTGCGCTCTTCGTTTTCTCCGGTTCATATTCGTCAATAATTTGTTCGATTTCTTTTCGACACTTCTCATCAGAAATGTGTCTGGTGTCAAGGTCATCGTTGATAACTTCTATCTGTAGCAAATTATCCTGTTGACGACGTCTTATCACGATTCCGTCTTGATTAATTATCAATTCGGCCTGATTTAACAGCTCCTGGCCAATTATAGCTTCGGGCATCATAACGCTTTTCGGGACGACATGCACGATTGTTGGGAACGCTTCCCCGATGTAGATAGTAGTTCCAAAAAATCCCATACTTTCTACGCAGCTATCACCAAATCCGCTCAATGTTAATTTTGAAGTATTCAAACTTGGTTGACCTATCTTTTGATAGACATCCTCGCGTATGATATTCACATGACTTCCAGTGTCGATTAGGGCGTCGACTTCGTGATTTCCAATATGGACCGTCTTTGTCATTCTTCTGCCTTGAAATGTCGAAATAGTTGCTACAGTTGATGATGCTTGGTCTTGAAGTGCTTTAGCTTGGCTACATTCAGCGGCTTTATGTCCGAATTTGTTGCACTTAAAGCATTTCATACCTAAGTGCCGTGACTGACAATTTGACGAAAGATGTCCTTTTGCGCCACAATTAAAACAGCGTGAATCTGTTTTATCTGTCTTCTCCTTCGAATCGGATTTTTTCTCAGCGTTTTTTGTGCTGGGCTGCACAAAGTTCGTTTTGTTCTGCTGATTCTGCGTTCTGAGTTTAATTTTTTCGTAAACCGTCAATTTCTTCTTAAGATCCTTAAGATTTTCTGCGTCGTAGAGTAGCATTTTATTACTAGTGCTATCGGATATTCCATCCACGATGTACTGGATTAGAGCCTCCTCTTCGATTGAACCGCGACTAGCTAACTCCTTCATAATCAAAAAGTACTGTTGCACGGACTCTTCCCTCTTCATCTTCCTCTTCCCCAACATGTCATGCAATATCGCGCTATTCATCTTCGGTGCGAATTCTTCGTTTAATCGCTTTTTTAATCGCTGCCACGTTCGAATGTCGCTTTCGCTTTGAATAAACAAACGCGCGAGCCCTTTAAGCGACCGCTTCGCAAACACAAATGTCTGTATATCGGTCCAGCCCAACATCGTAGCATTATCTTCGAAGTCGGTAATCCATTTCTTAATCGAGTAATTATCTTCGCCATTGAATACTCGAATGGAATCTTCAATGTCCTTGAAACTCATAACAAATCGAGGAGCATTCGCATTTGCTGCACTCGACCCCGTCCCGCTGTCGCTACCTCGGTCATTGTCGTCTTCGTTGTCGTCATCATCAAGATCATCTTCTTCGTCATCGTCGTCGTCTTCTTCATTGAGCATTTCCAAATTCAACAAATGCTCGAAAATACGCGTTATCACTTCGTCTTTAGTGCCATTAGAATCAATGCGCAAAATGTCACAAATCGCGGAAAAATCACCATCAGTTAAATTTTCTTGCGCGTACGTCTTCTTCAATTCATGTTCTTCAGAGCCGGCCGCGAAATCAAAACCAACAAATTCCCGCACGCGTTGTCGGTTTTTGCGATTGCCTTCTTCGTTGAAAATAAACTTGTGCAATGCCTTAATCGCGAACACTGGCGCCTTCTTTATGTTATCGGCAATAAGCTTATTTTGTTGCAAACTTTCCATTGTAATTAAAAGTTTCGACTTACGTTATTGCAGCTGCTAATTCTTCTTAAGCGTCTTCCTTTTAGCGTCAGACAATTTTTGTTTGTTTCGTGCACAAAATGGTGGTCAAAGTCTTTGTTCAGATCGCCGTTGAAATCCTGGTTGATTCGCAGACGAAATCCCGGTTGAGCCCCCAAAATGTAGGATAAAAATCACAACACCACTTGTCAACACGAAAATACAAACTGCTTTAATAATAGTAAATGGAAAAATAACAAGATTCAGAATGGAAAATACACAAAATAGTCAAAAAGTCTTTGCTCTGCGTCTTGTCTCTTTGCCGCCTTCTCTCGTCTATCTGAATCACTCGCGCACACCCGGTCGCGTCTATTCAAGTTCCAGCGGTCCCCAAACAACAACACTAATCGGTGACCACCAAACTTTTCTCCCACAATATTATATTTAATTACCATAAAAAATGCACGTAAAAAACAAATATCAAATTATAAAATATTAATAATTTTTGATAACAAAACACTTTAAACTAATTGCGCCAATAATCGTTGAATTTCACAAACTAATCAATTTGAACAATTAATTCAATTTTTTTTAAGATGCTAAAAAGGTGCCAAGAAACTTTTATTTTAATTTTTTTTTTCTAATTTTAATTTTAAAATAGAAAAATGAAAAAAGTTGCGAGATTAACAATTAAAAATTTTGTTCGCGATTTTTTCAGTTTTTCATGATTTTGTCAATTCCTGTTGATCCCACAAAAAAAATGTATAAATATAACTTGTAGAGCACTTAATTTTCTATAATTTTCATATATTCATATTTTTTATCACTAGAAAGATACCCGAGATAGAGAGCGTCAAAGTTGACTAAAATATTTTTCGTTTGTCAAATTTGCGCTTTACCATAGAATCTTACGATTTTTTGCTTATAACTTTTTAAAAACTAAAATTACAAAAAACTTCCAAGAATAAAAGTTGTAGGAAATAGTATTCCGCAAAATTTAAAAAATAAAAAAAGTTTCTACGACCAATAGGAACCCAGCAATCCATTTCCCGCCATTTTTAAAACTCGAAGATATTTTGTAACGCCTTTTAAAAATTTGATAAAATTTTCCATTTTTGCTAATTTACTGATAAACCGATTATTTAAAACAGGCACCACAACCCGTGGATCCATGGACAGACATCCTAGACGCAACAACCGAAGGAAACCAAAGCATCCAAAAGCATTACCTCACCAAACAAATTCAAGGATCAGAAGACTGCTTAAATTTAAATGTCTACACCCCACAGGTTCACCCTTAATTAAAATATAAATAAACCTATCGTTAAAACAATTAATCAGCTAGGATCAAATGTATTGAAACCCGTGATGGTTTTCGTATACGGCGGAGCTTTCGCTCAAGGATCGAACGGTACCGAAATTTACGGCCCCGACTTTTTGATCACCCAAGACGTGGTCTTGATGATTATGAATTACCGATTAGGCGTTTTGGGCTTCTTAAGTCTGGACGACCCCAGTTTGGGAGTACCTGGAAATGCGGCCTTCAAGGACATGGTACTGGCGTTGAAATGGGTGCAGAAAAATATAAGCAATTTCGGTGGTGATCCAAATAACGTCACGTTATTTGGCGAAAGTGCTGGAGCTGCTTCGTGCCACTTCCTAATGCTGTCGCCCATGTCGCAAGGGTTGTTCCATAAAGTGATTGCGCAAAGTGGGTGCGCTTTGAACGGCTGGGCGTATGGTAAGAAGAACGCGAAAGAATTGGCGGACGATTTAGGGTTTCCGTGGAAGGATGAACGGGATATATTGACTCATTTGGAAAATGCACCAATTGAGGAACTGATTAAAGGACAATCGCTTTTGGATGAGGTAATTTTGTGATGCAAATAAATTTGAGATGATTGAAGTAGTATTTTATTTAGAAAGATATTTTGTCGAACAATGCGAGATACATTGGACTGGTTGTGGAGAATCCCGAGTCGAAAGAAGAAGCGTTCTTCAACTGCTCGCCAGTCGATATCCTTCTATCCGGGAAGTACAATCAAATACCAATAATAATGGGATTTAATTCGCTGGAAGGCGCGTTGTTCGACATCTTAGTCAAAAGGGACAAACAATCAATTTACTGGAACGATTGTGAGACGAATGTTCCGATATTTTTGAATTTGGAGAAAGGCAGTCATGTGTCCAAAGTAGTAGGTCATAAGATTGTTAAGTTCTATCTAGGTGGCAATGAGGCTTCCATAGACACGCATAGGAAGCAACTTTATGACGTAATAAATTTATCTAGCGATTAGCAATTAATTTGTTAGGAAAATTTCAGGTGACCACAGATAATTGCTTCCTAAGAGGAATCTACAGTTCCGTTAAAAACCACGTCAGCATTTCCAAAGTTCCTATTTACATGTACCGAATGGACATTGAGACGGAATTGAACACCTACAAGCGGTTAACTGGAACCTCTTTTCCTGGTAACTATTTTTTCCAATTTGAAATCGAGTACAATAATTTTTTTCTAGGAGCAAGTCATGCGGACGATTTGGGCTACCTCTTCAAAAACATCTTCACTCCAGAAATACTTCCTGGAAGCATAGAAGACGTGATACAACAGAAGTTTTTGAAGTTATGGGGCAATTTCGCGCGCTATGGTAAACCAACGATTGAAAGTGATCCGTTATTGGATGGAGTCGATTGGAAGCCAGCCGAGAAGAATAAAATCCATTATTTGAATATTGCGGACAAATTGACGATGAAGTGTAATCCGGAGCCGAAGCGAATGGCGTTTTGGGACTCGATTTTCAGGATTAGTCCTGTTACGGCAAAACTGTGAGAAATATTATATTAATATTTATGGATGGAATTGTGTGGATTTGAAATAAATTTATTTCATTTAATTTACGGCATTAATTAAATAAAAATTAATAATGACTATTGTTTTAGTTCTTTAGGTCAAATTTTATCATCAGGCTTATGTAATAAACAATAGACTTCGAATTAGAATAATAAAAACGTATTAATTCGCTCGTCATGCATTCGTTATCGGAAATATAAAATTTGGCCCAATTATTTCTATAGCTATCGATGTGATAACCGAATCATATTGATTGATAGGCAATTGAGTAGAGAATTCCAAATCAAACAATCAAATACATTTTATAGAGAAATAAGGTCAATTCTGATAAAAAACGAATTTAATTTTAAGTTCGTGGATAAAATATAGTTATATCAGTTCAATGAACCATATTGTACATTACTTTTTCAAATATTGACTTACAATACAATTGAACGATATTTTTTCGTAACAAAATCGAATTTCTAGTTTATCGAGAAAATAATATCAACAAGCCATTATTGGCAAACCGGATGCCTGCTAATAGGCTATTATTGACTTTATTCAAATATTGAACCAAATCTATTTATTCTTGTCAAATAGCCAACTAAAAAATCAATATCAGGATCAAAAATAAGCCAATATACGAAATAAAAAATACGCATTTATTATGCCAACTAAAACTAAGTTACAAAAATTACTTCCATTACAAAACTAACTAACTAGAGGTTCCAATATTAATTTCACTCTCCTTATCATTCGCCTCCGTATCAATTTCCACCTCAATTTCGACTCCTCTAGTCATCCTCGGACTGTTCAACAAGTACGGCTCCGGTACCAAAACCGGACTACTATTCCCAAACATCGCCGACACCTGGAACGTCATCGGCGCTGGCCCTCCAATCGGCGGTCCATACCCTCCATACTGCGGCGGCTGTTGTCCACCATACCCCCCACTATTACCATCCCCCACACCGCACCCGCCAAGTTGGTAACACGGCGGAGTATGGTAATAATTCGGCCGGTAAAACGGCCCTTGCCGATACATGCTACCAAACCCATATCCTTGATCGTAGCACCCCGAGGCACATTTCTGGTACGTAGTCGAAGTCTGGTCGGTGTAATGGCCGTAGCAGCCTTGACAATCCGGCACTTGGTTGATGCTACAAGACACGTACGGCCAAACGGATTGGTAGCTGCATCTGGGTTGCGGTTGCGGGATGTAGATCAACTGTTGCTGGCAATTTGGGATGGGGCTGTTTGGCGTCATTTGGCAAACTTGCTTGGGTTCCACATGGACCACTGGCGCGGTGCAATGGTCGCCGCATTGCTGCGCTCGGTAATGGTAACATTTGCTGAATGGCGGTTCGTTGATTGGGACGCATTCTCGGGGGCTGATCACGCTGCAGCAATTGGAGCTTCCGTTTTGGTTATGCGATGATACTTCTTTGATGATCTCTCGTAGAGTTTCCTTCTCGTTGGTGAAGAAGCGATCCGCGGAGCGACCCGGGAGGGAAATTGGTGGAAGATAGTTCAAACTTGGCGCATCTGGAGCCTCGATGGTAATGTTGTTAATATTCGTGTTGTTCAAAGTAATTGGAACGTCAATCAGATTCGTATTGTTGATCACGTTATTCAAGTGGATGATCGTCGTGATGTTGTGCTTCGAATTGGTACCATGAGACGTTGAGACTTTATTGTCACCCTTCGCAATATCAATTGCTGTGGTTTTGGAGACGCCCTCGTAGCAATCATGTCTGCACCTTTTGCGACACCCCGAAGTCTTGCATTTGGCATGGCACGTCTTGTGACAGCAATGATTGGTCTGGCAATTGCTGCAGCAAGAGGTGCAACATGAATTGCAGGATCCGGAGTCGCAATCGCCGGAGCAAGAGTCGCAGTCGCATTCGTTGCAGCAGTTTCCATCTTCACAGGAGTTGTCGCAATCTTGGGTAGAGCGTTTGCTACGGCGGATGCATTCCACGTAGCTGGAGTAGTCGGTGGTCACGTCGCATTTTTCCACTTGGTTTGTGCAGATGTTGGGGGTTTTGGCGGTGGTGGATAAGTAGCAAGCGCTTAGGAATATTAGGAAGAGAAGTTGTTTCTTCATCGCTGTAATTGAACGAGTTTTTTTTGGATTGGTTAGACGAAATATTGGTGACTTACTTTTTGGCGCTGAAACACAGTAGAGGTGTCACTGAAAATGTTACGCTGTAAATGGCTGAATCGCCACACTTACTTTACCTATATCATTTAAGATAAACACATAGGTGCTTAAAGCCCCCCCATATTTGTTCTCTCTTGATGTGGGGCAAAAAATTTACATAGAGCCAATATAGCGTATTGACTTTGTGTAATCTACTAAAAATCTTCGTTATTTTTCAAATGTTATGAATGAGTGAATTGCAAACAAATATAGATTAGTAATTGTTCAATCAACACTCGAAACCTAACAACAAAAAATAATTTCGTTTCGCTGGAAAAGTTCCATTTTTTTTTTGGCGGGAAAACTTACAATGTGGTATCAAAAATACTATTTGCGAAGAGAAAACGATAAATTATATTTAACTAACATAACGCACCTCGTTTAATTGCAATAATACTATGCAAGAGAAAATAAACAATATAATCAGTATAAACTTTGCTTTGTACTATTTAATAGTTTTTTTCGGCTAATTATTTGCATAAAATCGTAATATCAATATTTAATAATCTTCTTTAATTTTTAAAAAAAGAAGCTAACGACTTGCACAGTAAAAATAGTCTACAAAGTAATTTATCAGCTATAGACGGGAGAGAAAACCGTTTCATATGCAAAATTACTTAAAAAATGCCCTTATCACAGTATAATGAAGACCTCAATTGTTTTGCATCTTAATAATACATTTTCGCATAGCTTTATTAGTTAGTCGTGCAGTGACCACAGTCCATCAAGCTTCAAAGGTAAATCACTCTTCTCAATTACACCCTTAACTTACAAAATTTCTTCTATAGATGAAACCACTACTAGTACTAATAATTCTACTACTCTCCCAAATATTCGTTATCCACGCAATTAACTCCGAATGTAACCCGACTCCCGAAATATGCAACCAAACCGACATTTACGAAGATTACGTGGAATGCGTCCGTCGGCAAAAAAGGTCCATCCCTTGCTGGGATGCGGACACCGACTGCAATTGCACGGACGATTGCAATTGTGAGGATCCAGAAGATTCGTGCAAAATTTGCTGCAACAGTCCTACATGTTGCGAAAAAACTTGCAATTCCAGATGCAAGGTGCCGCAATGTCGATCGTCCTGTCGCACGAATTGCAAGAAGGTACCACGAAGAAGACCAGAAATTGCGCCCAACGAAAAAGCTAAAAACTTCACCAGCATCGTCAACGTTTATAATATTTTGAACACCTCTAGCACCCCTTGTAACAATACGAATGTGAATGTCATCAATTTAAACACAACGAACCCCAACCAACCCCGTAACTGCTGTTTGGTTATTGGACCTCGCCAATGTTATTACTACGATTTGTTTAACAGTTATTGCTACCAAGACCGGAAGTACGAATGTGGACCCATTTGCACATCTGCGATAGTTTATGTTCCAGAAGAAAAAAAACCAAAAACCAATCCAGGTCCTTGTCCATCACCACCAACTTCGGCACCCGCCTATCCGGATCCGTTACCGCCAATCTTGCCACCGATTTATCCACCGAATATTTCAACACCTGGCTTTCCAAATTCAGTACCACCATTTCTGTTCCAGCCGCGTTATCCACCGCAATTTATTCCCAGGTCGCAACCGAATTTTTGCTATTGGATGAACCAGATTGCTAAGTTCTGTACGTTGATGAGTTTGGATGGTGGGATTAATTATGGTGCGAATTTTAATCAAATGCCGTTTCCAAGTAGCTTCTTGCAGATTCCATCGTGTGTGTATTTTAATAATTGCACTAATGGGGTGGATAGTAAAGTTCAGTTTGATTTGTTGTACAATATTAAGGAGCTTTTGGGCGTTTTGAAGAAGAGATATAATAATTAAGATGCTTTTTTACTGGGAATGTTCTTTTAGATGTTTTTTTAGATGATAAATAAAGTGTTTAATTCAATAATAATCTTTCATTGGTAAATAAGTGCCATACAATCGATCGAAAGGATTAGTAAGTATATTTATTTTAGTATTGAGTACATTAACCAGTTTTATTATAAATACACATTTGAAAAATATAACAGAAACTTTGTGTGGCAAAAAGTACAGATAACTTATTTGTAATAAAATTCTAAACAAATATTGACACTGATATTTTTTTTACGTAAAAATGCGTTCGAAAAAAATGTTTTTATCACATCAATGTTGACCCGATTAATTATTTTGATACACAAATTGCTGATATAGATTTCAATAAATTTAAATATGCCTACAAAAATGTCCACTATTATCATAAATTAGCGACGCATCAAGAACGATGAAATTTTGGCTCGTTGTTCTAATTATCAGCTACTGCGCTTTTGCAGTGCATGCAGATTTGCAGCAAACGATTAGGAAGGTGTGCAAACGGCAATTATTGCCTTGTGGAGGATCCGGTAAGAAAATTAATTGGTTTCCATTTTTGTAATAATAAGCAAAATTTACTAGGCTACCAACAATATGGATCACAACCTCAACCGCAACCCCAACAACAACAACAATTGCAGTTGCAGAATTGGCAAAGAGCTTATTACCCTCAATCCCAAGTAGCACCATCACAATCAACAATTCAGAACCAACCCGGTAAGTGGTACTATTTTTATTTAATTAACAAGCTAATATTTTTTTTTTAGCACAAAGTTATCAATTTCCAGGAGCCAATCAATATGCTGCTAATTGTAAGTCGTTATTTATTTTAAATGGTAAGAAATAATTTATTTGTGCGTTTTTAGATCAGCCCTACGCTTATCAGTACCAGTTGCATCAACAGCAACAACAGCAGCAGTACCAGCAGCAACTATGCAATTGTAAGAAGTTTGAAAATTTCGTATAAAAAAATTATATTTAATTTTGATTTGCAGATTATGGATATTCATGCTCCGGAAAATAATAATTCTTTTTTTTATATTTAGTACCAACTATTGTAAATTTGAATTGTCTCAAATTAAATAAATCAATTTTAGCAAATTTTATTTTTTGTTTGTTTTATCTTTCTCTTTCTCATGAAAAACATACTTCCACTATATTTCCACATTATTTAGTCTTCATGAAACGTGATCTATTTATTAATAGAAATAATTTATTAAACATTTATGACCAAAGTGCAAACTATTATTTAATAATCTTTACACTTCCTGAAATATTTTTTTGGACATTTTCAAAATAGTATTAATAATGCGCGCGAAATTCAAATTAGACGTATCTAACCAAAAAATATTTATAAAATAAATCAGATGCGAAAAAAATTAATTAAACAAAACTTTACTTTATAAATAATTTAATTCTCGATTTAATTCAAATGTTATCTTCTGACTCGAATTTCTAAAAATTCACCAACAAATTAAAATAAATTTTTAATCAGTGACCCGATTTTTAACTAACCTTAACTCTCATCGGTTTTTAACACTATCAATGTAATTTTGCGCAATCACTCAAAATTACATTGAACTATAAGACAAAAAGGTTATGCTTTGAAAATCGCCATCACCAGATAACTATGCCTATATAACATAAACTACTAATACTTTTTTTCAAGTACATTCAATCATTCATTTCAAACCAGAGCAATTTAATTGGAACACATTAAATCGCAATAAAATGGTAAGTCGATTTTTATTTATCCAAAAATTAGAGATAACATTAGCTTGGCATAATTTCAGGTGAAACTATCAGTAGTACTACTACTGATTTGTTTGGCGACACTATTAGGTCAAACATTGAGTGATTGCGATAGCGATTGTGATTCGGAATGCAGCAGTTGTGATTCAGATTGTGATAATTGTAATAGTGAATGTTCACAAACTTGTCAAACGTGCCGAACGGTTCAAAAATGCCGAAGGAGATGCTCATCGCGATCATGTGATAAAAATGATAACTTGCAAGCGATTCAAATTCCAGTACCAGTTCCATATCCCAGCGGATCTACTTCAACTGGAAGCTCAACAGGTTCGAGTACCAGCGAGCAAGAGAGCAATATCAGCTCCATCTTAAACATAACAAACACTATTGTTAACACCAATCATATCAACGTTCCTATCACCGTTAATAATCAGAACACCAATAATGTGAAGATGACATGTTGCGGATCCACTTGTGGTACTGACATTTCCTGTCCTGTTGGTTCCACTACTACGCCATCTACTGTGACTTATCCTACACCCACAAGTACCAGTACTTCCAGTACTACCTCTACAAGCACAAGTACTTCGACAAGTACTACTGGTAGTACCTCAACCAGTACCACTACTAGTACTTCTACTACTACCCCTACTACTACTACACCCTACCCAAGAATCCCTTGGTGGCCGCGACCACAACCTCCATGCACCCCATATTATCCACCACCACCCCCTCAAGCACCCTGCGGCGGTGGCTCCTACCCACCACCACCTCCCCCTCAGCAACCCTGTGGAGGCGGTTCCTATCAACCACCATGTGGAGGTGGTTCCTACCCACAACCCCCTCAACCTCCTTGTCAACCCCCTCCTCAGCAGCCTTGTGTAGGTGGTGGTTCCTATGGGCCTCCTCCTCCGCCTCCTCAACCGCCAAGCCAACCCTGCATTAACACTTGCAATAATCATTTCCCGTACAGTCCATATTTGTGTCAAAATTTTTGCGAACGGCAATGTCCCACCGCTTGTTATATTCCATTCTATCAGAATAATATGAACTATTGTCCACCCAATTGTAGAGTTTCTACTAATCCTTATTATTAACTATATTGTTTGTGAATAGATTTTTTATTGTTAATAAAATTGTTTTGATTTTGTATTCTTTATGAATGTTAATAATAAAATAGCTTTTACATTTAATATATTTACGAAGTTACGTCACGTTAAAATAATACTATTGATGACGTAACTTCATAATTGCATGGCCGAACCATATTTATTAAATACAACAATTAGAAAACGTTTCCAGAGATGGCGCAACAATCGCGACCGAACCAACTCTGTAGCCATGACAGTTGTTGATTTTTGGATGCATTAACCTAACTTTTTTGTTTACAACCATCGCGTCCCGGTACTGGTACATTTTCCTTCAAAATGCAGACAAATACTAACACAAAGTGCAATAACAAATGCGATAATAGCATTTCAATTGATGTGAACATATCAGATATTGTGTTTACGCCTTTAGCTTGTGCCGCTCTAATAAACGAAATACTCAAAGCGTTGCTGCACCAGAAAAACCAAATTCCGTATCCGTACCATATGCTGCAGAGTATTGTGGATAAGAAGCGGAAAGCAGACGAACATAGCGTGAATGGCGCTAGAAAAATCAACCTTGCTAGTGAGAATCATCACAGAGTTGTGAAATCCACGTATGACTCTTTGCAAGGAATCATGAAAAGCATTGAACTGGAGCTGGAAATGAGCAAAAACCAAATTAAGGAAGTCGTTATTTTATTTGGATCAATTCCATTGTGTCCTAAAGAGGTAATAACGATCAAAATCAACGATTCGATTGCGTTGGGGCATTTGGAAAGCAATCACTCGGAAAATTCGTCGACAAACCAGCATAAAATACTCAGGTTTAATTTAATATTTTAATTCGCGACAGTTTAGCTAATAGATTTATTGCAGGAATATTTTTTTGAACCAAACATGGGTGGATGGAATCGACACGAAAAGTAGCTGCACTAATACATACGTCTTCTTGAGAAAGTCAAGCAATTCGAATGCAGCTAGTACATTTATACCGGGCAAACCAATAGTTATACCAGCAAACGTCAAACAGGTACAGTTCAACTTGAATGCGGATACAAGTAAAGTGAGTGACACTTGTTGTGATGTTGCGATATATCATGACGATGGTAGTGATTCTAAGAGTATTACGAGAAATTTGGACAGTTTTGTTGAGGGGAACACCCAGTGGTTTCAATCTCAATTTGTAGTTAAAGGATTTAAAGATTGTTTTATTAATAAAGTGTCTGTGTGTGGTTTATGAGAGTAGTAGAAAATAATTTGTAATTTCGTTTAGTATGTAATTGTAGTTAAATTAATTATTATCATTATTATGTCGTACATTTGATCAGAATTTGAATGGTTTCAAAGTACGTCAATAGATGGCAGTACACTAGAATGTGTCGTTGCATTCATTCTTTTTAAATATGCAACCAAGCATACACGCATGTAATAAGTTTGATCTGATTGGTCAAATTGAAACACGTGATCAAATTTGATTGGTCTATAATAAATATGTGTAAAAACTTATTATAAAGCTGTTGATGTAATAATTGTTGGTAGACTTAAGTTTTTGCTATTTTGTACTGCAAAAAAATAATATAATTTTTGTATCAAAATAGCGCTTTTAAATTTTTACCTTTTAAATCGTGTAGCATTTCAATTTCGTTGTTGTATATTCGTACATCTTTACAACAGCTTTCAATAATATTAGCAATCGATTGTTTGCTATTAAAAAATGCTACATTATGTTCCTTTTTGTTCAAATCGGAAATTAAAGCTGCCATACACTGCAAACAAATTATAAAATATCTAACTTAATTAAGAGATAAAAAATTAATACTTTAGCGGCCGTATAGTCCAATTTATTAATCTTGGAGCAGTCGATCGCAATTAATTTCCCATGTTCCGAATGCGTTTCCTCCAGTATTTTTTCGCGCAGAAATTCCGCCGATGAAAATAAAATCGAAGCACTCGGTGTTACTTTTATATAATCATAATCGCCAGTCTAAAAATAAATAAGTTTTATAAAAATAGTTGATAAAATGTTAAGAGCGCACTTTAACGGCCTCAATTAATACTAGCGGTCTAGCCGTTGAATACAGGAGCATCAAAACATCGACTAAAATGCCGATTAGGATGCCCACCTCGATGCCCAAAAATAAGCACGATAACAATGTCACCAAAAAAGTGAACATATCACATTCTACCCTCAAAAAAACAAACATTAACTTTACATTTAAAGCGCCATTATTCCAAAACTAACTGCTAATTTGCCAGATTAGTTTCAGACAGCTGACTTCGATCATGAACAAGACAGCGCAAATAATCACAGCCGATAAAGTCGGTTTAGGAATGTACGAAAAATATGGCGTCAAAAATGTGAATGCTAAAATTACCATACCGCCTAAAATAAAAAATAAATAACAGTCGATAAAGTAGTTCACTAACATACCGGCATAAATTCCAGCCAATGGCGTTTTGACGCCACTAGCGCTACTGACAGCTGAGCGGGAAAACGACGCATTTACTGGATACGAGCCAAAAAACGAGCCGAAAATATTGCAAAGGCCTACTGCTATCATTTCTTGCGTAGCGTCCACAACTTTTCCATTTGCTGCAAGTTTGTTTCAATTTTAGTTGAAAAGAAAAATTGTCAAAAAATCAAAATACTTACCAAAAGCTTTCGCTATAGCCACATTACTAACAATAGCAATAAACGGTATAGCAACTACCCCAGTTCCAAGCTCTCGAATCATTTCCCCGAAATAAATCGTCTCGTTTTGGATTCGCATTTGAAATTGTGGAGGAGCCACTTTTGGTAGTCCACCAATTACCTTAGCTAAAAATTTTCTTTATAATTTTTTACACAATTAATTATTTTAATATTAAGCTACGAGTTAACGAAAACGGCATGGATTGATGCTGCTCGAAAATAAACGCCAAAACCGAGCAGAAAATTACAACAAAAGCGTTCCGAGCCACTGATAGAAACCAGATAACTTTTTTGAACGGTTGCGACTGCTTGGAGGCGGATTTTCCTAAAGGTGGCTGCCCATAATCTTTTAATTTCTAGAACTAAAACTTTAACAAACGGATTAGTTGATTGTTGTTTAGTTACCCGCATTGCTAAAAGAACGAAGCAGCAACTAAATCCGAGCACCGCATCCCACAGATGCGTTTCGCTAATGTGAAGGAAAACGTTTTTCCAAACGCTAGTGAAAGTTTCGGCTGAAAATTTCAATCCTAGCAAATTTTTAACTTGCGAGGAAGCTATTGTAATTGCACCAGCTGAAGTGAATGCCGAAACTACTGGTATCGATACAAAATCAACCAAAAAACCTAAAAAAATCAAAATTTGGACAGTTGAATTTATTTTGAAAACTAATTTACCTAAATGCAAAATGCCGCAAGCAAGTTCAATAATCCCCGATAAAAAGCAGAATAAAATTGCAGTTTGCACTTTTCCAAATCGACTATTGTGAGTAAACGAAAAGGTTAACAATGATAACAAAGCGGTAGGTGCAATGTTTACTTCTGGTATCGTGCCAAAGAAAACGTAAATGATTCCTCCACATAACGATGAGTAAAGGCCGTACTACGATAAAAAGTTTTACACTAATTTACCTAATTTTTGGCTGGAATGAAAATAAAAATACTTGTGGTTCGAGTCCAGCCAGAGATGCATAAGCAATTGATTGTGGGATCAAAGTTAAGCCAACCGTGATACCAGCCACCAAATCACAAATGAACTTTTCACCATCATATTCGCGAGCCCAATTAAAAATCGGAAAATTCCGGCGCACTAAAATTAACGGATTGATTGGTAACTGCATGATGGGAATCTTCGGAAGTGACTGAAAAAAAGTCGATCAATTTAAATGCAACAATATTTTACTTTTCCAACCTTGGAGATAAAATATAAAATTCCTACCGTACGATTTTATTTATTGGAACTTGGTCACTGTGATAAAATTCACACTTCACTATTTATTGAAGAAATAAACAATACACGTATGCATAGTGTTAATAAGTAACTAGAAAAATTTTACATGTACAGATTGATGCGTTTTTTAAGCAGAATTGCGGAACCTGTTTTTGAGCGCCAAAAAATCCCCGAAGGTTAATTTTTCTAATTCATTGTTATTAACTATTTTATGTAATAAATAAATGTAATTCGTCTGAATGATCATTCTAATGCTCGAGACCTTCACACATGTGCTTCTGCTGGCGGTCGCTCATTAATGAAAAATTCAAAAAATATGTTTCTATTCGAGATTTCACACTACTCTGCAGCCCAATTAAGTTGCGTCAATTTATTGGCTTTTTTAATAGTTTAAAAGCGCACCAATTAGTTTTAATATTTTTCAAATTTTTTATTAATAAATAATTTTAATATTTGTCACATCATTATAGTTTAGTGGTGATTTAAACGCGGAAGTAACGGCGCCAAGATTCCTAACACCAAGAATCTTGTTGGGGTTGCAATCATTTGAATTCCTGTAATTTTTGCGAAATTCTTAGACAATTTGGGCCCGACGATTTCAGAAGCTCAAATGCGGCATTTTGACGAGCTACTGATTTATTGGAAACTGAAACCGAGAGGCAAAAAATTTGGGAACATCATTAAATATTCGATTCTAAATTAGGCAGGTTTGGTATCTTCTTTTAATAATTTTAACTAACTTTTCAGAAAGCTCCAAATAAAATTCCAGTTGATGCAAAAATTATAACACAAAACATCTCATTAGTAAAAAAAATGTAAGCTGTCGCCAAACTGCCTAGCACCCTAAAAACTCGTCGGCTTCAGCACATTTGGGTGCCACTGGACTAAATCGAGCGTATCCTTTTGAAAATAATACGTGGCGCTTCCTTTCATAATCCGATCGTCATGTGAAAACCCAAACCTTTCGAATGTATTTCCAATTTTTTAAATAAAAGACAACTTTGAAAAATAAAATGTATCCCATCAAAGAACATTTGTTGATAATAAATTAGTCATAATTACACATGTGGTCGTGTTTAAACTTTAAAGGTCCCTTAATTCTGCCACATTCATTAAAACTAAATGCGATGATGATTATGAGCCCCTCCACTCTATTAAGAGGATTATATGAAAATTAACAAACTGAAAACCACGCCTTAGCTGAACTCGGATTGGTCTGAAACTGAATTCAGTAAGATCATCTCAAAAGCCTACTTATAGTTTCAGTGATTTAGTTAAAAGCATATTTAGTCGAACTGAAAATCGTTTAAAGCACATCATCGATTAAGTGCGAAAATAATTGTTTGCATTAATTATAAAGATGACGGAAGAAATAATTAATTGTGTGGACGACTGTGATAAAATCGAATTAATCACTGAAAAGTGTGCTACGAAAATCAAAAAGAACTTTTCCATCGATTCGCTTTTATCGGTGGATGAGGAAAAAGACAAAAGAGTTCCGTTGAACAGTTTGGGTGATCCGGCAGCTTTATTGAACAGTTTTCCTAAATGCGATGATTCAACGATAAATAATGAACCTCTACAATACCAAGAGTATCCCAAATATTACAATAGCTTCCATCCACCTCTACCTGATGGACATTTTAATGCATTGAGTGGATATGCAAATTCTGAAGAAGCAAAACGAGCGGAAAACGAAATTGGTTCAACGTCGGACGAATTTTTTCAGCGCAACTATTCAGAAGGTACATCAAATTTACTTCACTAATTATATAAGTCGAAATTAAGTCCTATTCATAAAAAACTCGGTAATTAATAATCCTCTCAATTTGTCGAAAAAAATGCGACATTTTAAATTTTTTTCTACATTTTTTTTAAAAAAATTTACTTTTCAACAATTTTTTGAAATATTAATACTTTTATGCTTCCAAATTTCAATCAAATTTTTATCCCCTATAATTATTTCAAAGGTGCTTGTTTTAACCTAAGCTAAGCCTCTATACAAACACGCCCCTATTTTCCACCCTTCCAAAAATGGCTGCTTGCACAAAAGTGCAATGCAATAAGGCAATCGCTTCTACAAGAAAGAACTTATTATTGTTAATTTCTTGAAACGAAAAGACAATTTCCAGGAATAAAATTTTATACTAAGTTTTTTAAGGCTGGAAAGTATTTTCCAGCCATGGCTGGAAAATACTTTCCTCTCTAAAGTAAAGAAAGATCTAATCTAGCTTCTGGAGTTACAAGATCTAATTCCGGAATGATTTAGTTTAGACGCAAACCAAAACAAAAATGAGAAACAATAAAATGTAGTCGTACAATTATATTTATATAAAATTCAAATCGGGCTATATTTACAAACACATGTAGTATAAGCACTAAGCTATACATCAGCACCTAATTGACAGGAAGCGTTTGAAAAGACAAAGTGACACTAAATGCTGTCTAATTACTAGCCTCTTAAATTGCACTCCCCTCACCTCCTCTCTAGCTATTTAAATCCTATTTAAGACTTTTTTCCACCTTATTTTCCGCCAAATCCTCTTATTGGAATCGTTTTTAGCAACACGCTTTTGTTGGCAACCAAATCGCTTGTGGCTGTTGATTGAATCATTACACCTAAATTGCAATTCTTTAATTTTCAGTTTAGTTATTCCTTGAAATACTATTTGAAAGCGTCGCGTATTGGAACATTTCCCGTCGACTAATTGCCGCTACACGACACGTCTGTCTAAATAGAGATTAATAGATTATCTAGCTAATTAATTATCTCATTTAAATGGGTTGCTATTTTTGAGAAAAAAAACAACAACATATTTAAAGGAGCGCAAATTATGGAACTGATAAACAAAAATGAGTCGCCCAATAATGTTTTCAACGATTAAGATAAAAGGAAGTGTAAAAAAATGTGTAGAGTGCAAGAAACAATTTCTACACCAATTAAAAGCCTGTAAATAAACTAAAGCCAGCATGCAATAAATTAATTTGAGAAACGTTCAAAAGGAGCAAGTATCCATAATTTACAACTGAAGCATTCTTATATGTCGCCTCTAACTGAAATTAATGTCACTTATACGCCTCTAATCGTTGCAGGCCAATCTGGCCCTAAATTAAATGAAATTTAAGGCCAAACGTCATGTTGCTGCTCGGTAATATATTACCGCAAAGATAAGATGTGTGTGTTTAATAGTTTTTTTCTTCCATCATTTTTCAACACTGTGTGTTGGATCGTTAGCCGTTTAAAATCTAATTTCGTCTCAGGCGCAAATTAGCGTCTTCTGAACGTGTGTCTGCACTTCCCACCCGACATAAATTTCGCTACGGCAAATTAAAAACAACTGTTTGGTGTAAAATTCGAACAAGCCTTGGCGCATTCTTCCAAAGACACCTTAATCTACGATTATTTAATTATACGTATCCTGTCGACTGGCATTAATCAAATATAATGATTCTTTCAGATAAATCGGACGAGGAGCGGAAAAAGCGACCAAGGACAGCATTTACCGCTTCGCAAATCAAATCTTTAGAAGCCGAATTTGAGAGGAACAAATATCTGTCGGTTGCCAAAAGGTGTCAATTATCCAAAACGCTTAAGCTGACTGAAACACAGGTTTGTTGGTCAATAGCGGGTTCGCGATTTGCAATTAATTTGTCGATTTTAGATTAAAATTTGGTTCCAAAATCGACGCACTAAATGGAAACGGAAATATACAAACGATATTGAACTGCTTGCGCAACAATACTACACTTCCATGGGAATTTTGACACCTAGACCCATTTTTCTTGGGGACCGCTTATGGTAGTACTATAATCGTATTTGGTTGGAATATTAATATTAATGATTTGTTGCAGGTTTTTCAATTATCCAGGACAACCTGGATTGTCAAGTGCACCACCCGTGGTACCAAATATGGTGCCCCTATCACCAAATGCACCTCAATCGTCGCAAATGATGAATCCGCCGCGAATGATGCCTAATTATGTCGACTATTTAGCAGAGCAAACGAATGAAGCTTCGCCAATTACTCAATTGCAAAATTTCGGGAGGCATTTTGAAAACTCGTAAGTTTGTAATTTGGTAAAGAGGCTGAATTGGTATTTGAAAACTTGGAGAGTACTTACAGTAGTATAATCATGAAATTTTCAAGCGTGTGTTTGGTTGGGACATCACGTCGTTAATTATGTTGCACTTTTAGTAAATTAGCACTTTGCACAAATATATATTTAGAAAAACACAACGGAACGTTATACTTTTGTAATTTAAACTATTTAATTTTGACGTTTCTGACAGACGCAACGCGAGTGAAGTTGTTGCAAAAATGGTGGATTTTCGAGACAATTTCAAAAGTTCTCAAAATGTTTTGATCAAACACGTAAAATATCATATAAAAAAAATTAAAATATAAAAATAGTTACAGTTAGAGTAATTATATTTTGACGTACTATTTATTTATTAATTAACACATTATTTGATATTTTAATTAATAAATTAGAAATTTTGACCACCATGTTTAGCATTGCTGGAATTGTAAACCTGTGCCGTGTGCGCATCTGCAACAACTTCAGTTGAATGTTTCAAAAATGTCAAACAGTTACATTTTTAATTGTGTGCTTCCTTTTTGTGTTTTTTACAATTAATATTGGTTCTATCAAGTTCAAAATTGATAAAAATACGATATTATGCATGAGATTAAATCAAAAGTGTGAAGTGGTTAATTTCGAGATGAAAATATCTGACTGCCCGCCAAACCCGGAAAAATTCATTCAGCATTTTACTGTGAGTACTTTCTAAATACTTATCAGCCCTCATATTACCCACAATTGTACGTGTACCAAAGCTATTTTTTATATAAATATATAATTGTGTCTAGATTGTAAGGTATTTTTAAGGATTTTAATAATAAACGGTTCAAAATCGTTGATACATTTTACACAGTGTTAAATTACAGCCAGCCAAGTTTTAGTACTTTCAATATGTATTTTTAAAATTGGAAACATATCCAAATTGTAGTTGTTCAAACATAATTTTTATATAATTGCACATAATTATGTTTCTAGTTTGAGTGTGCGCCCGTTTTAGGCAACCAGTAATACAACACAAATGTTTCATTTACAATTTTTATTAATTTAAGTAATTATCAAATAAGCAAACGCAACGAAGTTGAATTAACATCTTTATTTACAAAAACGGTCGTACGTACAAAATTATCCGATTATGGCACCTTCGTATTAGAACTAGTTAGCCTACACTTAATTTAGTTTTTGGTAGCTATAGCACCTAATTGAAAATTTCAGCAACACTTCGATTTAACTGTATCACCATGTGCAATACTATTAATACTAATATTTACAAGTTCTTCATTGCCTGTATCAGTCGGATCCAATTCGCTCGATCGCGCCATTATATCATCATTGTACACTTTCAAATTCGTATTACTATGCCCAGCCATTCGGTGCAACCCCAAAGCGATATGCTCGAAAACCAAAGCAATTCCCTTACCAAAAAAAAAAAAATAAAATGCAACTCGCTTAGAAATCCAATTAAGCTTACCTTATCCTCCATAGCAGAGCACTCATAATAAGAAGCACCAATACTCTGCGAATATTGCAACGCTTCCTCTTTGCTGACTTGCCGTTTATAAGCCAAATCAATTTTGTTGCCAACCACACACAGAACCATCATTTCTTCGACGTTTTGCTTCAATTCGAGCACCCAACGTTTCATACTGTCGAAACTTTCGGTCATCGTTATGTCGAAAACTAAGAGAGCAGCAGTGGCATTGCGGTAGAACATTGGGGCCATGGCTTTAAAGCGTTCTTGGCCTGCGGTGTCCCAAATCTAAGAGAATAGTTTGATTTAGTTAATATCGCGTGTAGATTAAGGAAATTCGATTACTTGTAGTTTGACGATTGTGTCCATAACTTCGACATTGCAATTGAAGAATGAGGCTCCGATTGTGGGCGATATGTATTGATTGAAGGAGTTTTCGACATAGCGAATTATTGTTGATGTTTTGCCAACACCTATAATGTAAACATTTGATGATAAGTCATTTTAACCTCAAATTAAAAGTAGTGCTTGCGTTATTAACGAACGATAGTTGGTTATTTTAAAGTGTGAATGTAATAAATAGATTTACCTTGATGGCCTAAAACGACAACTTTACCAACAACGGTTTTCATTCTTTGTTATTGTTGTTAAAAATAGTATTATTAGATGATTTGCAAACATAACGTTGAATCTTGAAAGTAAAGTACCGATTTAGTCACGGCTATAAAGTAGATTAGATAAAATATTATCCAATCCTAAATTTCGATTTTGATTTGGCTTTATCAGCTGGAAACAATTTAATAAACAAATGCTTAGTAATTATCGGTTTTGTCGATAAGATAGCGCCACGATAGACGTCAAACGAGGGGAAGTTGTGGTGTGATTGGTCAGATGGCGTTGCTAGTAGTGCAAAAATAGGGAAATCTAACATGGCTGACTAGACTAAGAAAAGCGCAAAAATATTAATTAGTTTGTTGGAAAGTTTGAGAATTTGAGGGGTAATTAGATTAAAATTTTATTGGAAATTAAATATGGAACATAAATTGTATCGTGTCGAAAGAATGGTATAGTTTGAAACTATGTGTTTAGAAAATTTTGAAAATTCCAATTTGGTTTGAAAATTATTTTAATTTATAAACTTTGGGAAAAAGTGTTAATAGAATCTATTTGTCGGATAAATAGTAATATCGTAATTCGTAATAAGATAGAGAAAAATAAATTAATAATATTTTTTCAATTTAAAGAAAACCAACATGGCCGATCTAAGAAGTACAATTACTAAAAAACGCGCCAATATTATTTGGATTTTTAAAAAATGTACGAGTTTAAAAGATTAATTATAATCAAATAATAATAGAAATTTAAAATAAAAAAAAAAACAATTTTCAAAACTAAATTTTTGAAAAATATTATAAATTGATTTTTGGCTTTGGGAAAATTTTATATAATATTTTTTCCTTAATAGTTCCATTATATTATTATTATTTTATTTTTATAAACAAATGAAATATTTGCTTGCATGCTATTAAAGCATGATAGATCGTAGATCAATGATAAGATGGTAGAAATTTGATATTCTGGAGGAGTAATTCTGGAGTGGCATTTTCCGCACTACTACCCTCACTCGTTGATTGGACACGACACAGGCCGCAGGGAAACAATTACCAATCAACATCAGCCCTAAAGGGCATTTGCTCCGTTTTGGAGAACGTTAACGGCGTCTCGATATCCAACTTTCGGATCCATCCGCAATTTGCTTGATTCGATTATGGAAATGTGATCCGCAAAACTCTATATAATCACCTCAACGGCTACACATTCTTTTTATTTCTGCTCTTATCGATTTCATCTAATTGCATTAGTCGATCGCGCGGGATGAAAGAGAATGGTGTAGAAAAACTTGTTCTTTCTACTGTACTTCGGGAAACAAGCTCACTAAAGGCAATAAATTATGAGTTTTCCCGACCAAAATTACAAAGATTGGAAGCAATCTAAAAGTTTTCAACCAATCAGCAAACGGTATTACCCGTTCCACTGGAAGGCGATTTCGGCCAAAACCCTCTTTTTCCTATCTCATCCTCAGCTCGCCGCTTTTCCAATTGTTTTCTGTAGATGTGCTTTATTCCGGCGCCAACTATTTCATTATTTTTATGGAAAAACACAAATAATTTCCAACAAATTTGAAAGCATGTCAAAATATATCAATTAGGAATTATTATTTCTGGATGCTGAGTAAAAGTCGACATGTGTGTGGAATAAGGAAGAGCGAAAAAAGTCGGATTGAATTGCGTTTATTCCAACATAGTGAACACACGTATTTGTACATTTTCTCTCTGAATAAATTGTATGTATTACAAGTCCATATCGCTCTTGATGTAATTTGCTAAAAGGTTTTGTCTAAAGTGGAGTTCTCGCTTAACTTAACAACTGATTCGATATCATGTAATATGTATGAGGTACAGGCTGAGGGAGAAGTGCTTCCGTTGATCTTTAACTTATTCGCTTCTTCCATATATATGGAAATCTATAAACATTTATTTTCTATTTGCATAATTATTTAGATCAATCTAATTGGATTTCTATCTAACCAAAAACGTATTTTTACAAACATTTCTAGTCTAGTAAGAATAATATTCACCATAATTAAATAGGGAAGATGCATCGGTGAATAGATGAGTGAAAGTTTTTTTGAAAAAAATGCAGTAGATTTTGTAATAATGATTTTAGAAATTGGCGATATTTTACATTGTTGGAAAACGAGCTTCTAGCCCAACATGTATTCTGACGTCACATTAGCCTCCAAACAATGAGTGTTTGTATTTCACTTCTCTTTTTAATTAACAAGATAAACTGAGAGGTGAAATAAAAGCGCACCTTGTTTCGAGGCTAGTGACGTCAGAAGGCATACTGGGCTAGAAAAGCGCGCGATTTCTGAAAATTTAAAATATCGCAAATTTCTAATTGGATTTATTGAAGTAAATTGGATTTATGAAAATACGAGCGTCTGATAAAATGTCTTTATTCATATAGTAATTACGTACACATTCTTGAATTTCATTATACATTATTAGGAACTTTAAAATATGTACAAATCCTTTGAAAAGTGTTGAAATAATACAATGAGGTAGTATACATAGAAAAAAATATGTTACAAAAATAATTACAATTACATTGAGATCTAATAACACAATAATTAAAAACTATTTACAATTCGGACTATTTACAAAAATTATACAACATATGGCCGATAGAGAGATTCACTTTCTTTTCGATTAATTACGTTCATATTTTCGACATGACTATCGGCCGCTAATCGCATCGTTTTAAATGCAGCTTTCGCCGGTTCCACTTGCACATTGTCGGACGAATTCGAATTTTGCACCACGCAATGCGAAGCGTTTTGCGTCGTCTTCGCATTGCCGTCCGACGATTGTTCCTTGTTCGATTTCGCTTCCTGCTGTGCCTTTTTGCTGCGCTTCCATTTCATGCGACGATTTTGGAACCAAATTTTCACCTGAAAACAAACAAATAATTTTTTCCCGATAAGAAAAAGAGCGTCTAGTATGTTTATGCAATGAAATTTGTTTGCATGATAAAGCAGTGTCACATTTGTCATGTTCCAATCCTGAAATATCGCCTTTCTCGTGGCTTGTTTGATCAAGCAGCTTATCGCACTCTCGCTAAAGCATAAATCTTAGATTTTGCGGAACATGAAATGCGGAAAAAGTTTGGCGAAATAAATGAAGACATACTTGCGTTTCAGTTAACATTAAATTAGTGGCCACTTCGAAGCGTTTCGGTCTCGACAAATATTTGTTTTGGCGAAATTGCTTTTCTAATTCTAATAATTGCTGCGAAGTGAATGCGGTCCGTGGACGTCTGGTCTTGCCCAAAAGTGCATGTCCTGGTACGCAACCTGCCCAAAAAGAAAGCACATGTGTTAATGCAATAAAAAACATTATTTTCGATTCATTTAATCATATTTTGGACAAATATTTTCACATCCCATTTGTCAATAGGGGTGCATCAGAGATGTTTTGATGCAATTAGCTCCAAGTGCAGTTAATAGTGTTTATTGCCCTGCAAAACCGTGCTCGCGCAACTACTAACCGGATTAGGTGGAAGCATGTTTTGGTTGGAAAACAATTTTCCATCACTTGGATAAATCAAATGAAAACGATACAACAGTCGAAAAATCGTCTCGTAAGTCCAATTGACTAGTTTAATGCGAGCAATTTATAAGCATCGAACGCGCTTCCATACCGCCATATATCAGAAGGCAATCGGCCAAATCACTGGAGGGTTTTAAAACATTCTGATGATCGTTTCCGGGCCTGATTTACAGCCGAAATTCCACGTTCCAGCGACATTATACTTAAATTGTTTTAGTTGCGCTCATTTTTTATCCCGGTGGAACTTTTTTCCTTTATGATGGAAGTTTTTCTTTTGATTGATGTAGTATAGAAAAACATTTCTGTGATCGTGCTAAATGCATTCGAGTATTATGATGATGGCTAAAAATTAGCCACCCCTCTCTTTAACCACCCGGTTAAAGCGCAGTCTTTATGTCTCTTGGCGAGGGTGAAATTAAGGTCGTTAAATGTATTACGTTATTAAATTATCATGACAATAGCGCAATCAGGGGTCTTGGTGATAAATACACTGCAAACATACGGCCCTTTTTGGCCACAGGTTTTATATAGTATGCGCAATATGGTAACAAATTAGGAGAACTTATGAATAATTTAATAAATCAATCAAAAGGGTCAATTTGTTTTGGTGAATATTTTTTAACTCTTTATCAAGACTTTTATTCGACTGAGCTCCCATTTCAGCGCGTCTAACTGGAACGCATGCTATTCTTATGGAAAAATCAAAAATCACTGCCACTCGGTGTAAGGCCCACAGGAAAACTACTGAATCAATTTTAAATATTTAAAGTGATATATACATTCTAGAAATATTAATCTATGTTTTTGATGGAACAAAGTTTTTATATAGTTCATTGTAAAAAAAAAGATACAGCTACTCAAAATTAATATAGTTGATATTTCAAATACAAAATAACAGAAATGACACTTTGTCCATTGCAATCGCAGATAAATCAATTCAGATTATACATCAGTTTAAATATTGAAAATTGAGTCTTTAGTTTTTAAGATGGCCTTACACCCGATTTGAATTTTTTTATCATATTTTGAACGAAAATCATCGTTAGAGTGTCTGTTCTAGTGCTCGGTAGATGGCTATACGGACGCGCAAACGCAAGATAGCTTCGAAGATGGCTGCTTCTTATTTTCAAGATATTTTTTATTATTTTTATATAAAGTTATCAATGATTTGCAACAATTTTCAGATTATTAATGAATATCCAGGTCACTTATGAGTGTGCAAAAAATGTCTGATAAATATTTATTTTTGCAAAAACAGTCATGTTCATATCTACAGATCCTCAAGTAGATATTGTCCAAATATTGCAGTTAAAATACAGCATTGTAAGTAGCTTAATTGAATTATAAATAACAGGCTTAATCATGAATTGCATAATTGCCTAAACATCAACATGCACCACACCAACAATTTAAGAGTGGAGACAAATGCGATAATTGAGCAAATAGATTCCGAACAATAGAGGCGCAAGCTTAAATGTGCACCCCATGGGGCAGCGGAAGAGCTTGGAGGCCTGCTTATTGAATGGTGTCATATATTTCACCCATTATGCATTCAATGGTTTGTTGATATTTGGCCTATGTTTGAAATCACCCTGTATTTATACAAGTTATTTATTGTGTTCGGTATTTAGCAGGTGGCCATCTGGCACATTTTGAGGATGCGGTGATGACTGGGCCCTTTTCTATATTTATATTTCAACTTGTTACAATTTAGATTGTTATTATTTTATATGGGGGAATGGGACATATTAATTAATTAGTCAGATATTTTAATTATAATTGCAATCGGCGGGATTTTGGACCATCTGGTTTAAACAGATGATCGCCGATATTTTGGCCAATTCAATAAACGAAATTATCGCTATAATCACACAAATATAGTAATATAATAGTTTAATTGTATCTCCACACTCAGAGTTTATTAATCAAATGTGCGACGATAAAAAAATATAAATTAAACAATTAGAAATTAACGTGTTTATACTGATAACAAGTTTTAATTAAAACTGATTCAAATAATAATTAATATCGAGAGCGTTTGCATTAATTTCATAGAAATGGAATGGGAGAGAGAAACAAGCAAACAACCAGCGATTCGTTAATCTTGTAAAAAGCATTTTAATGGAAAATTGTGCATCAGCGCTTTACATTGGCGTTAAATAGCACTATAGCTGGTCCAGGGAGAGGGATGGATGGAATGGAAATGCGCAAAACAAACAACCCAGCAATAAAACTTAACCAGACTGTGACATATCGTTGAAGCAAATAACACATGTGCTGTATTTGGGGGTATAAATTAAGCGTAGAAAATCCTGCTAACCGCATGGGTCGACCCCGGAATCAAACGGGCTGTGTTGCATCCCCCCATACATGATGACCGACCCCTCCAATTTGCCTGTGTACATTCTACGATAAATTACTTTAATTGCCAACATTAACTTCACTAATGTGCTGCAACTTCTATCACCCGAAAATAAAAACCGGCGGGCAGGTTTCATTATTGGAAACTCAAAAGAGACGTGGATAATCTATATCTGTGCAGGTATATGTTTGTAAAGGATAAAGCGGATCTTTAATTCAAATCGCGTTTGTCGTGATGCGTTCGTTCAAAACAAAAGGCGGGGGTTGGGGCGGTTTTGGCAATGCGCCCTTATCAGGATAATCAAGTTAACTATGTGAGGCTAAAGAGGGAATGAAGACGGCAAACGGAACAAAACATTTGACAACACATTGTGAACAGATCCCTCTCTCTTTGGAAAGGGATCTAGCAAATCAAGTTAGCTAATTGCATAGCCGCTTGCTCGCAGAACGAACCAACTTGTACAAGATGGTGGAATTTTTCACTGCATGATTTATCAGGACGCGGTGCTAATAATTCAATATTTACAAGGATTTTGTGGCCACAAGTAAATTTGCCGATGAATTATCGCGCAGCTTAAATTACCGAAATCCTTTAGGTACGTTCCAACAAAATTGGAAGTTTTAATTGCATTCGATAGAAAGCAATCAAAATCTTGGAGTTGGATTATTCCACGACATAAATTTCGTTTTGCAAGGAAATGTCTATAGATAGAATTAAAGACATCTCCGGAGCTTTCCGGTTAGTTTAGCAGCGTAACAGAGACGCCCGGACCTAATGTAGTGCTGATCATGTTAGAATGTGTTTACAAGCCCAATTTACAATCGTCGTCCTCGCCTTGTGACGACGGCTCGTCAGTCAAGGGCTCCGTCGTCTTTCTTGTTTGTCTTTTCAATAAGATGACGCACACTCTGTCATTTCATGTTATATCATGCCACAGCTCAGAAGTCCACACATTTATTTATTTAGAACCAAAATATCGGATAGTTTCGAATGGAGGACTCAGACATTGATTGATGTAAAACCGGTGGTTTAGATAACATTGGATTTGGACCAAGAAAACTTTTGCTTTCTTCCAATCGGAACGGAAAAGTATCTCCAGATTTGTTTGGTCGTTAAGAAAAATATTAAAAATGGATGGAGATATAAAATGGAGTCAATGTTCCGAGAAGAAGTGAATTACGGCATGTATGATGATGAAAATCACAAATTCAAATGGCGGATGGATGATGAGGAGAGGCGAGTTGGAAGCTCCGATTTCACGGTCGGTAGAATTGTTCGGCACACGGCCCCCGTTTTAATGCGCATTATATGTGATAATTAAATGCAAATTGCAGCTTATCTAAGCGGCATTGCTGAAAACAGCGCACTCTTGATGAAGTGTAATCTAATTACAGTTAACAATGAACATTTTGCTCCGGAGTTTGCTCCGGAACGAGTTTCTCTCCTCTCCTCTGCTGTCTCTCTTCCCATATTATAGTCTCACCCGCTCACAAAACACTTCAGGAATTTGATTTTGTTTGCTTACGGATCAATCTTTTTCCATTCCTGACGACGATGTTCAACATGGATGGATATTTATGACGCTCTTTCATGTTACACGATTTTTTACATATCTATTTGTAAATAAAATGCATTCCGAATATAAACACACATATCATTTGGATAAATGCTGCATTATGTATTTGCACCAATTTTATCTATTTTCAATAGATCTACAAATATTAAACTGCAAACACGGATTTTTACTAATATGTGAGAACTAGATTAATTTAGGTACATATTTGAAGAACCGAAATTTTCGGTACTAAATAGCAAAAGACTTAGTCTTACCCGCTAAATCCGGCAATCTCGGATACAACATCCCGGACCGCGCCAGCCACTCCAACTGGAAATGCTGCTGCTGCTGCAGATGATGACTTTGCTCATGAAGACCCACATGTTTCGGAAGACAGAACGACTGGAAGGCCGAACTTTGTTGACCCGGGTTCTGCTGGAACCCGAAAAACCCGTTTACTCCATTCGGATAGACGTGATTTAAGAGTCCGGGTCGCGGCACAAACCCATTACCCGGGATCTCTTCGCTTCCTGGTGAAATGGGCGGCGAATGACTTCTGGACGACGTCGGCGAAACACTTCTGGACATTGTCGGACTAATTGGTCGATCATCCGAGCGGGACAATAGTGCATCAATGCAAAACGATGGTTTCGATTCGTGCAGTTTGGTCTCCATGTTCAACGGTTTGGTTTGGTAGTGGAGATGATGGTTCTCATCCAGATACTGATGGGCCATTATTTTCGAATCAAATTAAAAGGAAAAAGCGCGCACTTTAGATGTTGCCAACCAACTTTTCGATCACATTTAAGTTAAAGCGGACAATTTGAGACGCACAACTTTTTTTCCGGTCGGTGATTTGGATGATGAGTTGGTGTGAATGGTTTCGGATGGTGTCACAGTTGGACTTAGACTAACCGATTTGATGTGTATTATCGCAATAATATCAGGCATTACAAAGGCATTAGGCTATACATTACACTTCTCAGTTGGCTGTGCGCGACTGAAAACTATTTTGATTGGAGCTGAAAGTTTCTAACCACGCCTTCCGTACGTCTGAGGGCACTGTTAGTTGCCTTGGTAACTACATCGCACAGTTTCAAACGATTTTCAGCTTTTTGATTATATGGAGCGGCTGACTGGCTCGGCTCGCTCGCTCGCTCTCTGTCCTCCTTTTTTTCAGTCGCTTCGCCTAGTAGTGTACAGTCGTTGTTCTTTTGCATTTGACGAATTGATGATAGATTTGCTTATGCAGTTATTTTTTTTGAGCTAATATGATAAGATTTCAGAAAACATGATCGATCATCCGAATCTGGCAGGTTCAAAATATTCGTGTAATTTGTTTTTAATTTGCTATTAACAAAACACTTCACATTATTTGATTTTAATCGGTTATTTTTTTCCAATGTATTGAATTTTTTGATTATCGAAGATTTATCTTATATGATTAAATTTAGTAAATCTATACGTGGTTTGGGATTATCTTTTTGAGGATGCAAAGTTTATTTATTTTTAGTATTTGCTATTTGAAAATAGTCGAGCAATTGGATTTTGTTTTGGCGATATATATTTTGGTATAGATTTTTATACAAGGCCGTAAATTGTGCTTTACGAGATTTAAAACAATATAAAGTATTTTTATGGTCAATTTAAAAAAGAACGAACAATTTGAAAATAAGCCCATTGAAGTAAGCTAAAACAAATAGATTTAAATGGTATAGTGAATGAAAAATAATCGTTAATGAGATTTTAGTGTAAGTCTACAAAGATGTTCAAGAGTGTTTGTTTTACTTATAATTTTGAATACATCATTAATAATAATAATATTTATTTGGTATTTAATTATGAGGTACGAAAGTCAATTTTAACTAATTTATGTTTTAATTAAACGACGTTTAGGAAATTTTATTTGCATTTTCTAATTTTTAAGTTAGAGTTAATAATAAAGGGAATAGTCAAATTTTAATGTTTTTAGAGGGTCGAACGGAAAAATCAATAAAAAATCCCATATTGATATTAAAAATTAAATTAAGGTGGCGAAACCGCTACTATAGCCGCTCTGGTCGCATGCGAATCTACATAGTTTTGCTTATTTAAATTCACTGCAAATTTCGCGACATCTGATAAAGAATAGATGGACCAAGATGTAACTTATTTGCCACGTGCTTTAGCCGAAAACATTAGGAAAGATCGAGAGGTGTGGAAAATTCTCAAAAACTGGTAAAGCAGTTTGCGGCTTTGATATAACCCCTAGAAAATTTCCAAAGCTACCAAAAATTAGAGAAAAAAAATACTTATATTTTGACGAGAGATTTGTTCGAATAGCCAATAATTAAGTAAAATATGAATAAAAAACCTCAATCAAATATGAACCACTCGCTTGCTAATTAGCGAAAAAAGATAAAAAAAAAACTTTCCGTCTATTTATTGCTAAATCTGTTCTCTCTCTAAATCTACCCTTAGATATTTTCTAGGATAATTCATAGTGTCTGAAACTGCTTTTCCACGTTAAATTCCTGGAACTGCTAAGCAACGTTTCACGCATAATTTGCAAATTTATGCATGAAATCTTGGTCCATCTATTCCTTCTCATCAGATGTCGTGAAATTTGCAGTGAATTTGGATAAGCAAAACTGTGATTCGATAGCGACCAGAGCGGCTATATATGTAATAGCGGTTTCGCCACCTTAAATTTCTTCCAACCGCATATTTCGCATTTTCTACATTTACAATATTAAATACAGGTGTAAACCATTAAGATTACAATAAAAATTCATAATAACGATTGTTTCAAACGGCGAGAATCGTCAAGCAAGCCAAGTGAATTTAAATTCTGAAGTAGCTATATTACTGTGTGGTCATTTAATTATATGTAAATACACCTGAGAGTTGCGGAATTTTGTTATCCAAATACGTTTAAAATCAAATCAATTAGTCGATATATTTACATTACAAGAAGCTGCTTTCCCGAAACCCATTCAGGTTTGTTGAACGTGCCCAAGTGCCGTTTCCATCTGCTATTTGCCTCTCCGCTATATTATTTATTATTATTATTTTTTATGGACCATTATCAAATATTTAAATAGGCAATAGTACTAGTATAGTGTAAATATGTGCGTGGTAGTGGTTTAGAGCAAAAATACCGAAAAAAAATGATGATGCGTATCGCGCGCATTTGATTGATGAAATATTCAACCACATCGTTTGTCAAGTAGTTGTTAATTTAGTCAATTAATAATAATTTTAATGTGACAGATGTATGCGATGCATTGTAAACAGTACATCATATGCGCTACTGTACACATAAAGTTGTTCAGATAAATAATGCAAATCGTGATTGATTTCGAATAGAGCGATACTATTGCCAAACAGTATTTTGCCTACCATTAATTTGATAAACCCCGTTGTTGTTAAATAACACTTATGTTTTAATATACTGATATTGCTGATTATTTTGGTAAATATTTAGAAATTTATATTATATTTGTATTCACACGAACGCGACAGGATTTATTTTCCATCTTTACGTGGGAATCTCCCGATCCGTTTTTTGGCTACCGTACTAATCAGTAGTCATGTAGTTTGTTTTTGAGTTTGGGCAACGTTGGTCGGTTTTATCAATTTTGTTTGATATCGGTTTATGCGTTTGTTTAGGCATTAATTATTTGTTTTTAAAATGTTCGAGGGGAAGCGTGAGATTCGCTCTTTTAAAAATTAATTTACTAGCACCCTGTATACCAAAAAATATTTGGTCATTTTAATTGCCGTAATAAAAAGGCATGTTCGGCTGAAACGCGAGTAAAAAAAATGCGAAAGAATCCAACACATACTATATAGTCGATGATAAGGGTGGCGGCCATTTGTCTAAATACCCCACCACCCCCACTCCACGCTACTACTTTTAATTAACAGAGCTAAATCGTTTAATGCGTCCCCAGACATTACTTTAATCTGGTGCTAATTATATCCGACATTGCGCCCCGCACACTCTGCACAGTTCCATCCCTTATATTATATTATTATTCAAGAGAGCCGAAAATATTATTACATACAGGATTTAATTAATATTTTTATTTTCGCTAATTGGATGTGTGGTTGGCGTTGGAAATGGTGATTTGGAAAAACGTCGTGATGTGATGGCCGTCCAGCAGCGTTGGAAACTTGGAAGTTAAATGTGTCATCTCTCATAATTGCCTTCTTGGATTGTTTCATTAGCGACATCGTTAAAACTAACGACTCTCTAGTTGCGAACTTGTCAGACGAAATTATATTCTCTATAGTCGCCAAGTATTTTACATTACGTTATTATGTGAAACCATCTTTCCGACAGGAAACCCCCGGCCATATTTAGCCCTCGCGCGCTCTTTAATTTCCTTGCTCTATCTCGACATGATTGTTTTTAATTATATTAGTATATCAGGACAAAAATTTTCGCCTCGCATTGTATGACGAAAATTTATACGGAAAAAACGCTCGAATCATTAATCTCGAAGTAACTCGAGCAAAATGGCATCGTAAAAACTGCTGATTGTTCGTTTAGAGCCTTAATTAGTTTGGCACTGCGAATTATCTTTTATAGCTCTCGCACTCGATTCAAGCGCATGATTAAATTTTTACCGGTTTCCATCTACATCGTATATTTTTGCAAAATTACGAATCTTTTTTTTTCGGGGGGTCTAAATGTTTTTTTTGGCACCAAAAATGGAAATCCGCCCAGTGGGGTACTTAATGCGTATATGTTTAGTCCGCAACGGCGTTGTGAAGCAAATTAGTCCCAGATTAAAACTGCTACGTCCCCAAACGACCATTAGGAATACACTCCTCTTCAAAGTTGCCAATTAAGCTGGTCGTAAACTCTTTCTGTCGGTTTTTTGCGCCATTCTGCACTGACTGTAAGTTTTGTGTTGGAAAATTAATTTTTATTGATCACATCACATAATTTTAATTGATTGTTGGTGTAATTGCATTTTGGTTTATATGCGCGATGAATTTTTGTTTGAAAAATGTCTATTTTTTAGCTGCGAGTAGACAACCAACAATACAGGTTTTAATGTGTTTTTTTATTTATTGAAAATTGTTAGTAATTGCGCATGTAATTATAGTGTACACAATACCTTTAAGAAGTGACGTCATACTCGAAGCTAATTAAAATGTTTATTCTTTTATCTACTTATAAATCAATCAATAATTCCGACATTAATTTATAATTACCTATATGAAATCTTTATTGTCGCAAAAACCATCATCGGCTATTTTACGATTATTAAAAAATAAATGCGTAAAATTATATTTTAATTCAAAAAAATGTTAGTAACTAATTTAATTACTATAATGACTTGTAGAAATTACATCATGCGAATCATGTTTGTATACATAATAATCTCCAATGTTTCATATAATTTAGTATCAAGGCTATATAAGAAACTATCGCTTCAATTCATGCTTTAAAATTCCACTGTTAACAAATCCGAACTCTCACTCTCGCTTGATAAATAATCTCAGTGTAAAATAATTGTGCATCATGTCGACCAACAACAATAATGTGCAAATCAAAGACTTCCAATCGCTGTTCGACGAAGAAATCCGCAGTTATGAGACGAAGAGATTAACAGCTCCTGGTGAGAACTATGGCAGTTTAATGCTAGCGGTTAGTGTGACGTTTAAAAACAGCGACAAGAAATTGGAAACGGTGGCAAAAATGGTACCCGATAACGAATTCATTCAAAAAATGTTCAAAACTCCGATTACGTTCAGAAAAGAGCTCGGATTGTACCGCACAGTTGTGCCAACTTTACAAGCCTTCCAATTGGAGCAAGGTGTTCAAAATGTGCTGGATTTCTTTCCGAAGTTTTATGGTGGCCGAATGGGAGTAAATGCGGCTAACTTGGACGAGTTTGATGTAAACGCGTTAATTCTACTGGAAAATTTGAAATTTTCGGGATACACTACTGTGGATCGTACAATCGGCTTTGATTTAGCAACCACTAAAATATTATTGCGCGATTTAGCGAAATTGCATGGCGTGGCTTTGGCGTTGAAGCTGAAAAAACCAGAAGTATTCAAAAACAAAGTGTTACCTTACATCGAGTCACCGAACTGTTTCGAGGAGATGCCGCAAATAATGAAAGATCGTGCTTTCAATGACATTAAAGACATTTTAAGAGCGAGTGAAAAATGTGCGAAATTCGTCGACAGATATCAAACGGCAGTCGAATTTGCTGAAAAATGCATATTGAATAGAATCAAACCGAAAGAACCGTTTGCTACTTTAGCGCACTGCGACTTTTGGGTAAACAACACGATGATTAAATTCGACGCAAATGGCCGTCCGATTCGCAACAAGATGGTCGACTTTCAAATGACGGAGTACCAAAGTCCCGCTAAGGATTTGACGTTTTTCCTATTCACCAGCGTTCAGTCCGATATAATTGTCAATCAGTACGATAAGTTGGTGAAGGAGTACCACGATCATTTAATCGCCACTTTAAAAGAGATGAAGGTCGAGGATGTATCCATGTTTAATTTGGTGGCGTTTGAAGAGGAGATTGCCAGGGTGGTAAAGGAACAAACGGTGATCCAATGCACTATTATGTTGCGTCCAATTTTTGAGGTCAGTAATTTGAGCGCTGTGGAGGATTTGTCGGTAGATCAATTTGATGAGACGCACAAGACGACGCGAGAACACGATGAGAAACTTTGTATGGTAGTTGGACACTTTGCTGAAAAAAATTGGATCTGAAGTATTGAAATAAATTGATTAAAAATGTTTTGGCACTCTGATGTATATTTGTCCGGATTATAAAATATAAATTATTCTAATATTACTTTACCAAGAAATTAAAAGATTATGATTTAAACAGAATAGACAGATGTTTTCATTTTTTAGCTGTTTTTTAAATATTTATTTTATGTAACTTATGTTTTGTTTATTTATTCCTGCAGGGTGTCCCAGAACGCACAAACTCCGTTGCTGGGTCTCGAAGTTGTCTGCAACAAGCATTGCATAATAGAGAAAAGAGCGCGAATGATTGGCGAGAGCTTAGGAGAGAGTGAGAAAAATATATAATAAACACACGTATTTATAATCAGTGTATTTCGGTTATGCGTTGATGGTTTTTGATGAAAATTATGTCAAAATAGTCAGAAAAAAATTTTCTAGGGCAAGAAGCTCACTAAATTTGAATAATTTTAATTAATTATTGTTAATTATGTTAATTTAGTTTTGATTGTCAAATATCTCTTTAATTATCCACTATTTTTTAAAAATAAAAGCTTTGGGACACAGATTAATGTTTTCAGAATATTTTGACATAATTTTCATCAAAAACCATCAACGTTTAACCGAAATACAGTAATTATAAATATGCGTGCTTATTATATATTTTTCTCACTCTCTCCTAAGCTCTCGCCAAACATTCACGCTTTTTTCTCTATGATGCAATGCTGGTTGCAGACAACTTTGAGACAGTAACAATTTTTTTTTTAAAATTCTCTGGGACACTCTTTCTGTATATTTATTTTATTTTTCTTAGTTTATTTATTTATGAGTATACAAAAATTCCCATTATGCGAATCATATATTTATTATCTACAATAAGCTTTGTAAATATGTACTAATTTTAATGTTAACGTCAAGGCTATTTGTTATATTATAAATGTCGCATCATCGTCACATCCCTCCCATAAACAACAAAATCCTTAACTAACACTTAACTAATTCATTTGATTGTGCACCATCATGTCGACTAACAGCAATAAGGTGCAAATTAAAGATTTCCAATCCTTCTTCGATGAGGAAATCCTCGATTATGAGACGAAGAGATTAACAGCTCCCGGTGAAAACTACGGAAGTTTAATGTTAGCTGTGACGGTAACTTTTAAGAACAACGACAAGAAAATGGAAGTTGTGGCGAAAATGGTACCAGATAACGAAATTGTTCAAAAATTGTTCAAATCACCGATTACATTCAAAAAGGAGCTGGGCTTTTATCAAATAGTGATACCAACTTTACAAGCGTTTCAACTAGAACAAGGTGTTCGAAATGTGATGGATTTCTTTCCCGAATTTTATGGGGGCCGTATGGGATTAGGCGCCAATGTAGACGAATTCGATAATGACGCTTTAATCTTGCAGGAGAATTTAAAATTTTCTGGATACACGACAGCGGATCGCACAATCGGCTTTGATTTAGCAACCACCAAAATATTATTGCGGGATTTAGCTGAGTTGCATGGAGTTGCGTTGGCGCTGAAGTTGAAAAAACCAGAAGTATTCAAAAATAAAGTGTTACCGCACATCCAACCAGCCAACTGCTTTTCTGGGTTCACAAAAGAAAGGAAGGCTTTTGTATATACAGATATTGAGAGCATAATAAAAAAGAACCCAAAATGCGCCGAATTCGTACCAAGATATCGGGCTGCGGTCGAATTTGCGGACGATTGCAATTTTGATAAAGTCCCGCCGAAAGAACCATTCGCTACGTTAATCCACTGCGATTTTTGGGTGAACAACACCATGGTGAAGTTTGATGCAAATGGCGGGCGTCCAATTCACAACAAGATGGTCGACTTTCAAATGACGGAGTACCAAAGTCCCGCTAAGGATTTGACGTTTTTTTTATTCACGAGCGTTCAGTCCGATGTAATCGTGACGCATTACGATGCGCTGGTTAAAGAGTACCACGATCATTTAATTGCGACGTTAAAAGAGATGAAAATTGAGGATGTGTCCATGTTTAATTGGATCGCGTTTCAAGAGGAGATTACAAGAGTAGTAAAGGAACGAACGGTCGTTCAAATTACCACGATGTTACAACCAATTTTCGAGACTAGTAATGTGAAAGATGTCGAGGATCTGACGATCGAGTACTTTAGTGAGGAGTTTAAGACGACGCGACGACATGATGAGAAGCTTTGGATGATCATTGAACAGTTTGCATTGAGGAATTGGATTTGAAAGGTCGAATAAAGCGAATCCGAAATGGAATAATGTGTTTTATTTGTCTAATGAAATTTATTGTGCATTGTTTTGTAAATGTATATTATTGTAGTCGGAATTCAGATCAACGTGCTGGCGTTATTGCTCGAATTAACATTGTGGTTGCCGGTAATCAGTCTCGAACCGACCTTGTTAACGGCTTCGCATCCCGCGGGATATCTCGCTCATCTACTCATAATGTTCCTATATTATACAAGGGATCTCGATTGTAGGCAATCATTTCGATCCATGTTTTTACTCCTTTTTTATTTTTTTATAGAATTTTGTGTGATTAAAAATAGTTTTTCTAAAAATTTGTTCTAATTTGAAATACTGGTTGCAAATATTTCGTCACATTTGAATTTGGCGCCCCGCCCCGCCATCTAGCAGTTCTAAATAAAGAAGCTTTGTCGGGCCATCTAGCGGTTAGTAGCAAAAGTAGACTCCTTATGTTTTGAAGGTTGTGTCACTAACTAACATAACCTCACTCCTCAAACGTGTCTTTCAACAAAATATTAAATTGTTATTAATTATTGAATAGTAGTTTTATTAAAATGGCTGGTGAGGCCCCCATAGACCCCTCAGATAAGAAGAAATCGCATCGCGATCGCCATTCAGGTAAACAAACCCAACAAAATTCTCACATTTACCAATCAATCATATCACTCACACACTTCCAGGCAGAAAAGCGGAGAAAAAGAAGACGAAAAAAGATGCAGACAACCCAATAGTCGAGGAACTAACCGACAAGCAGCGCAATCCAAAAGCATTCGCCTTCAACTCGGCAGTGCGAGCTGAACGCCGATTTCGCCGCAAGCAAGACATCGACACCAAAAAGCAACACATACCGCTCGTGGATCGCACCCCAATCGAACCACCGCCCATTCTGATAGCAGTAGTAGGGCCTCCGAAAGTGGGCAAGACCACCCTTATAAACAACCTAATTCGCTTATTCACACGCTCCCCGCTAACGGACATTAAAGGCCCCGTCACGATCGTAACGGGTAAAAAACGCAGAATCACTATAATCGAGTGCAACAACGATGTGAATTCGATGATCGACTTGGCAAAGGTGGCCGATTTAGTGCTACTCTTATGCGATGCGAGTTTCGGCTTCGAAATGGAAATATTTGAGTTTTTGAACATTTGTCAAGTGCATGGAATGCCGCGCATTATGGGCATTCTCACCCATCTCGACATGATTAAGAACAGCAAAACGCTGAAGACCACAAAAAAGACGTTAAAACATCGCTTTTGGACGGAAGTCTATCCGGGCGCTAAGCTTTTCTACCTATCCGGCTTAATTCACGGCGAATATATGCGCAACGAAATTAAAAATCTCGGCCGCTTCATTTCCGTGATGAAATTCCGCCCGTTAATTTGGCGCACCACGCACAGCTATTTGATCGGCGATCGCTACGAGGATTTGACCAATCAGGAGTTGATTCGCAAAAATCCGAAGTGCGATCGGAACATTTCGTTGTACGGCTATATTCGCGGTGTGCCGCTGAAAAAGGACTCGTGCGTTCACGTGGCAGGCTTAGGCGATTTGAAAATTGCCGATATGTCTTATTTGCCCGATCCCTGTCCGTTACCAGATCAAATTAAGAAGCGTGCGCTGGTTGAAAAGGAGAAGTTGATTTACGCGCCGTTTTCGGGCGTTGGTGGAATTGTCTACGATAAGGATGCGGTTTATGTGGAGCTAGGCGGCTCGCACAGCCACAATAAACGGGACGATGAGGATTTTAATATTGTGTCGAATTTAATTGACGCTAAGGAGACGTTGGATGCGAAGTTGGAGCATTCGGAGATGCAGATTTTTACGGGCGGGGAGAAATTTACGGCGAAAAATTGGGGTGTGCGAGACGACGATGAAGTTGCTGCAATGCCATTGTATGAAAAGGGCGAGAAGAGTGGTGGAGGGGACGATTTGAGTAGGGAGTTGAAGGAGTTGCGCGAGGAAAAGGTTGAGGAGCAGGGGCGCACTAGGCGACGAGTGATTTTCGAAACGGACGATGACGATTTTGTGAATGCGATTCAGGAGAGTGACGAAAGTGATGAGGGCGAAGACGAATTGGTTGGCTTGAAAAACGAGAAAAATGCGGAAGTGCATGCGAAAATTAGCGACATCTTGCAGCAACTCGTCGAAAAGTCGAAGCAAACTAAAACGGATGTTATCGCGGAGAAAGAAGATTCAGAATCGGATTCCGCGTCTAATTCGGACGATGATGAGAGTTCGTCGGACGAAGAAACCGACATGGCACTCCAATGGAAGGATAATTTAACCAAAAAGGCGCATAATGCGTTTCTCGAGCGTCAAAACTCGTCGACCAATAAAAATTTAATGAAACTAGTTTACGGCGTGTTCGATTTAAAGAAATCGAACCTCGAAACGAATGTAGACGAATCGGAGCACGACGAAATTGGCGGGCTTTTTAAAAAAGTATCGCGCGATCAACAACTTCTGCAACAAGATCGCGACAGAATGAACTTAACCGAATCCTCACTAACTTCACCTTGGAATTCTACGAACAAAGACTGGCTGGACCCCGAAAACAAAATACAAATCGTCAATTGCTTTGTGACGGGTAAATGGAAGGAGTCCGAGGATGCTAGCGAGCTGTTGAAACTCGACGATGCCAACGATTTGAGCGACGTGGATTCGGAAGTGTTCGGCGATTTCGAGGACCTTGAAACGGGCGAAAAGCATACGGGGGAGGAAAAGCCGAAGCGCAAGCGCGACGAATCAGAAAAAGACGAGCAAGCCGATCGGCAAGCGCTGTCGGAAAAGAAGCGCAAATTGAAGGAAAAGTTCGATTCCGAGTACGATAACACGGATAAAAGTACGTATTACGATGAGCTGAAACTCACCGCTGAGAAACAAGCGCAGCTCAATAAGACCGTGTTTGATAACATGCCCGATGAGGTACGAGTGCAAATCGAAGGTTTCCGAGCGGGCATGTATGTGCGGGTCGAGTTCGAAAACGTGCCCGCTGAGTTTATCGAGCATTTCGATCCGACGTATCCGATTGTGATCGGCGCGCTTAATATGGGCGAGGAGAATATCGGCTTTGTAAACGTGCGCATTAAGAAGCATCGTTGGTATAAGAAAATCTTGAAAACGATGGATCCGTTGATTGTGTCGTTGGGTTGGCGCAGGTTTCAGACGATTCCGATGTACTCGAAATTGGAGGACGATTTGAAGTTTCGCTATTTGAAGTATACGCCGCAACATTTGGCGTGCAATGCGCATTTTTGGGGACCGATCACGCCGCAGGGGACTGGCTTTTTGGCGTTGCAGATGGTGGAGAACAATCCGGAGTTGCTGAGGAAACAAGGTTTCCGGATAGCGGCGACTGGGACGGTGCAAGAATTGGACAAGTCGACGCAGATTATGAAGAAGTTGAAGTTGATTGGGTATCCGTTGAAGATTTATAAGAAGACTGCGTTTGTTAAAGGAATGTTCAACAGTTCGCTGGAGGTAGCGAAATTTGAAGGAGCGCGAATTAAAACCGTTTCCGGGATTCGTGGGCAGATCAAAAAAGCGGTCAATAAACCAGAGGGTTGTTTTAGGGCGACGTTTGAAGATAAGATTCAACTAAGCGGTACGTTTTGCATCTAAAGAACTTTGTTACAATTATAACTCAAATTTTAGATATCGTGTTTTGTCGGACGTGGTACAAAGTGGACGTACCCGAGTTCTACAATCCAGTAACCACGCTACTTCTCCCACCCGAGCAGAAGAACTCGTGGCGAGGTGCGCGAACGACTGGTGAAATTAAGCGCGATCAAGGCATCCGGAACGAGCCGAACTTTGATAGTTTATACACGGTAAGAAATATTTATTCAATTAGTTATCGAGGTTTTATATTATTTTTTTACAGCCGATTGAAAGGGATTTGAAACCATTGCGGCCGTTGATAATTCCGCACAAGCTGCAAAACTCCTTGCCATACAAAGACAAGCCGAAACACGGCGTGAAGAATAGCGACAAGAAGAAGTCACTGGACCGAGTCGCCGTGATTCGCGAGCCACACGAGCAAAAGGTGGCGAATATGTTGAAAATGATTCGTACGACGTACGATCATAAGCAGAATAAGTTGAAAGCGGAGACGAAGGAGCGCTTGGATAAATACAAGCAAACGATTGCGGCACAAGAAACCGATAAAATGAAGAAGCTCAAGCAGAAGAAGAAGGAAGTGTTTAGAAGTAAAAGCAAAGCGGCGATTAGTCAAGAGAAAAAGAATTCCAGAGGGAAACGTTCATAATTTTTATAAGTAAACAAATACTATATATATTTACAATAAAAACTAAAACGTTATAAACATTTATTTACAATTGCAGATTTGTATTGTCATTGTTTTAGTTTGAACCGTAATGCTAGGATACCGCTAGAATCGGCGATGAATCATTTGACCAATTTAATACTGACTGCTGGCTGACTAAAGCCCACACATACGGTATGAAAAACTCTTCTGGTTGTTCTTCTTCCACGTATTTGAATTTCAAATCCGGAAATTTCTGCACAAAAAACGAAATTAATACAAACAAAACCAAGTCAAAAATAACTTACAGTTAATCGTTCTTTGGGCCAGCTTTTCGCTCCTTTTTCAATCGCTAGCAACACATGATGTGCATCGTAATCGTAATGCTGCGACTTATCCGACAGCAACTCTGAGAAATAGTTGATAATGATCTTAATATTGTGAATGATGTCTTGGAACACCACATTATCCGCAAACGCTTCAAACATGTGCTTGTTATACAACAGCGTGTAAATCAAATTCGGATTGTTCACCAATTGCGTTGCCAAACAGGAATTTAAAATCTCCAAAACCATTCTTAGCACTTCTTCCAGCACACTCAAATCCTGCTCCAAATCCCCACCACCATCCTGCGCCACATTAACCACCACCTCTTTCTTTTCACTCGCTAGTTGCTTGATTAATCTTTGGTATTTCTTCGCGATCGTTTCAAACAGGGAAATTAATCGCTGGCTGACATACGGATGCAAATCGCGAAACTGCGCCGACATGTTCGCCAATGCAGCCAGGCAATTGGTGTGCAAATATTTATCGCGCATTTTTAGCATGTTGTATTGTACCGTTCGGATGACGACTAGAATTAGTAGACCGCCTAGCGAAATTTCGGTTAAGGCTCGCTCGGTGTACCAAGGAATGCTTTTCAGTTTCTGAAAAGACAAAATAAGTTTTAACGCTCTAATAAATGTTCTAATAAACTTACAGTTTGATGTATCATTTTGTTAAAGGACTCATCCTCGCTCAGAATTAAAAGTATAATCAACGACATGTAAATATGATGTGAATTGCTGTTCGGTGCATTGTAGAGTGTCCGTAAAATCGGAATAATCAGCTCTTCCAAATCCATCCTGGCCAGTAGAAATGTTTTAAACGATGCGTTTCTGTGCAACAGTAAATATAAAAGTAACGTTGCAGCATCGCCTGACGCTTTTTTGCAAAGTGTAAAATACAGTGCGTTGTAATCGATTTTGAACAGCGATGATTCTTTCGTTGGTGTCACATTATTACTATCTAAACTGTTCATACACGAGAACAAACTGCTCCTGTACGGATTCGACAATGTCGTCCAATGGTGTACCAGCACCAAAAGCAGCAACAAACTCTGCGTGGCTAACGGGGTCTCCTGGAAGTCACTTTTTTCGGAATCACTGCTTTCATCGCCGACGCGATTAAAAGTGAGCACCGACCACAAATTCGCGGCCAACCCTAAAACCACACTATGCCCTTGCTGAGCGCCCCCGAAATTCGCCGGCACTTTCTGCTGCTGAATGAAATTAACCACCAAAGATTTGATCAAAACCGGCGCATGGATCACATGTTTGCCGCGCATAAACAGCCGATAGATGCCGCTTTGGTCCGATCGTTTGCCGGTGTGTAAAGGCACTGTCAAGAAAATCAACAAGCAAGTTACGGCTTCTAGATGTATTGCGTATGTCGAATCGTCGATAGGCACGTCTACTAAAATGCCGACTAAACTGCCGATTAGTACTTCGAGCGTGTTTGGAATTCCCGCAGTTTCAATCGTTTCAATTAGTTGCTCTTCCGTACGCGTTTCGCAGAGAAACTTAAAAGTACAACGCAAGGTGAACAGGATGTTGAACAATTGCCAACTGAAGATGCTTCTGGAATTAAACAAAATTACGGTTTTTTTCGACTAGATTTAAAGAAACTTACGCATCGGTGTTGGTTGCCGCCAGCAATTCACCGGATCGTTGTAGAAATATTGCAATAAGCGAGCCTAAATTTGCGCTAGTTGGATTGTTTTTCAGCAATTCCTGGCAAAGAGGTTCGATGCGATTCTCGAGTATCAGCTGATCGTTTCTGGAATATTCTGATATTACGGATTTCAACAATTACAATGGTTTAGACTTACGCCGTTAAAGGGGGCACAATGTTGAACGATAGAAATCGGTTCCAGAACGGGTCATTTGGCGATATTTTGCCTTTTCCTACAAATTTGACCAAATATTCGTTACTCGCCAAATCCAAATTTCGGCTCACTGACGTTCCCATTTTTAACTGAGTGCATTAATTGATGTGTAAAGAATGTTGCACATTACATTTCAATGTGGAAAATACCGTAAGATTTGATTTATTGTGGAATGAAAATACATTTTTATAACCTGTACACGTCAACTGACATTTTGATTGTTTACTTTACGTCGTTTTCTAATCAGTCAATCCATTTAAAGTTGCGATAAAGTTAATGAAAATGTTCAACAATCGCTTTTCCTAATAATTGTTGGCGTATGCGTTGCAAAAATTATAATTGATAACAATAATTTGTAATATCATTGAAATGTTAAAAAATCGTTTTAGGTTGGTAGCTATGAATTGCGGGAAAATCAAAATCCATTTTGAATTTCAACTTTTATTGACATCAATAACTTATTGTTCTAAGTTAAAGTTAAAACACAATGTTCATCTATACCAAGGTAAAAATTAACTAATTCAGTTAAAACTAATAAGATTAATTTACTTATAAATATATTTTTAATTGGTATATTAATACAACAAATACAAATAACAAGTAAAAAATATATGTACAAAAGGAAACACGATTGTTTCAGTTTTATCTTTTTTTTTTCTTGGATTACAGTGTGATTATTCGGCAGTAAAAGTGTGTGTGTGTGCTTTTAGTTGTACAACCTGAGACAAAATATCTGGCACAGTGTATCGGATATTTCCGTCCGGAATTGTACTTGAATACATAAAAAATGTAACCCATATGATTTTCGATGATTTTGTTAATTTAAGTCCCAAAAAATAAATTGCCTAACCCAAATAAAAGAATAAATAAATAATCGAACATTCCAAAATATGTTTTTTTATATGTATAGAATTAATTATACACACTACATTTTGTTTCAAAATACCAGCAAAATCTATTATTATTTTTCTCTAGTTTGATCAACTTTGTACAAAGCCATATAGTATTTATAATTATGAATAAAATATGCTCCGATTTTGCTGTACAAGATATAATTTTTATTATTTACAAAAAGTCTCAATAAAATGAACAATTTCAACTACAAATTAGGTATCAAAAAATAGAACTGAAATGCACCTAACACACTCAAATATACGATTAACCATTGCGTGATGGTTGCAATTTTTTTTTTAAATTTTATTTCATATCTAAAACTACCTAACTATTTTTATTACTCTCAAAAGTTGACCACATCCACACCGGTCCCATTCAACTCGCTCCGTAGGCTGGGTTCGAGAACACTCGTAAATGACGTCATCAGACTTCCGAGTGTCGACTCGAACGCAACCGAACTAAATATTTATGAATGCGGCCAACTAAATCACATAAAATGTATAATAAATATCGCTCGAGTATATTTACAAAGTATTATTATCAATCAATATTCTCTAAATCCAAATCATCTTTGTGTTTTTTTATTTAGAAATTCAGTCCTTCGGATTGAGATGAAAAATATAAAAAAAATTAATGCGATAGATTGCTTAAATTTCATTCTTGATTGAATAGTTGAACAAAAAGCCAAAAAAGCAACGACAAATCACACCAATAATAATTCCAAGTTGGCACCATCTAAATACGTCGAACAAAATTTAAACAAATCCAAAACATTTGCGGAATAAAATGGCTCTTTGCATTTCAAAGCAAAGCAAAAAAGTCTTTAAAATAATACCCGTATTGTTGTGAGAATTGTAACGATTTTATTGAATATCTGATAATTTTCTAGTATAAAAACGTTCAATTTAGTGTTAGTGTTGCACAAAGAGCCATCATATTGATAAAAATTAAAAATAAAACAATTTGTTGCCTAATCATTCATACCAAAAATAAAAACAAACATAATTAAATTAACAAATCGATTCTTCGCACAGTGCAGCAATTGATAAACAAATTACTAGGAGGATGTGCCCTTGTTGATATACTTAGATTCGGCCAACCTGTGCAGGGACGTATCGCCATCACCCATATGCGCCACCTGCAAAGCACCAAACACCTTATCATTGACCAGTGCGGTTCAAACAACTACAATTCAAAAATACTTGTATTGACAAGTAAAGATAATTAGCGCCCTCTACAACTACTACTTGGTCATGCGCAATAACATGCTCGGATCATTTAAGTAAGTTTACTTGTCAATTTACCTGGTTGGTCACAATGCAAAAAGGTAAACAAAGCTTTGAAAATAACAAACTACTGACATGACTCTACGAATTTTATTTTTAGTATATACAAACCCTGAAGAACACATCTACATACCAAAAAAAAAACAGTTAGATATTTTTAGTGACGAACAGTCAGACAACAAAAATCACAAATAAAACAACAGAGATCATGCTTAATAATAATAATAAATAAGAAAACATGCAAGATTGTTTTTACCCTTGTTCTCTTCAAGAAACAAAATAATAAAGGTGATGATTATATAAAAATTGTATCGAAATAGAAAGAGTGTGTTAAGGCATGCTATTGTCTAAACATATTAACGATGCGCCCTCTATCCATTTCAATTTTGCATTTTTTAGTGCAAAGTTAATTTGAATAGACCGAGGAATAGACAATAGTAAGTAGTATACTCAAAAAATAAATTCTGTAGAAAAATATGTTTATTTGTTAAGTCTACACTATCATTAAATAAATAAAATAAATTTCTACATAATAAAAAAATCATAAACTAGCCAATCGGTTTGAAATTCAAACCATTAACTAGTTTGTGTAATCATAACTAAAATAATTATTTCGCGCATCTCCTACAAGATCTATGACCAAATTATATACAGGTACTACTTGAAATTGACTGTAAAACAAATTCTTATATAACAACGTTCCTTATGAAATTCTCTTTGTATAGATATAAAAATAAAAACAAATATATAGATTTCTCTTAAAATAGTAGTAACAAGAAAATAAAGTTTATTAAATTAGTTACATAAAAAGAATCTATAAAAACAAAGTGTGTAATCTACTCTAAGTGCATTACATTCATTTACTAAACATAACTTTATCTAATTAATATATGTGGACAGTCCAATAAATATATATTTATTGGCCTAAAGTGCTGATAAAAAAGAAATCAACTCTATTCTACCTATTTACATGCGTTTTTAAGTTACTAAGTAAAAATGGCACACAATACTCGTAAATATTAAGCATTTTATAAATACTTTTGCTGTAAACTTGCCATTTAATTAAGCCACATAATTAATTAAACAAATTTATAAAGAGCGAGAGAGAGAAAGAGATAGTCTACTCTGGTGGTGGTGGAGGGGGAACATCAGGAGGGGCATCAACAGGTAAAGGTGGACGTGCCGCGCCACCATCAATCGATGGCGGCATTTGCGGCATAGCTGCCGCCACTGCTGCCATCTGTTGGTACATGTCCGATTGATGGTACATATAACCGCCGCCATAAAACTGATACGCAAAATGTTGCGATGGCGGCGGCATATTAATATTAGGCATGCGCGGTGGTGGATAGAAATAAGACGGAGGTGGCGGTGGGGGTGGTGCTAATTGTGAGTAAATGGATTGCGATGGCATACGTTGTTGTGGATATCGTGGTCGACTAGGATTTTTATTCAGACAGTTGCTTACCTTGTACGGATGTCTGCCATTCGGTTTGCTCTCCTTGTAACTTTTGGACACTTTATTCGGAGGTTCGCCCGCGCCGCCGCTACCGCTGCGATCGCGCTTCTTACTACTACTGCCGCCATCTGTACAATTATTAATAACATCTTTGGGAATTTTTATTTTCAATCCTATGCTCGGCTGCGACGACGACGATGACGATTCGCCGATCGATTCCGCCTTGATTTTATCCTTCGGTATTTTAATCTTCAACGTACTCGTCGGCACCGACTCAATCGAAGCCTCCTGGATTTTATCCTTGTGGATTTTGATCTTGATTGGTTCACCTACACTCCCCTCTTTATGTTTATGCTTATCCTTGTCTTTATGTTTCTTTTTCTTCTCCTTGTCATCCCGCGACTTGTCTTTGTCTTTATGCTTGTGCTTCTCTTTGTTCTTCTTTTTACTTTTATGATGGTGGTATTCCTTGCTCTCGCTCTGCTCACTACTGGCAACGATTGACGGCAAATTCGTGACAGCCGGGGCTTCTTTCAACAAACTACTAATCAACACAGGATTCGTTTCGATGCCATTGTAGAGTGGCACTGGCAAACTGGCATCGGAACTCAACGGTGGAATGATATCGGGCGGTTTCATTTCCTTCGCATAATTCGGCGCGTTCAGTTTCTTATCAGCTATAGGAGTAATAATATCAGGAACTTGATGGAATTTATTAATACCGATTGTAGAGTCACGCATTAAATTCTCAAACCCTTCCACTTGATCGATCTTCTTGATCACCGGCCTCAACTCCGGCTCGGAACCACTCGAATAGTTCCGATTCCGTTTGTCGGGTGTCGTCGTCGTTTTCAGAAAACTATTTTTCAACGGGCTTTTCTCGGGCGAAAATAAACTTGGTCGCTTCATAACAGGCGTTGCTGCAACTTCATCTTTAACTGGCACTTCCGTTTTCGTCGCTTTCACATCGCCATCGAGCGACGGCAGATTGTACGAGCTACCATTGCTGCCATTGTGCTTCGAAGTTGCAGTAAAGTTGGCTGGTTTCGGGACGGATTTCGATGCATCTGAATGTTGAGGCGATTTCACTTTTTGCGAGGTAGAGTTTGAGGATTTGTTTAAATAAGCACTAGATTTATCATGTCCGGTATTTACACTGTGTTTTTTCAAATTGTTCTCGGCGTACGTTTTGCCGCTCGGCTCGTGTTTCACTGGCTGCATAACTTTATTCAAATCGCCGCCACTGCGAGACCGACCGGCCTCGACTCGTTGCTTATCACTGTAACCTAATCGCGCGTCACCGTAATTGTTCGTTTCCGCCGCACTCGGTTTTATTAAAAAGTCGCGTGTTTTGCTTTGCGAGGTGGGATCTTTCGCGGTCGCATGCTCACTGCGACTAGTCGCGCCCGCCGCAGCTTTGCGCAGCAAGTCGCGCTGTTCGGCGCGATTCGCCGTAGTGGTATAACTGGGCGCGGCGGACGACGATGTTGATGGCGGACGGGAATGCTGCTTCATTTTTGGATCTAGTGGCGGTCTATGATGACCATGAGAAATTGGTTTATTTGAACTACTAATCGCTTTTTGGCCGCTATGTTGTTGCGCCAAACGTTCCCGCTCTTTTTTCTCGCGATATTCGCGCTCCTTTTGCTGCTGACTCGAACTAGCCTCGTGCGGTCTCGGTCGGTGCTTATGCGCTTCAGATTCAACTGCAAACAAAATTAATTAATTCGGGATTTTTATTGGGTGGTGGGGCGAGTACGGACCTGATTTGGAGTCGTGCGATCGATGCGGATGGTGATCTTTGCCATCTTCGCGGACGATTTTTTTCATGTCGGTATTGTCCTACAAATTTTTTAATTTATAAAAAAAAGTTGAAATTTTTTGAAATTTTTTTTTTGTTTTTTTAATTTATTGAATAAAAAACTGATAATTCTACTTACAAATGGAGAAGCGATGTGCAACGAAGGCGTATGCGCCACATTATCAGCGATCGCCATAATTTTCTCCTTCAATCTCGACGGACAATTTTCGAAAATCACAAGAAACTCTTCGGTCAATTGCTGCAGTAATTCGGCCGTAATCGTCGTATCAACATATGTGTACCACTCCTTTTTCTCATTGGACAACGGTATCTCCCAATTGGTCCATTTGCACGCGAGCAATATACAGAAACAAGCGACCACTGTCGGTTTGTATTGAATGCACATTGTCGTTAAATGCAAACTAAATCAAAAACATTTATTTAATAAAAACAAATGAACGGAATCGATATCGTTCGTTGGTCCGATTAGCGTACCTGTTACTAGCCATAAAATATGAGGTTTGGGCTAGGTCTTTGCTTGCTCGAACCAGATGACAACATCGTACAACATGTGTGTGCGGATGATCAATTGCAACGTCAAAGCCCAACGTTTGCAACAGCACATTCTCATTGAATACTAAATCTTGTGACTGTGCAATGTACCTTTAAACCAATGTACCTTATATTACTCTCGTTCATTATCAATATCGGTTCGTTTTTTTTTGCTGGACAAAATTTTTTATACCTTTCTGAATTGATGTCGAAAGTTGTGTCCTTTGCGTTTATGCAAATGTTCGCATAGCGAATTACGTATTCTAATTTCCTTGGCTGTTCTTCGACTTTTGCTGCTAGGAACAAAGCGGCCGCTGCCATTTGTTGCCACGCGAAATGCGTGAACGAATGGAACACGTAGAAGCGGTGCATGTAAACGATTGCGGTGTTGATGCATAATTGCGACCTGTTTGTGCTTATTAAGGAAATATTTTTCATAAAAATAATTAGTTTCAGTATTTTGGAAAGTTAGAGAAATTTTGAAAATCCTAAAAATAGATAGGTCTGCCAAAGGGCACGGTCGCTGGAGGAAAACATTGGATCACAGTGTACAGTAATTTTTAAATTGCTGCATTTGGCAGCAATGTAAAAATTACTAAAAAAATGTGTTTGCTCGTGCTTTTACATATACTAGACGTTTATCCAATGTTTTCCTTCAGTGTGAAGTGACATTTCTCATTTTGACAAGATTCTTCAAAAAAATGTCAAATTTAATGTCACTATTTTTGAAAATCAATTTTGACAGCAGAAAAGCAGTGCCAGACACTTTGTCACCGACTGAATGTATGCATGTATATGAAGGCGTGACATAATTACACCATATAAATTGCATAGCAATATAAAAACGTGACGCGATCGCAATTTTACGATTGGCGTCGCTAATTGTTAATAGCATTTCGTTTAAAATTGATAATTTAAATGTAATGCACTTATTTTAATATAATATATATTAAATTAATTCAATACCACTACGGCTTTCACCGTGATCGTATTGAATTCAATGAATAGCTCGCGCAAATAATTATTTCATTTATAATTTTATAAGCAGAATAACGAAATATGCACACAAATTTAGCGGTTACTTTCGATTTAGCTATGAAGCATTCCATTGGATAATCATGTGTCACATATGGTAATAAGCGAATCTGATTGGTTGACTCTTAAATCTAAAGTTACAGTTACCGCTAAAAATGTGTGCGCATAAATGAATCTGCATACAAATACGAGCCAATCATATATTAAATTTTTGTTGTTAATAAAAACAATCGGCTATGGACTTGCGACTTTGTGCCGCGAGCCAATTATTTTGACCAGAAACTAAAATTAGCTCAAATAAAAATTGCTTTCAAAATAAAATCATAAAAGACAATAAGAGAATAATATAAAAGTCTAGTGTGAATAATTTACTTTATTTTTTACTCAATTCAAAGATACAATTTTTTTTTTTGTTTCACTGAAGAAAATTGGTGACCTATAAAAGTTTTCTGGAAGGAAAAAAATTAATCGCTAGGCTGAAAAAATAAACGAATATGAATTTCAATATAATTAACTGCTCAATTGTGTGCTGTTCGTATTTTCGCATTCCGCTTAATTTCGTTTCGATAAGATTTGAAGGTTATGCACCATGCCTGATTGATGGGCAAGAGGAAGGGGGGGCGCTTTTGCATACAAGTCAAGTTAATTAATTCCCGCATGAATTTGCATCGTAAAAGATTGCAGTTTGCGATCGAATCGAATCATTACTTAAAGTAGCATGCCTTCATATAAATACATACAAACATAGAGCGTTGTAATTGTTATTGTGAAGGATACACTCTAAGCTTCTGGCCCAAGTCCTGGATAAAGTTAGCAGCTTGCTGGCGACACGACAGCTCTTTGTAGGAATCGTAGCCGCATTGTCTCGATGGGGTCGTTTCCAATTGTTCCTTAGTAAAATACCATTTATCGCTGTTGCCTGTGTTAGCCATTTACACTCGACACGACACGCAAATGGGGATTTGCAGATGGCGTTGCGGTTGCGGGTCAACTTGTGATTCAGGTACATTTGATTGCAATTGAAAAACTAAACGAAACCATTAAAGGCTTGCATAGTCACTAGTTTAAACAAGATTGACAACACTTCACTTGCCCTGTATGCGAACGCTAAATTGCTAATGGCTAGAACAATGTCGTTGCGTCACTTTGGGTTTTCCTATACGGGTTGCACTCGTGCTTTAGTTTTTTGTGTTTGTTTGCGGTCAACTGGCGCTTTTTAATTCGTTTAGTTTAATTAATACGACGTGAAACTTGGCGCAAAGCTTTTGCAATAGTTTTCAACTATTAGAAGTAGTTATTATTTAGTTAAAATATACGTACACAAAAGTCGTAGAAATTGATGTTATTCACTCTTCGATGGCCGACCAACCACGGTAAGCAAATCACCTACTTCTTTAGCCCAATTTCAACGAACAATTATTAAATTCAGCGGCACAATTATTGCACGTATTTTATCTTCTAGTTTTTAACATTAGTTTTATTCATTTAGTGATTGTCACATTAAAATTAACAAACATAACAAACACTAAACACCTCAAAACCAAGATGGCGGTTGACAGCTTCCGCTGAGGTCAGCGGCTCTACGATTGGCGCCCCGGTACACAAAGTAGGCGCCAAATTCAAAATCGAATTATTTCATTGGCCGCAAGGTTATTGTTTGCAATTCTAGTGTGCGCCATAACCTAACATGTCTATTTTTAGTGTGAGTTGTGAAAATGTTGCCTGCATCTATTTCGAAGGAAAAAGCAGATGCTATCCGAGCTGAAGTTGAGTCTGAACTTAAGAATAAGAAGCAATGTGCTTATCAGTCGTATCAATGCAGTCAACTATCGCTCGATAAATCCACATTCTGCTTCAAACATATTCTGAACGACAAAGCAGCCCCCTACAGCCAATGTTTGTATGTGTTTCCATCGAATGGGAAACGATGCCATTTGCCGACGTTGAAAAGCTACGATAAAAAAGATCTGGGGTGAGAATTGTTATACTAAAATTCATTATTTTGACCATTATTCTTATTGTAGGTTCTGTAATGAGCACGCACTGAAAACAACAATCACGCGAAACAGTCAGAATACGATCAATGCACCGCCACAAACTCCGGAAGTACTGCTGAACAGCCTTTCTCACTATATTAAGCCGCAAATAAATCGGGCTGCAGCTTCTGGTTCATTGGAGCAAGCAGAGGAAGATGAATCAAAACCAATTAAACGCATTAATCCTTTCGGTAATTATTAACCTTTAGAGCCTCCAAACAATTCATAGATTTATTTTGGGTTCGCAGTTGACATAGATGCTGCTGCCAATTATAATGCCGTCTGCAAGGCGGTTTTGGATTACGGCAGTGAGAGCGAAAGTGATGTTGAAGCCTCAACTTACGGAACCGTCTGGCACGATGCTCATATCGATAGTTCGGATAATGAAAGCTACGATTCCGATCAAGATCAGTTGAAGTAAGTTATATATTAATTTGCTGGTAGTAAAATTAAATCTGGTTTTATAATTTTAAAGGCACGCCAATGTTTACACCGAAGAAGAAATAACTTTATTGACTCGCGATAAGCTGGTCCGATTGCAAAATTTATACATCGAGCAGTATCGCCAGTTGCAACACGTGTTTAAAGAACGACGACGAAAGTATTTGCACGCTTTGAAGCGCGAAAAGGAAACCTGTTGCAATATTTATTCGCAAGTACGCGATAATCCGAAGGAACAAAGATTGTATAAGAAATTGAAGTACATGAAGAATTACCACAAACATTTCGGTGTTGAAGCGATTTTGAATAAGCGATTGCACGATTTGCAGATTAAAGTGAGTCGAAATTAATATCGCGCAGTTAAGAACATTTTAATACGCTCAACTTTGTTGCAGATTTCTGAGGGTACAATACCGAAGCCTAATACTTTTAATAAGTGTGCGTTTTCCGAAGGGGGTGTGAAATGCGGGGAGAAAAGCTTGCCTGTGGCTCGACATTGCAGAAAACATATTCTGGAGGTAAGATTTCCAACAATAAAACCGACAAGCGTTTATTTTACGGATATATTTTACTGTATAGGATGCAAATCAAGTGTTGTTTCAAGCATGTGGCAAAGTGACCAGCGATATCGAATGCAGTACTCCAATAGAAGCGATTTACGACGAACATTCATGCAAGTTGCATATGGAAATCCCACCCTTGCGATCCTACAATCAAACTAGGGTAAGCTATCAGAATTATTCCAGTTTTGCTGGTAAATTATTATTTTATGTTACTTTTAGAAAGATTCGGACTCGGATTTGGACGATTCGGCTGAATTCGTAGCCACTTCCGGCTTGTTCCCCGAAACCGAATCAATTAACTCGAATGTTAAAACCCAATTGACCGAATTTAATTTACCTGCGGAGATATTAAAGATGGATAAAGTGCCGTCGATTTTGTTTGAGGACGATAATATCGCGTTGGCCAATGTTTTTGGGATGGAGGAGGTTAAGTCGGGAATGGAATCTAAGGATGAACAAAGCGATACTAAAATGGAACTGGAAATTGATGAATCAATTTCTGCTCCGATTGAAAATATTTCTACTCCTATTGAAAATATTTCTGCTCCGATTTCTACTCCTATTGAAAATATTTCTGCTAAAAATCCTTCTGCTCCGATTGAAAATAAGGAGGTGGAAGAGAAAGTTCAAGAAATGGATTTAATGGATGCAGATGAGAAGGAAAGCATTGCTATGGATGCTACTATTGAGGAGGCATTAAAGTCATGTTTGTGATTTTTAACTGCTTTTTGGTAATTATATAGTTAGATATTTATAAAGTTACGTTAATGTATTTTTGTTACTCGCAATGCAATCATTGATGACTTTCTGATTTATCACAATGAGCATTTAGAAAATAATTTTTTAGTTGTTTCAACAATAAATAATTAAAATTAAGTTAAGTGTTTTTTCATGCTTTTTTATGGTATTTTTTGAACAATTACTGTTATTTTTCAACGCAGAGATTATTTCCAGTAGTTCAATATATTTCCGCGTGGCGCTTCTTAGAAGGCGCGAAATGGCTAATAATAAATATACCGCGAATTGTTTGAGAGCGTGCATATTACATAATACCGATTTAAATTTGTACTAAATAAAAAGTAATTCTTTTGAATATAATTTTTAATGCACAATTAACGATAGTTTAACTTAAATAACAAAAATGAATATACAAAATTATTTGATTAGCCTTAGCAATTCCAGTAAGCCTACTTTAACAACGACCATTTCAGCTGTTCTTTTGCCGATTGTAATACCTATAAATAGAAAAGCTATTATTGATATGATGTAAATAAAATATCATTTCGATCTACAAAAATATTATTTGATACAAATTACACACAATAAATAAATACATTAATTATTATTTTGGCTATACTAAACTAAGTTGGCAAATATTTCGCTTGAAAATTCAATCACCAAAATAAAGAATGTACAGCGTTTGTTACCTGAGCGACTGTTTGTTCTCCCAAAGGTATGTCGTCCGTTCTTAACGCTACTCTCGAAACAACCGAACTTGAATCCGCATCAAACGCAATCCTTAAACAAATCGAAATTAGTATCAAATTTACAGCTAATTTAATGTCTGTCCAAGGTTACGCTAAAATAACAAGGTCGCTGGAGGAAACCACACAACCTTCATCTATGACGTAACCTTGGACAGCCAGCGCTATCGTCGCATTTACCCTCCATCGCAAATTTCGTCCATAGCCAACATTACAATGTCCAGCGAATCCAATACTGCTCGTTTTTCCACGTTTTTACGCAGAATTTGACTCACAGAATCGTACAAACAATTCAAAACACTCATCAGAATTAACTGCAATTTATAAAAATATTATAATACGCTTCGATTTTTATATGCAGCAAAGCAAACCTCGTTTTCATGCGAACTACCCATCACATAGAAAAATAAGTCGACAGTGCTTCGGTAAACGCATGTAAGTCCATCCAACATTATAATCTCGGCATTGGCTCTGTGCGTCTTAGTGAAGAGATTCTTCTCAAAGCTTTTCTGCTCCTTTGGTGTGGGAAACATGTGTTTGTCGTAGTATTTGGCCAAAATGCGATTGCCATCGTTGTCGAGGATAGCGATTCCTTTCACGGTGTATAATGTCGGCTCCTAAATTATATATCTATTAAAACCGGTTCATTTGCAGTTGAAAAATGCTTACCAAAAGTGATCCTTCCATTTTAATACGGTTTTAATTCGTTTTTTGGCTGAAAATTCGATTGTCAACAAAAATACGTGTACAATTTTAATAGACGTCAAATGTCAGTGTTGCCAACATTGTGACACAGAAATTAGTCAATAATATTAGACAACCCGTAATACATTTACTTTCATTATATTTTAATTATATTATTAATCTAAATTATGGTACTTATTTAGTTAATAATACGTTATCTAAATTATTTTAAATAAATTGAATATTGAATTTAATTATTTTACCAACATGCATTAAATTTATTTTGCGTCGATAAAGAAGAGCTCTGTTGAACCAATCCCTTGTCAAAAGTTCTTGCTAGTCTGCCTGCGGAAGTGGATTGTTGAATAAATTTTAGTACACGGTAAGTTTCGCTTTTATTTACATCATCTTCATTTGTTTCCAAATTATTTTGCTTAAATCATCAATCATACTACCCAAGCTTCATTAGCACACCCATAGTTACATAAGAATTTGTTTCTTTCTATTTATAATTTGTGGTTGTAAATGCCGGATCGTTGATAAGCATGACATCAAATTGCAGTGATAAAATGCCTGAAATGACTGAAGTAGAGAAGCCCGTAGTAGCCTCAAAGGCTAAACCAGAGAGTGAATCTTCGACCGAAAGCGATTCCGACGAGGAAATTCCAGACTTGGAGGATGCGGGAGCAGCAACCGCTGGATCCGCGGCGTTCCCTGGAGCTGCCGGATTACCTATTGATATGGTATCCAAAGCCAAACAATCGCGCGGCGAAAAGAAAGCGAGGAAAATCATGTCCAAACTTGGACTTAAACCAGTAAGTTATTATTTAATCACTCTGGAATGTTCGAAATAAAATGCAACACAAAATGATGATTCTTCCAAGGTTTCGCAATTCATTTTCTGAAGTAGAAAATTTGTGATGAAAAACTTGGCAGACTGACGCATAATTTATTTCAAAATTAAAAAAAAAAAAAATCGACAATTTATTTGACTAAAAATTATTTTTACACTTTGCAGGTGCTTGGTGTAAGCCGAGTGACTATCCGCAAATCCAAGAACATACTTTTCGTAATCAATAAACCCGACGTTTACAAGAACCCAGTGAGCGACACATACATTGTCTTCGGCGAGGCCAAGATTGAAGATTTGTCGCAACAGGCTCAAGTGGCCGCCGCTGAGAAATTCAAGGATATCAATCCCGCTGGTGATGGTGCTGCTGGTAACACTACCACATCAGTCGCGCCAATTGCCGAAGAGTCTGAAGATGAGGAGGTGGACGAGACCGGCGTGGAAGAGAAAGATGTCGAACTTGTGATGACCCAAGCGAATGTTAGTCGAGCTAAGGCTATAAAGGCGCTGAAGAGTAATCAGAACGATATAGTTAACGCCATAATGCAGCTCACGATGTGAGCTGCACCATCATTTTGAATTTTTGTCTTTTTTATTCACCCTCATCTGTTCTTCTCATATTTGTTGTTTTGTTTCTGAGACACCGCTATATGACTCGAGTGTACATACATAATAATAAATACATATTATTAATCCATCCAATTTTCGTTTATATTTATTGTCAAATTTACTCTTATTTTAATGCAAAGGTTGCAATTTTAATGGCCCTTCACCGGCTGCCTCGAAGTTGTCTGCAACCAACATTGCATCATAGAAAAAAGAGCGCGAATGATTGGCGAAAGCTTAAGAGAGAGTGAGAAAAGTATATATTAAACACGCGTATTGATAATTAGTGTATTTTGGTTATGCGTTGATGGTTTTTGATGAAAATTATGTCAAAATATTCTGAAAAGATTAATCTGTTTCCTAAAGCTTTTTTTTTAAATAGTGGATAATTAAAGACATTTGACAATAAAAAATAAATTAACATAAACAACAAAGATTAATTAAAATTAGTCAAATTTAGTAGGCTTCTTGTCCTAGAGAATTTTTTTCAGAATATTTTGACATGATTTTCACCGAAATACAGTAATTATAAATACGCGTGTTTATTATATAGTTTTCTCACTCTTTCCTAAGCTCTCGCTAATCATTCGCGCTCTTTTCTCTATGATGTAATGCTGGTTGCAGACAACTTTGAGACAGCCAGTGAAGGACCTTTCAATCAAAGAAGCAATAAGCCCTAGGTACATTTTTTTTTATTTTAATTACTTAATTACAACCACTTTCGTTTAACAAATTCTTTAACAACACACCAAAATTTCTCCTTGTGCGCTTGGGACGCCTGCATATCGAGCATAACTTCTTCGGATAACTCTTCCACAACTAGTGCATCATCTTTGTTTTTGAAAATAGGGCCTAACATGAACAAAATTTGGGTCATCGTATCATTCTTAATTGTTTCATCAATTTCGGCTTGGAATGCTTCAAAATTAAATTCTTCAACTTCAACATTGAATTCTTTTAACGTTTGAATGAAAGTCTGATAATATTCGTTAACTAGTTCATCATAATTGTTAACAATCACTTGATTTTCCACACTAGAAAATATAAAGAAGGTCAAATCTTTGGCAGGACTATTATAGGCCGTCATTTGAAAATCCACCATTTTATTCTTGATGGGTGTGTGATCTTCGGCGAACTTTACCATCGTGTTATTCACCCAGAAATCTTCATGCACTAAAGTGGCAAACGGCTCTTTAGGGGCTTTTCGATTTAGGACATAATTGAAAGCCGAAGTAACCGCATCTGATATTCGGTCTGCATATTTGGCACATTCTTCATCTTCTGATGCAATCTTTATAATTGATTTAATTAAGTCATCATGCATTTTTGCTGCTAGATCGGTAATTGGTTGCAATCTATTCAAATAGGGCAAAATCTTTTCTTTGAAAACCTCAGGTTTTTGCTTTTTGCTTCTTCAATGCAATTGGAACTGCGTGAAGTTGCGCCAAATCACGTAAGATTAATTTGGCTGAAGCCAAATCAAAACCACGAATACGATCCTCATTTTCAAAACCAGCGATTTTTAGGTTTTCCAATAAAATCACTGCATTGCAATCAAAGGTGTCATCGTAACTCATTCCTAGTCGTCCACCGAAGAATTTGGGAAAAAAGTCAATCACATCGACGAAACCATGTTCTTTTTGGAATTCTTGTAAAGTTGGTACAATAGTTTGATACATTTGTATCTCTTTCTTGAATGTTATACGACTTTGAAATGCTTTCTGGATGAATTCGTTCTTAGGTACCAGTTTGGCAATCACGTTTAAAGTTTCATTCACGCCACTTACGGAATCTTTTATGATTATTTCAACACTTAGCATAATGCTTCCATAATTATCACCCGCGGCAGTCAAATGCTTGGTTGAGTAGTTTTCAATGGTTTTGGTATTGCCCAAAAATTTGGGCAGAAGCACTTTTTCTAGCTCTGGGATTTCGTGGCGTGGCGACATTTTCACTTTTTTACTGAGCAATGAAATATAATTGTTTGTGTGCAAGTCATTTTAGCGAAGTTTCCTATATATAAATGATTAGGATTTTATCTGATAATTATTATTTTTAATTGATTTGATCATGGTTTCAAGTTAACTAATAATCTAGTAAATAATAGGTCGACAAAAATTTAAAATAGTCATCGTGACACGCATATCACTGTATTATCTGCAATGCATGCAATGGAATTTGTTTAGTCCTAGATTGAAGTATTTATGTTATTTCATTCAAGGTGATTGAATTAAAATTATTAATTTTTTAAAATATCTAATTAAAATATATTCAAAATAGCATTCGAAAAATCGGGTGCTCCAACGACTGTCTCGAAGTTGTCTGCAACCAACATTGCATCATAGAGACAAGAGCGCGAATGATTGGCGAGAGCTTAGGAGAGAGTGAGAAAGATATATAATAAACACGCGTATTTATAAATAGTGTATTTCGGCTATGCGTTGATGGTTTTTGATGAAAATCATGTCAAAATATCCAGAAAAAAATTCTCTAGGGTAAGAAGTTCCCTAAATTTGAATAATTTTAATTAATTATTGTTAACTATTAAATTTATTTTGGATTGTCAAATATGTCGTTAATTATTCACTATTTTTAAAAAAAAGCTTTGGGAAACAGATTAATTTTTTCAGAATATTTTGATATGTTTTTCATCAAAAACCATCAACGCATAACCGAAATACACTAATTATAAATTTGTAGATTGATCAGAGGTATTACAGAATTCGAGAGCATTTAAAAGAATCGTAAGCAATAAGTCGTAGGTACAATAATTCTTTATTTAGGTACTTAATTACAACCACTTTCGTTTAACAAATTCTTTAACAATACACCAAAATTTGTCCTTGTGTGCTTGGGAAAGTTCTAAACTCTTCATAACTCCTTCGTTTAGCTCTTCCACACCTACAGCATCATCTTTGTTTTTAAAAATAGGACCTAACATGAAAAAAATTTGAAACATCGTATCATTCTTCAATGTTACCTCAATTTCGGTTTGGAATGCTTCAAAATTAAATTCTTCAACTTCAACATTTAATCCTTTTAAAGTTTGAATGAAAGTGTGATAATATTCGTCAACCAATTCATCATAATTGTTGACAATCACTTGATTTTCCACACTAGAAAATAAGAAGAAGGTCAAATCTTTGGCAGGACTACCATATGAAGTCATTTGAAAGTCCACCATTTTATTCTTGATGGGTGTGTGATCTTCGGCAAACTTTACCATCGTGTTATTCACCCAGAAATCCTCATGTACTAAAGTGGCAAACGGCTCTCTAGCGTCTTTTTTATTTAAGATTTGATTGAAAGACGAAGTAATCGCTTCTGTAATCCGGTCTACATATTTTGCACCTTCTTCATCTTCATCTTCTATTGCAAGGTTTTTGATTGATTTAATCACGTCATCATGAATGTTTGTTATCACATCCACATTTGGTTCCACTCTATTCAAATAGGGCAAAATCTTTTCTTTGAAAAGTTCAGGTTTCTGCTTCTTTAATGCAATTGGCACTGCGTGAAGTTGCGCCAAATCACGTAAAATTAATTTGGCTGAAGCCAAATCAAAACCGCGAATACGATCTTCATTTTTAAAACCAGCAATTTTAAGATTTTCCAATAAAATTACTGCATTGCAATCAAAGTTGTCATCGTAACTCATCCCTAGTCGTCCACCAAAGAATTTCGGAAAGAAGTCGATCACATCAACGACACCATGCTCTTTTTGGAATTCTTGTAAAGTAGGTACAATAGTTTGATACATTTCTATCTCCTTCTTGAATGTTATGGGACTTTGAAATATTTTCTGGATGAATTCGTTCTTAGGTACCAGTTTGGCAATCACGTTTAAAGTTTCATTCGCTCCACTTACAGAATCTTTTATGGTTATTTCAACACTCAGCATAATGCTTCCATAATTATCACCCGCTGCAGTCAAATGCTTGGTTGAGTAATTTTCAATGGTTTTGGTATTGCTCAAAAATTTGGGCAAAAGCACTTTTTCTAGCTCTGGGATTTCGTGGCGCGACATTTTCACTTTTTTACTGAGCAATGAATGTTATTGTTTGTGTGCAAGTCATTTTAGCGAACTTTCCTATATATAATTGATTAGGATTTTATCTGATATTGTTATTTTTAATTGATTTGTTTATAGTGCCAAGTGCACTAATAATCTAATAAACAATGGTGCGCCTTAGATCGGCAAAAAGGTACTTGATCAAACTGCAATCAATAATTAAGTACTCGAAAAATTGTTATCGTCATTAACAACATTTAAAACAATTTTTTATTTATTACAACTCCCAAAATTACAACCAATTTCGCTTAGCAAATTCTTTGACAATCATCCAGATTTTTTCCTTATGCGCTTGCGTAGGTTCTTCATCCATCATATCATGTTCAGGTGAAAGGTCTTCCACACCTACAGCCTCGTCTTTATTTTTGAAAATAGGGAACAACATGCCAATAATTTGGTACATCGCATCATTCTTCAAAGTTACCTCAATTTCGGTTTGGAAGGCTTCAAACGTAAACTCTTCAACATCAACATTTAACTCCTTCAATGTTTGGATAAAAGTGCGATAGTATTCGTCAACCAACTCGTCATAATTGTTAACAATAATTTTATTTTGCACACTCGTAAATAGGAAAAAGGTAATATCCTTAGCCGGACTCGCATAATCAATGATTTGAAAGTCCACCAATTTATTCTCGATTGGTGTGCGATTTCCGGCGAACTTTAACATCACATTATTCACCCACAAATCCATGTGAGCCAAAGTGGCAAACGGCTCCCTTGCTGGTGGTCTATTTTGGACTCCTTTGAACGCCAAAGTCGCGGCTGCTAAAACTCGATCCGCATATTTCGCACATTCCTCATCCTCCAAACAAACCTTTTGCACCGATTTAAACAAGTTATCGCATGATTTGGCGTCAAGATTACTAAACGTACCCACATGGTTCAAATACGGCAAAATCTTCTCCTTGAAAACTTCAGGTTTTTGCTTCTTCAATGCGATTGGCACTGCGTGGAATCGCGCCAAATCACGCAGGATTAATTTGGCTTCAATTAAATCTAATCCACGAATACGATCCTCATTTTCAAAACCCGCAATTTTGAGGTTTTCCAATAAAATCACTGCATTGCAATCGAAGTTGTCGTTGTAACTCATCCCCAATCGTCCGCCAAAGAATTTCGGGAAAAAGTCAATCACCTCGACAACACCATGCTCTTTTTGGAACTCTTGCAAAGTTGGTACAACGGTTCGATACATTTCTAACTCCTTTTTGAAAGTTACGGGACTGTGAAATATTTCCTGGACGAATTCGTTCTTTGGTACCATTTTGGCAATCACGTCTAAAGTTTCACTCGCTCCACTGGCGGAATCTTTGATGGTAATTTCAACACTTAGCATGATGCTTCCATAGTTATCACCGGGTGCCGTCAGGCATTTGGTTGAGTAATTTTCGATGGTTTTGGTTTTGCCCAAAAATTTGGGCAAAAGTACTTTCTCTAGTTCGGGGATTTCGTGGCGTGTCGACATGTTTTTCACTGCACAATGAAGTTGTTTTTGAAATATTTTTAGCAAACTTTGTTGTAGATTAGATAATTTTCAAGTGGAAGTAAATTAATAAGCGAAAACTATTATGAACTTGCGAATAGCTATTTATTTCCAAATATATTATACAATTAGATACATCGAAAAAATATGCTTCCTAAATGGATTAATTGAGTAAATTGTCTGCAGTCGGAACGTGCACATCAGCTAGAAAAAACGCACTTCAACAAACATCTAAACCAATCACCTTACAAACCTGCTTCGCATATAAATCGTTGCTTGAAGAAACATTCAGTACCATAGAACACCTTTTGATTCAAATTCAGCTTATCCAAATTCAAACAAGTGTACCTACGATTCAAATGCAGATCGATATCCAACTCAAACAACCATAACTCCTCATTCACATGAACTTTGCTCTTATCACTGGGATAACTGAAGTAATGTCCGTTATTATTCCCTCTGGAGTTAATCCAGATGTTGCGAATGGGACTGGGTGCTATTTCCGTCATCATATAAGACAAGCACTCCACTTCTTCCATCGTCCTAGGTTCGGCCAGAAACTCGTTTTGACTTTCGCAATATTTGCTTGCGTCCTGCCAATTGTACTCGCGATCGCTCAAAGTGTATCCCTTATTCGCGCAGTTGATCTTCAAATTGAGCACGCTGGATAAGGACCTCGTCTCTTTAGCTCTCGTGCAGATAAATCCGGGAGCTGTCGCATTGCACGGCATCTCTTTGAACGCCTCACCTTTCGGCAATCTTTTAATCGCCAGACAAATCCCGTCTTGGTTTGGCGGTCTTGGTTCCAAATAATGCGGATAAGTCGTGTCGTTGTTCGCGTTGATCGGGATACCGAGCTCCGAGTTCGGGAAGACGTATCCCAACTCTGGGACGTAAACCGCGCCAACCCAAGCCAAGCGAATTTGCGGACGGGTGATCAGCATGTAGCGCCCTAAGGTCTCCATCTCGTAGGCGGTTAATGGAGACGCCAAAGTCGCGGTGTCGTCTTCACTTGTGCATCTGGCGGCTGCTTCGTCGTACGTGGTGGACTCGTGGAAGATTTTGTACATGGAGAGGCCAATGTCGATCCAACCCGTGTGCGTTTCGTGGAGGGAGTGCTGTTTGATCAAATCGGGAGTCGCTGTTTAAAAAAAAGAGACATTTTATTGGTTTCGGTAATTAATTTGCTCACCAGGTCTTTCGCAGACGAATCGTTTGGACAACCAGCAGTTCGATTGCATCATCACGGGTTTATTGTAGGAGTTGGTGGTAAACGCCAAGCAATGTTTGTCTTCGATTTCGGAGTAGATGCTGTCAGCTACCACAATTTCCTCCAACCAAGGCATGCTGATTTCCTCATGCGTTTCGCGAGTTAGCACATTTGTCCAATGCTCCGCCCGGTACTTTCCATTCACCCAAATCAGCTCGTTCACTCCCATATTGTCGTCTTCCAAACTACTCAACAAAAAGTCGGCCTTGTCCATGTCGTTGATGATGGCGAGATGTCCTTTGAATTTGTTCTGGCAAAACAAGTTGGCTTGGTTCCATTTCAATGCGCGATCCACGAAGATGAACTCGTTGTTATCGTAGTAATGGTACGCGATAGCTTGGTCGATCACTTTGTATTTGTCTGAACAAGGAATACGGGTTAGTTTTGGATGTGGCGAGTTCGTAGTACTTACTAAATTCTGCTGGAAGTTTCGTACTTTCGAGAAAGTTTCGTAGTTCCGGTTCCGAATCTGGTTCTGGGACATATTCAAGTTTTAGTTCCGGAATGGGTCCATCGTTGATCAAATATTGGGACAGAAAATTTGCAAACGTTCCGATTGCTAACGCAAATACGGTAACGATCTGCAAAACGAGCTTCATCGTCAGAACTTAACTGACCAATTAGCGTACCAGATCGACTTTTATATCGCGCTTGAAACAATAGAACAATAAGAGCATATTATTTTTAATACCCATTCAAATTAAATTGCAAATTGCGCGTTTATCAATTGAATGCCTTTACAACTACATTAGTCGCAAATTAATAACTATAAACAACGAAATAAATGAACAAACGATTTTATTCGGTCAATAAGTAGTTAGTACTTCTTTAATACAATCTTGGTACTTGAGGAAGGAAATCACTTTCGCAAACGAATCGTTGCCGATAAGTGCAGTCGGTTCCATACATTATGATCTTCTCCAGCGACAACTTATCCATATTCAAGCAAGTATACTCGTGATCCAAATGCGGCACAAGCGTGAGATTCTTCATCCAAAGCTCAGACGCCAAGAAAACGTTGCTATTGTCGCTAAGATATCCCCAGCTTTGCGAGTTGGCCCCTTTGCCGCCAAGCCAAAGATGACGGACTGGCACTGGCGGAAGTTCCGTCATGATGTACGAGAGACAAGACAATTGCTCGTCGTTCTTGGGCTCCGCCAAAATCTGGTTCCTTGCCAAGCAAGCATCTTTGGCGTTCTGCCAACTAGCGGCGTGCACAGACAAGTCGTAGTTCTTATTCGCGCAATTGAGTTCCACCTTTTTGGAAGTCGGTCCCTTCTTGTAGCAAATGTAGCCTTGCATGGTGGCGTTACATGGCGCCTCTTTGAAAATCGTACCGTTGGGATAACGCACTAACGCCAAGCAGTTTTTGTTCGATGGGGTGGGTCTTGGTGTGGCCCAGAACGGATACATCCAACCGTTCTCATCGATGGAGTCTTGCACGGGAATTGTGAAGTCTTCGCTTGGGAAGGTCCATCCATCTTCGTCGCTGTACGCTCCACCGATCCAAGCGGCTTGAATACTCGGCCGAGTCACCAACATGTATCGTCCCAGTTGTTTCACTTCCGCGGCACTCAAAGCGACAGCCAAAGAAGCTGTGGGGTCCTCGTCCAAGCATTTGGTCGCCGCATCGTCGAACTTCATCGAATCCGCGAAGATCTTGTAATATTTGTCGAAGATTTGGATCCATCCCGGATGCGTCTCGTGCAACGAATGTCCGCGGATGAGGTCTTCAGTTCCCGCGCTTCGTTCGCACACGAATCGTCGCTCTATCTGGCAATTGGCGTCGAGATATGCGGGCTCGTTGAACGTGCTGGACGAGACGGATAAGCAATGCCGTTTAGACGAAGTCGAGTTGATGATCTCACTCAACCAATTGGGGTCCACACTTTGGATTTCCTCGCGGGTGATGTAGTAGATCCATTCGTTGTTCGAGAACTTACCGTTGATCCAGAGCATTTCATTGCGATCCATCTGGTCCAAAACGCTGCGACTGATGAATTCAGATTTTGGCGAGTTGTCGATTATTGCGAGATGGCCTTTGAATTTGTTCTGGCAATACAAACTTGCTTGGTGCCATCTCAATTGGCGGTCCACAAGGATGAATTCGGTGTTTTCGCCGTTCTCTTCGTATAGGAACGCGGTGGCTTCGTCGATTACCTTGTAGCTGTCTAAAATCCCAAAATATAATTATTTAGTTTTAAGTTTGCAAAATTTGTCTTACGAGGAATGTTGTAGTTGTAAGGCTTCTTATTTATCAAGCCTGATTGTGGCGGCATAGCTGGCGACATCATCGGCGGCATCATCGGCGGATTCGTGGTCCATTCCATCGGCGTACCTCTATTCCATGGGTCAGTCGGATTCAGTTCGAATTTTGGGGTATAAGGCTGATGTGGCAATTGAATGGCTCCGGGATTTCTACTATTCCATCTTGGATCATTAAGATCTACATCTACGTTCGAATTACCATCTTCTAAACTGATGGACTCCTCGTCCTCGGATGCGTGTGGATCCATTCTCCCGAAATCGACTGGTGTTGGTACGGTGGCTAAGAGAGATCTTGGTTCGTCATCCTCCAAATTGTCGAGAGTTAAATGTTCACGAATAGAAGCACTGAACGTTTGGCTTGCCAAAAGGCAAACTACGGCTAAACCATATAAACAGTTGTTCTTCATTTCGGACCAGACTGATTTCGTTTCCAACTTCGAACTTTATTTATATGTTGGGATAATTTGGTTGGGATTCAATTAAAATTGGATTTATTATCGGGGATCGTAAAAATGGATATAAATGTAGTGGTTGAGAATATATGCGATTTTTATGTCTTTACTTATGTGATTTTGTCATAAATTATTTTTCAATTATTTTTGTTTGTGTAGGTTGGTGTCTATTAATTTTAGATCAATTACGTTTTAGCAGTTTTACATGTTTTAAGACACGTTCTTAATTAATATTTGATAAGGTTCCTTCACCGGCTGTTTCGAAATTGTCTGCAACCAGCATTACATCATAGAGAAAAGAGCGCGAATGATTGGCGAGAGCTTAGGAGAGAGTGAGAAAACTATATAATAAACACGCGTATTTATAATTAGTGTATTTCGGTTATGCGTTGATGGTTTTTGATGAAAATCATGTCAAAATATTCTGAAAAAATTATTCGTTTTTTTTTTAATAGCGGATAATTAAAAACATATTTGACAAACAAAAATAAATTAACATAATTAACAATGATTAATTAAAATTATTCAAATTTAGTGGGTTTCTTGCTCTAGAGAATTTTTTTCTAAATATTTTGACATAATTTTCATCAAAAACCATTAACGCATAACCGAAATACAGTAATTATAAATACGCGGTTTATTATATAGTTTTCTCACTCTCTCCTAAGCTTTCGCCAATCATTCGCGCTCTTTTCTCTATGATGTATTGCTGGTTGCAGACAACTTAGAGGCAGTCGGTATACAACCCTTGAATTTTAAATAATTATTATTATTTATTGCAAAAAAAATAGTTTTTGTTAAATTAACTGTCTTTATTATTTCTTTCGTAGAGAAAGTTTAAACAAAATTGAAAAAAAATTGATATTTCTAGTGGAATTTTTGTCAAAATTCGAAATATAAATTCAAAATAAAAACAACAAAATATTTCAAAAAATTGTATTTACATCTTTATATACATATTTTCCTCTACGCCCCAAGTTAAACCGTTATTACTTTGACAAACAAATCTTTGCTTAAACTTGCAATCCGTTCCATAAAACTTAATCCTATCCAACGACAATTTATCCATATTCAAGCAACTATACGCTTTATCCAATTGCGGAACAATCGAAAGATTCTTCATCCAAAGCTCAGCTGCTAAGATTACATTGGTCTTATCACTAAGATACGCCCAACCGCCCGAATTAGTTCCTTTCCCGCCAAGCCAAATATGGCTAATCGGTTTTGGCGGCAATTCCGTCATAATATGTGAAAGACACGACAATTCTAGATCGTCTTTAGGTTCAGCCAAAATTAGATTTTTGGTGCGACAAGCTTCTTTAGCCTCTTGCCAACTTGCAGGATGCACCGACAATTCGTAATTCCTATTGGCACAAAGTTGCGTAAGTTTCTCAACATCCCTCGTGGGCTTGTAGCAAATATATCCTTGCATGATGGCATCGCACGGTACTTCTTTAAAATAGCTACCAGTAGGATAGTTCGCCAAAGCTACACAATTTCTGACGGACTTTTCCCGTCTTTGTGGATGCCAATTTGGATAAATCAAACCATCTTTATCCTTCCCGCCATTTTCGTTTGGAATTTTAAAATATTCATTCGGAAAAATCCATTCATCTTCCTTGGTGTAAATAGCGCCAAGCCAAGCCACTTCAATACTTGGTCGCGTAATCCTCATATATCTCCCAAGCTGTAGTACCTCCGTGGCATTAAAAGCGACTGCAAGGGAAGCCGTTGGATCTTCATCCAAGCATTTGACGCTCGCATCATAAAACGTCATCGGATCCGCATATATTTTGTAAAAACGATCTCCAATTTGAATCCATCCTGGATGCGTCCCATGCAATGATTTGCTTCTTCTACGATTCTCCGAACGTTTGCAAATAAACCGACGATTTACCGTGCAGACAGTTCCGATGATATGTGGAGCAGGATCGTAGCTGCTACTTTGGAGAGCTCTGCAATGGTTTCCGGAAAAGTTATATTTGGGCGCGCGATTTAGCCACACGATTTCGTTACTATCGAGTTCGGGCATTATGTTGTCTTGGATGAATTGGGTTTCGGTAAACAGGGGTAGATCAGCCAGTTTGCCTTTGAATTTATGTTGACAATATAATTTTGCTTGGTGCCATTTTAGCTTTCGGTCGGCCAAGATGTATTCGGTTTTCCAGAAGCCGTCATCGAAAACGTAAGCGGTAGCTTCATCGACTACCGTGTAGGAATCTAGAAAACTTTTGGTTTAATTTTGAGTTATTTAGGAGGTTTGGAAGAGCTTACAAGCTTTGGCCCCGGGTTGGACATTTGACTCGTTTTTGGTCGTTTTGTGATGTTGCGACATTTTTGTTGGTAGGAATTCTATCGATGGTAAATTGAATACTTCTACATCCTTAGTTGGAGTTAGTAAAGTGGTTGCCACATTTTGAAGTTCCATATTTTTTAAGCTGTCCAAGCGTAAGTAATTTCGAATGAAGCCACAATTCGATTTTGTGGCTAAAATTGTTACCAATAAGAAGGAGATGCATCTTTGCATCATTTTGAGCAAAATGTATTTTAAATGCTATTTTTTCGATATTTATAATAATGCAATTCAATTAAATTGATTTCTTTATTTTGCGTCGTATAAAAGAAGCATAAATTACATTTATTTGGCATTTGTTTTGATTCGTCTTCATTAAAAGATTAATGGCAGCTATTGTACTTGGAATACAATTTTTTTCAATTATATAGTTCTACTTCTGCTAAATTTCCATTTGAACGCTGGTGAAAAATAATTATTTTAAGTTGATATTTTAATAGCATAATAAAGAACGAGTGCAATAATTTTACTTATGAAACACGTTCTTTATACTATTTTATCTATTTGGCCCCTTTTTCACTATTACTTTAATGCAAAAATTGCAATTTTAAAACCTAGGGAATTTTATGTTACTTGGTAACATTGATAAACTAAGTGACAGATCATTTCCGATAGATCACCTATAGATTTTTGACAGAATAAGTTATTGTATAGTCACTACCAACATTATAACAATAAAGAATCTGGAAATGCATTTCCGCAGTACTTCTCTCGTTATTGATATTAGTAAACACAAATAATAATAAAAAAAATAATAATAAACAGTTGAATAAGTTTTCAAATACCGGTTAATATAAACTCAAATTTTTGACGTAAATTAAAAGGGTAAAAAAGCCATAAGGATTAAACTTTAAGAAATGAAATTTTCACCACCATATTTTTCAATTTATTTTTAATAAGGGTGCAAAGTTTGGATGATGCATCTTGAATATTGTTAAAGATATATGCGATAAAAAAGAGCTTTAGGAAACAGATTAATCTTTTCAGAATATTTTGACATAATTTTCATCAAAAACCATCAACGCATAACCGAAATACACTAATTATAAATACGCGTGTTTATTATATATTTTTCTCACTCTCTCCTAAGCTCTCGCCAATCATTCGTGCTTTTTTCTCTATGATGCAATGCTGGTTGCAGTTGCAGACAACTTCGAGACAGCCGGTGGAGGTCCCTTAAGTTTAAAACGTGTCCTGAAGGGGAGGGATTATTATAAGTTTCCGAAAACACCTTTAGTTTTTTGACAGATTGAATAATTGTATACTCACTACCAACATTACAAAAATAAATAACTCTACGGCTGTTAAAGTCCTTTTTTAATTTCGACATTTAAGACAGCTTCATTTAAGACGTAAAATAGATAAATGTTTTTATTAAATGTAAAAAATTCAGACACTAATGTGTTAATAATTTTAAAAGTAAAGTAAATTTATTTAGTATTCACAGCTTCGCTTTATTATTACGTAATCTATGTCTTTAAAAAACACTTTTCTATTGGTCGAATTTGAAAATCCAAAACACGCTAGCACAACGTCATAACTAATATCTTATTAATTAAAATTTTTAAAATTGAATCAAAAATCTAAATAGCATTTCATGTTATGTTATTATTGTGTTAAATAATTATAGTTTATCAACTCATCTATTAACAACTCCTCGCATCCACTTGAACTTGGTGTCGTGAAAATTCTTTTCAGGCTTTATGGTGATAATCTCAAGTGGAAACTCTGCTACAATTGACGTTCGTACCTCACTTTCGCACACAAATCTCTGTTTAAAATTGCAATCGGTACCATAAAACATAATCTTTTCCAGCGACAATTTATCCATATTCAAGCAAGTATATTCCTGATCCAAATGTGGAACCAGCGTAAAATTAGTCAGCCAAATATCAGGCGACAAGAAAACAGTTCTATTATCAGTCACATAGCTCCAATCCGTCGAATTCGCTTTTTGACCACCCAGCCAAATATGGCGTATTGGCGTTGACGCCAATTCCGTCATAATATACGAAAGACACGACAGTTGCTCGTCATCTTTCGGCTCCGCCAAAACCCAGCCGAGATGCGCACATGCAGTTTGCGCATTTTGCCAACTCGCCTCATACACCGACAAATCGTAATTCTTATTAGCGCAATTGTACTCTACCTTCTTGATCTCGTGCTTGTTCTTGTAGCAAATATATCCTTGCATGGTCGCGTTGCACGGCTGCTCATTGAAATAACTACCCGACGGAAAGTTGATCAACGCCAAACAATTATTCGTCGACGGTGCGTGACGTGGCTGGTACCAATTCGGATAAACCATTCCATTCTCATCGAAGGAATTCTCATTCGCAATCAAGCAATCCTCACTGGGAAACACCCATTGATCGTCCGCCGTGTAAATCCCGCCGATCCAAGCCGCTTGAATGCTTGGCCGAGTGATCGTCATGTATCGCCCAAGTTGTTCGCGCTCCCACGCATTCAAAGCGACCGCCAACCAAGCGGTTGCATCTTCGTCCAAGCATTTGGTCGCGGCATCCTCAAACGTCATGGGATCGGCGAAAATTTTGTAGTAGCGCTCGCCAAGTTCAATCCAACCGGTATGCGTCGCATGCAACGAGTTTTCCTTGTCGCGATATCGCCGACGTTGGCAGACAAACCTGTGCTCCATCGAGCAATCATTTGCCAGGAAAACGGGAGAGTTGTAAGAGGAGTCGCCTCTTTGGAACGACATGCATTTCTTATTCGTCACGTTCTTCTGACTGAGCACTGTATGTGAAATGAATAACGGCATCTGCATTGGAAACGAGTGGCGGCTCTTTGAGACCATCCATGCTTGGTTTTTGTATTTGCCGTTTATCCACACGACTTCGTGTCGATCAATGGTGGATAAAAGGTTTCGCTGGAAGAATTCCGTTTGGCTTACTTCACTGAGTTCGGCCAAGTAGCCTTTGAATTTATGTTGACAGTACAGGTTGGCTTGGTGCCATTTTAGCTTAAGGTTGGCAACAATGTATTCGGTGTCAGTTGCGCCATATAGGTTTTCGAAAACGTAAGCGGTAGCTTCATCGATTACTTTATACGAATCTAAAAAAGAATACAATTTATAATTATCATAGTTTTCGTGTTAAAGTGCTTACAAGCTCTGGCTGGTTGGGGTCGAAGGATAGTTCGAGGAAGTGAAGGAATTTCATCAGAAGTGCTGTCAGTCGTTGGTTCGAGTTCCGGAGTAGTTGGAGTTGTGGCAGGAGGCAACAAAGTTCTAGGTTCGATGTCTTGTAGTTTTAATTCATCCAAGTCCAAAACATCGCTAATAAAGTGACAATTAGATGTTGGGTTTAAAAGCACCCCACATAATATGAGGAGAACCCATTGTGCCATTTTGCGCATAACTGAATTTTCACGGCCATTTTCTAGTATTTATACGTGTGCGATTTAATTTGAATGATTTCTTATTTATTTTGAATCGTAAAAGTTAATTTTATTTGACATTTATATCACGAAAAAGATTGGTGGCGACATTTAATTTTTTTCAATTACATTTTTATTTTAAATAATAGCCGTAAATAATGTCGACGATTTTATGGTTTAATTATTTTAATCAAGTGTGTGAATTTTCAGATTTTTCTTATTTCTAGGGAATTTCGCTTTGTTATGTTGGCACCGTGGCTCCCTCTATTATCTCTGTTCACAACTGTCACAACTTTCAAATAAAAAGCTAGGTTATATTAACATAAACAAATAAACACATTGTTGTTTAAAGTTTAGTGATTCAATTAATAATAAATATCAAATGGATTCGCAATTGACGATCGACTCCACGGTCGATTTAGTAGCGCTAGCCGAAGAGAGAGACAGATTTTTTCCAGATTTAATAATATCCTTTTTGAAACTCAACACGTGTATGCCTTGATTTGAAATACTTTTCTTAATTAAAGAATACAGATCAATTAATGCTGATGGTGAATTTAGTGAACTGTTACACACCGCAAGAACTTTGTCGAAATTTTTAAGGTTGTACGATGCGAGTAACGCCAATAATCAAATACTGGTACTTTTGTTACCGAAAATTTTACAATGCATTCAAAAGGTACTTTATTGAATTAATATATAAAATTTAACTAAATAATTTATTTAACAGTTGTATGCTGAGAACGTGGATCTGACTGAAACAACCGAGGATGACTTCTATATTTACATGGTACAAGAAAACATTCAGGTAACAATCTTGTCGCTACATAATTGCAAAAGTAACATGTTAATATTTTAGCTGGTAATTAACTTGCTTAAATGTTTGAAAACAATACTCGAGTACTTGGTTCAATCTACAAACGTATTCATTGAGGACACGTCAAGTGTTTGCGAAAATGTGGGCTTTATTTTGCTATGCACGTTTGGCCACTGTAAAAATTGGTAAGATTGTTGTTTTGTTTGATTTGACGGTAATTTGTTGAGGGTGCGCGAAAAGTTGTGCGTGCAAATGTGTATGTTTGGTTGCATAACCTTGCGAGATTGCTAAATAATTTTATCGGCCGAGCGCAGCCGAAGGATTACGAGCAATTTATTTTAAAATGCATCAATTTATTTTTTTAAATACAAACCCTTGCTGTATGACTTTTCTCGCGTTAATTTGTAGATTCATTGTTACATTTAATTTTAGCCAAAATATCTACCAAGATGCATGCAAATCCGAAATCTTAGAACTCTTTCAAATCGCTCAAGAGAATCACATCCTTTATTTAAAAGTGTACCAAACAAGCGTGTCTGCAAACGAACACAAACACGTGCTTGAAATTGAATTATTAAACCGCGGTAAGAATGACGTGAGTTCAAGTTTTGCTTTTTTAAAATTTAATTTATAGTTTCAACGAGTTTATGGATTTTGAATCCAATACTATCTCATCTCAATATCAAGTCTATGACGGATAACTTGAAAGGTTACACGGCAATTGTACAGAAATTTTCGACGATATTGAAAGATTCGATCGATTGGAAAACGGCACTTTCTTGTCTTGGCAGCGAGATCAATAGCAATATTAATAAATTAGTCAATGATGAGGTAAAGTTACTCTTTAAAATTGCATTTAAAATATTAATTCCGTTGCATTTTAGAATTCTATTGATCATAATGTTGCTGTGCAAAATATCAAAATTACCGGATTTTTGATACGAGTTGCGCTGAAATTGTTTGAAACTTTTGAGAAGCAACTTGAACCCGTTTATGAGGACGTTATTCGGTTTTTGTGCACTATTTATGAGTACGTTTTATTTTGCTTGTAAATATTCTTCTTTTATTAGGTTAATATTTTCAGATATTCACTGGACTATTTTAGTGAGAAAGGCCACTTAAGTCAACTGATGGATTTAATTCAAGCATCATTTTTCAAATGTTTGGATCTCTTTTTATTTCATTTATTAGAAAATGCGACATTTATGCAGGCTTTTTATGTTTATAATTTTGATTCGATGAGAAGCTTCAATTTACTTAACGAATTTTTAGACAAAGCATTTATTTGTGATAGTAAAAATGCAAACGTGATTTTGAAATTAACTTCTGAGAAGTTGAGGACTAGTAAGTATTTTATTTGATTATAATTACAAAAAATCTATCGTACAAATTTTAGATGGTGCCGTTATGTTCAAATACTCATCGAACATATTCGATCAATTAATCCTCAATGCAGTAACATTGACAATTAATTCAGACGCTCAAAACGAAATCGAATTGCTATTATTAACTAATATTTTGCAACCGGATTTTTGGCCCGCTTTATTTGCCATAGAAGTTTGGTGCTTAGTTTTACGGTAATTGTCTAAAAAACATAAAACTGAGGCTGATAATTATGTTATAGAAATACTTCGTTGCAAATTTGTTTGCAAACCCTCACAACTTTAATAACAAAGTTTAAGCAGATTGATTTCGGAACGTTTACGTATAGTCCTGAACAAGTTTATGTGAAAATATTGGTTCAGAGATTGTTTAAAAATTTGCCAGCTAATCTACGAAATGAATTCGTTAAACAATTTAAACCTGTGGGCAATCATTTCGTGTGGTATCTGATTGGATACGAATATTTTCCCGAGCAATTCTTGCCTTTGGTTGAGCCGTCGGTCGAACCGGTGATATCGAGGATTATTTTGGGCACCGGAGGCACTTTGACGGATTTGCTTGCTGTTGAATTTGTAAGTTTTGTTGTTAAGAAGTTTAGAAAATATAAAATTGACTTTTTTGTAGATGGAAACTTTAGGGTTATTGGGCACACTACGAGATGAATATTCAGGCAAACGATTAATTAAAGCGGTAATAAGATTATGGGAGTTTGATGTTAGTAATGAAAACACAAGCAACCCCACTTTCTTATTATATTTTGATAATTTGTCGAAATTGACGAAAAATCTTGTGGAGCATTTGAACAAAAATCAGATACACGAGGTAATTAGAATCCATATAAAATTCTCTTAAGGGTCCTCCAACGGCTGTCTCGAAGTTGTCTGCAACCAGCATTGCATCATAGAGAAAAGAGCGCGAATGATTGGCGAGAGCTTAAGAGAGAGTGAGAAAAATATACAATAAACACGCGTATTTATAATTAGTGTATTTCGGTTATGCGTTGATGGTTTTTGATGAAAATCATGTCAATATATTCTGAGAAGATTATTCTGTTTCCCAAAGCTGTTTTTTTTTAAAATAGTGGATAATTAAAGACATATTTGACAATAAAAAATAAATTAACATAATTAACCATGATTAATTAAAATTATTCAAATTTAGTGAGCTTCTTGCCCTAGAGAATTTTTTTCAGAATATTTTGACATGATTTTTATCAAAAACCATCAACGCATAACCGAAATACACTAATTATAAATATACGTGTTTTATTATATATTTTTCTCACTCTCTCCTAAGCTCTCGCCAATCATTCGCGTTCTTTTCTTTGTGATGCAACGCTGGTTGCAGACAACTTCGAGACAGCCGTTAAAGGACCCTTAAATAAAAATTAATTATTTTGAAATTTTTTAAGATTTTTAAACAACTCTGTGTTCTGTCCAACATCAACAATGATTGCAAATTAATGATATGCGACTTGCTGGAAGCGTTCAGTACAAAATGGTTCGACAATCCGGAAAATGACAGACTATCGAAATTATTTTATCCAAATTTATTATCAAATAATAACGACGCACTAGTAAAACAGAAAGCATTGGAAGTTTTGCGGCAGTTTGCTATCACAGAAAATTGTCAGGAATTGTTGAAAAACATCGCGGAAAATTCAGGTGAAGCCCAAGGTGAAATACGTAATTATCTACAAAAAAATGTGTGTGATAGCGGAATATGTGACGAGGAATATGCGAAGTTAGTGGAAAACGCTAAATTTAAACATGTTTGCATGGTATCGAATCGGAAAGAATTTATTGAGCCTGTTTACGATATGCCAGCGAAAAAAAAATTCAAAAGTAACAATGAGCCTGATAAGCCGAAGAAACTTGTCGTCGAAAAAGAAAATATTGAAGCAGCTAACGAGAATTGCATTGATGAGATCTTATGGCGTATGAAATCCGATGTAAAATGCTTGGCGAAGGAGTTGAAGAAGGATAATATGAGTAAGAAAAACAAGTCTGATGTTAAGTTAATGATCTCAAATTTAGAGTCGTTTTTGTAATTTTGTTTTAAGTGACTTAATTTAATATATAATATTTATTATCGATTCACTTTATTGTCCACCCACACTTTCCACGTAATAATTGTGTCTCCATCTGATCGAATATTTATTGGTTACATGTAAATAAGTAATACCGACCTCGATATTCTGTCAGTCTATCGATATGAAATAATTCAATAATTATTTGAATTTGACATCAAAAAATCAAAAGCTTTCAAAAAAAATGCAAATAAACAAGATAATATTTGCATGTTTATTTATAATATAACACAGTTAATTTAGAATGTAAACGTTGTCGTTCAAGAAAAAAATGAAAATTCCAGTACAGTGGGTTTATTTGTTACCGAAAGTATTATTACGAAACAAACAATAGAGAAATAATTATTTTATTAAATTAGCTGCGACTTGTTAATTTTTCCCAAATTAAATTAGTATCCAAGATCTCGTAACTCGTTAAGTTTTTAGCGTCATGCGACCTCCGGCTGCAAAGCTGTCTAGCTACCGCCCGTCCACCCGAGTCGGCTGTCATTTAATTTCGCTGAAATCAATAGGCTTTGAAGTTTTATTTTTAATTTATTATCTAATTTTTTCTCGAACTAATTACGCTCTTCACATACACAAAATTATTATAAACATTTTTTTGTATAAAATTTATGACTTTGAATACATTGATGCTATTTTAAGTACGTTTACATTATAAGTGGATTGGATGGATTTATGCATTTTTAACTCTAAACCACTCTTCTACTACCTGCTTCTATGATTTGATGTTTTTCCCTAGAAGTTCATTTACATTAAAATCTGGTTAAAGCTAAATATTGGCTCAGCCCCTACCAAGTCTAGACTGAAAAGAATCAGGCGGGTAACTGATTTAATTGTCCCTACGCTTATTTTTGATTGTGCAGAATTCCCTATCAATAAACAGCTGTTTATGAACTTTTGCATTCAAAATCTAGTTTCGTATTAATATAAAACAGGTTTTCACGAACAGTATGGTACGTATTGTTCGGATTTTCTTGTATGGCACAAACAAAACAAAAACGAGCTTTTATATCGCCAACCGTTATTTTTAATAAGGGAAAAATAATTATTTTCTACCAAATCGCATGATACTTGTACACGGCACGAATTGTTAAACAATCAATAAACAATATCGAGGAATAAATAAAAAAGCGATTTTTATTAAAACGTTTTTAACAAACTTTATTTGGCATCAAAAAACAAAAAATATAATAAATATTTTTAAGGCACATAAAAACTAATTTCAGATAAAAAAAAAAGAAAACACTGTGTGCTTAGATAAAAATTGCTACTATTTCTTTATTTTCTCAACAAAATTATTCCAAATTCTTTGGTGACTTTTTTTAACAAGCTTAAATTGAAATAATAGCTAAAATATTCACAATAATAGATTTAAACAAGTCGCGCACCGAATATTAAAATCGCCGTTAAAAAGACCACTGAGGAATTTACGACGGTACTAGTGGCACTATTTTTTCCCTTCTTCTTGTCGCCGCCTTTGGCCGCGGTGGAATTTGCAGGGTGCTGCGTGGGGTCATCCTTGTGGACTAGTGGAGGATGTGTCGTGCTGTGCTTGGTGGACGAAGTGCTCACCCTCGTCGGTGACGCTGTAGTGCTGGTACTAGTTGGAGCTGGGGTGCTACTGGTGGTCGTGGTGGACGTAGTCACCGCCGGCATGTCTTCGGCACCTGCGGTCGAATTGGTTTCGGTGGAATTGCTTGTTGGCTCATCTTGGCACAGAACTAAACTGCACAATTGCAAAAACACCAAAGCGTAAACGAAATATTTAGCCATTATATTATTATTGTTAAGCGCGAAGAAGAATGTGCTGCAACAAATCGTGTGGAAGGCGAGCAACTAAACCGACTGCCTACTGGAACCTGAATAGTAGTTGAATGCTAAAGAACACTCGGGCGACAAGGTGGTATGCGTAGACGTTAGACTCGCAAAACAATAATAGGTTTGTACCCGTAGCCATATGAGTCATGCTGGATGTTCCTTCCTTCGTCCAATGCATTATCGTAGTGACGGACGGGGGCCTTTGCCGCCTTTGGATGGAGAATGTGGGGGCCGAAATTTTAATTTATGCATTGCTATGAGTAATTTTTACATGTTGGACCAGTAAGCCTAAGTAGCTGTCGCTATGCTAATTGAGGAGGGAGGATTTTAAGATTCGCATCGGAATTCAGTTAGAATTTTTTTCGATTTTTTATTTCTCGGAAAAAAATTAGTTTTGATAATTTTTTTTTTACTTTTAGTGCGCATATCTTAGAACTTTTTAGTAAGTTAATTATTTTAATTTTTTTTTAAATTTGTGATTTTTTTTTAAATTTGTGAATTTTTTTTTTCAATTTTATTTTTTTTTTAAATTTAAAAAAAAAAAAATTTTAAAAATTTTAACAAATTTTGGCTAAAACAAAAATATTTTTTTTATTATTTAAGTAGTTATTTTATGTGCCAAAAATGCGAATTTTTTTCAGGGTTTTTGATAATTAATGACTAAAATCAATAATTGTTAAAAATTACATGAAAACAAGAAAAATTCCCAATGATCTCATTTCAATTTGAAATTAATGAATAAAAGGCACAGATGCATGTTAAATATTTATTAATTTTCGGAAAAACCCAATTTCTTAAAATTTCATTTTATTTCAATCTGTTTAGTATTTTTGTACTGAACATTCCAGATTACCGTTTCTTCAACAACAATTAAAAATGATGGAAGAAAAATTGTCACATGAACTTTAAGTCATTATAATTTAAATAGGTATATAAGTTATCATTCAACCTTCAAAATAATTGATTTTAATGAGCAAATGATAATAATTGTGTATTTATTGTAAACATATTTTAATTCATGAATTTTATTTAAATGTTTTGAACCAGTTTGGATTGTTTTATCATCGTCGTTCGTAATTGTACGCCATTTTCTACAATTTATTTAGTCTGCAATTAACAATCACTTGTTTGTTTTCTTAAACAACATTCTAAAAAAAATTCATACTACACTATAAAAACATATTGTTGCTGTTGCTAATTACTTTATTTTTATTTGCATACAATTAATCTAAGTTTATTCACACTTTTGCGGAATAATTGATTTGTTTGTTCAGGTCTGCACTTCAGATATTTTATCAACGAAAGTGAAACCATTTTTTAGTTTATTTTTACCTAATCGTAATCAAATGTAATTGTGCCAAGAGCACCAGCCAAAATTTCAATATAGTTTAACAATTAAAATAAAATAATTAGTCCATCATTTTTTGTTATGAAAATAAAAAAGTAAATATACTAAAGGCACTGAAGCATGAACAGAATTAACAGATTATAAAATGTTTCTCTTTGTGTCGTATGTGGGAAAGAAGATGCAAATTTCAGTTCGAATGAAGTAAATACCTGCTTGGTGCCTAACAATAAAATTCCATACATGTGAATGGAATGAAAAATAAATGTCACTCAACCTTCGCAACACGAAGAATAATATTTAAGGGGGCGAAACCGCTACATATATAGCCGCTCTGGTCGCTATCGAATCGCATAGTTTTGCTTATCTAAATTCACAGCAAATTTCGCGACATCTGATAAAGAATAGATGGACCAAGATTTTACGCATAAATTTGTAAATTTATGCCTGAAACGTTGCTTAGCAGCTCAGGGAATTTAACGCGGAAAAACAGTTTCAGACACTATTAAATACCCTAGAAAATATCTAATGGTAGATTTAGAGAGAGAACAGATGTAGCAATAAATGGACAGAAAGTTTTTTTTTATTTTTTTCCGCTAATTAGCAAGCGAGTGGTTAATATTTGATCGAGGTTTTTTATTCATACTTTACTTAATTAATGGCTATTCGAACAAATCTTTCGTCAAAATATAAGTATGTTTTTTCTCTAATTTTCGGTAGCTTTGGAAATTTTCTAAGGGTTATAACAAAGCCGCAAACTGCTTTACCAGTTTTTGAGAATTTTCCACACCTCTCGATCTTTCCTAATGTTCTCGACTAAAGCACGTGGCACATAAGTCAGTTCTTGGTCCATCTATTCTTTATCAGATGTCGCGAAATTTGCAGTGAATTTTGATAAGCAAAACTATGTAGATTTGCTAGCGACCAGAGCGGGTATATATGTAGCGGTTTCGCCCCCTTAACAAATTTAACAAAAAAAAATTATCTTTAAGGAAATAATAATAATTATAAATTCATTTTCAGAATTAATGAAGTGAAATATATTAATAAATAAATTATAAATCTTGTTTTACATCTTGAATAAATTATCCCTTAATTTAAATATTGTTATGCAAAATTATTGATGAATGTTATAAATTGAATATATTATTATGTATTTCTAATTTATTGTATTAATAAATACAAATGTTAATTAATTAGTTTCATATCAAATTAATTGTGAATTGAACCAAATTTTTCGCATCAACTATTGAAATATAATTAAATTTTGCAGCAAATATAAATTACAATTAAATTCTGCAATTTTGTATAATACTGCATTAAACATAATCCTCTTCCTTTCCTTGTAGATTTGCATGTTTGTGTTTTTTAATAACAATACAGGGTGTTTCACGCTTGCATGACTCCATTGTATTTTTGCACGAAGCCGATTTTCTCATCAGAAAAACCCTCAGTATTTTTTAAATGTAAATAATTACAACGTACATACAAAAGCAGCTGCAAACCGTCTTTCAGTCGAACTTGTATAGAATAAGAAAATGATATATTTATTTGAAATTGTATCAATAAATTAATAATAATAACAAGTTCCTTTTGGTGCATCATTTTTTTGTTGAAATAGAGGCTACAAAAACAAATTATTATTATTAATATTATTAAGTGCGTATGTTAAAAATCCTGCGGCTTATTAATTGTAACATTTTTGCGGTTAGTAACAGAAAACTGGTTGCTGCTTTTCCTAACGACTATAAAGATACATGAAGCAGTTTTTATTTCAAAAAATGCTGACCAAATGCACCTGGACCCCATCATATTCTTACTAATAAAACTTTCCAGTTGCATGTTGAATATGTTTCAGATTTTCCGAGTTACCTTTAATTTAAATCGATTACACCTGAGTTTTCCTGTGACGCTTTTGAGGGGGAATCAAATTTAAGGAGGTGAAACCGTTACAAATATAGCCGCTCTGGTCGCAAGCGAATCTACATAGTTTTGCTTATCCAAATTCACTGCAAATTTCGCGACATCTGATAAAGAATAGATGGACCAAGATTTTACGCATAAATTTGCAAATTTATGCGTGAAAAGTTGCTTCGCAGCTCAGGGAATTGAACGCGGAAAAGCAGTTTCAGACGCTATGAATTATCCTAGAAAATATCTAATGGTAGATTTAGAAAGAGAACAGATGTAGCAATAAATGGACAGAAAGTTTTCTTTTTATCTTTTTCCGCTAATTAGCAAGCGAGTGGTTAATATTTGATTGAGGTTTTTTATTCATATTTTACTTAATTAATGGCTATTCGAACAAATCTTTCGTCAAAATATAAGTATTTTTTTTCTCTAATTTTCGGTAGCTTTGGAAATTTTCTAGGGGTTGTAACAAAGCCGCAAACTGCTTTACCAGTTTTTGAGAATTTTCCACACCTCTCGATCTTTCCTAATGTTTTCGGCTAAAGCACGTGGCAAATAAGTCAGATCTTGGTTCATCTATTCTTTATCAGATGGCGCGAAATTTGCAGTGAATTTAGATAAGCAAAACTATAGATTCGATAGTGACCAGAGCGGCTAGATATGTAGCGGTTTCGCCCCCTTAAACATTCAATAAATCGGGAAAATTCAATTTGTTTTAATTTTGGAGGTCAAATTGATTTTCCATTATTAATAAATTATTTAGGTTCGATTTGGGAGCAATGCTCATTTTATGACTGGTACAGGGTGGCCTATTTTTAATTTTCAAAAATTTCCAAAATATTTATGAAGAAATGTATAGAAGAAATTATTTACATATAGTACATTAATTTGTTAATTGAATAGACAGCAGATTGATATGCACATACAATGCAAAGCACTAAATCACTAAAACAATGATACTCGCTTTTATAGGCTTTCTTTCCTCAATCGGAATTTCGAATAATAATTAATTCCACCAACTGTTCATCGGATATTATATTGAATAAGGTAAGTAGGTGCACTATCTATTATTCTATACATATCAAAATCAATAAAAACAATTAATAATAATTTGTATGCTGACTAGTATTAAATAATTCGGTATCTAAAGGTTATAGAACCACTTTTTCTATAAAAAAAAAAAAACTATAACTTTGTTTAAGTAATTACTCGTTTACATGCAAGCACACAAAAAATATAAATATTTTTTTGTTTGATTAAATCACACGTTAATACAGTTACAGCATACACACACCTTTTTTACAAAATTTATTAGCCAACTCAATTTGTTTGATGGAATTAAAACGTACATTGTTTTAATTCAATAATGTGGAATGCCCAATTTAATTAAAGCATGTAGTATTTCATAAGGGAAAATTATGTTGTTCCTAGAAGCTTATCTAAGGCTGCAGATCTGGTTCATAATTATCTACAACACAGAAATCAAAAGTTTGCGACAAAAATGTGCAAAATATGAAAATTTTATGCAGATTTAGGTAAATAAGTTTAGAATCTTTTTTTTTTTTCGATAAATAAGAAAAAAAATATGGCGCTAGTTTTTAATTTTTGGATCTAAATTTTTTTTTAATTTATAATTTAAACAATGATATAAAAAAATATATAAATTTGAAATTTTGAATAAATTATATGATTACGTTGAAAATATGTAATAATTTTAAATTGCACAGGTTCCTGTATTTGCTAATTACTAAAGAACGCAAACTACCGAAAGCGAAATTTCTCACATTAAATTTAATAACTCTAATGAATGTAAACATTTTGGAGTTTTTGCACAAAAAATTACGAAATTAGGAATTGTTGTCTACTAATTTAAAAAAAAAATCCAAATTATTCAAAATAAATTACAAAATAATTGGATTATGCAGAAAATAAAAGTTTAATAGTAGTAAGCGCCAAACGGGACATTCACAAAGTTTTTGCGCACTTGGCGCATGGCGCTTCATAAAAGCCGCGCAGCGGTAATTCAAATGCTCAATACTTCTAGAAATGTTTTTATTATTTTAGTATTAATTAAATAAATTTTACTTAATTAAAATATTGAATATTTAAATTTATTATTTGTTATAAAAATATTAAGTACATTTTTATTTTTTTTTTATATTTATATAACTTACTTTTCAAAAAACATATTTTTCCCAAATTTGAATAAACCTCACATCAAAACCAATAACCAACTTTTAAATTTTAATCGTCGCTGTAAATAACTACTTGAAATGTGTAATAATTACAAATTATGAAATTGCGCACGGTGTCATAATAATACACATCGAAGGATGCGAGTAATTGGTATGAAAAAAAAAAAAACATATCCAACTTTGCCATAGTAAAACTAGACAAAATACATGGTTCGATGAACGTGAAGAGTGGAATGGAAATGGTAAATATCTTCAACATCGACTTCTATCTGTGTGTGCCTGTTTTATATTGCGGCACTAGTAGACTGACTGCCTACACACTACACTCCTGCAGTTTTGCTGAAGAAGTCCATCCTCATCATCCACTCTAATCTTTTCACCGCAACCGAATCGATACAACCAGAAGCATTGTGGATCAGAATGAGGAGGACTTTCAATAGTGACTGAGTGCGCTCTTAGTGGTGTTAGATGGGGTTGCAGGGTCACTTTTTCTTATCATGTGGGGGTGTGTGATGGGGTGGCGTTTTTTATTATTTGCCACAGCGCTATTGGAATTTGCATCTGTCGGCGCTTATCAGCAGGTATGGATTAATTAAAAAATGAATTTTTGTATTATTGCGATGACAATAGGTGTCGACCTTGGTAATTAGCTATTTTGGCACATCCTCGCGCATGGTGTATTATCTGTGGTCAACAAGCGTGCTGGAGGACGGGTCAAACACACTCTGTATCCGCTTCTTTTCGTACAATTCGTGTTTTAAATGATGTTTGTGTTTTTTTGGCAAAGAAAAAATTAAAACTGAAATATTTAATGATTTGTTAATTTTCGGGGGTTTTTTGTTAGTAAAAAATAGTAAATTGGTAATTTTTTAGAGTTTTAATTTCTTTAAAAAATTATTTTTATTAAAAATTATTTTTTAAAAAATTATTAAAATTTTTTCTGAAATTTTTTTTTTTTTTTAAAATTCAAAATTTTAAATATTTTAAAATTAAAAAAATTAACTTAATTATAAAATTTAAAATTAAAAAAAAATCAATCTTTTTTAATTTTCAAAAAATTTAAAAAAAAATTAAAAAAAAAATTTTTTTTTTTTTAAATTCAAATTTTTTAAATATTTTAAAATGAATTAAAAATTTCAAAATATTTTTAAAATAAAAAAAAAATTCAAAAAATTCTTTTTTTAATTTTTTTTTTCAAATTTAAAATTTTTTAAAATAATTTTTTTTTTTTTTTTTGAATTTTTAAAAATATGTTTGACAAATATTTTTGCTTGATTTTTATTAATTATTTAAATATGTACTACATTTCTCAATTAGTTAAATCCATAATTTCCTAGCATTTAGCAGATTTTCTATAAATACAATTATTGATGACAATAAATACATTTGCACCGCAAAGTATGCCAGAACGTTGTTTCTAAAACAATTTAATATCCATACGTATTGTTTGAAGATGGTAATATTATGCTACTTAAACTAATTGGTAATGATGCAGCGATGCTGTGTGAATTTTGATTCGTCATAAAGGCGCATTCATCGGCGATTTCTAGAGCACTCAATTGCCTACTGATCTTAAAATGTTGATTTTTTCCTAGATGCACTAAATGATGATGTGTTGAAATGTGCATGAAGAAATTTCTGTAAATGGCTAGACGGATGCCAAGTTGATTGTCACGGTTGCCAGTTAAATTCATCTCTTCGCATTTTTTTCTTCCTCATTTTCAAAAGTAACCATCACAACCGCATGGAATCGAGATTATTGCAGGAACCGTTGCATTGCACCGTTATTTCGTCACCTATGCTCTGTTTCTGCCTTTTTTTCCCGAACGCAATTAAGACGAATTGTTATACATGCAGACAATTTGCATTAAAGCTCTTCATCCACGCCCAATTTAATAACATTACAAAGGAAACTAGCCGAGCGCATTTGACAATTTAATTTTCTAGTTTAAGGTTGCATTTGTTCACATCGCAAATTACAAGAACTTATTAAGACCTTGACGACGCAATTTGTCAAATAATAAAAATATGGCGACAGTAAGAGCCCGACGCCGAAGGCGGAGGGCTCTTACCCAGCAACGAATAAAAGTATGAAAATGGGTTAGTGTGATAATTTTATGTCGCATCTAATCGTAGAGCATGTAATTTCAATTTTTCTACGCTATAATTTCACACTCTACAATTTTTTGTGGAACTAAAAAAAATTATGAATGATAGTAATTTATTTAAATACGAAAATATTGGACAACTCAATGCACAATGCTTTTAGCTTACCAAATAAATGATTATTAATGATGGCAAGTTTATTTTTAGCTACCGCTATACACCGGAATTTAAATTATATAATTTATCACATATATGGAAGGTTTCTTTTAATCTGAAATTGAACAATCAGGCCATTAAATAATTTAATTAAATTGTTTTGTTTCAGAATAATGAAGAGAATTTCAAACAACTTTTAACGCCTTTAGAATGGAAATCGTTAATAGGAAATTCAAAATTAACAAAAGGTAATTTAACTTATATTGCTTATTTAATTTTTACAATCAATATTATTGTGGCGAATTATTAAGGCCGGCATTCGACTTTGTTGCGCATGATTCGCGTCAAATTGCGTGGCAAATTCGAATTTGATTGCAGATTAAATAATGAATGGCAAACTTTCTTTAAGCTAAGAAACTACTTATTTAAATTTGCTCTTTCTAATTATTTTCGTTTCGTCTGCTTTATGTATTCTCGATTTGAATGAAGATGCATCAGCGAAACGGAGAATTTTATAGACCGATAGAGCACAACTGCCTGATTTTGATTAATAAACGCAGCGATAAACTTTCCTGCAGCGATTTTCTTTATTCGAAAGAAAGTGCTTCTTTAACTTGTAACTAATTAGCGGATATTATAAATTTTTTACAGCAAAATATAATATTACGTAGATTTTCAATTCGCATTCAAATTTAATCGAAATGCTATTAGTCTTGCAAGATTTCTTGTAATTACACAAATTCCGGTACTAATTGTAAAATTATCAACACGTTGCGCCATTATTATTTCTCGCGCATATAAATTTGTTGCATTGTTAAATAATTATTTATTTTAATTGATTGTGTTAAATATTTCAGTCGCTTTGCATGTCTGTAAATAGATCACACGAATTTATGTAAAATGGGAAAAAAATCAATGTCCATGACCTGCGGATTTCTATGAAAGTCCGCGACCTCTCAAGTCGGAAGTATAGATTTTCATGATATATTTCGAATGGCTTCCGTTTCGGGAATAAAAAAAACCGTTCGCTGAACTTGACTGGAAAAAATTGAACAATTGTTGCCTTTAATGCACCATAAACATTATTTTTAATCGAAAACCAAAACTTTGTACGCGATAATTATTTTTTGTTCGACTAAAAATTTTGGCGGGAAAATAAATATTTTCAATGTTTCTGTAATTGTAATGGTTACACTTTAATTAATGCAATCAGGAAGCTGTTAATTAATATTAATGCAACCTATATGACAAAATTTATTACGTGGATAGAAAATTGAATTTGAAGAGAAAGTGGTGCGATGTTTATCAAACAAAAATAAGCTTTTTCTATTTTAATTTTATTATAATAACATATTATGTGGTAACAAACCGAATCGCATGCATTTACAGATTTTACCATAATTTATCCGAAACACGTCGAGGAACATGCCGGAGAAGAAATTGCATTGGTGCATCGACTGCATATAAATGCACCCGTATGGTCGAAGAAATTCGATTTGGAATTGGTACCAAATCCCAATATATTATCGAATCAGTTCGTTGCTTTTGAAACGTTTGCTAATGGATCTTATCCACTCTTCCTGGACGAAGAGGATACCAATTGCTATTATCGAGGCGATGCGGCTGCGCTCAGTGTGTGCAACAACCATGTGGTAATGAATATTTCTTAATTGTTTATAATATTTTTGAGCTTTCCATAATAAATCGATTTTTATCGCAATTACGCAACACAAGCTTGTTTTTAGATAGAATTTAATCACTCTAACATGTTTACACGACTATATTACTTTCCTTTTAATTTTTATCTAATGGCTGTTGAAATTCAATACCATTTTATATTTAGTACCAATTATTGCTAATCGAACGGACTGAACTTTAGCAAAACTTTTGTTTGCAGAAAGGAATCGTGCATTCGAACGAGGAAGAACTGTATCTAATCCATCCACTGCCAAACCGATTTCACAACCAAAGTTCACATCCACATTTGCTGATTCGGCAAAACAATCAGCATGTAAAGGTGAATCCGCATTCGCAATTCTGCGCCCATCTCAATCATTCCGATGAGAATTTAGCCAAACGGAGGACGAAACGGGAAACGTTCTCATCGGAAACGCCAGTTTTCGTCGAAACTGCCGTATTTGTGGATCGCGATCTTTTCGATCACATGAAATCGAATTTTCCGGTCGATACCGAACGCGAATTGATTCGATTCGTATTGGCGATGATTAATGCGGTAAAGTTTAGACAGAAATGATTTTTTTTAGTCTTAAAATTTCGCGTTCCAGGTCCAATTGTTGTACCACGATCCCAGTTTAGGTCGCCCAGTCAACTTCGTCCTGAAACGTCTCGAAATTATGAAAGAGGAAACTCCCGGGTTGGTTCGTCCTCCCGATATCGATCGCTTTTTGTCAAACTTTTGCAATTGGCAAAGAAGTAAAAATCCGGTTGGTGATCGAGAGCCGTTACATTGGGACCATGCTTTGATTTTGACCGGTTTGGATCTGTACGTGCGAGGAAAACACGGGAAAATATCTAGTCAAGTTGTGGGTCTAGCACCCGTTGCTGGAATGTGCACAGCGACGAGCAGTTGTACTGTTAACGAAGGGCGGCATTTTGAGAGCGTTTATGTGGTGGCGCATGAAATCGGACACAAGTTAGTACTTTGCTATAGTTTTGCTAGAAGTACTAGAAATTTGGTTTCAGTCTTGGTATGAGACATGACGGTCCTTTGGCGGAAAACGATTGCGATCCAAGTAGTTACATAATGTCGCCGACTTTAGGAAGTGGGAAAATCACGTGGTCGGCGTGTAGTCGCAGATATTTGCAGAAATTTTTGGAGTAATTTTATTAATTCTAATTTTTTTTAAAATGATTTAATAATTTTTGTTTAGCACCACGCAATCCAGATGTCTGCTAGACCACAGCAGTTCGGCCGGTCAGTTGGATCACAGTGCGGAAGGAGCTTTGCCGGGAGAACGATTCGATGCCACTCAACAATGTAAGTCGGTCAAAAATTTTGACTGTAATAATTAGGTTTTTTTAGGTATGCTCAAATATGGAAGGGGAAGTAAACATTCGTCGCAGCAGCCGTTGGATGACGTGTGTCGCGATTTGCACTGTGAAAGAGAAAGATATACTTGGACTTCGCATCCGGCTTTGGAGGGGACCAAATGTGGAAATAATATGGTACTTTTTTCGTTCAATTATTGACAATAATTTAGTTTAGATTTATTTTTTTAAAATATTTTTATTTATTTTCTTTTTTTAACATTTTTATTTATTTTTCATTTATTTATTTATTTATTTTTTTATTGTTTTTTAATATTTTTATTTTTTTTTTAATTTTTTTAAATTTTTTTTTTAAATATTTTTATTTATTTGTTTTTTCATTTTTATTCAATATTTTAGTGGTGCAAAGGCGGAAAATGCTCGACCAAAACGATAGCAATGAGCGCCGCTTATACCAGTGGTTCCCAAAAGTCATCCATGCGCACTGAGAAAATTAATGGAGGATGGAGCCTATGGAGACCATTTAGCGAATGTGCATCTGGCTGTCTATTTGGAGAAGAGGGAAGACTTAGATCGGGTAGTACTGGCATTATGGTGTCTGATAGACATTGCACCAATCCTCGGTAAGCACCTTATCACAAATTATTTTAATTTAGATTGTTTTTATTTGATTTTTTTAGACCTCAAAGTGGAGGCAGCAACTGCGACGGCCCCGACCGAAAATACGAAGCGTGCAATGCGCAACAATGTTTGAACGTCCCGCGCTTGACCATTCGGGAGTTCTCGGAACAACTGTGCAGCCGAGCGAAAGACGTCGATAAGGATTTAACTGGCACTGGGATGCAGAAAATCAGCTCCGATTGTAACAAATATAATTCCTTCGACTAACATTTACTGAACATTTGATATGTTTTAGCGGAGGAAGCTTGCATGGTTTGGTGCCAAAAACATAACGGCGGTACCAAAAGTCGTGGTTGGACGTTTCCAGACGGTACTGCTTGTCAGACGCGTAGAAATCGCTACGGAAAAGCAAGCTATTGCATTAATGGACGTTGTGAAGAATTTGTGTGCGATCCGTACGATGAGTCAGCTTATGCGTTATCGCATGAACAATGTCCGGTGGATCGCGAGGATAACGAAATAATTTGGCGAACTGGATTGCGACGAAGAGAGACGGCTGTGCGATGGAAGAGCGCAAGTGGCTGTCATTACAATTGCGTTGCGCCCGGTAGTGGGATTCGATTGGTGATGAGTAAGGGGAAGTTTGGGAAGTCTAGCATACAGTTGTGCCAACCTGATCAATTTGTAAGATTTATTTATTGTGTTAGTGACTTTTAGGTTTATTTTGTTTTGTGGTTTAGGGTTGCGGTCGCGTAAAGTCGGCGTTCCAACACGCTTCGGCCGTTTGCACGAAATACAAGGAACGTGTGCGGCGGTTGTCCGGTTTGGGCATGCAAATATCACCAGCAGTTGGTAACATTGTGATTTTAAATTTTGGCGCGATTTATTTTGATCGTTTTTGTAGAGGATCCCGATAGACCTTGTCGAGTTGCGTGTCAGGATGAGAGTATTTCTCATCGATTTTATTTAGTCAATGGTGAGGAAGGCTGGTTTCCGTTTGGCACTGACTGTTCCAGGGGCAGTACTGATAAGAAAGCTTTCTGTATTAGCGGCAAATGTTTAGTAAGTTGTTTAAAAAAATATATAATTTCAATAAAAACATTTTTTTTTTAGGAATTTGGCACTGATGACACTCCTTTATCCGAAAGCGAATTTACTTTACCCCTGTTGTCGCGAACGCGTCGATCGCTGCTTACAAACAGCACACGCATAATGACGAAACTAAATCAGAAACAGCTGGATGAGATTATAGATGGACTGAATAGAACGATATCGGGAATGAAATTTCGGTCGGAAAATAAAATTGGATTCGATATCGATTTGAATAATCCCATTCATGTGAATATGGATGTTAATCCCGAGGATTATTCCTTGAATTATTACAGGACGCACGATTATGATTATTCAAACTATGCATGAGGAGTTCTAGTTGCTAGTAAAATTATTGTGATTTTTTGTTCAATAAACTCAAAAACTATGTAAAGGATTAATTTTAAACTACAGTATTTATTACGTAATTGTTTATGATATAATTTAATTTTATACAGTATTAAAAAAAGCAATATTTTATCATTAAATAATTTACAGTGCGCATGGTTTTAATTTCAGCTCCTCGAAAACTGATTTTAATTTATTGGGATCGGTTAAGAAATAAATCCATAATTGCCTGCGGTATTTCTCGAATTGGGTTTTGTACAATTTGCGCTGTAACCACAAAAATGTACATTAATTAATTTAACTCACTGGGATTTTGATGACAAAAAGTTGAAATAATTATTGAAGAATTTTTATAAAAATTATATTTAAGGGTCCTTCATCGGCTGTCTTGAAGTTGTCTGCAACCAGCATTGCATAGAAAAAAGAGCGCAAATGATTGGCAAGAGCTTAGGAGAGAATGAGAAAAATATATAATAAACACGCGTATTTATAATTACCGTATTTCGGCTATGCGTTTTTGATGAAAATTATGTCAAAATGTTCAGAAAAAAATTCTCTAGGACAAGAAGCTCACTAAATTTAAAAAAATTTAATTGATCACTGTTAATTATGTTAATTTATTTTTGATTGTCAAATATGTCTTTGATTATCCACTATTTTTATAAAAAAGAAGCTTTGGGAAACAGATTAATCTTTTCAGAATATTTTGACATGATTTTCAACAAAAACCATCAACGCATAACCGAAATACACTAATTATAAACACGCGTGTTTATTATATATTTTTCTCACTCTCTCCTAAGCTCTCGCCAATCATTCGCGCTCTTTTCTCTATGATGCAATGCTGGTTGTAGACAGCTACGAGACAGCCGGTGAAGGACCCTTAAGCAAAGTATTAATATCATAGAAATATTTACCGTTGACAATTCCATAGCTCTTTTAACTGACTCTTCTTGCTCATTTGTAAAAGCTTCCACTTCTCGAATTGTGCAAACCAAGGGATTTGGTACTGCGACAATTCTATTCGTTGGGCCGCTAATTAAATATTTTTTTAAAATACTAATATTCTCAATTAATCTGCAAATTCAATAAAATATTAAATGTTTCTCATAATATTAAAATTAATACATTTTTCTTGCTTCTTCGAAAGTATTATTAACCAATAGCATCTTTTCCGCGCTTTGTAAATTCGTATTAAATTGTTTGTGCACTTTGAAAGCGTGGTTCAAAGAAAACTCATTTGGTGACTCGTCCCCGATTAGTTTAACAATCGTGTGAATGTATTTGTAATTCTGAGCGTCTGTTAGCTGTTCCTTATGTTCTTCGTGCTGACTAATAATATTCCGCATTTTTTGCTATAAAATCCAAACATTAAATTGATTCTGTACGGAATGGGTGGGTTGCTTGTTTTGCATATTATATTACAATATAATCATTTTTTGTTGCTACTTCAATATCAAAAACTAAAGCAATCTCGCTAATTAATTAGTATACTTACAGATCGAATTTCAGAACTGTGCAAATCTGTCGTAATATGATTAAATACAGCTTTTATAAATTGATCCGTATTTTCGAACAAATTCTTTTCTAAATCGTAGCACATCTCCATTAAATAACTACGAGATAATAGTTTTTTTGCTAGTTCCGATAAGTGCTGTAGTATTTTAAATTTGGATCTAAACGCATAACTCATTAGTATATTAATACATTTAGTTGTTGTAATTGTTACTGATGAAATTCCAGTTCTGTTTTCGATTGGGTTAATTTTGGCTGAATCAAGTGCAACTGGGCGAACGAATTTGCCGCATCTTTAATCAATATAGGCAACATTTCCTCTTTGGATTCAATATTCAGTTGCAAATGAACACTAAAACCAATATTGTAATGAGTAAATTGGAAAACTAGACGTGGATCGCAACACGGCGCTAAATGTAGACCACCCACAATACACCTTTATTTTGAAAACATGTATTGTGGGTTGTCTAGATCAAGTTGTCCCAATTTTTAAACAAATTCAAATACCTTTCTGTAAGAGACAAAACCGACTCGATGTTACTACACTCATTAATATACTCCAAAACCCGTGATAATTCCTCCTTTTTCAATTTGTGCAATAAATATCTCTTCCTACTACAATAAAGCCTAAAAAAAATTAAAAAATTAATCTCATTATTTTCAAGAATAAGCCGCAACCTTTTTTTCGTGCATTTTAGTGCAACAGCAAATGGATCGTCACAATCTAACGAATCGCTTGTCAAAGTTGTCTCATTAGCATTTAAGCAACTTACAAAAGACGGAACGTTATTTTCAAATTTCCGCTTAAACTCGCTGTTATCCAAGTTGTTTATATGCACTTTAGAACCATTCTAAAACATTACAAAACTATAAACAATATAAAATAATTTCCAATGTGATTACATTCGTTTCGAAGCAGTACAAATCATTCATATGCTCCTGAATTAACGTATTCAACTGCTCGTTTAAATCGTCAAAATGCTCCGCTAGTTCTTCGCAAGCTATTTCCGTCTCTTTACAGCTCAGCGACACTTTTATCTCCTTCGCATGCGTTTCGGATAAATCGTTCATCAAGGATTGCTGTAATTTTCTGAATATTGGACTAGTCGCTAGTCAAAATGTGCTACTAATAAATACGTACTCATTTAACTTTAGAAGCTTATCAGCGTGTTTTTCATCCTCTTCCAAACATTCGATTTCCTCTGCGGTAATTTCGATGTGAAGCAAATTTGATTCGACATCGAATATTCCAGGGTAGATCTTTTCGAGTTGATCACAAGCTCTTTCTTGCTGTGCATCTACTAACGGCGATTCGATGCCAGAGTATTCTAGGGTTTGTTGAGCTGAAATGTAGTTCGATTTCGAAAGCGAACTGCACATCCAGTTTAGCATGTTTTTCATATCGGGGCAATCTGTATCGAACCAGCCTTTTATAACATTTGGGCTTAACTTTTGCAAGTCGACATTTAACTCGTTGAACACATTTAATAAGTCTTCACCTTTGTAGTTAGTCATTTTTAGTTATTTGGCGAAGCACAAACAAAACAAAGCAATTCTAACCATACTTTATTTGAAACTTAACTGTCACTTGTCAGTGCTGCCAAAATGAGCATCACAAAATTCCCTAAGCCCAACCGAATCAAAATTATTTTATCAAGTGGTAAATTTAAATAAATTAAGTATCTTTTAAAACTCTTTATTGCTTAAATACATAAATTACAACACAAATCAGACTTATTTAATTACTAGGATGTTCAATTTTGGGTTGGGGCTCCGATGAAGCCGTCACCGTAGATTTCGCCGGTCCAGTTTGCGTGATCGGCACCACCCTATCAGTATTAACGGGTTTCAACGACTTCTTCGGTGCACTCACCGTTAAAATACCATCCGAAGACAACGAAGACACCACTTCGTTAATATCATGATCTTGCGGAATGACATACCGTCGCACAAAATGCCGCGAAATGTAACCATGCTCATCCTGTTTCTCTTCATGCTTCCCTTCCACAGTGATACTATTCCCATTCGTCTTCACGGTAATCTCATTCGGAGCGAACTGTTGCACATCCAAAATCACTTGGAACTTCTCCTTGTCGGCTTGAATCGTGGAGCCGGAATCTTGACGTTGAAGCGAAGTTGATGGGTTGTTCCATGGTCGGATGTAATTCCGCAAGAGGGAGCTTCTCGGGTTGAAGGAGTTGAGAAGATCATCCCTGCGAAGACCGATTCCGAATTGCTGGTCCAGGAGGCGGGAGGGGCGGCTGAAGTCGGCTTCGTCCCACCAGTCGCGGAAAAGCAAAGGTACCATTGACATTTTCGATTTGATAATTATCGCCGAAAAGTTGGAAGTAGACTGAAAGTTTGGCCGATTTCTACCTGAATATATACTGAAATTGAGATTCTAGAATACGCTGAAACGGCGATTGCTTGTGGTTGGACAAAGATGCAATGCAGGAGAATTCTAGAAGGCGGGATAAATATTATTCACCGAAATAACTTTGTGAGTAAACAGAGCAAGTAAAGACTCATTTTTACATCGTTTTTCGTTGTTTGGTTTATAAATAGCGACGTGATGCATTCGGCGTTTTATAACAGGCTTAATTTGGGTATTTGCACTGTCGGGTAATTTAAACTGGGGAATAAAACTGCGCTTTTTTATAATAAATATTTATTTATTATTTAATTATTTTCATTAATAGCTCGTATTTCGTACGTGCGCACAATAATTTTTTTGCCTTTTAGGTTATGAACTGCTGATTGCGCATGAACCAAATCAATTGAAGGTCATGTAAAATGTTAGATGGCGCAAAAGCGTACATTTAAATGCGATTGTAGGAAAAAGTTTTTTGTAATTTCAACTTAAAAAAAATTATAATGAAAAAAGTTTACAATTTTATCAGCTTTTCACACGTAAAAAAAAATTTGTTAAAAATTCATAATTTTTATTAATTGTACATTTTTTCTTTCCAAAATTTCCAAACTTTCCAACATAATAAAAAAAAATTGACGGGCAAAAAGAAGCGACCAATTAAAATTCCAAATGTTTGCAGTTAAATGATTGGCACAATTTCAAAACTATATAATAAAATAGAGGTGCACATTAATAATATATATTTATTCGTAAATATAAAACATGTATAATCCATTCTTAATACTATATATTACGCAAATATAGTTAAAATAGAAAACAAACAATTTTAAATTAAATAGAATTACTTAACCATATGCACGAACCTGCATGCATTATTATTGTAAAATATACATTTATATTAAAATTAATTTAGTCATATATTTAAGGTACATACACAAACTACATTTTACACTTTATTTTACTTTTTACTAGCAGCGGCATATACCCGATATGCTTTTGTGTTGGTTGCATTCACAATTTCTTGAGTAAAAAATGTCTTAAGTCCCCTACGTCAACGCTGTGACCTGAAAAATTCAACAATTTAAATAATAATTTTAATTCAAAACTATGCAACCAGGCATACACCAAACGTCAACTTACGGATACACTTGGATCATTCAGACACCGAATTTTTGGTGGGAAACGTCGACGGCATAAGTACAGTGTTTTGCAATTTACGAATATCACTGAGCGTCGTGTGACCCTGCTCATCAAACTCCTTCCATCGAATATAATTCTGCCGCATGTACGTCAAAAGTTCCGGCATATCGATAAAAGCTACGAAACAAAAATGCCACCAATTAGAAAATCACCCACCATACAAAACCACACACACCATTCCAAGCCTCAAACATATCATTAATGATATAATCCACAAATCCAATTTGCGATTTGGGTATCGAACACGTATTCCGATCAAACATCGGCATCACCACCGGAATCCCTCGTTGTTTCTCCTCGTCCGTCTGCTGGAAATACTCCTCGGCAATCCTACGCGCCCACTCCACACAATGGAAAAGCGGTCGCGTCGGATTCGAAACATCCGCACATTTAATCATCATCCGCTTCACCAACGTCACATTCTCCGGCAAGGACAACGGCGGAAAGTAATCCGTGCCATCCGAATCATCGCCGGTGCGCGTGCAGAACACATTCACAAACTTGGCCAAATGTTCAAAGTGTTTTGTCATTTCAGTTGCTAATATCATATCGATAACATTATTCCGTGCGATTTTGTACGTCTCGCGATCCAAATTCTTGAAAATGTTCACCCGCTCATCGCCCAACGTCAGTTTGAACATGAGCGCAGCGTGATGCGATTCCAACACGGACACATCATTGTACAAGATCGCCAACGGATTATCGGAATTCGACAGGAAAGCGCTCGATTTGCCGGGATGATCGACATCGTGCGCCGCAGCCGCTATCAAACTGATCGCCTCGTCCAACGGCTCCATTATCGCTTTCATGCGATCGCGCTCCAGAAAACCTGCAGTCGCCTTCAACGCAATTTAATTAGCTATACGAGCAAAGCATTAAAATTACCTGCATGACGTCCGCGGCATGGGTGGAATTATGATAAGTGTTATCCGTGTGATAATTCGCCTCGATCACCGTCAACCAGTTGTACAGCGTTTTATCGTCGCAATTCAAAATGTTACCGACTTCGAAATGATTGAAGAGATTCATGCCCAAATACTGCAACGGTCGCTTCTTCGACAACTCCTCCAAACGGAAGATATCAAACTCCCAAGTTAGACTCGTCTCGAGCATGTCGCGCATCACGGCCGATATCTTAATATATCCGCCCTTGGACGGCCGATACACCGACGAGTCGTTACTGCTTCGCCTGGACGATGCACTCAAGGATGGAGCGGGTTGCGTCTGAAACTCACAATGAATACAACTGCCCGAAAATTAGCTGGCGCGCTTACTGTTAGCAAAGCCGTGATGAGATCCGACACGACCGGTTCATCGGATCGCATCCGATAATCCTCTTTCACTTGTGGCGTGTACAATTCGGGCGTACGAAGAATATCCTCCACCTTGTCCAACAATTGCACTAATTGTGCACTGTTACCCGAATCGCGCGCTTGCTCCAATAATCCAATTACCTAAACAAAATTTGCATCAAATAACATTATTCGCTTGCTATATGAATTGCACCTTCGTGATTGGCGCTTCGAGTGGCAATGAATTCAATTTCGCTATCGAACTGCGACGATAATAATCACTTCCGACACTTCGTACATCTGTTGAGCCGCGTCGGATCGACTGTATACTTCCTCTAGGCTGATTCAACACGTTCGACGATTCCACGGGATTGGAATCAATCACGAGGACGAAATGTGTAGGCGACCTAAAAAATTAGCAATCAAAATTTGTCGATCTATTTTTGGATCGTTACCTTCCCGCACAGCTAAAGGGGACGGCCCTGCACGACGTGATGAGCGTTTCTTGAGCTTTGCGTTTCAGTGTCATGGTGCCATTCCATTCCCTCGAGCGAAGCAGCGACGTGCCCATCGTGTTCAATTGCACCGCATCCGAAATCAGTTGTTCCTGTAACGTCTTACCAATCGCGTCCTCTTGTCTCAAACTCAGCTGTTTCTCGCATGATCGATTGAAATACTATTAAGAGGACAGGAGACGAAGAAAGCTGAATTATTGATTGGAAATTGTCAATCTCATTCGTATCTGTACCTGTACTTTATAGTTGTCGTCCGTAATTATAACCAGATCTTTGCATTTATCGAGCGCGGTGTAAAGTGCTTGACAAGTGGCATGCTGTGCGACCGGTCTTACGTCGCTATGCTTCAACAGGATCATTTCATTTACATACGTTGTCAAGTTGGTGCTTTCGACAAGACACTGAAACACAAAAATTCACTTATTTCGCATTGCGGTCGAATGGAAAAGTTACCCGGTTGAAGCCCGAGTCCAGTAATGTGAGAATGGTCGTCTCATCTTTTTCGAACGCACTTTTTTTGACGACGGCTACAATTACGGAATGTTGGCTTCCTTTCGTGTTCCTGATTGACCTGAAACAAAATTGAAGCAAATAATGATTGACGAGCGTTGATGCAAAATCCATTTGCAGTTAAATTGAAATCAATATGCAGCCACTCTACTCAAGAGTCTTAGCATGCTTAACCCAATAACGAAACCCTCAACTCAAGAGTTGCAACGTTTCAATACAAATACAGTACGTGATGAAGCTCCACTAGTTAAGTCTTATTAATTAATCGAAACTTTTATATCGGAAAATTTCGTCTTGTCGTAAACCCGCTTATTTAATAATGTCAAAGCGAGTTATTATACTATATTGCCTCTTAAGTGTTTAATCAATCAATCTTGGTACCGCCCGAGATTTTTCGTAAGTCGACTTTAATGAAACGGGATACCTGGGATTTTGAAAAGTTTCCAAGAGTATTCATAATCTGTTATACTTTATCTTTCGGAACGGTAAATTATCTAAAGTTTTCGATTTGGGTTACATGCGCGCTTAATTCCAGCCCCGCATTCTGTAACTAGAATCTCATGTAGACCGCATCTTCAAAATTTAATAATTGAGTTACTTATTGCGGCTTCCATACTTTTCGGTCGGATTATTGGATTTCATAAAAATATCCAACGAACGACGACGACTATTTTCTCTATTAAATGGTATCGTTTGTGTTTAACTGAAGTTGAATAATGACAAAAGGAACAAATTTAATGCTTTATTATTAGCTTTGTGGTGTTTATTTAAACTTTACATTTTGTTTTCATTCAGGCAAAGCATAAAGTTAATATCCTGCTTTTATGATTTTGGACGTCAAACGACGCATTTCTAGTGGGAGTTGATATTTGAAAAAATTATAAACATCAAGGCTTTTCAATTAAATATTTGTTTAATTTTAATTTATGGGCACTTATTATGTGGATCGCTGCAATAGATCTGTATTTCAGTTTTACTATTTATAATTTGCAAATAAATATCATAAAAGATGTTTTTTTTTAATTTTTGTTGATTTTAGAATATTTTATAAATCAACTAATTTTTTTTCATTTTTAAATAAGCAAAATAAAATTATTTTTAATTCGATTTTTAACTTGTATTCAATTAGTTTAATCCTGAGAAATTAAACCCTCGCTTTACCCGTTAGGGGAACTAATTCCTTCTATTTCGCTCCGCTCTTGAAATTTGAATACTCGCTCCAAATCAGAAAGAGTATCTGCTCGTCAACAAGTGTCTTTGAGATATTGAATTACATGGTTTTATCATTATTTTCTTGTTAATCCAACAACCGATGTATTACAATGTGTATTTTTCTACCGTAAACACAATTAATTTCATACATTTTGTTCAATCAAATGTAAAGTCAACATTGCTTCAAATGAGTTTTTGTATTATTTTTCTCAAAACAAAAAAATTCTTTTATTTCCTACTTAACTTCCCTTATGAAATATTTAAGGGTCCTTCACCGGCTGTCTCAAAGTTGTCTGCAACCAGCATTGCACCATAGAGAAAAGAGCGCGAATGATTGGCGAGAGCTTAGGAGAGAGTGAGAAAAATATATAATAAACACGCGTTTTTATAATTAGTGTATTTCGGTTATGCGTTGATGGTTTTTGATAAAAATTGTGTCAAAATATTCAGAAAAAAATTCTCTAGGGCAAGAAGCTCACTAAATTTGAATTATTTTAGTTAATCATTGTTAATTATGTTAATTTATTTGTGTTTGTCAAATATGTCTTTAATTATTCACTATTAAAAAAAAAAGCTTTGGGAAACAGATTAATCTTTTCAGAATATTTTGACATAAATTTCATCAAAAACAGAGAAGCAAAACTTTTTATTAAAAAATCATTTTTACGTATAATTAATAATAAAAACGTATTTCGTATATTGTAAAACCCTCCCGAGGACAACACTGTATGGTATATAAGAGATTAATCAAATAGAGCCGAAGTCCGAAGTAAATAATCGAGTACAGAATAAATATTTGAAGAAATCGCTGTAAAGTAGCTGGTTCTGGTGAGTGGCGCCATCATTTTGGAGATCTCCCTTCCCAACGACTATGAAATTTTTTCGATTTTTTAAGGAGTAGACTTTTCCACCCCAAATAATTGAAAATATCATTTTTTTATCCCCAAAATATTCTACAAATTGTTTCGACTGTTTATAGGTCGCTACCCGCACGAATCAGTTCTACCCCTATTGATACGTATCCAAATGTAAAATAATTTCCAAACCTATTTCAAAGCATAAGTTACGAAGGGCAAAAAAGGATTCGAAACATTTCTCCTCGACTAGCTCGGCACATAGTATAATAATTGAATGCGTGCTCGAAATCAAAAGAATACTTTTGCTCAACAAGTGTGTTTGCGTTCCGGATATTTGAGCGAAAAGCCTTCTGAAAATTGTCTGCCAACTATTCCAGTGCAACGTTGCACGACTATAGGAAAAGCTCTCTTCAGGCAAAGTATCACCAGCACCCACCACCACTTGTTGTGGGAGAAAGAGCACGAACGCTTAATCGATAGAGCAACAAGTGAGCATTCACTCGAGCTCATTCGCAAAATGTCTATATTTTCTTTTGTCGTGGATACACAAACACACCATCTGCACGTTCGAAAGTTCATAAAGCCTCTCTTCTTCTTGATGCGCATATAAGCATACACATAAAGGATCCTTTGTGGTTAAATAATCGCAAATCCAAGACGAGTAGCTGCACATTGAAATAATTCTGTCACCAAGATTTCGCTGCTCAAATCGATTTTGCCACTAGTATGTAGGACGATTAATTTCCTTTCACAAATATTGAAATTGTATTAAAATATTAATTATAGAATGGAATTCATCATCAAAGTCTTGTGGGAAATTTGGCCGAAGGATTTTTAATTTTAATACTATTATGATAGATTGCATTTTTTATTAGCATAGAAATTGATATGCTAATTAAAGGTATTTGGTCCGTATGGGATCGAATTAACCTTTTTTTAATTAATATATGCTTTTACGCTTTCCGCCATAATAACATTTTGAAGCACATCGTAATCTTTTGTAGCGAAGGGATGAATTTAATTTTGTACATTTCACTAAGTACTTGAAATATAATTTCCCATCATACATTTCGAATTTAAATTCAAATTTAATTAAAGCGCTGTATGTCTGTCTGTTTGAAAATATACTATGTGCAAGAGATTTTTGATCTCCCGTTCGTGACTTCTAATTAAAATACTACGTGGAATTAATAATCGGCTTGCTGAGAAATATAGTATAGTAGTTTGCCGTTTGTATAATTTGCATGTGTATCCAAATAGTGATGTGGTATTTACACTGAAGGCATTATCATCAAACCTGTGTACCTGTACAATGTATTGTAATTTTCCAACTCGAAACATAATTAACACTATCTCCGAATTCTTGTTAATTGTGGAAGAAGACACTAATCTACTTAACTTAGTTTCGACGAAATCGGATTAATGTAGTAGTCGCGTTTCAAAAATATGAATTAATGCATCACTTCAGCCATTCTTATATAAAATAATGTGGATTTCCAAATGGAATAAAATTCCTTTTCAATATAAATTCATTCGCTTTTCTGTTTTTTCATCCGGTTTTCCATTCTGCTTTCATTATCTGTTTGTTTCCAAGAATCGACGGACAAAATGCTTTTATTTTTTATACAGTGTGTCTGCGCATTCATTTAACAGTAAAAAAAATATTAAAATTAAAATTATTCCCACTTTTACCGGCTGTCTCCAAATTGTCTGCAACCAGCATTGCATCATAGAGAAAAGAGCGCGAATGATTGGCGAGAGCTTAGGAGAGAGTGAGAAAAATATATAATAAACATGCGTATTTATAATTAGTGTATTTCGGTTATGTGCCATGGTTTTTGATGAAAATCATGTCAAAATATCCAGAAAAAAATTCTCTAGGGCATGAAGCTCACTAAATTTTAATAATTTTAATTAATGATTGTTAATTATGTTAATTTATTTTTGATTGTAAAGTATGTCTTTAATTATCCAATTTTTTTTTTCATATATTTGTAACTCAATCCCGAGACACCCCGTATGTTGATCAACTTTTAACAAAAATTTTTTAACATTATTAAAATTTGGTTCTTTTATGTCAATTCGGCCGACATTCTTGTTTTATAATTTATTAAAGGAAAATGAAGCCATAGCCACATATAAACACACAGTCAAACAACTTTGCGTGTATTTTATCATCACACTTATCTGAAATGAAAAAGCTTTTGGTCTTAATAATGCTTTGTTTGCTATAAAATGTTTTGGAAAGTCACAATTGAGATGTTTATGAGATATTTTTTCTTTCGGTCGCGTTAAAAATAAGCTTTCATCATCCATTTCGCGTTGAAAGCTAAACCACATCAAAGACCATGATGGTGTGGTATAATCAGTTTATAATTATATAATTTAAGTTTGTCAAAGACCATAATGAATTCCATTTTTGTTGCGACAAGTCATGTTTTTATTTATAAGTAGTCAGATAGTTGTAAAAAAAATTATTAAAATAATAAAAATGATAAGTTTTACAAATACCAGGATTAGTATAGTAATCTGTTCTACTTTTTAGACAAACCGGCGATATACTTCGTGCGTAAGTATCCAATAATAAATTTTGCAAATGATAAGACGAGTATTAAAGTATTAAAACTGTCTAAGATCAAACGTAGTCATCTTAACTCTCATTAAAGCAGCTCTTGTAATAATCTCTAATAGATTAGATTAACAGTAGCATTAATTAGGAAAGCTTTTAACGAGTCGCATTAATTACAATATTTTAATAACAATACTACTCGCGTTCGTTATAAATTCACAACACTAAACTAGTAATTATGTATATTGGATCAAAAGATAACGAACTAAAAAATAAAATGAAAAACACTTTTTACATAAATAATGATGTTATTTGCTCGAGGCATTTCATTATTCAACAAGGCAATTTTTCTCCCCCCAAAATAAATATAATCTGCATCACACACATATCCGGATTAAATTCAGAAATAGTTATTATTGGATCACGCACCAAATTAATTTTCGCGCGAAAAATATAGAAAAGTTTTGTTGGAGAAGTAAAGTTTAATGGCAGTTGTTTTGGTCTCTATGGAATGCTGGTTGTACGATCTGTAGGACATTTATAAACCGTTGGATGTCTTGTTATTTTCCTACGTCGATGTGAAAATGTCATTCTGTCAACCAATTTTGCTCTGACCAACAATAAACATGAACACCCTCCTCGCTTGCCATAATCATTTGCTATCGGATTTATAAATGTATCGCTTTGTTTGTTTGTGGGAATATATGAAATTTGTCATAGCAGCACTAATTTATTGTTATTCTTCTCAAAACTGATTAAATTTATATAAATAAACTCTTGTTATGTTGAAGAAAGTAATTCCACTAATTCATTTATGTTTTGCTTTTATATACAGAGCGATTTTGCTTTTAATTTTACATGTTTACTTAATTTTTCTGGATGTTATTAAAAATTTTGACAAAATTTATAATAAGTATTTCCGTGGTGGGACAAGTTGACTAATAAAAATGCATGCCTAACTTCACGCGAGTCGACAAATGACCTGAATCTCTGTGATTGGTTGAAGACCAAAGACGCTGCAAAAATCTAGGAATTTGGTTTCGACATTTTAATAGAGTGGAATTTCATATCCGGCATTTTTAAATTTATTTTAAAATGAATACATGCCACATTTTGGTTTATTTTCTGTGGCAGGAAGCATTTGCGGATGAGAGTTTCCAAACAATCAATATTCGTCATTTTTAACTGCCACACAATACTATATGAATTTAATTAATAATTTTGAAATTAAATTACACTATTTGCTATTTGCATGAAATGTTCGTTAGAACCATTATTTATTTTTTTTTATTGCAAATGCAAATAATTAAAATTAGTTGCAGTGTTTACCATTTAACAAAATTAATATAATTGCTGCATACATCGCAAAGCTACTTATCTATGATTGTAATTAACATTATAATTAATTTATTATTTATAATCCTGGTTGAGTAAATACAATGAATTTTTTTATTGCAATAAACAATTTAATTATTCGCGTAGTTATGGCAATATGGGCCGAATATAGATATTTTTGTATTATGAATTTCGAGCTTATATGATTATAATTAAACATTCCTGATATTATATATATTATATATTATATTCCTGATATATATGATTATAATTAAACATTCCTGATATTTTAAATACTATTCTAGTTATTGAAATAAATGTCGATACTAATTATACAAAGGGTTTTATGTTCGCGCCCGCGTATTTCAATTGCGTTTACATTTTAAGCTTTATTTTTAAAATAATGGAACAAAAAATCTATAAATTCGCAAAACCTTCGTATAAAATAAAAATCAAATTTATAATAAAAAAAAACTTCTGCAAAATTGTAAAAAGAAAATCATAAAAAAAAGAAAAAAATGTTTCGGTTCACCAAGCGATTGGTTCTTTTCTTACAAGATAGTGTAATCCCATTTACTCTTATAACTGCCACAAATTAGGGTGACGGAGAAGCGATTTTCACCCACTTAATAGACAACTTACAATCTGCTCGAGGCTTATAAATTACTAATAATTGAAAGTTTTAATTTAAAAAATTATTTTCCTGATTAAAAAAAATATTATTCATTTATTTTTATTTTTATTTGATTTGATTTGATTTTTTTATTTTATTTATTATATTATTTATTTACTAAACACTGTAGATTCTGATATAATCTATTTATTATGTGAAACATCATTTTCCATCAAACAAAACAAGTTCAAATATTAGATCCTTGGAATACAAATTACTATTCTGATCAATACGAGCGAATATAATCCATCATCATTTATAATGAGTATCTTTACACAGACATAGTATGCATTTATTGCAAATATTTTCGAAAGTAATTGCAACTAATGTAGGATTTTCAATTAAATTCAAACTTTCCGCGCTTTTCTTAAATTTGTATTTGGCGCTAAACGCGCGTTGGTGATATTAGTGCGGCTTAGGTTGGTAGGCTTGAGGAGGGGAAAAGAGCAACATGGTGGAAAGAAGTTGGGCTAGATTGGATGTTCGTTGTCATAATTTTCATGAAATATACGTTTGATTTTGAACCATCCGACATTTATGTATTATTCTTTACGCCGTTCTTACATTAATTTGTACTTTTCAAATCTTTTTCGCCAATTAATTAAATATTTAGCCGCAAGTAAGTAACGTAACTAACTTACCGACATAACGTATCGTAATCGAAAGCTTTCGTAGATCGACAATCGACAATGACCAGATCGTGCGATTTGGATTGATACTCTTCGAGCGCATTGATGTCAGTTAGGCAGCTGGTTACTTCAAAGCTCAACTTTTCGGCCGCTTTCACCAACGTCTCCCCAACGGAATCTTGATTCGGAAACAGTAGCAGTAACTGAAATTGATTTCCATTAATGCACCAACTAATTTAATTAAACCTGCCGATAACTTACTCTTAAACTATGTTTGACTGGCGGCGTTATGTTACCATACTTTAAGTCATGTGGTCCTCTCTGCAAAAACGAAACGCAAAAATCAGATTTCGGGTAGCAATGCGAAAAAACGTCACCTTCGGCGAAAGGGTGACCACAATTCGTTTCTTGATGCGAATGTGTGTTCGTTCGGTTTGGTTATCATCCGAAAAACTCTCTTTCGCTTGAACATGTTGTTTATTGACATTAATGGGTATTTGTTTTTTGAGTGAATATTCCATAACAATGTGGGCGGCATGAATAAAAAGTTTGAATAACGCCGTCTATTGTTGTCATATCACAGTCAGATTGCATAAAAGCGGTTTGTGATTTTTGCGAAATAAATTAAATGTGACTGCACTTACACAAAATTTGAAATAATGGAAGAGGAATGAGATGAAAAGCATTCTGTTGGACCGGTGTTCGGTAAAGCTTTGAGAAATTGATTCATTTGCTTTTATCAGATAACTAAACATAGTTTTCAATTTCATTATCAACGTGCATCAATATAGTAGTAATACCTTATTATTTGCTTTTAAAATCGACGCCGCTTGGATGCGATTAGTGCCCTTGAAATTGTTGTATGCAGTTGGATCTAAATCGAATTGAATGGTGCGACGACGTTCGTAATGGCCGGCACTGGCCAGATTCAAGTCCAGAGCGGACACCACTTGATCGTCTTTGGATTGAGCGCACCAATTCGTGAAACACAACCAACCCGAATTCGGTTCTTTATCGGGATTGTTCAAAGCACTGCCACAATATTTGCAAAATGTTGCGGACATGTTTGCTATGTGTACATTTTATTCTAACTACATGTAAAACTCGTTCAATCATGTTATCGAAACTGATAAATTCGTTATCAATTTGATACTAAATAGTGTTTTAATTTTGTGTGAAACAATTATTACTACTATTTCGAACGAACGAAAAGTGCAACAACTAATATAATAAGACAACAATATTATATTAGATATTAATATTTACGACCACTTATCTTATCTGTTTAAAAATAACTAGTTTAGTATTGCACATTTACATAATATACAGGGTGTTGTTTTAGGAAAAAAAATATTTTTGCGCATGCCCGGGATTAAGAGTTCTCCAACGACTGTCTCGAAGTTGTCTGCAACCAGCAATACATCATAAAAAAAGAGCGCGAATGATTGGCGAGAGCTTAGGAGAGAGTGAGACAAATATATAATAAACACGCGTATTTATAATTACTGTATTTCGGTTATGCGTTGATGGTTTTTGATGAAAATTATGTCAAAATATTCAGAAAAAAATTCTCTAAGGCAAGAAGTTCACTAAATTTGAATAATTTTATTTAATCATTGTTAATTATGTTATTTTTTTTTGATTGTCAAATATGTCTTTAATTATCCACTATTTTTAAAAAAAAAAGCTTTGGAACACAGATTAATCTTTTCGGAATATTTTAACATGATTTTCATCAAAAACCATCAACGCATAACCGAAATACACTAATTTTAAATACGCGTGTTTATTATATATTTTTCTCACTCTCTCCTAAGCTCTCGCCAATCATTCGCGCTCTTTTCTCTATGATGTAATGCTGGTTGCAGACAATTTCGACTTTGATAATGGCGCATGGAAAATGAATTAATTATATTGTTTCCTTAAAACTAATTAAGCGTATTTTTCATTATGATTATAGAATGAAGAAATAAGAAGTTAATGTAATATGCTTTTATGAAAAGCTTTAGCTTTTAAAGGAGATTATACGTTATTATTAATAGTTTTTTATAAGCAACAGAAAATTTTAATTAACAAAACTTTTAAGGTAGATACAATAAGAAAGCGGAAAACTTAGAAAACGATGTCGAAATATTATACAATGCACTGAATAATCGATTCAAATTAAATTCCAAAATGGAAAAAAAACCTATAAATAATTAAATAGTATTAAATTTCGTACGAAATGTATTTGTCTATAAGATAAGACAGTTAATTGTAAATTATTAAAACTCATGCAACCCTCCAAGGAATCCTCCAGTACGTCTACACTTTGTATTATAAAGAAGAGAACATAAATATTACTTAAACGTGCATTCTATATCAATCAAGTGAGCAAAAAAAAATAGAAATGTATATCCATCGTGTATATAGGGCAATCTATTCCAATTTATAGAGCGTTAATAAATATTTTAAACTCGAATTTGAATAAAAAATATCGCAGCGAATTAATTGAATGAATAAATAACACAATACAATATATTTTTAATCGACGCGTTTTCAATTCGCACGCGCACTTCCATTTCAATTCAATAGTATATGAAAATGCGAACGAAGAGATTAATGAGATTTCGCTCGAAAACAAAAACACGTTAGTAAGCAAAACACAGTAATATAATTAAATTAGCGAAACAAGAACGATTTTTCTTGTAGCCATTAGAAAACGTCTTGTTGGTAAATTGAGTTTTGCCAGAAGGAAATTCGTACGAATCTAAAATTAATTTTTGAACAATATTGCGGATGTAGGACAGAAAATTCGCTCCATCTAAAAATAGTCCTTTGATCGCATCGTAAACTGGGAAACGTATGATATTAAAGGGGTGAGTTTTTTTTGCGGAAAATCTCATATTTTATTCGCATAATAGATTCGAAAAACTTGTTTGCCTAACTACAAGTAACTTTGCCGTCGAAAAATTGAACCAAATGTAATCAGAATATTAACTATAGAGCCACCACACTAAAGGCAGATCACCATCCATCCCTCTTAGGGTTCTGCAATTGATCGATATCGTCGAGTCGCTACTCTTGCTAGAAATTGGAAGATTGCGTTTCATCCTCAGAATCCCTTCAACTCAACTTACTTTACTTTACTTTTCCATGAGATCGCTTTTTTGCTTGGCTCTCACTAGTGCATATTGTATTTATTCACCAAATTCAGTGATATCAAAAATGTTTGAGGATCAGGGTCTTACAGCTGAAAGATTAATTGAACTTGGCAACAAGAAAACAATAATGTTTCCATTAAAAATGTGCCCATTGAACAGGAATCGATGGAATTGAATTTTCATGCGGGAATCAAATGAATTGATGATGTAGAAAAGTAATAGTAGTTTTATTTCTAATTTCTACTCACGCTTATCTCCAGAATTTCGTCTTCGGGCGTCAGAGCCAGCGAACTTTTTCGATGTATCAACGTCCTATTGTTTGATTCTGTAAATACAGGAAAAATTGTGTTTTATAAAAATACATCGAAATTGAAACAAATGCGGGATGTTTTACAATTTTCAAGAAAATGTTGCAGCGAGCATTTGTATTTACGAGCATTTCATTTCATTTCATTCACTCAACTTCAAAGATTTAACTTGCTTCGTAAAATGCTAGGATAGGATTAAAAGATGGCTTTTGAAATAAAGTAAGACGAACATTATGTTGATATACAAAGATCTGAAAATCTTAATTATCCAGCTAAACAATGGAGTTGCAAGTACTAAAGTATTCGTTGGATGAAGAATTCTCTAGAGTCATTGATTTACTTTTAAGGTGCACTTTTGGATCCACCAGCCCATCGGTTGATAATTACAAATAAGTAATTAAAAAAAGTTACATAAATAAAATTAATTTGAGGTGTTTTATGGCAAAAATGGCCAAATCGGTGCATCCTTGGTCGTATGACGTATTCGAGCATATGCTGTAATGCGCAGGCGCAGCGTAGCAGCCGAACACGTACGTCTGCGCTAACTCGATACGAAGGCTCATAACTAAAAAGCCAGACTAGATGTAGCGTGCACAATGAAGTCGTTCTCCTAACAAAGCGATTTCTCTTGGTATTTCTGTGATTTCTTTTGATATTCTATGATACTATTTGTTAAATTTAGCTCGAATGAGTCTATTCACGTTGAAAATTCCTAGGATATTGTAAGATTGAAGGAGGAATTTGTAATATCAAACATAGGTGAGTATGTAGAAAATTGTATTTGAATTTTAACAATTTTTTATGAATTATTAAAATAGATGAATGTCTATGGACAGTCTATTATGGAAAGTCTATTATAGGAGTTTGTAAGAGGTAACAACCCAAGTAATCCCTTATAATAGAAAGCATAAAATCTGTATTGGAAGCTCAAGCTTTTCACTCAATTTTTATAAAAGCCGATTATACTCATTGATTGTTCATGCTATAACGAAAAAAAAAAATGCTAAGTTTGATGAAATACGTGCCCCTAATTTAAACCAATTTTTTTAAAAAAAATATGCTTTGGGTTAGTTAAATTTCCCGTCTAATTTTAAAGGAAAATAGATATCACCGAAGGTGCGTATAATTCGTCGGCATCGAGGTCTGCATTAATCTATAAATTCTTTAGATTTAGATCATTGCCCAAAGCAAATTTGCCTACTATGCGAATCTGTTGATGAGAGACATACGGCACGTATTTTCAACCCCAATCCAACATTAGCACAAGGCCAAGCCAAGGGTTGCTATTTAAACAGGTGTTGGAAGACATCCATAATTATGTATAATTTATTTTCCAACCGAAAAAAACCATTTTATTTACCTGACAGTGTTTATAAAGTGCATAATGTATGTTTTAATATTCACAGCACGAATTATGCATGATAATTTTGCCATATTCGTAATGGGCATATTTATGTCCATAGCCATTCAATAAAAAGGTGCGTAATGTTTAAATACCAACACTGCTGCAAGTAATGATTAATTATTAAAGAAAATCTCAATAACTTTCATGATTTATGATAAATTATGTAAAATAATTCCGGTTTTTCTACTAGCCAACAACCTGATTTTGCATTTTACAAGTAGATTCGCTAATCTTTAATTGAACTTATAAAATTATATCGAAAATAGCTTCTGTAATTAAAAACGCGGAAGCGATTTCAATTACTGTAAGTTTTATTTGAAATTAATTGACTTATCAATCACCATTTAGTTCTATTAAAAATAGAGTGCGCGGTGGCTCTAAAATGCACTAACACACTTTTGTACGATCAAATTCTCTAATCGGTTTTCTCTACTCCAATTAATTTACGGTTGCACTTTTCTAACAAAATTTACCAGCCGACTTAAATTATTCATTACATCAAATGAAAATCACTTTCAATTTAAATCGTATTACATACCAACGACAAGATACATAATTTTTAGCGCACTTTCAATGTTTATTGACAACGATAGAGACATCGGACTTGAATTGCGGCCAAAACTATTATTGAATTACTAATCAGGTATTGCATACGAAATTAGCACATCAGTAGGTGTTGATGCTCACAATTAATTACCTTTCATGTGGTGTGCAATTAATTAGTGGCTATAGTGAAAATTCATATTTTGATTTAAAACGATTATAAAAAAATTGTGATAATATAATTTTGGATATCATTTTTTCATTTTTAAACCGGCTGTCTCGAAGTTGTCTGCAACCAGCATTGCATCATAAAGAAAAGAGCGCGAATGATTGGCGAGAGCTTAGGAGAGAGTGAGAAAAATATATAATAAACACGCGTATTTATAATTAGTGTATTTCGGTTATGCGTTGATGGTTTTTGATGAAAATCATGTCAAAATATTCAGAAAACAATTCTCTAGGGCACGAAGCTTACTAAAATTGAATAATTTTAATTAATCATTGTTAATTATGTTAATTTATTTTTGATTGTCAAATATGTCTTTAATTATCGACTATTTTTTAAAAAAAAAGCTTTGGGAAACAGATTAATCTTTTCCGAATATTTTGACATGATTTTCATTAAAAACCATCAACGCATAACCGAAATACACTAATTATAAATACGCGTGTTTATTATATATTTTTCTCACTCTCTCCTAAGCTCTCGCCAATCATTCGCGCTCTTTCCTCTATGATGCAATGCTGGTTGCAGACAGCTTCGAGACAGCCGGTGAAGGACCCTTAAAACAAATATTTTATTTTCAATTAAATATTGTAGAATAAAATATTAATTATTATTTCCCGAATAGAAACAAAACGAAAAAACTATCTTACAATCTAATTGGTGTTAACATCCAGCCATAATTAGAAAAGTAAATAGTAATAAAATTTGAAAACTTTCCTATTTACGTCACGATATCGATTTAAATCTCGATTTAAATTTATAAGGAATTAAAAGTAAATATATTTATTAAAATTATATACTACTAACAAAACGAAAAAAAAATTAATAAACCATAATTGCTGCAAATATCGAATCAATAATTAAAATTGCTTCGTGTGCTCGCTAAAATAAAATCTGCTACAATTACCACTTTTAATAATATAATTACGAAAATTATTTATGATTAAAATAATAGCCAACTATTATGAAGGACCCCGGAATTAAAATGTTTACTATAACGTTTGAAAATGACTGTGATTCGAATGAAAATTTTATGATTTCAATTAAATGTTATCTGCATAAACCGATAAAAGTGCAGCTTTATTTGTGCGATAGTAAAATTAATTACCAGCTAATAAAATATGCGTTACGTGTGTTGCACCATAAAGAAAAAAAGTATGATTTCTGATATCAATCTTAATGAATTCGTTTATTTTCAAATCAACCCGTTTCAATGCAACGATAAATCTCTGCCGAAAATAATTAAGCGGCACATAACTCAAAATTGCAACTGCACAACTCGAATCAGCGACTCATAAAACGGAACGGAATCAAAACATTAAACTTTTATTATGTACATTAAGACGTACGATCATTAATCATTTACTAATAAAATGTTACCATGACTTTTAAAATGAAAAGCGCTCGCTATTCGAGTGGATGGAATAGAAGTAGTCATGATAGAAGTGCTGGTAGTGATTTGGTGGCCCCGATTGGCGACAGATCGGGGGGCTATTAAAATTTCAAACCGCCGTAAAAATCGGTCACGAATAATCACTTCAGTTTTGTGGTGCAAGGCTGAGTTTTCGGGGCAGATGAAATCTTTCCAAATATACAATACTAATGAGATTATTATTTTGTAAACATCACGACGTTTAACTACCATAAAGCGCGATTAATTATTTCGTTGGATATTACTCAACCGATTTGAGCGTATATTCAGGACACGTTGTTTTTGGGGGCTTGTTTACTCGCGAAGACATTCAAATATTTGACGAGATAAAAAAGGGGCATTGACAAAAAGTGGGCATTATGTGATGATGCATTCGGATGATATGACAGGAACATAAATAAATGGAAACATAAACGCTGACAAAGGTTTATTTTAGAAAAACAAAAATATCGAGTTATAAATTGTACAGGGTGATTCAAAACGTTGGAAAAAAAATGTAATATGCGCGTCTATGGAACGCATGCTATTCTTATGCAAAAATCACTGTCACTGGGTGTAAGGCCCACAGGAAAACTACTGAATCAATTTTAAATATTTAAAGTGATATACATTCTAGAAATATTAATCTATGCTTTTGATGGAACAAAGTTTTTATAGTTCATTGTAAAAAAAAGATACAGCTACTCAAAGTTAATATAGTTGATATTTCAAATACAAAATAACATAAATGACACTTTGTCCATTGCAATCGCAGATAAATCAATTCAGATTATATATCAGTTTAAATATTGAAAATTGATTCTTTAGTTTTTAAGATTGCCTTACACCCGATTTAAATTTTTAATCATATTTTGAACGAGAATCATCGTTAGAGTGCCTGTTCTAGTGCTCGGTAGATGGCAATACGGACGCTCAAACGCAAGATAGCTTCGAAGATGGCTGGTTGCGTCTCATTCCAACACAATATGCAAATATACTCCAATTCTAGTCTCATGCTAATATGTGTCCTAACTCTAATAAAAAGAGATGAAAGGTATCGTTTGTCGCTTCCACAATTTACGTTTACCGTTAGCTTTAAAAAGTTGTCCTCTTAAGCCACCCTGTATAACGTAATAAAAGACTTGTTCCTTGTCAGCAATTTGATGAAGTAAAAAATGTTTATCAATTTTTCCGTGCACTCACAACATAATAAAGCAAAAAGGAAAAAAACACCTTCAGCAAATTATTTATCGAATCAACTACTATAAATTAATAATTATGAATGGCGCTTGCATTATTTACATGCCACACTTCAAAATAAATATCAGTTGGAAGTTTATTGTCGCATAAAATATTAAAACATTTATCGATTTAGGGTCATTAAAAATACGTTTATTTCTTATATTATAGTCATAATACATGGGATGGATTGCATAACGCACACAATATTTATATTGTTTAACAAAACAATATCATACTACATGGTATCGTATCGTATTTGGGCTTCATTACAGCTAGCATAAATTAAGAAATATTGATTACATCATATGTCCAATTAAGGTTTGACTTGAAGCGAAATTGCTATATACGTTTACTAATTATTGTTAGCTAGTTTAATTAAGTTCAATAATTCCACACTTATTTAACAAATTGCTACTGTTTTTGGTGGTCGATTTGAGAAGTTTGCGGTTTTATATTTAATTGCTCAAATTATTATGCAAGCACAACTTTGCGATCATTTTTCGATGCAAGGAAAGTTAAGTTAATATCCACAATTATCGGGACTGGATGAATTACACTAAATACAGACTTTACTGCAAAAGTGGCACAGCAAACTTTACGAGAATATTTTTTTTTTAATTTGCCGGTACTTTAGCAAACTAAAAATTGTAAACTATTTTTTTCCCACCATTTTATTAATAGTACCACTTTCAGTCGTTAAGACAGAACCCTAGATAATAGCTTCGAGTTCCTTACCATTCGCTTCTCTCTCAATAGATTCTTCCGGTACAAAACTATCCATATCCTCTGCACTATTATTTTGAATGATCATGTTTCCAACATATTTCAATTAAACAAATAGTAGTATTATCACAATAAATGAACAAGCACTTAAGCAGCACATTTCGAGTTAAGAACCAATCAAATTGTTATTCTCGCAGATTGCATTTGTGTAGCTTAATAAATTCGTAGTACACGTCACTAGCGAAATAATATTATTAATTTGTTCCACTTTTACAACCAGCGCAATTAAATTATTGATTTAACGAAAATTTTCGCGCATAATTCGAATTGAATTAAAAAAAAATCGAGCACACTTTATTGAAGAAGCAACAAACGCATTTGAATGGGGAACCTCTATGTGTGCTAATTAATCCACTAATTGTTAAAACAAATATTGACAATAGTAGTACATACCGCACAATAAATAATTTCAAAATTGCTTATTAAAATTTAATTCGTACAGTCTGATAAAATGTGATTGACTTGTTAATTACCGAGCGCTGACTATACTGAAGACCAAATCGAAAAAAATTTGAATTCGTAAAGCACTAGCGCACTGTCCGGATGTGCGCTAACTGAGTGTACTAAAGAATCTCGAAATCGAAACGCCAGCAATTGCACAATTAGGTAGTGCTGCTAGATAAGATATAGTACCGTTTTCCGTCAGCAGGTTTGTTTTTACGAGAATGAATTTGTTTCGCACTGTAACCTGACAACATACTAAAACCGATATCTTAAGTTAGTTAACACCTGCTGGCTTCTGACTTGGATTCGAACTGAAACAACGGTGGTGTTGGTGTTGAGTTTGTAAGCTCGAGAAGGTTCTTCCTTTTACCATCAGCACGATGTTATGAAAATGCTGGCTTACTATGCAAATTGTTTGTTTATGATCTTTAAATAGATGATAATAAAAATCGAGTCTGCTAGTTTCGAAACAGATTTTCAACTACTAGCAGGAAAATTTCATTTTAGTAAAGTTGTTGGAATTTAGAAGATTGCAGGAATTTAAAAATATTTTGCAAAATTTAAATAAAATTTTCTTTCTTTCTGAATTTAGCATAAAATTAAATTAGTTTAATTAGTAAATATGCACTGCACTTTTTCCTTTCACGCTTCGCTTTAATTTCCAACGTCCGTAGTTCGAGAAGAATCCTGCAGTTTAATAAATTTTACTGTACGAACTTTTTTTCCGTTTTAGATAATGAAATGTGGAATTTCAGCAAAATTTAATTTGATATATCAAGTCTAAATTTACAAAGCATTTTCTAAAAATTAGCGCAGTAAAATAAACCGCATGCTTTTTGATAACAGAACAATAATTTATTGTTATTTTTTAATATGCCATGAAATAAGTGTTATTAAAAGTCTGATATGAAATTTTAGTGTAACATTAACTGTTGTGTTGTAATTAAACGAGCGACTTCATTTATGAACGTCTAGCGAAGGAAATTCCTGCTATGCATCATGACATTTCGGATTGGGTCTTATGTTCGTTCGTCAAACAAAAGCCAACGAATAATAATAATCTTGGAATACCTAAATATCACTTTGCTTGACAATCGAAAGACTAAGAGTGCATTTAAAGGAGAATGTCATGTAAACAAATCAACATTACATGGAATTTAAATTGCATAAAAGCTTGTTTTATCAACATTCTTTCGACCAAAGTTAATTTACTTAATTTAACGTGAGCATGCATGGATATGTAAATATATTTATCGGTTATTTATGGTTGTAGAAATAGTTCATATTTATTATAATTTATGTGTGGTATCCAAAAGTTTTCAAAATTTTCAAATTTAAGCTTCTTATTATCATTTTTTCCACAAAGCTTGTTTTTATTCGATTAAAGCTTTAAGTAGCTATTATTTGAGGTATTTATTTAAGCAGAAGCAATTTAGTTCTTTGCAATTAAAAATCCTGGAAAAGATTAAATCAACAAAAGGTCCCCCACCGGCTGTCTCGAAGTTGTCTGCAACCAGCATTGCATCATAGAGAAAAGAGCGCGAATGATTGGCGAGAGCTTAGGAGAGAGTGAGAAAACTATATAATAAACACGCGTATTTATAATTACAGTATTTCGATTATGCGTTGATGGTTTTTGATGAAAATCATGTCAAAATATTCTGAAAAGATTAATCTGTTTCCCAAAGCTTTTTTTTTAAAATAGTGGATAATTAAAGACATATTTGACAATCAAAAATAAATAAACATAATTAACAATAATTAATTAAAATTATTCAAATTTAGTGAGCTTCTTGCCCTAGAGAATTTTTTTCCGAATATTTTGACATGATTTTCATCAAAAACCATCAACGCATAACCGAAATACACTAATTATAAATACACATGTTTATTATATATTTTTCTCACTTTCTCCTAAGCTCTCGCCAATCATTCGCGCTCTTTTCTCTATGATGCAATGCTGGTTGCATACAACTTCGACACAGCGGTTTTTAGGACCCCTAATTTGGATTTTTGCGCATTTCTTGCATTTTACTACGTATTTGCTTGGTAAATTAAAAAATTAAATTTAGTTAAGTAAATATAAATGAATTTATTATTGAAGTTTTCTCATATACGTGCAATTTTTCAAAGGAAAAGTATATTATTGCATAGGAGAGCGAAATTGTTTGCTATATCATAGGATCGAGGTAGATGAATCCATAAATTTAATTTATTTTAGTATTTACATTTAATTTAATTTATTTTTGTATAAGTCAGATGCACGATTTTTCATATTTATTTTGCATATTATACATTTGGGATTTGCCTTTGCAAAAGCGATGTTACAAATTAAATATTGATAAAATAATATTAGTTTTTCAAATTAAAAATGATTTCTAAAAATTATATTATAGTCCGAGAAATAAATGTTGGTCGTGACGTCACGGACCAACTTCATTCCACTTCCGCTTCAAGGTCAGTGGCCACGAGATATTGCGCGCCCTCTCTAAGTGCAATATCGCGAATATAATTCAAATAACATGCAAATTAAGGCTAGAAAACATTCTTGCATACAAATATTTTTCACTTGTTATGGATAGACGACGGTATTTGATTCGTGACATTGCGAAATTGATCCTTATTTTTCTTCGGCTATTTTTCTGCGGCGGCCGGGTAATGGTTTTTTGCTACACAATATATTGATCGTTTAAATAATGTTTTATGTATTTTATTTCGCTTTATATAGTAAGTTTCGGATCGGAATTGTGCATTTTTCTCCTTATGCGTGCGTGAAAAGGCACAACAAAGAGATGTAAATCTATAACCAACAGGAGTGTGATTTATGTTTATGATAGTAGTGCCCTGCTGCAAACTTCTTCATTCTCCTACTAGATCTGTGCAAGCAAAGTTGATACTACTTGGAAACTGCTTTCTCTTCTTGTAGCACTGCCATTCTCGTGGCTGTAAAAATTAATGTCACAACATTCATTCAAGTTATACACAAAATAAAAAACATAATCCACACGACGACAAATATTTTATCGGCAATCTAATTTTCCGAATTTTTGCAACGCTTTGCAACTTTTCCATTTCCTTCTAAGGCACATTTTTCCATTAAAGAGCCGAACGAGACATTCCTCGGATATATTTTATGCGACTCGTTAAAGATGATAGAGAAATAAAAGTGATGCAAATTTGATACCAATTATAGCCCGTACGTCGAAGGATGGGCGCCCTGACAGGTGTGACGTCAGACATGAAGGCGTTATGGTGTTAACATCATCAGCTTCGTTAAATAATTGGATTAGATTTGGATAACGAGATAAAGATCCGTTTTTTCTGCTACTCGTTTTTCAACTTTCCTCACTACAAATTGTCCTTTTATTTTTTCCTAAAAATTGGGACTCGAAAAACATTTGCGCACATTTTTCATTACAAAAATGGTCGTTGTGTTTTTTATGCAAGTGAAATAAATGTGCCAAGTAATTTTGTTAATGGCATCATAATTAGTGAAACATGTTCTCAAGATGAAATGTCGGCGGTGCAAAATCTACTTTTTTAAATTAAGTAATAATTTCCCAAGTTGTTGAGAGTATCGCGTCGAAATTTATGATATCTGTCGAATTAAAACGACACGAAATAACATGTTTTCAGGCCGCTTAAAAGGGTCGCACACTATTTTCGTATTTTATTTTTGTTGAGAAATAATATGTAATTATCGCAATTATGGAGACTTGGTTACCAAATGCACTTCAAACCTGTAAATATACAATACGAGCAAGACAACAAACCTAATTAACCTATATAATTTTAATCAAAGAGATCCGGTCCTTTTTAAGCCGTATTTGGTATGACATTTATTTGCCGAGCCGAATATCGTTCGTTTTTTAATACTTCATAATAAATAACAATTAAAACGTTTAAGAGGAGTATTTCGGCTGAGCTCCCATTTCAGCGCGTCTAACTGGAACCCATGCTATTCTTATGGAAAAATCACTGCCACTCGGCGTCAGGCCCGCAGGAAAACTACTGAATCAATTTTAAATATTTAAACTGATATACATTCTAGAAATATTAATCTATGCTTTTGATGGAACAAAATTTTTATAGTTTATTGTGAAAAAAAGATACAGCTACTCAAAGTTAATATAGTTGATATTTCAAATACCAAATAACAGAAATGACACTTTGTCCATTGCAATCGCAGATAAATCAATTCAGATTATATATCAGTTTAAATATTGAAAATTGATGCTTTAGTTTTTAAGATTGCCTTACACCCGATTTGAATTTTTTTATCATATTTTGAACGAGAATCATCGTTAGAATGCCTGTTCTAGTGCTCGGTAGATGGCTATACGGACGCTCAAACGCAAGATAGCTTCGAAAATGGCTGGTTGCGTCTCATTTCAACACATGCAAATATACTCCAATTCTAGTCTCATGCTAATATTTGTGTCCTAACTTTAATAAAAGAGATGAAGGGTATCGTTTGTCGCTTCCACAATTGGCGTTTACCGTTAACTTTAAAAAGTCATCTTAACGTTTAAATAGTTTGAATTTCTAACCAATTAAATTCACGTAATTCAAAATACGTCAATCTGATTGGTTGCAAAATTTGTGTATTTTGCGTTCACTTTATATACAATTTGGGATTTATTTATAATCCCTTTAACTAGTAGGAATATGATTCAATATTTGTTTAACGACATAAATGCTTTTCATCCCGCGTTTTATCTGGAATGTTGTGCATTTTGGCTCTTTGATGGTTTATTGTGTAATGCGTGCAGCTTTTTGATAAGCATTGAAGTTTGCAAAGATTAAAATTAATCCCAGGTAATTATTAGTAAAATTGATTTTGCCGCGGGCGCAACATTAATAAATATAGTAGATGCAAGTTAATGTGATTGCATTAATAAGTTAAAAGAGAGGAAATAGTGCGTCTGGTAGGTACGAAAACCAGATAATAACTCTTTTATGAATCAATAATATTAATCTCGGTAATTTCAATAAATATGCGCTAAATTCCAGTTCTGCTGCTAATAAATCTGCAATGTACCAACGAACAGAAACACCAACTATAAATTCTCTAATACCTACCTGCAGCTAAATCTCGCAAATAAATATCCGTTTTTATTTTTTACGTACGAATAATACAAATACAGTAGTACTAGTAATCCTTCCTTAAGAGGAGTACTTCGGCTGAGCTCCCATTTCAGCGCGTCTAACTTTAACCCATGCTATACTTATGGAAAAATCACTGCCACTCGGTGTTAGGCCCATAGGAAAACTACTGAATCAATTTTAAATATTTAAAGTGATATACATTCTAGAAATATTAATCTATGCTTTTGATGGAACAAAGTTTTTATAGTTCATTGTAAAAAAAAGATACAGCTACTCAAAGTTAATATAGTTGATATTTCAAATACAAAATAACAGAAATGACATTTTGTCCATTGCAATCGCAGATAAATCAATTCAGATTATATATCAGTTTAAATATTGAAAATTGATTCCTTAGTTTTTAAGATTGCCTTACACCCGATTTGAATTTTTTATCATATTTTGAACGAAAATCATCGTTAGAGTGTTTGTTCTAGTGCTCGGTAGATGGCTATACGGACGCTCAAACGTAAGATAGCTTCGAAGATGGCTGGTTGCGTCTCATTCCAACACATGCAAATATACTCCAATTCTAGTCTCATGCTAATATTTGTGTCCTAACTCTAATAAAAGAGATGAAGGGAATCGTTTGTCACTTCCACAATTTGCGTTTACCGTTAGCTTTAAAAAGTCCTCCTCTTAACATGAATGTGACGACAGGCAACTAATAAGATTCCAAATGATTAATAAGCGCGTTGCGTGGTAGTCACCTTAAAGCCACTACTGATCAAAGTGAGTCAATTAAAAAACTAACAGGTGTAATATTACATCAAATTCATTCAAAACAACTTCTTAGTTTGAATTAATTTTGATTAATTCTCGAATTCTATCCGAACACCAGATGCTGAATCAAATTAATGCTAAATCATTCAAATGCGTTGTGAATTTTACACTTTACTAGGCATTTTCAATTTGCTAATGGTAATTAATTTAAAAATTAATTTAATATTATGAGTGCTAATAAACAATTTGGTTTGCGTTCAATTTTGCCATTTTCAATGTTCTATTTTGACTGAACTATTGACTATTGAGTACATATTTATTTAATTGATTTGAACTTCAATTGCAATTTTAATTTAATTGTTTGAATATTTAATCGAGATTTTAATTGTGTGTGTGTTGCTGCAATTATCTGATTGCTGCAACTTCAAATTAGTACTCGGAATTTGAAAGAGTATTTCATTAAAAAATTAACGAAATATACGAGAGCGTAGTGTTTTAATGTAATTTTTTTTCGATGTAGCTTTTAAAGCATTTCCATCCATTATTTGTGACTGTCGTACAAAAGGCTTGCGTAATTTTTAAAATCGAATTCCATTTGCATGATTATCTATAATTTATTAAAACGGTTTTATTTTTTCGTTAAGCGAGTTAAGTTGCTTGACTTAAAAAAAAACAACATAATTATCATATTTAAATTTCGTTAAACGTTTCAACAAATCAATTAACTTTTTGACGAACATTTAGCCTTCTTAGGTATCGTTTTTAATCTTTTAATTATCGACTATTACTAGGTAAATTAAAATGTCACTTCCAATTAAAAATATCCTCCCTCGGGTAGGTTCAGAAGTAAATTGTCAGTTAGTGTTTGGCGGCAAAATTCAGTCCCTATAGATACATTTACGTGACGTTTAATTTCTAATTCAGTTTTCTTATTCTTCGAAGTTGCATGCAAGTCAAAACGAATTCAATTAAGGGAAATTTCAAAAAATTTCCATTTCTTTTCTGAATGACACTTTTCAGATCTACAATTTAAGTCCTGAATTTGCATAAATAATTTCTAGAAAATTTGGTGTTTTTTTAATTTAAAAATAAATTTTATTGTTAAAATAAATTAATTTAAAATAAAATAAAAATGTAAAAAGTAAAAATTGGTTTAACATTTTGTTTTCTAAGCTATTTTTGCACTCTTTTAAACATCCCCGGAGAAAAAAGTATGGAGCAATATTATCAGCAGATCTTGAGGGACAATCTATTTCACCGTTTCCGGAAATTAGTCTAGTGGGAAATATCTGTCGAAGGATCTTTATTCTTAAGAGGAGGACTTTTTAAAGCTAACGGTAAACGCAAATTGTGGAAGAGAGAAACAATACCCTTCATCTCTTTTATTAGAGTTAGGACACAAATATTAGCATGAGACTAGAATTGGTATATATTTGCATGTGTTGAAATGAGACGCAACCAGCCATCTTTGAAGCTATCTTGCGTTTGCGCGGCCGTATAGCTATCTACCGAGCACTAGAACAGGCACTCTAACAATGATGTTCGTTCAAAATATGATAAAAAAATTCAAATCGGGTGTAAGGCAATCTTAAAAACTAAAGAATCAATTTTCAATATTTAAACTGATATATAATCTGAATGGATTTATCTGCGATTGCAATGGACAAAGTGTCATTTCTGTTATTTTGTATTTGAAATATCAACTATATTAACATTGAGTAGCTGTATCTTTTTTTTACAATGAACTATAAAAACTTTGTTCCATCAAAAGCATAGATTAATATTTCTAGAATGTATATCACTTTAAATATTTAAAATTGATTCAGTAGTTTTGCTGTGGGCCTAACACCGAGTGGCAGTGATTTTTCCATAAGAATAGCATGCGTTCCAGTTAGACGCGCTGAAATGGGAGCTCAGCCGAAATACTCCTCTTAAAACCACAATAATATCTCTTCACAAATGATAAAAAATTTAATCAAGACCTAATTGGATTTTTTAAAGAATTAATAATTACACTCATCATAATCATATTTGTACAGTTTTATTGAAATTCACCGACACGGTAAATAATAAATGAGTCTAAATTGCATTTTCTCTTCTTCGGCCAGTTATAATGTAACTGCGTTTGCTTGTGAGCAAAATGAAATAAAGTGACAGGGCTTGCAGTATAAAGTAGTTAGTCAGTCACTTTGCTACAGTCAGGGACATACTTTCCCAGCCAAGGCCGACCTTTATTTCAAATATCCATGTGTATAATTAACACACACGATTAAATATTAATTAACACAGATAAAAATATACCTACCTACATAATGTTTTACTTTTAAAGAAAAAAAATACGATTTTACTAAACGGAAACTTTTCTCCAGTCAACTAACGAACTTAAATATTAAAATCTTGTCTTGAATAATTGATTTGCTTGCAGTATTGTTTGTGCGACATTTATTGCGGCTGTAAAGCTGCTCTGATTAAATTATTATTCAATCGGTCAGGGTGATCATTTTGATATGACACAACATTTGCATAATTGATGTAAAGCCATTGTTTATGTCTTACACGTTCAAAATGCAGGCAAATACTCGTCTGATTTTGCGGCAAGGATTTAATTAAATACTTGTTTAGAGCGAGGGGTTTAAGACCCACATATTAGGATTCTGCGGATATTTTGATGATGTTGTTTTCTTCCATGTTAATTAATCTCACAATTTTACGAAATGCTTTGGAAAATCGATTTCGAATTTTATCAATTCAGCTCGAGCGAGCTTGACTGTATTCGATTGAAACCCTTATTAGTTCCGTTGAAGAGAAAATGGCAATAAGGAAGAAACGTTGAGTGAAATAAAAAATTAAACTTTTTGCCCCGCGCCGCCACCAAATTTTGAAATAGATTTCCCTCTAAATAATATTATTCTGAACCCTGCACTTAATCCATAAATTTAAGTTTGCTTTCACTTAGTTAACTGGACGTAATTCACCCTTAAATGTGTTTGCATTGTGTGGCTTTGGACATATAGAGAAATGTTTACCTTAATTTAGAAACACTCCTACAATTATTTAACATGTTAGAAGTTTCACCGGCCGGAATTCCGAAATTGTCCAACTAAAATATGTATAGTTTTCATTTCGACTTTGCAAATATTTTATTCGTGGAATTTTACTTATTTATTTACTGTATTTTTCGCATGAATGTTACATCGAATTTGAAAACGAAATATTGACAAAGAAATGGAAATTCTTTTTGTGCGAGAAGAAGGTTAAGGTCGGAGCATATTGAATGAGAAAAGAAAAAGTTTTTGTGGAATTCTTATTGGAAATATTTTGCCATGTATTCCAATTCACTTCACAATAAAACCGAATAGCTAATTAAATTGATATTTGGTTAATAATTTGCATTAGGCAACCATCAATGTGAATAAATTGGTACGTTGCATATATTATAAAACAAAAAATAGTCAATGTAACTGTTGCTATAAAAAATGTAAAATTATTGAAATTAAAATGCATCATGCTCCTGAAAACCAATAACTATCATAAGGTTTCAACTAATCATTACGTTTAGCAGGTTCGTGTATCAGCAAAATTACACATTTTTACATAATTGCTTGTCTATAGTCGTCGAGTTTATTAAATAAAATCGATATTGCGTTTTTCTATTTTGGACCAATCAAACAACATACTATTGAAATGAACATTGAGGAAATAATTAGTGAATACCTTTATTGTTAGGAAGTGTAATTGCCGGTTTTTTTTTGATAGTTTTTTCCTGGTTAGCTGAACTGTCCCTGTGGATGTGCTCCAGCAGCGCACTAGGGGAGCAGCCCATGCCACCCTGACACTCCAACACGCTCAAAACATCCTCTACTAATGCACCTGAAACAAATATAGAAACTTGTTAATATACAAGGCGATCCAAAATATTTACATCGAATGTTTTTACTTTTTTAAATTTTTTTTTAGAAATAATTAATTTGTACAACAGCCGCACAGTGCAACAGGTGCGCTAAATTGCTTTAGCGCTCTTTTTCTACTTCCATTAAATAGTTTGTTCTTTATATAAGCATTTTCAGTTGTAAATTGCATGTGTTGAGTAATGTTTCATTACTTCACTATTTCCCACCAATCACAAAGTTTCATTTATCGACTGGCGTGAAGTTAGCCATACATTTTAGTCAACATTTCCACCACGGCAAGAGGAGGACTTTGTAAAGCTAACGGTAAACGCAAATTGTGGAAGCGACAAACGATACCCTTCATCTCTTTTATTAGAGTTAGGACACAAATATTAGCATGAGACTAGAATTGGAGTATATTTGCATGTGTTGAAACGAGACGCAACCACCCATCTTCGAAGCTATCTTGCGTTTGAGCGTCCGTATAGCCATCTACCGAGCAGTAGAACAGGCACTCGAACGATGATTTTCGTTCAAAATATTTTAAAAAAATTCAAATCGGGTGTAAGGCAATCTTAAAAACTAAAGACTCAATTTTCAATATTTAAACTGATATATAATCTGAATTGATTTATCTGCGATTGCAATGGACAAAGTGTCGTTTATGTTATTTTGTACTTGAAATATCAACTATATTAACTTTGAGTAGCTGTATCTTTTTTTTACAATGAACTATAAAAACTTTGTTCCATCAAAAGCATAGATTAATATTTCTAGAATGTATATCACTTTAAATATTTAAAATTGATTCAGTAGTTTTCCTGTGGGCCTAACACCGAGTGGCAGTGGTTTTCCACAAGAATAGCATGCGTTTCAGTTAGACGCGCTGAAATGGGAGTTCAGCCGAAGTACTCCTCTGAAGTTAGTCCAACATTTTCACCACGTTAATATATATTATAAATTTTATCAAAACTTTTCACAGGAAAATGCAGAAAAATCAATATACATCGCATTAAACTATCACATTACGTATACTTCATTAAAAAGTTATATATTTCCGCGTCATAACATTTAATTGTTATGGAAATTAAAGAGAGCAAATTTAATTTTCCGCTTGAATTTCGTGCGGGAGGGAAAATTCGCGCTGCTTGCAGTTTGCTATCAACAGGTTCAAAAATTTCGTCTCGACGTTTTCAATCAATTAGTGCGCGAATGTCGTGACCCCCTCAGTTTATCGCTATTATTAATAAAATGAAATAAAGCAAATGTGAGGCGAATCAATTGATTTGAATGTAAATGTAATTAAACACCTACTCCGTATACTGAAGCAACAGATTGAATTTGCATTAAATCCACTTTATTAAAGGAATCCGCCTCGGAATCCGCGGTGCTAATAAGAATTATCGTAAATTTAATACAAATTTACATAAATAATTATACAAATTCGTACATTATGTAGATAGGCGTTTATTTGCGATCTGGCTTCGAATTTGTTATTAAATGTTCGGAAAAAGAAAATAGTAGTTATACGTGGTGCCGAATTTATTTATAATCGTTCCGCGTTTTTATGGTAATTTCGAAGAAAATAAACACAAACGTCTGGCTGGCAGGCATCTTGAATATAATCTAAATGAACTTAATATTTACAAATTGCATTAATTAATCAAACTGACTTTCAGCTAGCTGTGTACCTACGTAAATTATAAATGTAAAGATTTGTGTTCAAGTTATCTCCATCAAGTGTTTGATTACGCAAATAAGATAATGAATATTAAAAAAAATTAATATCTAGTAGTAGTTGTATCAAACTTTTTTTTTAATATAAAATTCTATCATAATTTATTATTAATTACAAATTCTTAAAAACAACAATATATCAACACAAAAGCGGTCGGACCAGTTTTTTTCTCCTTTTCGTTTTACTATCATTCACATACTTGAAATGAAAACAAAAGTTGATAACTAAAATAATTACCTCAATTGAAAAAGTGCTTTTTGATTGTTTGCGGTTAAAGAAAATGAGTACTATGTAAAACTTTTTCGAAACGTAGCGCACTTGAAAATTATAAATTAATATTATTGTTTTTTAATTACATACATACATTAGTTAAATTGCATGTTATAATAATGTAATTGTTCTAATTTAAATAATAGCGCATGTGACGAGTTGTTTACGCGCACAAAATCGACCAAGACTCTCAATCCAGCTTATCACATCCGCACTTCTAACGCGCTTTTGCAAGATTCAAAACAGATCAAACATCTAAGAATGAAAAGCGCCCGCCGAAACGCTTGCGATTGCGCCACAATTCTTAATACGCATCCGGCAGATGTCAGCCCTTACGGAAAAAAAGCAGAAATGTATTTGTATAGTACGTCCACTGCAAACTAGAGCGCACTAGCCGTACTTAAAATGCAGTATTTCGATTATTAATTTTGTAGAAAACTGTAAATTATTTTCGCTGGTTTGTGTGAACGCCGAGAGGTGGCTTCTTGGTTTCAGATATAATTTTTTCAAACTGCGCCGATTTAATTTATGGGGATTTTACATTTTGTACATAAAACGTTGTGGAATTTAAAGTTCTTGATATATTTTCGATATTACTGATTATATTGAAAAATGGTTATGCAAGTTTCGACTTATCTGAACAATAGCAGTTGATTAATGTGTTTTCAAGTCATTAATTTATCCTATTTTTGTATAATGTCTATTTATATTATCTCGTATTGTTGTTTGTACAAATTTTCTTTGAAATCTAATAAATTTTCACCAAAACATAAGAATGCAATAATGTGACGTTTTGATTCATTATTTTTATCAGTCTACTGCATTTTCGTTTCCTATCTATTTACTAGTAAAGTGTTTCGCATTTATTAATAACTAAAATAGTATATTAAGTAAATAACATATAGGTATTAAATAAAAATACAATTTTATTGTCGCAGTTAGATAAGGCAAAACAATTAAAATAAAAAATTAATAATTCATTAAAGTATTACAATTAAAATTATCAACAAGAATAATGGACGATATGCAAAATGAAAGGACATTTTATAATTCCTTATGATAAGACACTCATAATTATATAAGTCAAAGAATATTATTCTAATGAAAATTATATTACATGCATGTGGCGGCGATATTAAACAAAGCCAAGGCTAAATAACTAAAATTATTTATTTTATGCATTTTGTGTAATTTATAACAAACATAATACATCACGTCAAATAAATTTTCAATTCTATATTTGTTTCAAATTAAAATTAAATAAGACAATGTTGCGCTCTTCATAATATTCTACATTTATTTAGCTAATTAAAAGATGATAGATGTGAATTTCCACTAAATCTATGCGTCAACTCAGAATAAACACTATTAAATTAATTAATGAATGTTTATAATAAACAGTGACATTATTGGATTCTTACTTAATGATGGTTTTACCCAAATTAATGAAATCGCGATCATTATGGTAAATCCCAACAAAAATCTAAAATTTGTTAGTTTTTATTTTTTGTCTTAAAATATTAATGAAAAATACTTAAGTACGAAACAAATTAATTAAATGATTAAATTTTGTAATAATAGATGGCCGATTACCGGGCCATCTAGCTGCATAAATGACAAGGAATTTTGACGCGATGTAGTCTAATACGTCATTTAAAACTTAGGGGATTTCAAATTTATATAACAAAATAATATTTCTAATAAATTTATGTTTCTTATTTCCGTTAAATCTATGCGCCAACTAAAAATAAACACAAATTAATGTATTAAACAAAGAAATTGTTGAATGAATGAATAATTTTCGAAAATCGAAAACTATGCGGTTCTAAATTAACCTGTATTTGATCAATATTGACATTGTTATCTGAAACGGATGGACAAACCTTTGTGTTTTAATTTGAAAGTATTTTTATGAACCGGTAATGTTTCGTAACTGAATTTTTCCTTCCATCCATATTTTTATATTAGGAAGATAAAATCGAGCAAATATTTGTACGAAATTTCAATAGATATATTATATTGGAATGTTGAAATTCCAATCTGGATAGTATAGTAATTAAGAAATTACAAGTTGCAATGTAAATTGAAGAATAAAAAACAAAGTGGAAGATATCAAGAGCCATTAGCACCGTGTTCTTCATCAATTAATCATATGGGAACTGACCGTGCACCGCCTCCCTTATAAATGATGTGTAATTTAGAAAAGATTACATGCTTTATAAAGAATATATTACATTAAATTAAAGCGGCTAATCGTTTTTCGGCAATAAAACAACTCTGCACATCAAACATTTTCTTCTTTTTCCATTTGCTTACATAGTGCGTACTGATATGAATAATGATTGTTTTTAAAAATCGCAAACTTAACTTTAAGTTGGCAACATTGAATTTTTCTGACAGTCATTTAAGTTGGTAGTTTTTTTTTTGGTGGCGCTACTGTTTGAGCCGTGTCGTAAAAGTGAATTTTCATCCATCAGCAGATATAGAATATAGCGAATTGTCGAAAATGAGCTTTGACTGTGGAATGATGTTTGGTGTGTATTCTATATATTCCCGATAATTACATTCTATGTAGGCAGAGAACAAGATTAACGATGTTCCTCGACACTGATATTAAGCGTTCTCCATCTCTCGTGGTTCATCTGCACGTTGGTTGCGTTGCGTTGTCTGCAAAGGGCAACTCTGACTCTGATGATCGGCGGGTGGAAATGATTGAGAGAGCGAGAGACGAAACGAACGAAAAAGGGGTGTTTGTTAGATTGCCGGGGTGGCAACAAACAAGATTGTCAGATTCCAAATGCGCTTCGCTCTCCTCTTCTTCACACTGCACTGCTGTGCTGTGCGCTCGCTGAAAATGGAAAACGTACGCAGCTCGCTCTCTTTTTGCATGCGGAATTCTCTAATTTGCGCGCGGTTTCGGCTGATTGATCGTTTTGCTTGTCACCGCGAAAACGATATAGAGAAATTTCCATTAATTTTCGTCTCAAACTTTGTTTTATATTACCCATCATTCGTATTTCCGTCCACTTTGCTCTTCAACACCGACTGACTTACTTCTTTTTCCCTTATTTCGCATCCTCTTCCATAAGCGTACGCAACTAAATAAATTCGCACACAATTTCAAATTAAAAATAATTAATATTTATTTACATTACAATAATATAACCACACTTTTTTATGATTTTTAGAAAAATATTCTAAACGAAAATTTTATTTAATAAAATATCTTATTCTAGAGCAGATGGGAAGGTAAACATGAATATAGTTATTATAAAATAAAATTACAGTATATACAAAGAAATTATATAATTGCCTGTTGCCTCACATTCTATAAGATCTACTTTTCTTCTTCTTCATTATCTCTCACATATTCTTTGCAAAACACTTAGAACAATTTAGCAGACATTTTTGAAAAAAGTAGAAGAATACTTAATTGAACTTGAACGTATTTTATTTAAACTAAAATAGAATAAAAGACTTTTGTCAGTCAATTAGACATTAGTCATAGTGAAAGTCGCAAAATATGTCAATATAATAATGCAAAGTGACATAAGCAGCCGATAAAAACTGTAACGCCCTCTAGCGGTGCAGACTAATTTTAGGCGGGAAAACAAAATTTGAAATATTTTCTTTAGATTTATCGAATATTCTTTACGTGTTTCTTCAACAATTTCAGTCATTAAAAGAAGAGTGGATACGAAATATAAAATGCATGCTCGTATAGAAGACAAAGTTAATATTGATAATTTGAGTTGTTGAAGATATTCTCAAGAAAGCAAAAGGTTAATATTGACTCAGCATTTATAGTCCGGACGTATACACTCCATAAATAGGTTCGTACCAACCTGTTAATTACTCAGATATGTGGTTAATGCATACAATATGACCACTTATAACTTGATTGATATTTATCTTTAATTCTCGTTTATATTTGTTCTAGCATAAACGAATACAATTGAACGACTGTACAAAAAACGAAAACAATACAAAAAGGAATATGCATTTACATTATTCGTGTGATGCATTATTCTTGTTTTCTGTTAGAACAACTCGCATCTTTGAATATGCGGCACATTTTATTTCCAAGATAAAAAAAATCTCTCTCAGAAAGTGTGAATAAAAATGATAATTTAATCTGGAATAAAGTTCATTGACCATTATACCAGAAGAACAAGACATATGCAAGCGTAAATCGGTTGGGGTGATTTCACAAGAAAAACCACATTGAAAGGGTGGTGTAGAACTGCAGATTTAATCCCAACAATGGATTTGAAACTGCTTATGGTGGTACATTGCGTTAATTGCCTCGTTTCTCAGAATATTTTCACTATTTATCATAAGCAATTTTTGATAGATTTGCATTTCAAAGGTTTTTATAATAAATCTGGTAAACAAATATAAGTCTGGAATGAAATTTAAATTGTTTGCACTTGAACAAAAAAATACTTTTTTACACAAGCAGCCAATAATATTTGTATTTGTATTAAAAATCACAATTCCTACGTATTATTATTTATAAATTACCCACAAACAATTTTAAAAGTTGATAAAACGATAATAATTATATTAGCATGTTCTGGATAATTTTATGTATCTAATAGTTTTCAACCAAATCAATATAATACAATGATTCGTATTTATTTAGTTAATGCGTGTCAAATTTTAATAATAATTTTATTTAAACATTTTTATAAATAGATATTTTATTACTTAAGTTCAAAATTGTGTCTTTATTTATTTAATATTAAAAATCTGAGAATATATCGTTTTTGATAACATTTACAAATTTGACCCTTAAATTAAAAAACGAAAGAACGCCACTGTTTTTTTTATAAAAAAACAGCGGCGTAACAAATTTATTAAATAAAATTATAAAATTTAAAATACCAAAAACTCAATTTTTTTATTGAAGAAAATCTATTTTAGTTCTTTAGATTCAAGTAACTATTGTAGTTAAGAATGCTCCCCTTAACCCCCCTACAATAAACAAGCGCGTAAAGATCCAACAAAGAAAATCGGTAAAAAACGAAAAGAAGTAGGGGAAAGAAAACGAACATGAATCACCAAAGTCAAATTAATCAACATTGTATGCAAGTAATAGCAAGCGATTGGATAATGTATGCAATAAAAGCATATTATTAGAGGCATTAAAGGCCACCCCTCCACTTATTGTGGCTCCGCCTGACTAACACCATTGGCGCTAGGAATCCCGGGTGGGGGGACAACACGCTGCCGTTCGGTCGCTAGATTCGATTTTACACAGAGAATCGTGTCGACGAGTCGACTGATCGTACCACTTCTTCTTTCCGTAAATAAACCTTTTCGTTCTCCGGCTGCGGCTTGCAATCATAATAAACCGATCAGTCACATGACTCAACGTCGAAATCAGGCGAAAAACCGCAATTCGGTGCAAACAGTGTTCGGTCGATTACATTAATTATCGATAGACAATAAACCGTGCGTCGTGCAATCAGTGCAATATCAGTGAGTGCGCGCCGCGGTTTCGATCAACCGACGAGCAAATTTCGATCAGTTTATTATTTATTTGTGATTATTCGATCGCTGCTGCAACGAGACAATTTTTGATCAATTTTCCTGTGTAACAGTGTGCGGAGTGCGTTTAGCATTCTGCGATTCAGACAGTCAAAATTCGCGTAAAAAACAGAGAACCCGTTCCCGTTTACGCAATGGAAATGGACCCACAGGAACGGGAAAGTGAATTGGGAGAAGATAGTCCAGTGGTGAGTGTTTCACCTGTTATTTAGAGATTGGCGACGAATTTGATCGACCTTCAATTCCAACGTTTTTGTTTCCCCGGCTTATGTTTTTCTATTTTATGCGAACGAAATTATGTATCTAGATCACATTAAAATTAAACCATTTCCGAGTGGTGCAGATTTTCAATGAATCTGTTGTTGTTGTTCAAGAAGAAACCGTTTACAATGATTGTTTTTACGGGCAATTAAGGTGGATAAAACGAAACCATTGTGTCTAAACAACAATTAGTAGTATAGTTCATTTGAATTGAATAGGCCAAATAAATGATTTACACTTAGCAGAAATGTAACCGGAACGAAACTCTCCAGAACATTGGTCCATCCCCCCTCTCTTCAATTTTTTTTTATGTGCAATTCGGTTTTGATATCATGATATAATGTGAAGTGGACCTTGGACAAGCGCAATAGCGTCCTGCGCTTTGATATCACATTATTACGATCGCTGAGTATGCCTTGGTTGAGTTTGCCACCTTTTCATTGGGAGCGAGAATCATTAAGCCACGCCTTTTGCATCTCCATTGGATTCTTATACAACGTGTTTTGATCAATCTTATTGAAAAGGGCATATTTCGATTATTGAGGGAAAAGTCTCCCTTCTCGATGAATATTTATCATAAACTTCAAATTTAAAAAAATATTTTAATTTTTTTTTTTAAAAATTTTGATAATTATTGTGAATTTATAGATTTTAATTTAGCGTTCATTATTATCAGGATATTGATATTTTGATTTAAGTGCATATTATGAATTAAAATTCGATTTCGATTTGAAATAAGAATTCGAATATAAATAGAAAAGGTAATCTAAACGATATCCTTTTCCTGGTTTCTATTAGGATTACAAGATTTTATTACGGGCAATACGAGTTTTGTGAAAACTTTCTAAGTTTAGCATTAAAATAAACGTAAGAATTTATTGCCAATTACTCGCATAATTTTTATTATCTACCTACTATAAATTAATTGAAGAGATAACTTCGGGGTTTTGCTGAATTTTCCATTTCTATAATTTATTTAATATTCCTGTAATTATCAGTTGCTTGCATTGTAATTGCCACTCGATAATAATTTTTCGTTGAAATATAACCGAAAAAAAAAACAATATAATGGTACCTATTCCACTTAGAAACACAATAAAAGCGACAAGACGTATACAAAGTTTCGAGCTTCTAGTATAATTTTATGCATGTGGGCCCCGCATATTTATTGAAGAATTTCTACATTTGTTTCTTTATTTCAAATTATCGCATTCACAATTTAAATATAGTATATCTATAATTGGCCGAAAAACGTCCCGAAACCGTTTCTTTAAATGCACTGCACTTTTCGGCCATACAATAATTTGTTTTCCAATTATCCAATTACATTATAACGTTTTATGTTTTTAAATGCTTTTTTACGTTTTTATTTTGGATTCATCTGGCTGTGGGCAATTTTCGCATTCGGTCGGACCGCGATCGAAACCCGCGAATTTTAGGAGTGCTCGCCTCATACAGAAAACATAAAAACTCGCCCATAATTATAACTACCTTGCGGGAGTGGATTTTTATAGCCTCGAAATGTGTTTAGACGACTATGATGGTTTACTTGTTTCTTGGCCATAAAACGCACCCCCTTTCGAGGCAAAACTATTAATTAAATTGCGGTGATGGACATTTCTTTCATTGTTCTTTCTACTATATTTAAAGGCGATCGTAAACTTTGTAATTGGTCTAATTTTAATTGCATTATGGCAAAAATTATATTTCTTTTAAACTTTCGAAATGTTGTCCTCGACAATAAATTAAAATAAATTGTTCAAATTAAAAATCACTTAGTATGAAGTAATTAATGTATTTTTGTGTATTATAAAATTAATATTAATTGCCTCTAAAAGTTGTATCTAATTAGCATGGTGCGGAATATAAAATAAAGTTAAAATAGTAATGAGCCAAGTAGTATGTGTATAATAAAGATTTTCGAGTGTTGTTGGAAAATCACGTGCAGACCGCATGTTGCAAAAGTAGCCATCATCTGCATTAGGGTTCATAAAATTGCCTGCAAAGCAATACGAAAAATATAAATACAAAAATCATGTTTGACTTTTAATAGATTTCTTGTAAAATCTCTTCTCTTTAATCTTCCTCTTGATAGATTTACAACCCTGTCTTACTAGTATGTATCCAGAAGATACTACAAAGTCTCTATCGCGCCATCTCTCTTTTTCAATATACTACTTAAATTTGAATCAGTCAAAATTACACTTGACAAGGGATTATTATTGTTATTGTTATTATTGCAAATGAAATTGTGCAGGCACCGACTTTTGACAGGCCCATACGGGCCAAATATCAAAATGATGGGACCCAGACATCCACCCTGATGATGATAAAAATAAATTCCGAAGCATTTTGCCCATTAATTGCATTAAATTGGCTACACTGCCACTTAAGAAAACCACCCAAATATTAATACCCTTAATATTAAGCCAATCTCAAAAGTTTTAGTTTAGAAAAATTATTTCAATTGCACTTCATAAATTTGTTAACATTCACAATAAAGTAAAAATTAATAAATGACGTCACAGTCAACATTAATTCATCAAAGTGTGTTCCCAATAGTTTCAAGAAGTGTGACAAGGAACACATCTCGTATCAAACGAACACACTAGCGTCATCTCTGTTCCTCACGCTGTTTGTCTCGGTGTGTCTTTGTCGCACTCATTTCCATCAAAGAATAAAATGTATGTTTGTCGTTCCATTACATTCAAACAATTTAACCGATTTACTTGAAAATTGGCATGATAATAGTTGAGATGCCAGATTAAAACATAGGGCTTTGATTCATACCGTAACTCTCAGAATTACGCTCTTTTCTACCTATCTATCCTTCTTAATTTTCATACATTATGGTACATTAATATTACATTTTATACATTAATCAAATAGTAATGTAAAAAAATCAAATTATTAAAGATCAACAATAATTTTAATTGCAATACGAGATAGACATTTCCTGAGATGCAATGTTATTTTATTTGGCTAAACATATACAGGGGTGAGTCAAAAAGTCCGAATTCGAATATGATTGGTTGCAGTGCATTATTAAAGCATTTTATTATAATGTTGAGACAAATCTATCATCTGTCAAATAAAAGCATAGTTTACATAGCAGTCGATTAAGACAATCTCATGGTGGAATCGCAAGTTGCTCTCTCGCCGTGAGTCTCGATACCGATCAGTATTCAATACTGCTCGATTTGATCATCATTCATCCAAACTAATTGATTCTATTCATATAGTTGACAATGTAAAGCGTAGACAATCATTTTGGATTATTATTATTTTTTCGAATTATTTTTATTTAAATAGTATGTGCATCTGTACGTTCAGTTCAGTCAGTCATATTTTAATAATATATACAAGAGTACCATAGTAAAAAGGCCGACCGACCGACGATTCGGTCACAGTCAGAATATACAGTCTGGAGTTTTTACGTCTAATTAAATTTGGCGGTTTAATTCTGCAGGAGTCGTAAAAACAAAGAGAACAGGCGCGGCCTATGATTGGTTACACACCGCTTAGGCACGCCTCCACGAAGTTATTGTTTCGTTTTATTACCCTGAAGATTCCCCCTTGACTTTTATGAAGGGAAAAATAACTTTTGTATAAAGTTATACATTATAAAACTAGTCTTGTAAGTATAGTAGTATAGGTAATTTTATTTATGCGCGCACCAAACACAACAACAACGAAAATCCCCGATAGATTTTAATCATAAATTTTAGCGCTATTTAAAAAATAATTACGCATTCAATTATTATGCAAATGAAAACTCACCTGTCATTTATAATTAACCTAACTGTCTTTCATTTATAGTTTTATACATATACGAACGACCGATGATGATGGCATGCATCGCAAATGCATTATGAAAAAAAAAACCTTGAAATTGTTTTCAGCATTTGACTGACGAGGAGGACTTTTAAGTCAACCCCATATATATAATAAGGTTTTTTTCGAATAAAATTCGAACAACGAAAGTTCAGTAGTTGATTAATATCACTTTCTCTTCGAATTACAAAACAATTATTGTCATCATAGCTACTTTATTATATTGTTTTAATATCATTTGAATATAATTACGATAGCTAGCTTTCACATCAGATATAAGTGAAATGCTATTTCGACTCTATTATGAAGCATTATTAATAAAATGCACGCAACGTCTCGGTTTTATGAATAAAATTTGAATCTTTTGGCTAAACGCCCAATGCTATACGTTTTTACATTATTCGTCGCAATTTATTTGAGAACATTTAATTATCTGGCATGCGGCCAAATTGGTTGTTGAATTCCTTGCTCTTAAATATACAAAACAATACGTATTCTTTGAAATCTTAATTAGAACCTATGTGTCTTTACAGAGCCAAGCAAAAAAGATCGTCTCAACTAATGCACGTTTAACGCATTGATGATGTACTACAAAAGAAAATTATTTCCCATCCCAACTTGTAAAAATCTATGGGCGATATCATAAAATTTTCGGTATAAAGGACACTAAATTGACGAAAAAAAAATTGTGTCTAGGAATTTAATGGAATCGGTGAAAAGAATTACTATATAAAAGGGACATGGTCGTAAAACGGTGGATATTTGCTTTGGAACTAATAAAATACCGACTGCGTAACAAATTGCAAGAATATCATAAAATCTCGAATTGTTCTGCACTAGTCTAAAAATATTTTGATCCAGAAATAATTTACATTACATTTTTGGCCTTGTAATCAATTCTCTGCGCTAAGCTGTTATTTTGATAGTACATATAGGAAGTTTAAAATTAATTGATAACGCTAGTGACGTCACGGCCAACATTCAGTCCTCAGACTATACGTCTGTGTGAGAATACCACACCTCGCTTTATAAATTCAATTATTTAAATCTTTTCGGAACAAAACAAATATTTAAATGGCGCTATAAATAGTTGGTGACAATATTAAAATGAAACTGTATATTAATATGAATGTAATGTAGTTTCGGACACCCCGTCGACCGCCATGATAAATCAATTCCCAACATCGCTGTACTAATAGTGTCCTCCCGGTGTCCCATGGCGATGCTGCATTATTTATGACAAATTTATAAATCCTCAACCCACGCTTGATTCCTCAAAATGCACATCTTGTGCACCATCCGCATGTACCTACATTGAATTATTCACTCAACTTTGATAGCAAACACGACAACAATTTTATTACAGAGATGTATGTTGTTTAATGTTGTGTAGAAATAATTCAATTTATTTATTCGTCCCTCTCTCTCTCTCTCTCGCGCAACAATACAGAATAAAATAAAACTATTTTCCACGAATGACAATAATGAAACATTGTCTAAGCGACATTATTTCTTCATACTTTCTTATACTTATTAATAATTTTCGAATATAATGAGTAACGGCGTTCGCGGGTATAATAATATTTATTGTTCTTCAATTACTACTTTCAATAGCCAGGTATTACGAATATAATTTTAATTTTATGAGCATATGCATCTTTTCTCTGCGCGGAATTTACCTTTAATTACTATATGGTCAACTATAAAAATTTTACTGTGCATCAAATTTATTTTAATATTTTATAATTAGTTTAAATATGGAATACTAATATTAAATGCTAAAAAAAACGTCACGTCAAATAAAGATTTTTTTGTTGTTGTTGAAACCGGACTCTATGAATCCTGTTTTGGCTCCATTTAAAAGAAAGTGATAAATGATCGGAAATTTATTATGCAGAAATATATTGATCGCTTTCAAACTCAAAAGAATTAAACAAATTGTTTTAATTATGCTCAAGGTTAGCTTATTAAAGCAACTTTTATCGAAACGCCATAGTTTAACAACCTCAAAAATCAAAATATCCGACATTAATTCATTAAACCATTACTCACGCAACAATTAAATATTTTAAATGATTTTTAATGATCGCATCGAGACGCAAAAATTCGAAAAATTTGAAATTAATAATTGGAAACGAGCAACAGCACGTGTGCGACTAAATGAAAATGAAAATAAGAAACTGAAAATTGTCAATAAAAAGTGGATTGAGAGACGAACTTGAGAGGTTAAGTAAGTAGATCTCATTTGTCAGGTGCGATTAGAGTCACGAGTCGGAAGCGGGGCCCGTGGGAAACCAGCGGGGCAGAGTTGCGTCCATGGGGGGCCTATAACGTATCAATATCTGTCCTCGCCCCCCCAACTATCAACTCTCATTCCATACCTGTAGCAAATTAATCTACAATAATCAATGACTCTAATCACACGACGTGAATAATGGAAAATCCTAAATGGACTTCATTATTTATTATCGACCAAATATTTAATCATATTCTTATAAGTTTGATAAACTTTTTTGTGATCCACTTTAAAACAGGGGCACCCGCACACGTTCAAGACAATAAAACATTGAAAATACTTTTTATGACAAAAGTTGTATTTTGATCTTCTCCAGTTCAAGGCTGACTAATGTTGTGCTAACCATTTACCAGAAATAAGGAGGAAAGTGTGTGTGGGGCGCCACCGTATTTAAATAAATTTGAATTGAATTTGAAAAGAACATCGCAACGACAAAGAGTGTGAGTGAGTGAGCGAGCGAAACAGCGAAGCGAGACAAAGTGAACATTGGTGGAGACATCAAAAGAAAAAGCCATCTAAAATTAAAACTAGACTTTGTTGGATTAATTTCTCGGAATGATTCTTATTAAATTCAGCATCCGTTTGCCAAACGAAAATTCATTCCGTCTCGTTCCAATCGCGCACCGCGTCGCAGTCTCGGGACAAAGACAAAAGCAATCAAATGCAATGTTATAAACATGCAATTATATTTATTCACTTTCTAAGAATAATAATAAGCTATTTTCGCCAAGGTATTTAAACGGTTCGCAGTTTTCGTCGTCTTTGTTGTTTGGACATTGGCAAAAGAGACAGAATGTGTGCACGTAGGTGCGCTTTTGATTAATGGTGATTATAAAAAGTGTCTGTCTGCTGGGGCATGCAAGTTATTTTCGGTTTTATTAATAAGACACCGAATGTTCTTGTCTATCAGACGGGGCACATATGTGCGAAGGAACTGCAGGGGATTACGTAAAGGAATTAAAAAGAACTCGCTTGATCATCAGTTTGTCTATTTTCGAAAATTATGCTACAGATTATTATTAGGATTCGATTTGATCGAAACGCGCCATAAATAAATTAATTCAACAAAATTGTGTTATAGTTTGGCATTTGGATCTTGAGCTCTACGTCACAAGCGTAATAAAACTTAATTAAATCGTTTCAAAAGCAAAACTTGGTAGAAGTTAGATGAAAAATTGAATAAACTATATTTAATATTTGTGATTTTCTTTGTTTCAAGGGGACGAAACTGCTACATATATAGCCGCGCTGGTCGCTAGTGAATTTACATAGTTTTGCTTATCTAAATTCACTGCAAATTTCGCGACATCTGATAAAGAATAGATGGACCAAGTTCTGACTTATTTGCCACGTGCTTTAGCAGAAAACATTAGGAAAGATCGAGAGGTGTGGAAAATTCTCAAAAACTGGTAAAGCAGTTTGCGGCTTTGTTATAACCCCTAGAAAATTTCTAAAGCTACCGAAAATTAGAGAAAAAAAATACTTATATTTTGACGAAAGATTTGTTCGCATAGCCATTAATTAAATAAAATATAAATAAAAAATCTTGATCAAATATTAACCACTCGCTTGCTAATTAACGAAAAAAGATAAAAAAAAAACTTTCTGTCCATTTATTGCTACATCTATTCTCTCTCTAAATCTACCATTAGATATTTTCTAGGATAATTAATAGTATCTAAAACTGTTTTTCCGCGTTAAATTCCCTGAGCTGCTAACGAACGTTTCACGCATAAATTTGCAAACTTATGCGGGAAATATTGGTCCATCTATTTTTTATCAGATGTCGCGAAATTTGCAGTGAATTTAAATAAGCAAAACTATGTAGATTCGCTAGCGACCAGAGCGGCTATATATGTAGCAGTTTCGCCCCCTTAATTTATTTATTTTCGAAAAGTGTACTTTAATGTATACGAATTATATGGTATATATGAGTTCGATTGGATCGAAATACTCCGTCCTTGAATTTAATTCTATCTAATTATCGAATTAATATGTTTGATCGAATACGTAAATAAACTGATAAATGTCAAACAATATTTAAATTATGAAGTTTTATACAGATTTTTTTAAATATTACTTTTTAGTAAATATTTACTAACCTTTTCATAAATTTCCCATAAATGGAGTAAATTTCTGATTATTAATTTCTCTTTTATTAATCTTTTAACAAAAATAATAATAAAATAAAAAAAAAATAGCAAATTTTTAGTACAAATTGGATATTATTTGGCAAATGTGATATTTTTTCATGTCTGTAAATTTTGAAAAATGTAGTAAATTACTATATTTGTGGTAAATAAGATCAATTTTTTAGTAAATTATATTTCCGACGATATTACATTTTTTAAAATTATGCTCAGCTCTATAAAGGTTAATTACGATTCGATTTGATCGAAACACGCCGTCCTTGATTTTAATTCTATTTAATTTAATTTCATTTAATTATATTTGATTGTACACGTAAATAAATGAATAAAACGAAAAGATTTTGCAATTATTCACCAACGTTCGTTCATCCATCCAGTCAAGTCAAGTTCATAAATTTATTGCACGTTAATAACGCAATTAACACACATCCAATTTTATTGGAATACATAAATGCGGTGGAATAAAAAATAATAATAAAAAAGCCCATCTTTCCGATGGTAAAAGAATAAGGCAAAATAATACACATCTGCAAGCAAAACACGGCCATCTTGAATATTTGAGGTAATTGTAATTGTAAGTACTCATGATATTTAAATTTTACGTGCACAACACCATGCTGCTTTATCAAATTTAATCTTGCAATTCTGTTTTTTGCCTTTTCACATAATTTATTGCACGCAACTTTTATATGTGTTTTGGTAGATATAATAAAGTGCGGCCGTTTCATATCATGTGCTGCTTGAAAAATACTACTCGCTACGTGAGGAAATATAACACTTGAACAATTAACCAAACCGTACATTTATTACAGTTGCAATCGGTAGCTTAACAAAACGTACTTTTATTATTTTCTACTACCATACATGTGTAAATTATTTCTTTTTAAGCAATCTATCTATGACTCAATAAATCTTTAGAAACAAAGACTTGCGGTAAAAGTGATCATTTCTGGTCAATTTTACTAAAAACGGGAATTCAAAAAAAGTGATTTTTTGGATTTTGTTTTAGCAATCCTCAAAAATGTGACTTGTTTAATTGCAGTGCAACATTAACGTATTTCTTTTGTCCAACTGCCTTATACATAAACGCCAAGAATTTATAAGCAGCGTTAAAAAAGTTGTACAGCTTCACAAATAAACGAAATACCTGTCGATTATTAACTTAGGACTATCCACATACAAGAATGATTGAAATAATATGCCGAAAAATTTGTTATATCATCTTTATACTTTTACCTCGGCGACACTCACACACGTGAATCAATATTTGCAAAGACCCCTTTCATTTATCTGTATTTACATTTTCGGACGACGAAAAAAAAAAAATATTTCCTTCTGTAATTACAGTCAGTAGTAATAGTGTCTATCGATTAAAATTTATAAGAAAGCTAACATTTCTAATATTAAACCAAACCGTAATAAGACTTCACTTTGATCAAATTACACTAGTAACTTGGTAAATTAAGACGTAACGAATACTACTACGGACTGATAAATAGAAAAAGAGTGGCTTCAAATTGAAAAGTCTAGCAGTGTTTTGGTGTTAAGGTAGGTCGGAAATAACGCATGTGTGTGTGTAGGCTTGAGCCCACGCAATGCATCGAATTTACGCAGCACGCACCCAAAAACGCAATAATTCAAACCATCAGAAAGCGATCAGAAAGAATTAGTCTTTATAGATAAAAGGAGAAATAATGACGGCTTGTGGGTGTCTATAGTACGATGCTACAGTTTGATGTCCATAATGGAATTAGCATTTTAAAATTGGTCGCTTCGGAAGAGAAAAAAACGTTATTTCATGCATTTAAAGCGCTTTACGATCGAGGAAAAGGCGTGATATGATGAATTGCGATGAATCTCACTGATATACTGGTTTTGTGCTACAATGCTAATTTTTTTTCCGCGTTAATTATTATTGCTACAATTTTTTTACACCAGCGCATTAAATACTAAAGCCAAAACGCATTAAAACATAATTCATTTCTCCCTAGTCCCGGAAGTATCAAAATATGCTAATATAAAAGCAATCTCAATATTTATTTATACGTTTTTTTTTTCCAGTCCGGTTCAGATTTTCTGCTCCCCCAGTCACACAATTCACTGTGGACCACATGTTGTCTTAACCTAGCCCAACCCTCACAAATTTATTTTCTTCATTATATTATTTTATAATATCAGTGACAAAACTTTTGGACCAGTGGCACCCAACTTTTTCCAAATAGATGTTGAAAATGACGTAAAAATCTCATTTTGTCACTACTGCGCAATTGTTGCGCATTGCACTTTTTGGCGTAAAACATGCGAAACATTAACTATTTTTTAATTTTCAAATTTTTGCGCAAAATTAAATTTTTTTTTTAAACAAAAATATATTTTTTTTTTAATTTAAATATTTTTTACTCTTTTAAAACAATTTTTAATCCAAATGTAGCAAATTGATATAAAAACCATTTTTGCTCTACTGCGCACAAGTTGCGCATCGCATTTTTAAGCGCCAAATTTAACTTCCGATGCGATATTTCCCAAAAAAACGTGTTTTGCTTTGAAATTTAAGTAGACCCGCTAACGATTTAATATCAAATCTGCGAAAGCCATCTGTTTTGGTGCAAAAAATGACGTTAGCACGAACTATATCGCGCACATTTATTCCATGTTTCTCTAAAGTGCAGGTGTTTTGAATTTTAATTCGCCGTCATTCGATTGTTGATCCTATTTCGTTGTTTTTCTGATATTTTTGACAGGAATTAAATACAAAAATTCGTGATGCACATTGCTGGCTACTGGTATTGTAAATTGCGTGCGGTAAAACGTTTTCATTTTTATTTTATCCGTCTACCCAAAAAATTGGCACCCTATAATCATAGTTATTAACGTTTGCCAGTCTCTGATCGCAATACAAAATATTTATTATAACGAACGATATATACAAAGAATCATCGTGCAAATTGACCAAAAATTCTACGATAATTACACACGATAATTTTTATCTACTACATCGTTGCAAATTAGTGGAATCACACATCATAATTTTCTCCTTTTGAAATTCGCTGACCAGTTGTCAACCATAATGTAAGGGAAGAAGCTTCTTTGTAATTGATTTTCGCCAGAAATGCACTTATCAGAATTCGTTTTTGATCAATATTAACCGTAAGAAATCTTATACTGATTTATTTCTAATCCAATTTGATGAAATTGCATTATATTCTAATCTTGAAATATAATTTATAATTGAATAATATTATATGAAACATGCATGCAATATAGGAAGCCATCGAAAGGCTGCTTTGATAGTGAACTAACTGTAAGAACATATGTAAAAAGATTTTAATCCTTTAACGAAAATTATTTTATATCATTTCTCGAAATATAGGCAAAACATCCATTTACCTGCCCGGATCATAATTGATGGATCAGGTAATTTTCGAAAAGACCAAAGTCATTGTACTTGTTGATATTACCTGCTGCACCAGTACCGTTTGTTAATAATACATATTTTATGATATTAAATAAGGCCTTGCCTTAGTGTATCCACAAATAATTTCGACCGTATCCGCTTGCTGGATTTCATTGCATTTCTTCTCCTAATTGATTTACTAGGAACAAATATCTATACTTTTGATATTTGAATAAACATCGAATGGTAAAAAAGGCGATTCGAAATTGTTGACGCCACTGGTGTTGTATAATCGTCTGCATACAAATTTGGGGTGTGTTTATGTAAAAATTGAACACAGACCACCCTTGTTCTAAACTAGCACTATGGGTCTGGACCTGACTTTACAGTGGTCCCCAAAAACGAACTACAAAAGAAGAGGTGATGAAACAACAACACAAATCCTAAACATATTTACACAATATTCGGGTCGGGAAAATTATTATCAGGATATTTTAGAGCAATTATGATTAGATTTTAAAAATAAAATCGATTGATAGCTGGAAAATAAATCACTTTGGCCTTTTCTTGGAAGTATACATAGATAGTACGTATAATAAAAGCAGTGGGCAATTTCTATGAAGCATTTGAGCTTAATAAATTAGTCTAAGTGTTGGAGGCACTTGAGTTGTAAGAGACCATTGAAATCAAAGGAAAGTTTGAGGTATCAGACCTTGGCGCCTTCGGATCACCCATACAAATAGCCCATCAGGAAGCGATACAAATGCTCATTGCCTGCCATCCTTATCTATTAAATTTCGAAGACAAGGATGCAAATTTTTAATCATCGGCAGGCATATTTTGCATTTCCCAGAACCAGGGTCCTTTTTTCTTGATAAATAAATAGTATACAGGGCGTAGTACGTAACGAAGGCAACTGATTTTGAATCCATTCTGTATTCTAGTCGCATACGCACGAGGACGATTTGAGCGAGGGCGAAGGGGAATCCGGCCGCGAAGACATTGACAGTTGCGATGAGATGCGACGTCACGGCGGCATCCTGGCCGATCACGGTGATGTCCTTGCTAAATTGAAAATGCAAGTGCGAGACATCAAGGTAGGGGTAAGCAAAATCATCAATCATAATAGTATACTATACTTTCAGGTATAAATTATTTAATTATAATTAAATTATACTGCGCGCTGCGATGATGATGGCCTTTTAAAAAGTCAGTCCTCTTCTGCTTATTCCTTGGCTTAACAATATAAATAAAGCAACAAGCGTACGGCGAACGAAGAAATAAATCACCTATGGATTATATTCGATAAATGCATGAATAAATCATTTTGCCAGTTTATTGCAATGCTCGTTCCTGAGCGAACGGCTAACTTAATGCATTTTAATGCATTCTGACTGATAATCATACTGATTATTGTGTAATTATATTAATTAGATTGGAATAATTGGGTTTTAAAGTCTACATTAAATAAATGCATGCCAATGAAAAAAGAAAAAAATATTTGGCGCGAATGGGATTAGAATCCAGAGTCTTTCAAGTTCGGCTGAAAAAAACTGAACGGATTGCAAAATATTATTTTTTATGAAGAATTTGGTTTTTTTCTATTTGAACAAACGTGAATAAACTATCCAGATCCAGGTTTTAAATTTCAGTTTAATAGTCCAGTCAAATAAGAAATTGAAAACGCCAAAATTGAGTCAAAAGTCGAATTTTTGAGGATTGCTAAAAAATACAAAGAAGCGCGCAAAACTAAAAAAAATTCCACAAAATTTTTCTCAGCTCTTATTGGTCTTAAACACATTGATATCGTACGAAGAACAACATTTCCTATAATTTATATTTTAAAACGTTTTTTGTAATTTGGAGTTTAAAAAGGTAAAATGCAAAAAGTGGCAAGATTAAGGGATGAAAATATTGTTTTTACAATTTTACCAGCCCCTGTTAATCACACGCAAAAAATATTTAAATAAAACGTGTAGATGACTTAATTCTCTATAATTTTGCGTTATTTAGATTTTTTGTAAGCAAAGAGACACCCAAGATAGAGGGCGCCAAAGTTAACATTGATAACTTTTTTTGTGACGTAACGTCACAATATCGGCGCTTTTTGCGTTATAACTTTTTAAAAATTGAAATTTCAAAAAACTTTCCAAATTGAAAGTTGTAGAAAATATGATTCTGCATAAATCAAAAAAATAAAAACGTTTCTATCACCAATAGGAGCCGAGCAATTCCTAAATTTTGTTGGACATCTTATTTTAGCATGGTTTTTCTAGCAACCTTTTTTTTTAGCAATCTTTAAAAATTTGGCTTGTCCTCCAATTTTGTAGACAATTCCTCCTAATATGACTGGACTACAAAATAAATATTTTTTTAATATAACTTGTCTCGATTATAAAAACCGTTTAGTAGAAAATGAAGAAAAATTACAAGATTGGTCCTTTTGTTGCAGGACGACTTCGACAGTTCTCGCAACCTAAATTTCCCAATGAACCGCAGCCTATCGGGTCAGGACGGTTTCCAAATGCCAATACCGTTTCCGTTCCCGCACCCGGCGGCGGCCTTCTTACCGCCAATGGCCCCACAACCGGCAGCCCCATCTTCTGGGAGTTCGCACTCATCAGAAGGTAGCGCCTCATCTCAACACACCTGGTCCTTTGAAGAACAATTCAAACAGGTGCGTCAGGTAGGTCACTCTAGTATTTAGATTTAGATAAACTAAAAAGGAGGCGTAGTGCTGAAATTAACCGATATTTGTATATTTTTTTTTATCTTGTTTACTAACGCGCCAATTTCGAATTAATGATGATTTCATTTGAGTGGTTGGTGAAATACCGCATTGTTTTATTATAATATTTCTCTCATCATAATTATCATGTTTGAATTCGAAGTTTAACGGCTTATTTAATTAAATTTTCGATTGTAAATGCTTTTAATTTGCGTCAAGCAAAGAAACATTAAATAAACCCATTTAAAAAGAATATCCTTGACAGCAATCTATAGGAAATGGGATGGACTTTTTTCTTATTCAATTTCTTTGTTGATTTTCTAACCAATCCCATTCGCTGGCACATTATTTTATTGCAATAATTTGAATTATTGTTAACCGAAACTTAATTAGTTTTCGTTCCTCGCTATAGTATAACAAAAAGCCAATTTTTTTTCGATCGGGCGTTTGTTGTAAATTTTCGCCAAAATTTTATGACCTTACAAAATCATTTAATTTCGGCGCATAATTTCATCAAACACAACTGTGTAACTTTTTCGCCTCAAATTTATGATCGCTCTCTATTATTATCGAACATAATTCGAAATGAAAGGATTTAATTTGTGCCTAAATATTAAGCAGACGCGCTTTTTGTATTGTGTTATTAGCGAAATGTAGTATTTCGGTTTGGCATATTTTATGGGCGCTTTTTTCCTTAGCCAGTGATTTATGATTATTAAAAATTTGCCAATTCGTTGTCGTGTCTGATGCAGCCAGCTCACCACGAAACAAGCAAAAATTCATCGAACCGAAATTTCGGTAAAAATAAATGATGTCATTTAGATTTCGAGTTCGAGGTATATTAAAGGTCTAAAATTAACCTATAACCCCCTGTCAATGTATTCGGGATTATGAGATCTAAACAGCTGTGGTACACATTTGCCAGCCGCCTTGATTAAGAGCAGCGGTTGGAATTAGTTGGCTCTTGATTATTTTGTTAATTCATTAATTTACCCCAAAACGATTTAGCAATTTCCTTCCCAATATAGATGTAGCCCAGTCACGTGCACCAACAAACTTCAAATAAAATACTAGTATGTGCATGTGGTGTTAAATTAACATTTTTTTTCTCTTGCTAAGAAATAAATCTGACTAACACGTGATTTAATTTCATTCCAATAAAAGTATCTATGCTGCTGTTTAGGTTCAAATTAATTTTGTATATGTTAATTAGCGCAATGTGGTAACTGATTGTTTTAGAAAAAATTGGCACACATTTTTTTGAAGAAAAAATTCCACACATTTATTAAACTTTCTATTTGCTTTTTTAATAAGTAATTGATTAACTTTCTTAAATTACTTTATTAAGTATCACATAATTAATTCATTTGATTAAATTATTTGAATAATATCTAATTATTCTCACACTATTTTTATTTATTTTAAGTATAAGTAAACAGTCTATTCAAATATTGATTTCTTTTTTCTAGTTTCTTTATGGTTCTCAAATAAAAAAAATATTTTTTATATTTTTTTTCTAATAAAAATTTATAAATCGCTCAAAATTGTTTATGATTTCCAAATAACACATGCTTTACAGACTTGTGCATTTTTACGGAATAAATATCAACCCTTCCAGACAGAATCCGGATTTTCCGTCCAAAAATAGCACGCGCCACAAATATATAAGAAAATACAGATGAGGGTTAAAAGAAATTGATCACAAATGTCAAAAGTTCAAAATAAAAGCATAAGTATACCGAGATATTTAGCTTATTTTTGGAAAACCTATTTAAGGGGGAAAAATCAAATGCGAAATCGATTTGGTACAGCGACATGTGCCTTGGTGATATAGTTGTGTTTATATTCATAAGAAAAACAGATAAGGGGGCTGTTAAGGTCACATTTTCAACATATGGGTTCGATAATTGGTGCTCTTCAAAGACGAATAAATTACCAGATTTTCTCAAAAATCACTTCGTTCTTATACTTGGAAATAATTTAAGTTTGCGTGGGCTGGTGCAATCATTTAATTTCTATATAAAACAAGAATGCATAATTTGACGTGCGGGAGAAGCGAAAAGAGCGACATACTTACGATTGTAGTTTATTCATACAATTGAATTAAATTGCAGTAATTTATAGATATTCAAATGCATCTGGGCAGACAACGCGCTTGATATTAAAATATAATAACACCTACGATGTTATATTTCATTTATATGCGATTCTTGTGTCTGATGGTTAAACTGGCAGGAGATCTGTCTCTAATAACAATAACGCCCCACGTAATTTGTTTTCATCGAAACTTTCATTTGCGCATAAATCACTTTCAATCTTTTTTTCATAGAGCAACAAATATTTAAGGTAGCAAATTATTTAATTGCCGTGATTACAAAAGTTTTAGAGGTTAACTTACCTAGCTACGGTAATGAATTTTGACTGTTGCATTTCGATTTTGCTGCTTTTTGTAATTCGGGAAATGCAAAATTCGTTGTCAATATCTGAATTGGACATTTTTATTTCAATTTATTGTTGTTTTTCTTTTGTTTTTCACAATTATTTAAAATTTATGTGTAAAATTTTACTAAATGTCAAATAACGTTTAGGGATTTTCGTTTTATAACCAGTATTTGCAAATTATAGTTCATTCCACCACGGTCTAAAATATGACAGTAATTTATTTTTAATTTGATAATGTATTATTCGATTGTGAATAAAATACTTCGGGGGACGTTTTTCACCTCAAATATAATTTACTATTATATATTAAACAAACCTATTTAGGAGAAGCCATTTTAATTATCGGTTTGTGCATGGATAATAAATCGCAATAGTCCATTATAATCCCCTTATAAATCCGGATGGTCATGATGTAATAATGTGAACTGGAGGAGAGGAAGAATTTAGAGCAACACGCTTGTATAAATGTACTACCCCACTAGCACATGTATTAATCTCATGGGGGGAAAGTAAATGACTCAATCAGCGACATAATGAAGTGGTCTGAACGATTGCGTCCGAAAGCACTGAAAATAATGAACTAACTCAAAAGGAACTCCTCCAATACTTCTTATCGCCGATAGATTTGTTCTATTTATATTAAATGCGAGGATAAGAATTCAATCATTTATCCTCGACAAATGGATTTGTGAAAATGCTTTTCAGTTTATTTTTACAGCCTTCGCCACCACCGCCACCACCAAACAGAGTAGTACATCTCCGATTTTACAATCCCTAAACATGTTTCTTCACACGACTGTAAAGCGGAAAATCTAAGGTGAAATTGCGCTCTTTTCAAACGAGATGCTGCTGATTTATTGTAAATTGTTTCTTCGATACTAAAATTTAGTATGGTCAAGGCGATTCATTTTAATTAAAAATACGGAAAATGAGGTTAAGTTAATATGGAATTTTTTTGACGTTTGTGCTGAAGAAAAAATATGAGATGAAGAGCATTTCGTGCTTCCGATAAATAAATAATTTCGAACATGAAATAAAAAGAAGCAGAGGAGCCCTGCGTGACATTTACATCTGTATACAAGTGGACACAATAATAGGCAATAACACGTCCGGAGGCCCTTGTGAAACAAAATCTTTTGTTTTCTCAAGATTTGCCGCGTTGTGTTATTATGGCTTGGCGAGTTTGTTTATATACGAACGGTCTAGATCAAAGTTTCAGCGTCGTTAATTCAGTATCAAAGGAACTATCATTGATGAATTAAGACTTTACTACAGGATACAGTTGGATCGTGTCCACAAAACAGCTTTCATTTACTTTAATAATATTATGATATGTTTATAGCTGAAAAAGATTAAACCGAAATTTTAATTGCATAAATATTACTTACGGGATGTAAGGAAATATTATTATTTTTCGGAAAAGTGCGTGTTTTTATGTAACGCGCTTTAAATCGATTTCGTTTTTCATAATACAAGCCATAAATTTTAATTAAAGCGGCATCTCATTTATAATTTCAAGCATTGCCGATTAAATTCCAACGTTACTAATATGTTAATTACCAATAAATTTGCAGAAAATTTACTCTGCAATTAACAAGAGGAGAAAAACGTTTCATTTAACTGTCTTGTAATAGATTTCTTTTTCGATTCTATTTTATAAAGTTCAATTTTGCACTGGATTTAATTATGCAAAGCCAACTGGCAAGCATATGTTTGAAGAAAACACACCGGATGCCTCTTGCCAACGATTGATTTGAGGGAATTCATATTGAACGTCGTTTTCTCTCTGATTCAAACTTCTTGTTTATTTTTAACCTTGCACTACTAGTATACATTTATTAATTTCGACCAATGTTTTAACAACCCACCTAAATCGCGCCAAGTAGACATAACAATATTTTTTGTTCAAAAATTTTATTTGGCATCTTGCATCATTCAATCGTGACCTCTGGTCATTTTGCGAATTTTCATTTAGTCTACGCTTTGACCAACTTTGGTACAGCACGCGAAATTTATTGATATAAAACACAATTTGTTTTGACTGCGCTCAATAAAGGTAGCTATGGATTTGTCGAGCTCGGAAAGTTGTCACCAATTTCGTTTCAGCTTTATATGAAAATATTTTTATTTATATTTCAAGGTACACTTTCGGTGAATAGCTCATCATACTACATAACGAGTAGATAAACGACTTGTGCCAAAAATGCAAACGAGAAAGTGAATTATCTGTTGTGAAGAGAGGTGTTGGAAAAGAAAAGAGAAGCTGTTGCTGGTAGCCCCCCATTTGTCTTAAATATATAATATTCTCCGATGCGCTTATCTCGATATTAGATTATATCGACCTACACCTCGTGTGCACTAAACGGCCAGTCAACCCGTGTTCAAATATGATAATATGAATAGCAAATGAGCTGTCTATGTGATGAATTACAGGGTCCCACTCCTCCGCGCCATCTTCGTCTGTAAATACTTTATAATTACACACCGGTCTGCTTTGATTCTGTTCTCTAATGAACGCCATAATAGCTGTTTAAAATAATATATATTTCACCCCTCCATCCGCCATCATTATGCTAAAATCAAATTTCAAAACAAACGTGCGCGCCAGTATTCATCTTTTAATAATTAAATTATAAATAAAATATTTAAAAATTAATAAATTTTCACTAAACGTATTTTAGGTTATGACGTCAGCAAGAATTCTGTCATAATGCGCATGCGCATAATTTTAGTACGGCGCGAACTATTAACGTGTTTAAAATTAGATATTATTTTTAGGTTTTTGAACCTTTTTTCAAATGTAAATTATTTTTGTTCTTGCATCAAAAATTAAAATGTCCATTTAATTCCATGCTGATTTACGATACCAAGTTCATACAATAGAAAATCCCTAAAATTGGAATTACATCCCCACAAAAGTCAAAAACGAGTACCCTATTAATAGATCTTTATACCTGCGTTGATATATTTTACTTGGAACTGTCAGGGATTACAATTGAAAAATTATTGCAGCCTTTTGATATTCCATCCCCGGATTTCTAATTTGTTGATATTTTTGTTGCCTCTTTTGAGTCGAGTCAGTAGTGTCTTGTTTGTGGTTTTGGAAACGCGTTACGCGCGACGCCTCCCCTCCGTTTTCGTTCTTTTTGCGCAACACGCGTGCAAGTGACAACAATATAATATGTTGTAATAAAAGGAAAAAGAAAAAGCGCGCGGTTTTAGTGCGCTTTTAGTGTTGTTTCGAAATTAACAAAACGACGTCCACTACTACAACACTACAATGCCAACAGGGCCAATTAAAATGGAATTAACACTAATAACAGAGGTCAGTGTTTTGCTTGCAATATCTTTCCATGTGTATAAATCAATGTGTACAAATTAAGTTAGCACTTGTGAGAAAAAGTGATTCAGTTGGGGAGGCTATAGATATACATATTGAAAACTAGGTGTTAATTAACATGATGGCTTTTAATAGAAATAAATAACGTCTAACAAAGCGAACGTTTGTTTTTCTATCGGGAAATATTTTTTCTCGTTTTATTAACAACCTGTTATAATAGTAGGTGCTTGTCTGTGTATTTAACCGTTTTATTTATTTTTATATGAATATCTACGTATATGTGCTGGTGTTAAAATTTATTTAGGATCGCATCCATAGTTCGTTCGTTTTTCTTGCGGTATTTGTCTTTTTAATATTCAGCCTCATCTCGACAGAACAACGTGTGTGGCATCACTTTTATTATATTAAGTAGACTTGCCTGCCTACTGTGGAAGAACAATATCATCATGATGGATTAATACAGAAACAATAACTTTTTGTAACGAAATTCATTAATATTTAACGGCAAATGCTAATAGAGGCTCAAATTAAATCACATTTCAAAAATATGCTATTAGAAAATTTTTGCTGGAGTGTCTATCCGGGGGTCATTAAATACTCGATTAAAGATCAATTTGCATTTTCTGAATTCGGACTGTCTGTCTGACTATATGATTGAATCTCAATTTAATTTAATAATAAAAATAAAATTAAAAATTTTGGTAAATTTTTCTCGATTTTTTTTTTATTTTGTAAAATTTTTATTTTTTTTAACTTTTTTTATATCAAAGGTCGCAATAAAATTTGAGCGCTAAAAACATACATTTTTTATTTGTCCTCTTTAGATATAAATTAATAATAATTAAATTTCTCTTTAAGGGTTCAATTTCTCTTACAAAACATCTTCATTTTCAGTAAAAAATACTAAAATTAAAATTAAATGCATGCTATTACTAAAAGTTAAGCATACTACATTTCTGCACCTTTTCGGCGCAAATTTTGTCTTATTATCGGTTGTGCTGCACAAATGTTTTCAAATATATTTCTTGTCATCCATCGACTTCCCTTTCCGGACTATAACAAAAATTCCTATAATTATCGGGACGAATAAATGTAAAAAAACCTATAATGATTGTGTTTACAAAAAAAATTTTGAATAAATGCAGGTCAACTTTTTTTCGACTGGCAATAATAAAAATGATTTATTACAATAATTAAAATTTGTGTTTGGGTTGTTTGGAGAGAAAAGTTTCCAAGAACGGCAATATTTATATGGTAGATAAAAAATCGAATTGAATTCTGGTTCAGTTTCGTTTTTATTATACTATATATGGAAATGGAATGGCTATATTTATATTTTTAATAGAAAAATTTAATTGCCATAGAATTAGGAAGGTGAACACGGTCGCTTTGTTTGACTAACACCGCCATAAGAATTTATATTAACACAATGGGAACTGATATAAAATCTATGCTTGGCATTTAAAATTTTATGTTCTCCTCACACACACACCAAACATAATTCTTCATATTAATATTCAGCTTTTTAATGTGGATATTTTTATTATTAACCCCGCTTATAGAATATCGTTCTTCATTTTACATAAACATTTTTTTCTTAAGCTCGAACCAAAAAAAATTGCGCGCGTTTTTATGATAGCACCGCAATAAAACAAGTCTCTGTTTGCTTCTCCGATAAAAAGATCATTAATTTTTACACTCACAGTGGATGGTGCTCGCTATTGATTTATTTTTGTGCAACATGCCCGATGTAATTGGTTTTAAGTGCAATAAAAACAATCATGTCGATTGCAACTTGCATACTATATCCAGAAACATTGTTTTATTATGTGTGCACTATAAACCAAAGAGGCAAGGAGGAGAAGAATGAAATGAAGCAACTATTAGACCGCAAGGTGGTGATTTTACAAAATGAATTATATGACAACTTAGAAGTGTGGCGGATGAAATACGACCAAACTTTTAATTAAATTTTATCGAAGTGTTGAATGCATTTCGGTCACTCAAATGATCAAGTGCGGAATTTCCGAAAAAATATTTTAATCGAGCAACTTACAACCGAAGGCTAAAATATTGTTACAATTTAAAATCTAATCTTATCGCCTTCAGAACTAATTGGATTACGATCGATGATTTATCTCTTCAATTAGATGTTCAATTAGATTTTCCGGTGCAACAGGATTTTATAAGATTTTTAAAATTACGAAAACATGCGCGTAAGATAATTGTTCCACCGCAGCAACAATGTCGCCATTTTTTTCAAAGGTGAGATACTTTGTCATTGAAATAACGACGAACATGCTACATATTGATAATCCCGATATTAATAATTCAAACAAACAGCATCGTTTAAAATATTCATTCATACGTTACAAATCGATGGAAAAACTATTCATAACTTTTTACTGGAATAATAACAATGAAAGAATCTCATCAGAGAGGCGTCCATGCAATATAATCGATCTAATTATCAGCTACTACTAACACGTCAGTCTATTGTAAAACCATTTGATGCCATTGTGGCTGACAATACACGTAAACATCCTATTATTCAATGGGCTCGTATTGTAAAGAGATTATACAATGGGGGGGGCCCACGGTCTCGCACCTTGAGGGGTGCCTGTTTTTTTCCCCATTTTATTCATGCGCGCACGGGGTCATTCTTTAGACGCTTTAGGTTAGGCCTGGTGCGGTGCTATTGTTGGGAGTCAAGTGTGATTTGATTTCTATAGTCTATATTTATATACATTTATGTCTCTATATTCATTTATTTATTTTTTTCTAAACCAGATCTTTATCAAACTATAATGTATTTCTTCTGTTTTATCGCAGCATGTCATCGCTGAATATATTTCAATAAAATTAAAGTCGATTCATTTCATCAAGAAATTAACCAAGTTAATTATTAATTTTTTTATTTCTTGACTTGTATGGAAAAAATTAAAATATAATAAATAAATGTTTGTCTTCATAAATGAAAGCAATTCTATTTTTTTAATTAATGTTCGTGCGAACGAACGCGAATGATCGCACATGCAATAATGGCGTGTATAAATAATTTAAATGGCAGGTGACTTGATGATTTCAAATAAATTTAAGCAGCTGAAATATATTATGATTGGAAAACAGTTTATTGATATTTAAACAAATCTACATTGTAAAGTTGAGTGATTTATGTGGATGCAACACATTTTAATAAGAAGACTTTTTATGATATCGGCTTGATATAATTCATATTTTATCACATATTTAAATTGCATTTTTATGGCTGATTTATATTTATGGCAATCAAAAAAGGGTTATAACAATCAAATACAGAAAAAATAAGAAAACGAGAAATTTTGCTAATTTTGAAAATAAAAATTCGAAATAAATTATTAGTCCCGCCGCCGCCGCCCAATATTAAAATTGCACTTCAACTGAATCAAGTAAGTTATGGTGGTGCTAAGAGGAGATCTGCTATTGTAAAATCCTGAACCAAACTAAGAGGTTAGTGTTTTTAATTTAGAATGTGTCAACGATAGCCATGATAGATGATTTGGTGTGGGCTGGTGCGTTGTAAAAAAAGGGAATTAATTGTTTTTGAGGTGTGTTATAGTTCTATGATGGTATTCCGATTAATTTCTTTTTGTTTTAATCGATTTATTTATAAATGTAGGTGTTTGGATATTAATGGAATGAATTATAGCTTGCGCTCTCGCTCTTTGCTCCAATATATCTTTCAGATGATAATCATATTGTTATTGTTCTTACAAAAAAACTATCACTTCCAGGTGCAAAATTTAATTGATCTTGGGGCTTTTTGATAAATTATGTGTAAATTCAAATTTATTATAAAAATCATATTTTTTGAAAAAAATGTTCAAATAAATATAAATTTTTTCATTTTGAAAATTTAGCCACTTTATTGAGGTTAATTTTATAAAGGTGTTTGTTATTGTTTTGGGCTAAATTAGAGTGATGCTGTTGTTTGTATTCGTTGTATATGTGTTATTGGGAGATTGATTACTGTCAATTTATTAAGCACAAGCTTTTGAAGAGAAAATACGGTGATGATCCTGCGCCTGATGAGCGCTAACAGCCGTTTGATTGATGCAGGACTACGCCCCCGGGCCCCAACATGGGCTCTCGACTATAACAAATATCCCTATTAATTACATCTTTTGTTATATACAATTTAATGCATATTTATAAAAGCTGTTCTCTCTTGTATTTATACCTCTGACCTTTTATTTTCTGTCTTGTCCGATCATTAAATCATAGATTAATAATATTACGCATTTTTCATTTTCGACTCTTCTTTATAACAACGCAGCAGATATTACTATGAAGATGTTTCCGTTGCATGATTATGCTGTTTTTAATTCATTTGTTGTCATTGTAAATATTGCAGTGAAAATGTCAGTCTAATCATCATTATTCGATTTTTGTCGATCGCAAAGGTCAGCAATGAAGTAATCCAAATTCACATTTCAATAAATTTCACACACAATTTCTAAACTTAATAACTAACAACTTCCTTTTATTTAAACGCTTCGAAATAATAATATAATACGAATAATACAGTTCAGTTAAAATTCATGAATAATTTATTAAAAGTGATAATAAAACTATTTTAGCATAATCGCCAAGGATAAACATTTAAAAATCTATATTATTGTATATTTACTAGCACGTTCTTATTACTATAGTGTAACTGTTTTTGTTTTGTTGTTTTTTTCTTTTTAATTAAATTGATATGCTTTTGCTGTTATCAATTTATAGCGTTTTTATGCGGGCGGAAAGTGTTTTACTGTAGAAATGGTCGACTAATTTATTTATATATTTCAATAAAGTTACCTTTCCGATAAAGTCGTTTTTAAATTACGGGCGTAATTTAAATGGATTTTATTTATACATAATATACCGGCATCAACATTTTCACTATCACTAATTGTTTAATATTATTTAAATTAGGTTTACTTATATTAATAACAAAGCGATATGCGATATTAATAACAAAGTAGTTAATATTGCATAATGCGCATGCTCCGAGCAATGCGTCAAACCTAGCATTTGTAACGAACGCTTGAGATGCGCGCGCAACGGCCTTAAGATCTGACATTTCTAAAATTGCGACAGATTTAAAAAAAGAATGAAATGACTCAGAGCGAGACACAATTAGAAAATATTGTTAGTAAGAAGCAGGAATTTTCTATTAGTTAATTAAAAGTAACGTTGCTTGGTCATTTGGTTTGTAAGTAAATTATAATTAAAAATTCAACAGTCCCATAATAATATTACAAATGACTATAATAAAAGCTATATTATACCAACAACAGGCTTTAAACATTCTTTGTTTCAAGTTTTTGTAACATTGTCTCGCGCATATATAATAAATATATACTAGTAGTAGTCAAGTTGTATAAATGATGCTGAGCGTAAACGCGGACCGTTTATTGGCTATTACGAAAAAGGGCCGTTCAGCACGTATTGCCGTATGCAAGAAGAAAACCAATAAAAGAAAAAAGCGTTCCTCAACATTTCATAAATTTGTTATTGTTGTAATCGAGGCTTGCACTGAATACTCGTCGCTTCAGGCGCACCAAAGTAACTTGTAAAGATAGATGACTACGGCGGACAGATTAGTTAACCAGGGTTATTAATGACCATGTTTAACCTCCACAACCCCACCTTACAACAATGGCCGATGTTTTAACACCATATTACAACCGATTACGACGGGATGCTACACCACACCACCTTTTTTTACTTTCGATGCTTAGCCTAAGGGTGGCTTCACATGTGATTTGGATAAACGCTTCGTGTGAATGCGCCTTAACCGTTTCCGCATTTTGAAATGAAATTTAGTACAGCAAGAGACAGAAAAAAGGAAACGCTTGTCGTAAGATACGCAAAAGTTCCAAACTGTAATCGATTAACTCGAAAAGTAATAAAATTTCCAAATGCTTTAATAAAACAACACTTGGAGGTCTTCAGTATATATGTAGAGTATTTAATTGCGTATATACACACATATAATATAGTTTCTGATGTATATAATTAGGCACCAAACTAAATGTTGAGTAATTAATATACAGAAGAGAGGAGAGAGAAAAAAAAGTTAATTTGAAAATGGTAATTAATGCTTTGGATAATTTAAAGTTGAGTTTTAAGTTCCAATAAAACACAACATAAAAAATAAATATCAAGTAATTTGAACATATAATAACATTGGAACCTTTTTTTATTTCATAATTAATCATTTAGCGTCAGATCTAATTATTTTCGAAGCAAATCATAGTAATTATTCAAATTCTTTCCTATGTCTACATACAGTGTGTCGACCATTCGAATTAAATAGTATGTAGTTTCTAGAAACACTTTGACATTTATTGTTGGCTATTAAACAAATATTATTGTTAGTTTATAGCTATTAATAACCGATATTTTCTTAATTTTACAACTTGTATTTCTATAAAGCACAATTTAGTATTTAATTCCCATTCCCATTTATTTATTTATTATTGCATACACATTTTTCATTCTCTGTTGCAGTTGTACGAAATCAATGACGACCCAAAAAGAAAAGAATTCTTGGATGATCTCTTCTCGTTCATGCAAAAACGAGGTAAGCTTTTTTTCTTCTTCTATTATTATTTAGTTGATGTAATAAACCATCGACCTTATCCTTTAAAGGAAACGAGAAATTCGGGGAATTTACGATTTTACCCCCAAATTCAATGCGCATAATCTCTTATCTAAGGATAAGATTAAGTGGGAGTCGAAACGTACTTCATGGCAAACTTTAAATTCTTTATTTAATTTTAGAAACACAGTTTTTTTTTTAAATATTTTGTATTAAAAAATGTTTATTTGTATAATTTTTTTTCTTCAATTTTTGATTATATTTTCTGAATTGAAATCGGAAAAGTAAAATATTGTAAATGTCAGTCAATTTTCTCAATTCGACAAATTTGTTCAAATTTTCCCTATTTAGTATTTTCAATAAGCCGAGAAATAAACCATCCGACCTTTTTTCCAAGTAATTCAAATTCATAGAATTTCTGATTTCTCTTCTTAAATTCAATGAACAATATTACAGTATTGTGTTGTGGTGATTTTTTGGGTTAATCATTTTCAAGTTTTTTGAGAAATTTTTCACAAATTAATTTTAAAAAAAATTATTATTTGCGTTATTTCGCAATTAATTTGTGACATCAAGTACAAAATTCATAGTTTTTGTCAACTTGGAAGCACCAACCATGCCCCCAAGGCCAAGTAAAATTCAAGGAATCCGATTTCACCCCCTAAACTTTAAAGATAAACCAATATTGCAAGTATTGCGGCGGTTTATCTCGTCTCTAAGTACCTGTAGCCATGTTTATCATGCTGAGCGACCTTTTTTTTTGGTAATAAAATTCCCACTCAATTTTCAAATATCAGAGACATAATTTCGCAAAAGATATAATGATAATTATATATAAATAAAACAGTTTAAAAAATAATAAATCAATGCCCGAAAACGCTCTAATAGTAGTACCTATAGCAGGTATGCAGAAAATTACAGCAATCATCTTTGGATGTATAACTACTATAAGAGAGGTCCTTATATCAAATTCGGTAGTCTATTATTAAGTGATTATATTGAATTAGGGCTACCGTTTAATTCTCTTTTATACTCCAATTATAATCTCGCAATTCATCATCCTCCCGATGCTTTGCTTTTTTCAAGTGACGATGCATTTATTAATACGAAATTATTCAAATAATTAAACATCATAAGTTTTGCATAAAATAAATAATAATAATTATTGACAGCTGACAAATTTCAAGCTGTAATCGAACACCGTATTATTGCTTGGCTATTGAATGAAGGCTTTTGTTTTTCTTGCAATGTTGCCAAAGGAATATAACACACCTTGTTACTTAAATTAACTTATAACACAACATATGTTGCGTTCAAACATAACATTTCTTATTTTTTACCAATTATAAAAATATTTATACGACCAAAGTCGGAGCGGACGCAAAAAATCCTTCAATATCAATATTCGAAACTTGAAATTTATTTTCGAAACGCTGAAAAATTATGTTCTAATTATGTCGTGACCGAAAGAGGGATCGTGATGTTATTAAATTTATTAAAATACTATGTTCTTCTTTTCTTGGAAACAAACAGCGCGAATTTACCAGTTTTGCCAGGCAAAAAGCCACCAGTGGCGTTCGCCCCTTCACCGAGACTTTTAGCAAATCGCTTGGATTTATATGCTTTTTAGTGGACACAATAATCGCACTGCTTTTGATCGTTTTAGATTTTATTTTAATTTGTCGGGCATAATTTTCCAAGATAGAGTTACAAAAGTATGGTAATCAGGAAAGAAACGAGCAGCACTGGCGTTTGCATTTTGCACTCATAGGCAGATTGTTGCAAATCTTAGCACGCAATCTTCAAGTGTGTGTGTACTCACGAAACTTCATCAACCATGAGATTTTCACTAGTATTTGATCATATGAAAAATATCGAACAGAAATAATTCCATTCGCCAAAGAATTCGCTTTAGGTTTAATGTTTAGCATTCAACAGCCGAATCGCCTTAAATGAAATAGTCGTGTCACTCAAGATCCCCAAACAAAAAGCACGAGTCATCCCTTTTATACAAACCAAAAACTGTCAAACAAATTGTCAGCTTCGTTTTTTTTTTGGTCCAGTTTTAAAACGTAGTACACTTTGTTATAATAAATGATGATGATTTCTTTTTGGACGCTTAATGCTATAGCACACATTTATGATATTCAAGCAGAAGTCAAAAGTTGTCAGATGGAACTGTGATTGATGAGAGCACATTTATAATTAGCGGAAACTTCCGGCCTGTTTGTGTTGGCATCCCCTCGCTCTATATAGATGCATTCCCGTCACTCATCCCGCTCCTATGATATACAATTTCCATCGCATATGCTTTTTTTCTATCTCGATTTAGTCGTTCGGTGCTCATTTTGTCAATTTTTCGAAATTTGATTTTGGCGGCAAATTTGAATAAAATGCAATGGAATGATTGCAATTTTCGCTGTATGTGTAAATAGAGAGAAGTTGGAGAGGAGGATTGGCAGGATTCATTGACAAAAGCCGTCTGAAGGCCATTGGAGAAGTATATTACAATGTCTGTAAATGTTTTTGTAACGCTTACGGCAAGTGACCGAGCGAGTGACAGACTGTAAATAAACTGTTCGAGTCAACACTGCGAGACGACTTCATGGCTTTTGACCTGGACATTAAAACTATGTAGACTCACACCTGTGAGTGCCAGCCAGCCAGCCAGGCCAGTGCAGTGTGGGTAACTGGCACAATTTTATTATACATATATTTTATTGTTATGATAATGCATTATCGAACGTGGTTGGGCTTTTGTTATTTTTCATATAAGAAAGTAAGTGTAACAGTTGCGATAACATTTAATCATCGCGTTGTGGAAACCGTTAAAATAATTAGTGATATAGTTTAATTAACACTATAATCGTGCATATATGCATTTATAATATAGGGGCCATAAAAAAAACGTAAATTTCCAATTAAAATATAAATAATGATTGTTATTACAAGGATTTTTTTAATTAATCATCTCTCTCTCGCATTTTTGATTGTTTTTTATCTGGATTATGTATCTCTCATGATTAATGCCTCTGAGCGGTTTTCAGATCATTTATCATTGAAAAATTAATCACGTAGAATGTAATTTCCTTTAATTTACCTGTTGGGTTCCAGATTATAGTGTCAATAGGTTTTGAATATGAGTGGGTTTCTTTTCAACTTGAATTTCTACCACGGGCCAAATCAATCTGATTATGATTTTGTTATTAAATTTAATTGGTAAATTTGCTCTACTTCAGAATTACGCGCTACGTCGCTCAAATAATCAGGAAAACGTTGATAAAGCCACAATAATCAGGTCAATAGAAAATAATAGTTAATAGTACTTTTTGAAAAAGGATAGTTATTTCTATAAAATAGTTTGAGCTTTTATTTTTTTTTTCAAAATAAATATTAAAAAAATGTTTACTATTTAATGAATAGACTTACAAAAAAATCAAAAACACTCGTTTGTAGCTATATTTCTCCTGTTTTTAAAAGTACCAAATATTTTTTTCTATTGTTCGTATTAAAAACGTGGGGTGCTTTAAAAAATCAGCCTCATTAAGCATTTGAGGCATGTTTCACGCGATCGCCGGTCTTACGTCGGCGCGTGAACTCGCCTTCAAGTAAAACAGTTTAAACTTTGATAATGTTCCAAATTTTAGTAAATTGTTTCTAAATATTTTGATTTCTAATAATACACAAGTAAATTTTCGAAAATAATGTCGTAATTAGCTGTACGTGCTCAGCACAGTGTAGGTGAGCATATGACTGGGCAATTACATTCAATTACATTGTACGAGATTTCACAGTTATCGGCAGTTGGCTGCGAAGCTATTCCGCCGCCATTGTATGCTGAAGAAAATGAAAGAATGAGAAATAAAAGCGAACAGAACAGAAAAAAAACAACAATCATCAACGTCCGCTCTTGAAATGAACTTTATTATAAAATGCCATGCTCCAGCAAATGGCACGTTTTCAAGAAAAAAATCAGGGGCGAGAGAGAATAAGCGGATTTCAATCGGAAAATTGTTGTATGCATTCAAATTTCGATAAATAATATTATATTTGCAAATACATATTTAAACAAGTCAGCGCATATTTTATTGACAATAAAATACAAATTGTAATTCTTAATAATGAATAATTAGTCGTAAAGGACTGGAAAGAATGTAATAAAAATTGCTTATTTGATTGCATATTTATATGCAAAATTCTGAGAACCGCAAACAAAATAATAATTTTTTATCACAATAAAATAAATTTTAATGTTATTGTTCGATGGCTATTATTAAATAGAAATAATAATAATTCAAGGTTTTCATAAAGCACACCATGTCATTTTTCGCATTTCTGTGCATATGGGAGGCTAATAACAGTCGTCGTCATAATGTCGGATTGATAAGTTACCTCTATTTCCTTCATAAATTATGATAACAGGCATTAAAAATAATAGTACTTAGCAAATCGCTATAAATTTAATTCTTTACGGTTGATAAATATTTTAAAAAAAATAACGTTTATAGCGCACATTAAATTATTGCGACTTGGAACTAATTTTTTTATACCTAAAAAAACGACCGAAAATTTTCGCTAAGGTCAGAAAATGATGACATAGTCGGTTCCTGCTAATTGATTAATTACCAATTAATACGTGATTTTCAATAATTTAATTTGTTTAGTAATCATGAAGTAATTGTTAATAAATTTGAGCAATAAAAATTTGATCATGACATTGAGGTGTCATTTACGTAAATGTAATATTTATTTTCAGATTATATTGTGTTTATCGTACTATTAATTATATTTTTTTTTCATAAGTTTTATTGCGCAAAATTTATATTATTATTTAATAATAAATACAGGTGTGTGTGTGTGTTATAAGATTTGCCATTTTCCTTATTTATGTAATAATTATTTTTTCCATATAAATGATTAACAAGAAGCAATCATTCCTGAAACGTTGCTGATGGTCTCTTCAGGTAGTGCTTTATGTATAGTAGTACTCTGCCTTATAATATTGATCACCGCCACTCTTTCCGCACCCAATTATCATTTATAATAACTTGAAGTTAAAATCATTTAATTTTCACCCGTAGCCACCGCGATGATGATAATTCCCCAGCCGTAGCATAAACCTTTTTATTTATACCTCCACATTAATATGCATAGATATCTTATACAGATCATTTGTAATAGCAATTTTTTAGACGTGTTTATAACGTACAATTCAACGTGCTGATTTAACTTTGGAAAATGATTAATTTAGCATTGCTATCTGATTTTTTTTTGTTCGCCTTTAGAACTAGTTTAATTCATCATATATTTTTTCTGTGGCTTGCCAAAATTTTTGACAAACTAAATTTTTATTGGAAATATTTCCAATAGATGAATTGAATGCAGAAAGAGACATGTAGGTGTTGGAATACAGAAAAAAAAAATAAAGCACCTGAGCTTTTTGACCACCTGCGATCGAAGTACCACCTATGACGTAGTCTGAATCAATTAAAACAATATAGAAACGTTGACAGGTCTTTTTACGGATCGCCTTTGAATAAAAACGGAAATTGCCGGAACTGAAATATCTCACGTAGCGGGAAATATAAATCTACAATTAATAATTGTGTTTAAATATTAATTATTATTCATCAGCGCGAATTCTTGGTAATATTATTATTCGAAGGAAACGCGGTCTGCTCTCTTGGGAGAGAGTTTGTTTAATTATTAATTATGGCGGAGGGGGTGGCGGCGGGTAGGTGGGGAAAATCGTAGTGCTCATAATATTTTGTATGCAAATATTTGTTATGTTAATAATCGATCATTATTCTCGGGATTTTATTTGTAAATTTCGTATAAATAGTTTTTATTGTTGTGATAATTCGTGTTGTAGCAGCGCTATTAATAAAAAATAAGGAAAACATTCTTGTTAAAAGTATAAATTATCGGTTCGGTATAAACAAATCTTGTAAAGCTGACAAAACAGATCCACAGGGTTCAGAAATCCATAAAGTAATGTTTTAAAAGTGCATAGTACCTTCCTATAAACGATTCCAAATGCAATTATGAAAATGTGACTTAATGTTCCTCAGATTTATGTCCCAACTTAAATATATTAATTTACGAGCTTATCCTTGCTCTCGGCTACAAATACGAATGCAGCTTTTATTATTTTTTATTACTTTTTATTCATGTTTTAATTTATTCCAACAGTATATATAAGCTCGCACTCTTCTCCTCCTCTGCGCCCTCTGCTATTATGTTACTTACATCCACCAGCAGACAATCCTATCCAGCCTATCGACTCACTGCTGATTTATTGTATCTTGGTGCTCATTGCGTTGCAACTCTCTCATTCTGCCCACGAATTAATAAAACCATTTTTCAAACTGCCACCCTTTTTACCACTTCTTCAAACAACTTGATTTCTCTTCAATTAACTAACTAAGAATGAAAGGGACATGCCACAAATCGATCGACAAACACGAAGCGTTTTCATTACTCACGGGCGTTGAGTAATATTTCATTATTCAACTTTGATAAAAGCTTTGCATTTTTAGGTCGATTGATGAACAAGGCAAGAGCAGAATGGCCAGACTTAGCCACCTTTACATTTTGATCCATAAATGTCACCAAAATATAACTTATAGTTTCAATGTGGCACTTTGGCCGTGCTACTTTTACGAGTCTAGCTAGTTGTATAAAAGAAAGAAGGCGGAAAGCACATGAAAGCATCTGAATGTTTTATGTATCATTTGTAGCGTTTCTCCTCATCTTTTCGATGTGTGGTATGATTTTGATCAAAGAGATCCTCGCTGACATTGTAAACACCGTTCTTGTACACTTGACTTTGACGACTCGAGAATCGTACCGATTTTTTTCTCGTCTCCTCCACTTGATTTTATGACCGGTTTTTGCCATCATTAATCGAAATTTAGCAGCGCACAATAGACAATGTTGCACTTTGCGTTAATATATCGTTGACAGCCGTGTTTGTGTGCTAGAAAAACTTACAACAAATCATAATAATAATAAAGCCAGTCTACCGGTGTCGCGCTTTTTTGATTCGCATCCAAATCATAAATTTCGTCAGGAATTATTACTTTCGAAATTGTTGCATTTTCAAAATAGACAAGCTAAATGACAGACGATGACTGATTAGTCGTCATGTGACTTGAGTCTGTGAAGAAAGAGAGACAAATAAAAATATCTTTTACCGAGCGGGGCGCACCGCGAACCGTTTTAATAATATAAATTCTATTAGTGTATTATTAAATCTGCTCCAATTTCATCCGGATGAAGGAGCGAGGTTTCAGACGCGGAGAGCATGTGGTGGTAATTTTTTTTGATTTTTAGATACATTTCATGTACAGGGTGCAAAAGAATGGGACAAAATAAAATAGATACTTATGAAAAAAATGCAAATTTTTATAATTTTTTTTGCACATCAAATGAAAAAAGCGGTAAAATTAAAATTTATATTTATAACAAATTTACATTTTTTACAAAAAAAAAATAAAATTTGAATATTTTTAATCAATTTTTAAAATATATAATTTTTCTTAAAAATTGAAAATTGTCAAAATTTGTGTATTTTTATCAATTTTATTTTTTACTTAAAATTTGGTTCAATGTTTTGCGCCACCCCGTATAAAAAAATTAATATTTTACTATAGAAATAAAATTTTCAATTTTAAAAAATTAAATTTCTAAAAAAATTTTTTGGGAAAATTCTAATATTGATAAAAAAAATTATATTTTGAATATTTTTTCCAATTTTTTAAAACTAAATAATTTCAAAAAAAAATTATATTTGTCAAAATTCATCTCAATTTAATTGTTTGTTAACTTTAGTAATATTTTATGCCACCCTGTATAACCGAAAGAAGGTATTGAACTGAAGGATAACAAATTTTGGCATGGGATTTGGCCAAAATAAAAATAGTTCGACTTCTTCGAAAGGTAGTTACCGGAAAGAAAAAAAAAGTCGTATGGAAATTATAAAAATGTCGGCCCTTTTGATCCAACAAGATCGTAAAACGATTTAAATTAACACAACAGCTGCCATTATTTTCATTGTATTTATGTCTGTGCGCTATATAAAATGTTATTAATTTAAAGCCATTTAAATATAGTAGTAGTGGTCCTCCACTTTGTTGTTAATAAACTTGTCAAATATTTAATTCTTTATTAAATTATTGATTTTTTTTCAATTTGAAACTACTGACTGTCAGCGCAGAGAAGAACAAACGAACCTGTTTTGTTTGAACGTAAAATTTTAATTTTGTTGTGGTGGCTGTTGTGGGCAAATTATTGCTATTTTTATTTATTTTTGTGTAGATAGAGGAGATGATGGTGTGGCAACTAACACAATGGCTATGCAATTTTAGTACCATCATCATATTAAATGTTATATACAATGTATGTATGGAAAGACAGCTTATATACCAACCATGAGAATTATTCTTATACTCTCGTATTTATAATAAGGAGAAATTACGAAAATTACGGATGATATGCATATTATACCATATAATAATATAGCTGCATTACTATGCACTGTAATATTAAATTCATTTCGTGATCTACTAGAAATTCCTAACAATTTCTATATATATTATACAAAATCAACATAATTGTACAAGACAGCTTCAATCTTTAAACCATCACTTTACTTTACAAAACAACTTTTTTACACTAATTAACATTCATCTATTTAATCGATTCTCTCAATTTAATTGATCGCAACTTTCTTCTTCTTCTTCGCTTTACAAACACGATACAACTTAATTATATTTTCTAAATAATAAATTATAAAACAAAAAATTTGCCGAAAGAAATTTATTATCGCACGTGCTGCGCCTGCGCGCACTTTTCGAATTTTTAGCAATTATTATTAAATAATTAAATATAAATATGCGCATGATTTATCTGCAAATTTCGTTGTTGAGTTGCATCAGTTTCGATTTAATACATGTGAGAATAAAATTTGTTTAAATGATTTCGACTACATTATAAAGTATAAGTGTATAATGGAAATTACAAACATATGGAAGTAATTCGAATGAGTCATTAAAATGTAGAAACTTTATTATAAACGAAATCTGGGATTTTTACAAACAAATTTAGTTTAATATGCTATTAAATTAAGATTGTAATTTATGTATAGCAGCGGCTCGAAAAGGGTTTTATGATATCTAAAAGTGTTGACAGTTTGTTGTGAATCCTATACACTACATATACGAATTAAAAATAGCAATTTCGATTAATTGACGCTTAAATTTAATGAGTTACGTTTCCTAATGCCTCGTCTTCTTTTCCGATAGATAGAGCAGTGACGTGGTGGCGTAGCTCAAAAGAAGGTACTGAATGATTGATTTGGTGGATAAATAAAGGATGCCTAATGACGGAGTGTGTGCCTGCGAGATCTTATAATAGCTAATCATCATATGACAGTCTAGTTTTGTTTTTCTGGCTCGCATCTAAAGAATGCCATAATGATTTATTTAATTTTAGCGTTTGTCCGTAGATTATGATTTCAAATTCTATTTTCGATTCAGTAATTATACTTGATGCGTTCTCAAAACAAATGTGTTCAATCTACGATATGTCAAAGATATTTACTTCCAGATTTCTATCCACTAAATCAAATCCATCTACCATTTAATTACTTTTTTTCCATCTGCTCCATTTTTGTTCTTTATTTGAATTGAACAGCAATTAATTAACTCGGTTCTATTTTGTTGGGCAATTCACGATTTTTAATACGGTAATGAACGATGTAACATTAGAGGGCACTTTTTAAGAGTTATTGGATTTCGGCCAAAATGTTTATAAACTCAAATCGCTATTTGACATAATGTGTCTGTTTTGCGAAATCCGATTAAAATATGTTCAGCACAAATTACCATTTTTTTTAATTTATAATGGAAATATAAAGTTTATTTAATTAATGTGTAAAAGTTTTTTTTTTTTTAATTGCATAGATTTTTTGTAATAATGATTTTAGAAACTTGCGATATTTTAAATTTTCGGAAAACGCGCTTCTAGCGCGCATGTCCACTGACGTCACATATAGCCTCCAAACAAGGAGTGTTTTTATTTTGTTTCTCTTTTTAATTGACAAGATAAAAAGAGAGGTGAGATAAAAGCGAACCTTGTTTGGAGACTAATGAAATTTTTTGTTTGTGAAGACGCATTAATTGAATTTATTCTAATTTTTGTATTTTTTGACTTGCAGGAACCCCAATAAATAGACTGCCAATAATGGCAAAATCAGTCCTTGATCTCTACGAACTTTATAATTTAGTAATAGCACGAGGTGGACTGGTGGATGTGATCAACAAAAAACTGTGGCAAGAAATCATTAAAGGACTTCATCTTCCATCTTCAATTACATCGGCTGCTTTCACATTAAGAACACAGTGAGTTAAAAATATTTTCTATACTGATATTAATTTATTGATGGACGCATTGCATTGTGGTGGTGTAAGTGCAACAACGTGAATTTGAAACCAGTTTAAGCATATTTTATTATCCATATACAAGTTTTTGATTTATTGGCGCATTATATGCACCTACAACTAAATTATTCAATGGCAAATGCAATTATTTCTACACGTTTCAAAGTCGAATGTTTGGAGTAAAAAGGGAGGAGAAGTGCAAAAAAGTGCAATAATAAATATTTAATTGCAATTAGCCCATAAATCATTAACGCGCTATGCACACATACATAATCAGAAATTATTAATGGCTTTATTAATATTTCAATATCAAACTCTGCTTGATTCCATTGGAAAAGTGAAAAAACAATCTTTCAAAATATCAACGAGCTCGTCGCATTTCTTCTTCCATAAATTAAACCTAAAACAAGTTGTACTAATTTTTAATGGTGTCTCATTCAATAGGAATATGTATAGTTGGCATCAAATCGAAAATTTCACAAAAACCTGACAGATGACACTTGCTTGTATTAAAATAAATGATTGTGTCTAATTTGGGATCAAGGAATTGTGTCTCTATGACGAATGGCCCTATTTTGCAACGGATCGGATTCATTCTGCTTTATTATGTTACTTTTTAATAAATAAACAAACATTTTTCAAAAATAACTCTTTCGCAAAATTTTATAATTGACATTTTTATTTCAGATACATGAAATATTTATACCCGTACGAATGCGACAAACGCCGATTAAGCACCCCAGCCGAATTACAAGCAGCGATCGACGGAAATCGCAGAGAAGGCAGACGCAGCAGTTACGGCCAATACGACTCAATCCAAAGATCTCCAAATCCAAGCCATCAAATGTCACCATTATCACTAGTGTCCCAACAGCAACAGCAGCAGATTGCGCGCATGAATTCGGTGATGAGTGGCGGTTTGAATCTGCACAACGGTGCGCATCATCCCAGCCATCCGCAACCACTCGGCCAACCCTTAAACGGTGGCCCTTTGCCCGGTTTAGCACCGAGCGAGTTCGAAGCGAGGATGATGGAGTACGTTAAATTATTGAATAAGGAAATCCGCAGTTCGGCAGCTACGCCACCAAGACATGGTGGTGATGTTAGTCCACCGAATGATACTTCACCGTTGAACCATCTGGAGATGTCGCGGATCACGTTGTGGAATCTGTACAATAATAATCAACCGCCAGTCGAACCGCAGAAGGAGCCGATGAATTTATCTGAGAGTGTACAAATTAAGCGGGAACCGGAATCAAGGGAGTCACCACCACCGGCGAAGAAGGTCCATAAGGATGATGAGGACTCGCCGAAAATCCTGTCGCCTTCCACACATATTAAAATTAACAGTCGAGGTAAAAACAAAGTCGATTTTGAAAAACTTTTGGAGAAATTTTCTAAATTTTAAATATTTTTTGAATTTATTTTTTATTTTGAACAAATTTTGAGAAATGATTTACATTTTTAATTTTTTTTGAAAAGATTTTTAGATTTTGAATAACTTTTTGAGAAAATCTCTAAATTTTGAACTTTTTTTACATAAAAAACTTTTTGTTTTTAGCGAATTTATAATATTTTAGTCAAAAATGCCTAAAAAAAAAAATTCGAAATTTTTTTAAAAAAAATTTTACTTTTGAAAATATTCATTATTCTTACCCCATTCTCATGTTTATCATCCCCGGTGATTATAGGGGAATGACAGACATGATTGCATATAAATAAATGCGTAACAAAATTGATTGATGATTGTTGTAAAATTAATGAATCGATTCCGATGTTAATAAACATTTCGATGTCGTTTGAAAACGCAAATTAACTGGTTAAATGATGCAAATGATTAATGGTGGCGTGGTATTTTTTCTTGTTGCAGGGGACGCCCGGAATGGTGACAACTCCCTTGTGGTGAGCATGGAGCTGAATGGTATTACATACCAAGGGGTTCTATTTGCACAAAGTTCACCTTCGAGTGGTCGAACAGCGATCGCTTCTTAAGACAGCTAGTTATTTGTTTTAGTCTACCGATTTAGTTGTTAAGTGTTTCCGACAATAGATGGCGCGTTGTGTTTCTCGTTCTCGCCGCATCAAGTACCGCCCCCCACCCCCCAATTCAATAATATTCATTACTAATTTGAAAAACTAGATTTTTTTATATTTATTTTTTTATTGTTTCCTGAGTGTTTTTGCGCATCTAGTGGAGTGTGTTATGTATAGAAACTATATGTATGCACAAAATATTTATATAGATTTTTAATATACATAAAACTAAGTTGAAAAGACTTTTATACTACTATGTTTGCAATTCGTTACTGAATTATTGCATCAATGTGATTCGTTTTTCGTAATGAAGTTGTAGCGTTTAGATGTTAAGGCCAGTTTACTATTTTTCTATTTCAATTTTCAAATCACATTTTCCTGTCGAAGTTAATTTAGAAAATCCACCAAAAAAAAGAAGAAGAAATTGAATGAAAATATGAATTGTAATTTATTGTTTGAGCAAAACGTATTTATTTTTAGTAACCATTCTTTTTATATAAGCATTGTAAATAGTATATAAATAGTAAAGCAGTATTTTAGTAGTAGTTGTGTGTTACATATTATTGAAGTATATGATTTTTTGTATATCTGCCAAAAGACTGTTATTTTATGATTTTATTATATACATTTTTTTTGTGACTTGAAGAATAATTTTTAATTATTTATTAAGCAAACTTAGTGTATTTATATATAAAATTAATGAAAAGTAATTATGTAGCAATACTAGATTTTAAGTAAAAAAAGTATGTAGACAAAAAATGAATATGTATTATATAATTGTTCCAAAAGTGTAGTATTATATTTAAATCACTCATTAATAAACGAAAATTTGTTGCTCTCGAAATTTCTTTCAAAACAAAAAAGAAAAATTAATATAAATGTTTTTAAAAAAAAAATATACACCGAATTAATTATTTTTTGATCTGATTGTCTCAGGGAATACTATTCGATGAAAGAAAAAGAAAGACGTTTATATTCCTGTTTATAATTTGTGTTCTTGTTTGGTTAATATTTATGTTATTATATTATAGTGGACAAAAACTTATTTTTTAAAAGCATTTTCATCATAATATATTTTATTGCTGTAAATATGATTTTATTCATTAAACATACTCAGTGATTATATTTTTTGTCTTAATTATCCTATGCGACTAGATTTGATTTTCCCGCTCCATAATAAATTATACAACTTTTATTTGGTTTGACTTGCGCAGTAATAGCTACATGGTTTTGCAGTTATTTTATCAAATATGGTTGCAGAATATATGCAACATTGTATTATTGGTTGCCTAACTTCAATGCTTTACTTTTTTGAACTATTTGAATACCACTAGTGCGCTCTAGTAGGAAATTACTGAACTATTTGCATATTGTATTATTAGTTGCCTAACTGTTATACAGTGTGTGGCCACAGATAAGGTGGTGTGGCATAATAATTAATTATATTTAAGATTTGTATCATTTACAAAAATATCACACATTTAATTTCATTAATAAATCTCATTTTTATTGTAAAATATAATATATAGCAATAATTATTATCAATCACAGTCGTTAGTTTAAAATTACAATTGTTAAATGAAAGAATCAAACTCGAATATATAGTTCAAAATATCTATTAATTTCAAGCACTTATCCAAATAAAAATGATCGAATTGAATGCACCCGTTCTGTCGTACAGTCTGATCAAGAATCATCCCGTCTTCTTCCTTTTGAGTATATTTGCTCTTTCCAACGCTAGGTGGCACGACGAAACTTATACTATAGCTTATATTATGAACCGATAGATGGCTTGGCGTGGTGCCAAATTCAAATATGGAGAATTATTTCTAACACGTCCATCCTGACTCATCGATGTCCTCATCGACTGTGATCTAGTTAGTAAAGGTACTGACATAACCTAAAACAGAATTATAATCAAAAGTTCGGCTTTCCTGACCCAAGCTGCATTAATTTAACAGATCAGGACGAACTTCAATCTTCAACAGATAAAAGTACCCAATTTCAATTTGACGAATGAAAACACCCAAATTTCAAATGACAGATGCAAAACACCCAATTCAAATTGTCAGATGTAAAACACCCAATTTAAACTGACAGATGAAAAACACCCAATTCAAACTGACAGATGAAAAACACCCAAATTTCAAATTCACAGATGTAAAACACCCTATTTGAAAATGGCAGATGCAAAACACCCAACTTAGCCACAGCGACTCAACAATTTTTGCAACCTAATCGCTTTCGTGCCAAACCATGAAAGGAATCATTCGTTCGGCTGCATAAACACCACTATAGTGTTTTTGGGTTCTACATGAGCCTGGAAGATCGGCCACTTTATACCGATCTCCCTCTAATTTTTCAACGATTCGAAACGGTCCTTTCCGTTTCGGCAAAAGCTTCCTACTTGAACCAGTGCCAACAATTGATGAAATTTCGACCAATACCAAATCATCCACCTCATATTCATGTGGTGACATTCGACACCGATCAAACCGTTCCTTTTGTAGTTTCTGGGACTTGGCAATTCGATCACCAACCTCTCGCCGCAACTTCAGCACATCTATGGTTGGGTCGCTAACAACTTCGTTCAAATTATTACACACGCCGGTTCGGTATCCTAGCAAAATCTCCGTCGGTGTACTTCCCAAAGCAGTATTCACAGAATTATTAATTCCCAGCTGTACATTCAGCAAATTATCATCCCACCTAGTATCATCACAGTTTGCTCCCATAATTGCCAAACTTGACAGGATAGTTCGATTATATCTCTCTACCTGACCATTTCCACGGGGCATCCCAACCGCGTTTTTATGATGATGTATCTTGAATTTATCACAAAAATCAGCAAAAGCTTTGCAATCAAATGAAGTACCACTATCAGTGATAATTCGCATAGGTGGGCCAAATATTTTAATCACGTCTGTCAAACGATCCAAGACAAGTTTACATTTGGTACTTTTGTCACCATAGATAAAACAGAATTTTGTGAACGCGTCCACAATAACAAGAACCTGCGTATTACCACTTTTACTTCGGACAAATGGCCCTAGGTGATCCAGATGAATCGTGTGAAAGGGTCGTGGATACTTTGCGATTGGATGTAAAAAGCCCTGTTTTTTTCCACTGGCTGATTTATAGAACATGCAGGGGATACAAGATTGCACATACTTTTGGATAAACCGTCTCATGTGCGCAAACCAGTATTTGGAGGAGATTTGATCATATACCTTTTCCACAGCGAAGTGACCTATATCGTCATGATTCATACGAACGATTTGCCATCGGCAAGCTTTTGGAATGACTGCGCGGGGGCCATGATTCGTTCGTCTATATACCTTTTCTCCTTTACAAATGTAATTTTTAGATATGTCCTTGATACTTGATCCATCAGTTAGAATTTGCTTTATTTCTGCAATTTTCACATCTTGTCGTTGAATTGCCAACAGCCAATCATCGTCTGACACCGTGACTACATTCAAAGTATGATTTTCAAGAGGGGGATTTCTACTCAAGGCATCGACATGATTCATACGATTTCCTGGTCTGTGTGAAATGTCAAAATCGTATTCTTGCAAGGTTAGTGCCCATCGTCCAATTCGTGGATTTAATTCTTTCTTTACAAGCGCTGATCTAACCGAACTGCAATCCGTAAAAATTTTGAAATGAATGCCTAGCAAGTAATGTCGGAAACGTTTGACAGATGATACGATAGCAAGGGTTTCTAGTTCGAACGAATGATATCTTTGTTCGACATTACTAGTATGACGGCTGTAATATCCCACCACACACTCCCTTTCTTGAACCTTCTGTACTAAGATACCACCTAATCCAATACGGCTAGCGTCAGTGTACAACATGGTTTCCCGTTCCGGATGAAACAATGTTAGAACGGGTTCTGTTAATAAGCTATCTTTGAGCGTCTGGAACGCAACACGTTGCTCGTGACCCCAATTCCACTTAGTGTCTTTCTTCAGCAAATTTGTCAAGGGACGTGCTTTTTCGGCAAAATTCTCGACAAATTTGCGGAAATACCCTACCAAGCCAAGAAACTGACGAACCTGATGAATGTTCATAGGACTAGGAAATTGTTCAACCGCTATCAGTTTCTGTGAATTCGGTCTGATTTCATTTCCCGAAACATGATATCCCAAATATTGGATACTAGTCTGAAAGAAATTGCACTTTGCCAAATTTAGTACAACATTATTCTTCCGAAATATCTCTAGAACTCTGACAAGTATTTCAAATCCTTCTTCAACGGTCTTGGACGGTATCAAAATATCATCAAGATATACGATCACCCTAGTAAATCGTAAGTCTCCAAGGACATTATCAATCGCTCTTTGAAATGCGAACGGGGCATTACATAATCCAAAAGGGACTTTTAAATACTCGTATTTTCCATCGGGAGTAATAAATGCAGTACAAGCAATTGAATCATCAGCAACTTTTAACTGATGATAACCACTGAGCATGTCGAGTGACGTGTAGAACTTGAATCCGGATAAGCGATCAATTAACTGTTCAATGCGCGGTAAGGGATAGGAATCACGAACAGTAATCTTGTTTAAGGCTCTATAATCTACACACAGCCGTTGCTGATCGTTTTTCTTGCGCACCAAAAGTGCCGGACTCGAGTACGCGGACTCTGAAGGGCGGATTATTTTACTAGAAAGTAGATCTTCTACAATTGCACGCATAACATCTCGTTCCTTATTTGCCAGAGGAAAAGGGCGATGACTGACCGGAATGTTATTTTGAAGTTTAATGTGCAGTTCGGAATTTGGAATAGTCAGAATGGATTCGGTTTTATTTGAGAAGCAGTCGCGAAATTTTGATAGAACACTATCGAAGACTTGTGATTGGGCAGTTGTAAGAACACCTACGCATATACTTTCGGTAGACTCGACAACAGAATTAATTGCTTTCGTAGAAAGATTTGAAAACGTCAAAATAGTGCCCACGCGAGAATAAGCAATTGAAAGATTTTCAGTGAAGTTCTGACCAACCAATACACTCGTATCTTTCAGGCAATCTTCCACTACATATAAATCGACTTCCAGCTTAACACTATCGATTTCCAACAAGCACCTGACATATTCAGTCACCTTTAATTCATAGCCACCAAAAACAGTCAACTTGACTGGAGCATGCAACCTTAACATTGATAGTTTCAACTTACTCTGAACAGCTTCGCGTGTGATCAAAGAACACTCGCTTCCAAAATCTATGTAAGCGTTCAATACGACTTCATTGACTAAAACAGATTTGTAAAACTTACGGTTCTGGTTTTGATCACTCACAAAATTGATTTTGGTGGCTCTAGCATCTGGAAATGGCTTCTCTTTGTAATCACCTTGCTTGCAATCTCTCGCGCGGTGTCCTTGTTTATGGCATTTGAAGCACATTACTGGATGTGGACAGTCCCGCTTTACATGCCCCGGCTTTTTACAGGCATAACAGATGATTTCACCAGACCTTGCCTGAGGTGCTCCTTTCGACGTATCTGTTGTTGGTAAGCTTGACGACGCTGCTTGCATCCCAATACCTGGCGTTCGGATGTTGTTACTTTTGGAACGTGCTAGCGGATTGACTTTATAAGTGTTCAAAAATCCCGCCAACTTTGTCGCATTCTTGAAACCCATTCCACGAACGGTGAGCTTCAAAGAGTCTGGTTGCAAATCTCCCACAATTAAACTAACTTCATCCAGCCCGGACAGATTCAATTCCATTTTTCGAATCGCTGCTAATTTGTCGAAACAGTAAGTTGACAGATTCTGACCTGGATTTGGTTGTATTGCTTGCATATTGGCGACAAGAGCATGCAGATCTCGGGTAGACGAAAAAGTTTCACGGAGTATTGTTTTCCACTCGTCCCATGTAGTGGGCACATGTAATAGACTGTTGTACCAAGTCGTAGCATTGCCACACAATTTATTTGCCGTAACATGACAAACATAGCGATCGCTCCACTGGTGTAATTTCAGCAAATCGTCCAAACGCCCAATCCAACGAGTCACATCATCCGTAGCGGGATCAAACTTTGGTATATCACGGTCGTGAATTGACACGGTGTATTTTGAGTCGCCGGATCTCATGATCTGTTGGAACATTTCGGGAGTGAGTATTAAATTCGTGTTACTCACTGTGGACTGCATTCTGCTGCTGCTCGGTCCAGGCGCATCAACACTTTCTACTGAGGCCGGCGGTACTTCTCGATTGGCGTCGCTGCCTTGACCAGAAGAATTATAGAAATGCCGTTTACCTCGGTAGTCTTGCGCTTCGTCTGAATCTGATTCGTCTGACCAACCTCTTTTCCTCATTGTTTGTTCACCCACGAACGATACAGTAAAAAAAATGCGTCCAAATCTCGTACACGTGGTTAACCTCAATTTGATTTTTTCTTTCTTCTCGTCGATAGCACGTATGGGTTATTAATTTTAGATTTATCCCACTTCTGATGTTAAATGAAAGAATCAAACTCGAATATATAGTTCAAAATATCTATTAATTTCAAGCACTTATCCAAATAAAAATGATCGAATTGAATGCACCCGTTCTGTCGTACAGTCTGATCAAGAATCATCCCGTCTTCTTCCTTTTGAGTATATTTGCTCTTTCCAACGCTAGGTGGCACGACGAAACTTATACTATAGCTTATATTATGAACCGATAGATGGCTTGGCGTGGTGCCAAATTCAAATATGGAGAATTATTTCTAACACAATTTATATAAATTATTCTAGTAAAACTTAAATATTACAAAAATAACACAAAAAATAACAAAAATAAATTCACCTAATTCTTATATCCTCTTTTCCAAACTGTATCTTTCAAATAAGCCAACTGATCGCCACTTATCAAATACTCCACTAAATCGGTAAAACCCAATTCGCTCGCAATGCGATATTTCGTATGAACCGAAGGCAGTTTCGTCAAAATATACTTCATACAATTCAATTCCATTGGCGTATTTATATTATTACTTAAAAACTTTCGCGAAATATCGTTTACTAAGGCATCAGTGAGTGTGAGATGTTGAAGGAAGCCATCCAAGTAGATTTTGTTGTTTTGAATGATGCACTGTTCGAATAGCACCGTCGCCCAATCGGCCGTATAATTATACGCCTCGATTAAAATGTGGCTCTGCTCAAACCTAAAACATTTTGTTTTTAATTAGTATTTAAGAAGACGTCAAATACTTACGTAAGTTGGGTTGAAATTAACGAAGCAATCTGCAAATTATTCAAGTTAAGAATACAATTCGTGGACGCGTTCTGATTGGACGACACATTTCTTAAGAGCGACAATTGTAAGGCCAATAGCTCCGCTTGCTTCGCCGCATTCATCGCCTTCGCCAATTTCTCTCCTTGCAAATGGAACTCAGTCGCATGCGTATAATTCTCCATCGCCTAAAATCAAAATTAGTCTTTCCTCGCAGAAAACTTTACGACTTACTTTATTCAAACAAATCCGAGTGCCGTCCGAATTCGAAACAAGCACAAACGCTTCCACGTCGGGATTGAGCTTATTATTTTGCATTTCCAGCTTGGAAATGGCAATCAAGTTCTTAATCACACTTTGCGCTTCGCGCTCCCACAATAACGCGACTTCCGAGAATAACGCAAAGTGTAAAGCGACTAGTTTGTACAACTCCTTATTATCCGGACAATGTTTCTTCAAATATTCCAAAAGCGCTATTTTCAATCCGTTGTCTTTGCGCGATCCTTTACGCAGCAAAAACTCAAACTGATCGTTTTCCTTTAGGATATGAAACACGTAGTTCATCTCGGTGTAACGCGCCACGCCAGTCAACAATCGCACGATAAGTTTCCAGCTCCTTACCGTTAATAAATGTGCAATCACTGTTTGGCATTTTTTCAGGATGGTCGAGATGCCTTTCATGTTACAATCGGCGGTGAAGCAATCGTGTGCGGCGATCAACAAAAAAGTGACGAGTGCCAATTCGCTGATTTTAAAATCCGTGCTAGTCGTGGCTTGGATTTTATGCAACGCACTGGCGTACGCGTAGATTTTGTAACCCAAAATTGAGCAGTTGTCCTGGAGAAGTTGCAACACCAAGTTGAAGTCTTGGTCCACATTCAAATCCCACAGAATGTAATTGTCGGTTTTCGAGCGGATGTAATACGTGGTGGCGTTTACGATTTCCTCACACAGAAAATCAGCAATCTAAAAACATTATTTATTATCGAAAATAATAAAAAGCGACAAATATTCACCTCATCCTTGGACCATTGATAGACATGGATAAAATCGTGCACCACTTCCAACTTGTTCATACAATCGTCCTCCAACGAATCCTTCAACATCTTCATATTATCGTTATTCGACACCACCACATGATACGGAATCTCAATATTAATACTGATGCGGTAAATCATCAAAATCTTATGCGCCAATTCGCACCCATGCGTCAGTTTCTCCGACAACGTTTGCAAAATCGCCAAGGTGTCATGTATCGGTGCATCCACTGCATCCAGTGCATTCTGCATCGCATTAGCCGGCGAATGCGAAGCGGAGCTGAAACTCGACAAGCGAGTCGACAGATAAGTGCGACGATTGCTTAACCGGCGAAAATTCGCACCCTTGCTCAAGAGAATGCGTTGCTCGGTGTTTAAATTGTATGGCAAGATTGTGCCTTCGGCTAAGCGGAAGCATAACTTCAAAATATCCAAATCGGCGTCTTGTAAGTTGAACATTTTCTCGAGCTTCAAAGCTAACGCGAAATTCTCTTTATTCAAAGCAGTTTGTAGCAGATTTTGTAAGCGAGTTGTGACGTCAGGATTGAGGTCGTCGCCGCAGACTGCGAGTTCCTCGATCGTGTGCTCCGCTTCCTTAAATAAGAACCCGCTCTGCTTAGCATTAAGATGGTCCAAATCCTTCTGCTTGTCATCGTCAAGACTCACATACACGATCCACATTTTCATCTCCAATTCGTAGCGGTTTGAAAGCTGGTACTTCAACGACCACTCGTACGAAAACTTAAGTAACATATACTTTTCGTAGTGGCTTTCAAGTGCGTCCAAGCAATTCAGATAAAAATCGATAACGCAATCCGCGGTTATTTTGTAATCGATAAAATCGTTATTGCATTTCGTCCAGAAGCTAATCGCATCATTCGCACTTCGATTGCCAAACTTGTACTGCCACTGTTTAATTAAAATTAAATCCAACGGTAGATTTTCAATTTGCGCTATTTTTAGCGCGGACTCGAAAAGCTCGCTTTCGAGCAGACTATTAATGCATTCAATGATCGGCTTGCGATTGTTGCGCACATCGAACGCTTCGCTTAAATCGAACTTGAGATTGCATTTCGACTGATGGATTATTTGCAGTATTTCGAGCATGCTCTTGAAATTCGGGCATTCGATCGAAAAGTAATCGGGCAGTTGGATTTTGCATATACTATCCAGGAATATGATTTTGTTGTACAATGAATAGCAGTTGTTGTTGAGGGCGGACGTGAGTAGTACAAGTGCGGTGTTTTCAATCCATAATTTGTTACTTAAGTAAGTCATTTCGTGGTCGGTGGTTGTAATCACGCTGATGCGGCGGCTTTTATGCAATGCAGTTTTGAAAGCGTCCAGTTTCGATTTTAGGGGAAGTATGTCGAAGTGCATTGCGATGCACATGTTGAGGAATTCGAGGAATAGTTTTAGTGGATTGTCCTGGAAATTTAATTTTGATTAATTAAAAACAAATTGATTTTTTTACTCACCGGCAGAAAAATTTCGAAGCTATTCAACAAAGCGACCGGAAACTGCCTCTCCATGCAACAATTCAACAAACTCATAACCGAGTTCGCACAAATCGAAATCGATTCAAAATTCGAGTAAGTTTCGGTAATTTCGGTAGAAACCGCCAACCAAGTCAACCAATTAGTAACAACGGAATCGGGCTACAACACAAAACCAATTAACTTCCCACAAACAAAAACAAATATACCAACCTCATAACTAGTAGCAAAAATCGCCAGCAGGGGAACCCGATAAAGTTGGCACGCATGTAAAAGCGCGCGCGGCGGATCCGTACTATTATGACACCGAATCAACGTCTGCAACAACGTCGCTTTCGTATTCAAAAGATCAATTTCCAAAAAATCCGAACCAGTCGAACTATGTCCACTGCCAAAACTGGATTGCGATGCAATGCTCGATATCAACGAGTCGCTATTCAGACTTAACGCATCGATATTTTTCCGCACTCCAATCCGCGATAGGAAATACTTGCGCGAGTCGCGTTCGCGCATCATCGTATGCTGCTCGTTCGCCTGAATCTCGTGCACAACGCTATGATTGACATGTTCAAGTAAATTTGGATTTTTCATCGATTGCGTCACTAACTTAATCTGATCGATCGGATAATTCCGAATTTGAGCGAAAAGCAAAAATGGTAACCACAAGTTATTTGTCGCGCAATGCTTCAGAAATAATTCAGGTAGCTTCAAGTTATAAATTGTACTGTATTTCATCACAATTTCGTATGTCTGAATGGAATCTACTAATTCAGCGCCAGTGCTCAGCAAATTGGCGCCGATTTTCTCAACTAAAACGCTCTCTAAAGCATTTTGAATGGCATAGGGTTCGTTTACGCTTATAAATAAATTGAAAATCTCGCTTTGCGTCCAGCCAGATTGCCCCAAAAAATTCGCAGCACTCACACTGACCCGAACAAACTCCGAACTGACGCCCAGCAGTTCCAGGAAAGTGATTGCACTTGCTGCGATTTCGTTGCAAGAATAATTGCGTAAAGCTAGCTTGTAAGTTTTCTTCGAGGCTTGGTCTAAATCCTCGCTTCGAATGCTTTGGTTAACCGTCAATTGGTTAATTATGAACCATTTGCAGGCAATACTCGGTCGCGATTGTTTAACATAAAATAAATAATTAACTTTCTTCGAGTAACCGAAATTCGAACTGATTGAACTAGAATTAAAATGTGGCATTTCGAGTTCGGAATTAAATTGGAATGCAAAAATGTCCCCGATATCGATCGAGACGTGTTTCTCGAGTAGTTGGTAGAAACTGGAGCGATTTTCTATGGGCTTAAACGCAAAGTTTTTGACTAGTGGAAGTTTGCTTAAAACACCTTCAATTGCATTGCTCAGGTTTAAGTCTTTTATTTGCAAGTGACTGTTTTGAATCACTGCGGAAAAAGTGGTTTCTTTGGTAAAAAATATTAAAGCTAAAAATATAAGGACGTTATCACTAAAATAAATACTAAAATCTTTCGCTAAAAACTTGGACACTAAAAGTAGATTATCACGTAGAATAGACTCATCAAAATTCGAAATAAGATATTTGAAATTTTCGATCAGTTCGAGATGAATGGATTGAATTGATTTAGTTATCGGACTTAAATTACATTGACCTAGATAGACATTTAAAATTGTGTAAAATTCATTATCTAAACAATAACTTATAAATAAATTGGTAAAATTATCAATGCTAATATTCGCAGAAGTGTAGGACAGTATTTTAAAAATGTTCACAATATTATCGGAATTATTGAGTCGTTTTAAAATGTTTAAAAAATTATTATTGTCACATTCGCTAAAAATGCCAAATTTACTGAACTCGTTTAAGACAATGTTGCGTGTATTGGCCGAAGAATCGAAATTGTTTAATAAGTTTAGCATGTCATTTGAAATGTCGAAGAGAGTAAAGATTTTTACTAAATTTTCAGACAGACCGTAATCGGTTAAGCTTTGATTGTACTTAATATTAATCCAGTTAATTAGCAGTTTTGTGTCATTGTAAATTAGGAGTTGCTTCCACAGTACTTCCGGGTTTAAAAAAGGTTCCAATAGAATATCTGAACAAAAAAAAAATTCAAAAATTTTCACAATTTTTTTTTTTTTCAAAAATATTTTCAGAAATTTGTATTATCTTCAATTTAATACTAAAACTTGTAATTACGTCAGTTAGTTTGGAAATAATCGCAAATTAAAATAACTGGGCTAGCTAAGTATGCAACCAACAATACACACTTTTCAAAAATCCCAAATTACAAATGGTTATTTGTCATAAAATCCAATTAAACACTTACCATGTGTGCGCAGAAACAGCTTAGCCGAAATCTCAAACTTCCACTGATCCGTCTGACTATTCAAACACAGAATACTCTCTTGCGACAATTTGTACTTTGAAATGAGAACGTTATTCCTTAAAATTAAATCCAACAGATGCCACAACTGCTTCATCAATTCACTCAACACCTCCAACTTGATCAAATGATTTCCAATATACTCCCGCAAATCCTTCTTAGCCGTCACATAGAAAATGCGATTCAACTCGTCAATCGGATCGAATCCCACATTCTTAAGTACATGTGTAGCTCGGAAAATCTGCTGCCGCTCCAACAACTCATCGACCCACAGCATCACTTCCTGCGTGAAGTACAATTCGGCATCGTTGATTTGGATTTTCCGTCTCGATTTTAGGAACAGCTTGACGAGCTCGATGTGCAAACCTTTCGCGGCCGCTTCGCGAGCCACTTCTCGATCGCCCTTGCAACTCCAACCCAACCACACTAAGTGTAGGTCTTTGCTTAAATTTGGGGGTGGATTTGGTTTGAAATACTATGTGCAAAAAGTGTTAAGTATTTAATTACAGTAAACATATATTTTGTTTTACCAAGTAGTCTTCTTTCGAATCCATGGTGATGACTAATGATGCTAATCATTTGTTGCTTAGACTAGGTTCATATTGCAGAAGTATAAAAATTGATTGTTTATCAATAGCAGCACATGACATTATTATTATTAGTCTTTATTGTTTTTGTTTGCTTCAATGTAACCTCAATTAAACTTTGTACCTTTTAATCAATGTTCCAATATGCTATTTGTTTGTTTGTGTTTAGTTTATTGGAGTGCTTTCAACATCGCATTGCATTTTGTTTTGCCAAAATTGGTTTACATTTCAGTTTTTTTTAAGTGGCTCTGAAAAAACAGCTGACGAATCTGACAGAAGTAGAACTGTCATCCCTGTATATATGTATTTTGGGTTGCCTATAATTAATATTAAATTATAAAATATACGTAAAATACAATGATTTAGAAATATTTAAATTAATTAAATAAAACTTCGTATTAATAATATTGCAATTGCAATTTTAATTTAAATTATATATTATTCATAATAATAAAACGTGATATCCCTGATAGTACCTAACTTCAGAGTAGTATATCTTCTTCAGCCTGTCAGGTCAGGCGAAATGTCAAATATAAAATGAAGTACACAGGAGTGGCAAATATCGATATTTGCCATTAATTTCATATTTAAAAAAAGTATTTAAACGAAAAACGAAGCATAAGAGCAACAATTCAAATGGCAGGTGAGGCGAGTCACAAAAAGAAGGGCAAACTATCAAGACAAGAATCGAATCGATCTGGTAAAGACACGGAAGTGGATGTTGATCACAGACCGATTGCTGGAGCTAGCAATCAAGATAAACCACGAAGTGGTGCTCGAATTTACAAAATTGTCGTACTAGGCGACGGCGGAGTTGGAAAATCTGGTAAGTTAACAGTTATTTTGAGAGGTAAACTTTTGCGAAATTTTGTGTACATTCTGTCGGAGACGTTCGTTAATGTTCGTAATTTTATCGCTAATCTTCGTAAACTTTCGAAATTACACTTCTCAGTTATTAATGAGTCCGAAACCTGTTGCAGCTGTTACTCTCCAGTTTGTTAGTCACAGTTTTCTGGAATACCATGATCCTACTATCGGTAAGTCAAATTTATTAACCAAAATGAGCGATAGTTAATTCAAGTCGTTTTGTAGAGGATTCGTACCAACAACAAGCCGTAATTGACGGCGAACCCGCATTACTTGACATACTCGACACGGCAGGCCAAGTTGAATTCACGGCGATGCGCGACCAATACATGCGATGCGGCGAAGGTTTCCTCATTTGCTACAGCGTGACAGACCGACACAGTTTCCAAGAAGCATTGGAATACCGGAAACTGATTCAAAAAGTGCGCGTTTCTGAGGATACGCCACTAGTGCTCGTCGGCAACAAGTTCGACTTGCAAATGCAGCGGAAAGTGACAACTGAAGAAGGTAAAACGTTGGCGAGACAATTTGGTTGTCCGTTTTATGAGACGTCGGCCGCTTTGCGCACGTATGTGGACGACGCTTTCCATACGCTCGTGCGTGAGATTCGGTTGAAAGAGCGGGAGAAATGTGTGATGAGTAGCGAGCGAAAGCCGCATCGACATAGCAAATGGTGGCGGTTGCGGAGCATTTTTGCTTTGGTTTTCAAACGAAGACGACAAACGAATTATGCGACTTGAAGGTTTAGTTTGTAATTTTTCGGTTAAGCTGAAAACCACAATAGTATTTTTATGTATTGGTTTATTGATATGCAATTTTTAAACTGCCAACATTTCTTTAATGTAAGTCTCTTATCGCCATGTCTTTCGTCGTTACGATTAGTCTTAACAATTACATTTTAGTGTTAATGTATAGATGATGTTGCAATGGTTTATTTCGCTAAGCGAATTATTACTTTTTCGATATTTTATTCAGTATTTTGATAAATGTGCCAGGAAGAGGCTTTAAAAATCGACCTTTTCTGATCAGTAGTACCTGTAATTGTTCATTCTAAGCTTAATTTATCCAAACTGCAGTTCGTTTGCAGTCTAATTGTATTATAACGTAGTCGGATGGGATTTGCTCATCGAGTTCGAGTTTTTAAAATTATTTTCTATGAGCATTTTCCATTGTTGGGAAAGTTTCCATCACAAGCACGTGTGTAGTAGTCATAGCCCGAGTTTAAGGGCAATGCTGAATTCTAGTCATTACCACCAGTCTGTATAAAGGATAAAAAAGGAAATTCAAAATATATTTTTGAAAATGTCAGTGACGTGTATGTATAAAAAGAAAGTTGAATGAAATGAAGGGTGCCTTTTATGTGTATTAGTGCCGTGGTATATTCAAGTACAAGATTGTTCGTTCTTAACTCTCATTTTCAAAGAAAAAGCTTGCAATTATTACAACAAAAAGTTCAAAAGCAATAATAAAAATGAGAGCGATTATGATCCATAATCCAATAATTGTGACGCGATGTGCAAAATGTTTATTTATCTAAACATAATTAGCTAATGTGCCATTTTTAAGGACGAAGTAGGGAATTGTTTAATGTGTGGATATTTTTGAAAGATGGACAAACTCTTCTTATAAGTTGTTTGTCGATAAGAAGATTTGCTAATCGAATTAATCACTTGGTAGATGGCAATCAGTGTTGCGATAATGAAAAAGTGGCACATTAATTTACAAATATTAAACATACAAGTTAAGCTAAATTGTACGTAACATTTTTAATAATACGGTAATTATAGTATTATTTTGGGACCATTAAACATTCATTTTACGGAATATGTAACAAAAATTAAAAATAATTTGTACAAAAATTTGTTACCCGAAAATATCTGTTGCCTTTTTCTGCAGATTTCCAAGTGACGATTCTTTTATATTTCGAATGCAAATTATGGCAGAAAAATTGCACCAAAGTAGGAAATAGAGGGGGCGACTGCAAAGTAAACTTAATTTATTTATTTGATTAATTTATCGAATTGAGATTTGTCAAAATAATTCGAATCGAACATAGCAATAGTTTATTGGATTTGCATTTTATTAACTGATGATGTAATATACAATTTTAATAATAAGAATCAATACGCAGCAACAACAACATATAAAAACTCAATCGAATTTTTATTGTAGACTTTTAAACAAGTTTAGAACTGTTTTGACTTGACAAAATCTAAATGTTTTAAACAGGGATTTTATTAAGTTCTGATATTGTATAAATAAAAACCAATCATTTGAGAACGGGTATCTAGTTATATGAAAATTATTGTTAAAATATATTGTAGATTTTTAATGTTCAATAATATTGTGTCTGCAGCTTTAGTCACGTTTTCAAATTATTTTTGATGTGTGATAAATGTCTGATTAATATTAATTTAGTTGCTATTGATTTTATTTGTTGATGAGATTTTTACTTAAAAACGAAAACCAGTTTACAGACTGGCTTTTTCAATAATCGTATTATTTATTTATTATTATTATGATTTTATATATATATTATGAAATAAATATTTATTAATAGAAAAAGCTTTTATTGGCAATTTTCCATTTATTTAAATAATTCGTTAATGTCACTTTTTCTTCCGCGGATGCAAAAATGTGATTTACGGCGTCTAGTGAAATTTCAAATAAATCTGCGTTAGTTCGGTTGAAATATTTGGCAATTAAATGATGTTCTTGAGTGGAGTTGGTGCAAAATACTCCTTTATCATCAGTCTGAAATTAAATTTTATTCGAAATTAAAAATTAATGAACAAAATTTTTTGTCTTACAGATATGGAGAAGGGAAGATTGTTTGTTATCCATTTCTGCACATGGTGGTCTTTGTAGTCTTTTGAAGTGCCACAAATGACATTTGAAGAAATGCAGCATTCTAGAAACAAATTTTTTTTTTTTTTTTAAATTTAATTTTTCTTTAAAAATTTAAATTTTTTATTTTTTTTTAAATTTTTGTTCGACCTATTTAACGGTTTTTTGAAAAAAAATCTTATTACCAATCGGAATTCTTTTTTGCAGATAGACATTCCAGTTTTCACTGTTCTCGTGCAAAAACGTCGCATATAATCGATCAGGTCCAAAATCTAAAATAGCAGCCACTTCTTCATCATTCCTAATTTCAGCGCAATGAATCGCACTGAATAGCTCCACTTGTTTCGCCTGTTTAAACAACTCAGGATCAAAGCAACCGTCTGCTGGATTACCAGATAAATCAATGCCTCTAATTATATCTGGATACTTCGCTTTCATCTTGCAGATTAACCGCAACGATTCCTGCGACGTTTCCGAATCGTGCCGTCTATCCAGCGACAAAATCAATTTTACAACTATGCCGTCTGGATTGCTTTTAATCGCAGATACAACGGCTTCGATGTAATCTTCTTTCGTCATTGTTTCTTCAGCTCGGGGTGTTGTACGCAATTCCAAGTAAATAACGTTATCATCGTGGAACTCTTTTATGACATCTTGAGTGGCAATGTAAACATTTCGAGTGGTGTTTGTGGCGTTCTGAGCTACTTTGAACAATGTAAAAGATTCGTCTAGAGTTCGGGAACTTTTCTGTATGATTGTTGTTAATTTCTGGTAAGATTGAATGGATTCCTCGAGGCATCCTAGTTTTTTTAAAGTGGTGTTACTGAGCGAGCCATTTAGGTGAGCATGCAATTCCTGAAAAATGAAAAGGTTTTTTAAATGGTGAGAATACAATTAAATATTTAATTAATACAATTTTTGGAAGTAATTTACAAAATTCGAGCGACATTCTAACCTTAAAAAAGCGGTTTGAAAACAAAAACGCAGAACCTGTTTCGTTAGAGCATGCGCATAAGCGTTTCTCGGGGGGAAAACTATTTTGCTGACTGACTGACTAGAATTTTGCTGACCAGTGTTCAATTCCACCACGGTTCAAACATTCACTTTTTATTTAAAAAAAAATTGCTGACTAGAGACGATTTCTGTTGAGCTGAATATTCCTGAATGTAGTTGACCAAACTAAACCGCTCGATTTCGACTGACAAACAATGACGTCATATGCTGACTTGGTTTGCGTTTGGTCTGTCAAATCGCAAACTATCTCCGAGTGATGGTTAGCGGTTTGGTTAATATTTTCGTCTCTTTCTAATGTTTTTTCTCTCTCTCTATCATAAAAGTTTGTTATGATATGTTACCTCAAATTTAACGGTGGTAAGTGACAGACCACGGCTGAATAATTGATTTCAGTTGTGATAGATATGACGTAATGGTTTGTTCAAACCATACTTGACCAAACCAACATTTGACAGACCAAACGCTGACTATAGTCAGGAATATTCAGCTCAACAGAAATCGTCTTAGATTAATTTCTTCCAAGATTTTATAAATGCTCTTCCATTAAATGGAAACTGCTTACTTTTAAATATAATATGGATGAATTATTGTTTTTTTTAATAAAATTAAATTTGCGGACCACATTTATTTTGCTGACCAAATATAATTTTGCTGACTAGATTCATTTCTTCCAAGATTTTATAAATGCTCTTCCATTAAATGGAAACTGCTTACTTTTAAATATAATATGGATGAATTATTATTGTTTTTTTTAATAAAATCTTTATATATCTTTCGAACAACGTGTCTATAGCGCTAGATATACTTATATGACACTAACTATATAATGTAAAGAAAAAAGTTACAAAAATTATTTAATAAACTTTATTAATTAATATAAGTAAGTAAACAAAATATTATATCTAGTCGTCATAATAATATGTACATTAAAATTTAAATTATATCCAATTTGTGGCATAAAATGTTTAAATGTAAGCATTTTTTGAAGCATTTTTCATTTAATGGAAGAGCATTTGTAAAATCTTGGAAGAAATGAATCTAGTCAGCAAAATTATATCTGGTCAGCAAAATAAATGTGGTCCGCAAATTTAATTTTATTAAAAAAAAAACAACAATAATTCATCTATATTATATTTAAAAGTAAGCAGTTTCCATTTAATGGACATTTAATGGAAGAGCATTTACAAAATCTTGGAAGAAATTAATCTAGTCAGCAAAACTATTTCAAGTCAGCAAAATTTTTTCTGAAGAAAATGTGGATATTTTAACCGTGGTGGAATTGAACACTGGTCAGTAAAATTCGAGTCAGTCAGTCAGCAAAATAGGTAAACCCGTTTCTCGGTTCTCCAGAAACGTCGTCTTTTTGCGCCATCTATAGGTCAGATGTTATAAATATGGCTGTCATTTTCTATTCGTTTGTGGCTGTCATTTAATTTGACAATTGAAAACTCATTCTTGTTTTAAACTTTGCATTGTCACTGTGATTCTACTGCAAAATTAAATAAAAGAAGCCAAAATGAGTTTAGCCGAACTCTGCCACATGCAAGATTTTGATGCCCCGAAACATTTCAATGAGGAATTGGATCTTTGTCGCAATTTCACCAATAACCTAGAACTTGGGGTACCTCCATTCACAAACGTAAGTTTTTGTCTAAACAACTAACGAAATTTAATGAAATTGTATTATATTGAAGCCGGCTGAAAATCTAGCCCGCTTTACGAAAGACGATGCTGGACGCGACATTAAGATCAACTTTGATCATGGTACCACAACTCTCGGTTTTATGTACCAGGGTGGTGTAGTATTAGCGGTGGATTCTCGAGCCACTGGTGGCCAATTCATCGGCTCACAAACCATGAAGAAAATCGTCGAAATCAACAACTTTTTGCTCGGTAATTATAATTTGTACAAAACCGCACAAAAATCCTAATATGAAATTATTTATGAAACAGGTACTCTGGCTGGAGGTGCCGCTGACTGCGTGTACTGGGACCGTGTACTAGCTAAGCAATGCCGAATGTACGAGCTCCGTAATCGTGAACGCATTTCCGTAGCGGCTGCTTCTAAATTAATGTCGAACATGGTTTACAACTACAAGGGAATGGGTCTTTCAATTGGAATGATGATTGCTGGTTGGGACAAACGAGGACCTCAACTATATTATGTGGATTCAGAAGGCGCACGAACGCCTGGTAAGGTATTCAGCGTTGGATCCGGTTCGGTCTACGCCATCGGTGTTTTGGATTCGGGTTACAAATGGGATTTGACCGATTTGGAAGCTTACGATTTGGGTCGTAGAGCCATCTATCACGCTACACATCGCGATGCTTATTCCGGTGGAATTGTGCGCGTTTATCACATGAAATCAACTGGATGGGTTCATATCGATAATAATGATTGCATGGATTTGCATTATAAATATAAGGCAGAGAAAGAAGATGCAGAGAATCAAGTGTAATTTAATTTAATGTTTTATAATTGCAAAATAAAAGATGTAATTTACATCAATTAAAATGTACATAATTTCGGATCTTTAAAAAAGTTGAGAAATTGCAAATCGATTCATACTTTTTCAAAATTTGTCACCTTAAAATTTAGTGACATTTTTTATTAGTTGTTTTTTTGGTAGACCTGCAAATCCCCAACAATTTGTTGATTTCACTTGACAGTTAATTTTGAGGTTAGCGTGCTTTACTACTGGCAAAATATACAATTTAAACCACTAATAATACAATGGCATCGCAAAATAAGATAATTACAGACATATTTTCACCGTTTCAAGAATATGTTAATCAAGAACAAGACATCAGAGAGGTAGGTTTGCAATCTACTATTAACACTTCCATAAAACTACGACGAACATATTTTAGGACATACGAAAAATTGTAAAAGAAATCGAACGACCTCTGCGAGAAATTGTCACAGTTCTGCAAATAATCCATCACGAAATTAACATCGAGGGCGGTAATTAAACTTGCTCATTGATTTTCACAAAGTGTTTTTTTAATATAATTAATATTTCAGTTCATGAGGCTTGTTTGAAAGCTAGAGAATTGTTCCAAGAAGTGCGTAATGGCTTTATAGCGTTAGACAAAATAGTCCCGAATGGACAATACTACCGATTCCACGACCACTGGAAATTTGCAACTCAACGACTTTGCTTCCTAGCGGCATTAATCGTCTTCATCGAAAAAGGCGTTTTAATTGAACGTGAAACTGTCGCGGAGATTATTGGGGGTATCACTTTCATTGTTATATGCCTTTAAATTAGCTCTAATTTTAATCATACTTTTAGTGGACAAAACCAACAACATCCACTTGGATTTAGAAGACTATCTCATGGGTCTTTTGAATTTAGCTTCCGAACTGGTAAAATCGCAACCAACTAATCCAATTTACGGTATAATTATAAATTTTAATTTCAGTCGCGATATGCTGTGAACTCAGTCACATACGGCGACTTTGAAAAGCCGCTTCAGATCTCCAAATTTGTAGCTGAGTTAAATGCCGGCTTCAGACTATTGAATTTAAAAAACGATTCTTTGCGCAAAAAGTTCGATGCTCTTAAATATGATGTGAAGAAAATTGAAGAAGTCGTTTACGATCTTTCCATTCGTGGTTTAGCTCAAAACAAAAATGCTCCACTTGAAAACGTTGCATCCACAACTGAAGACTCTTAAATTTAAGTTAATATTTGATACTTTATAACTAAAAGTCATAAAAATAATTAATAAAATAGTTTAAGGGTATTAATTTTTGTTTTTATTTTATTTAGTTGAGAAAGTAGATGCTAGGTGTCGCTACAATCGTCGTAGTTAATTGAAGCTTGCGATTCTGCTTTAGAATAAAATTTCAATATATTGTGTAATTATTATCTTGATAAATTAAACCGAATTATTAAGTAATTACGTAGTTATTATTCTATAATACAATTAATTTACATTTTTCTCTATGCCAGTTAAATTATTTTTTTTTATTATTGGTAGATGGCACTGAAAAGCTCCACGTGGTAAAGTCACTAAAGTCACTAGTCACTAGTGACTTTACCACGTGGTTGTCAATTAAAAGTTGTGTTGATTGTTTGTAGATGTCTTTAACTGTGACGTCACTTGCATGCATTTTCTCCACTATCGTCAAATTAAGCAAAACTATTAATTGTCATGCAGAAATGAAAGTGGATTACGAAAAAATCAAGCAAAATGCATCTATCCGGCTAGTTTCCACATAAATCAGGCTGTTTCGCCTGCTTTTATAGTGCATTGTCGCTGTTGCATTTGACAGCGCTAGTCAATTGACGCACTGACTGTTCGTTAGTGTTTCACGTTATTCGTTGTTATTTACGCTTTATTCGTCTGAAACAAAGTTTTCCTTGCTATTTATTTACTTTTCATGCATCAAATTAATAGCAAAACGTGTGATTAGTGGTGTTTTGACAATAAATAGACCGCCCTACTTTTGTGTGCGTAGTCGGCTCGCGCGCAGTGCATGCTCTCAGTAAAAATGTCTGGTGGCATCAGCACAGAGCCGCCATGATGGCTTTCTGTAAAGCACGCTCAGCATGGAAAGTTTCAAAGTTGTTTTATTGTATTTGTGACTGAGTGCGTGTAAATAGAAACAATGGGAACGTACTAGCGATAACAGAGAATCACTTAGTGCCCGTCTCGGACGGCCCGAGCGACGGGAAACACCTTAATTAGCGGTTTTTATGTTGGTCTTGTTCAGTGTTTTGTGCTGTCAACAAAAATGTCTAAGTTATCGTTTAGGGCGCGGGCCCTCGATGCCAGCAAGCCAATGCCTATATTTATGGCTGAGGAACTGCCGGATCTTCCGGATTATTCCGCGATTAACCGGGCAGTTCCTCAAATGCCCTCAGGAATGCAAAAAGAGGAGGAATGTGTAAGTTTCATTATCATTTTACGAGCTACACGTTTGCAATCGCCAAGGGAGCGGCCATGTTGGTTTGGAACCACGCTAACCGGCGAATTCGAATTTTTCGATTTTTATTCACTTTTCTAAGTCAAACTCTCCCTCAAAATGCAAATTGCGATTTATTCGATTCCGGCCAATGTTATTCTTTAGCTGTCATCGCCCCCCAACGCTGTTTGCAAAAAATAACAATCGCAATTTTTTTTATTTGTTGATTTGTTGTTTACTTTTTTGCATGGTTCTTAATTAGCTTGTAATTAATGCAGGAACACCATCTTCAACGAGCAATTGTCGCTGGTCTCATCATTCCAACTCCAGAAGTCACCGATTTGCCCGCCAAGGATTTTTACGATAAAGTTTACCCGGCTAATTACAAACAACCACGACAACTTATTCATATGCAACGTAAGCATTTCATTCATCTATTGCTATTCTAAATTCTTAAGCGAATTGAACAAGACGTTAATTTTGCGATGTACTATCGACGACAGAAAATAGTGGCACCGGGTGTATGTTTAGTTGCATACTTTAATTTTTAATATTAATGAAAATTAATTAGTGGCAATATCAAATGCGGCTGAATTGCTTGCCATCAATTTTTACACTTTTCTGTCGTCGAAAGTAACCGCGGCTTCCGTGAATTTGACAGGTTTTGGAAAAGTTGGTGTGTTGCCTAATTGCCTAGTGGCGCCCCCTTGAAAGCTATTAGTATTTAAAGCGGTTAATTAATTAATATAAAATTAAATTTTAAACAAAATAGAATAATTAATTAACGTTGACTATTGAGTTTTAGCAAATTGAAATATTTAGCGCCAAAAATATGTGTATCAATTTATTTTTCAGTACGGCATATTTTATTTTATTTAAATAGCTAAAATTGAAACAATGACTTTACTTTTCTGATACCGTAGTTTCTAATTGTGGTTTAAGAAATTGTACACGCTTAATTAAACACATCGAACGTTTCGAACGTAGATAAAGTAGAAAGAAACAAAGGAATTCCGTTTTATTCGTTCAATTTGTGCAAACATTTCTGTATTTGTTTTATCATTTTGGCAGGATAAACATGTTTGCAGATGCTTTTCAGTGAAATTTAACCGCACAATTCAATATGAGCCAATCAGTCGTTAATAATATTATTCTTTGATGTTAAATATTGAATCGATTAAGTAGTTTTAAATTTTAATTGCGAATTTAATAAAATAATTAGTAATTTTGAACGAAATTCTATTGATTTTAATTAAAATTGCATCAAATTGTATGCAAAATATTGTGCATGTTTATGCAACCCACAATACTGAGCTTATTTTATCGCCATCTATTATCGGACAGCAAAAACATCTTGAATTAAATCTTAAATGAAATTGCAGCACTCACAATGGAACAAGACATACCGGACTATGACATGGACTCAGACGACGAGCGATGGTTGCAATCGCAAACACCGAAAATTGACCTGAGCCCTTTGAAATTCGAAGAGATGATGGATCGTTTGGAGAAGAGCAGCGGTCAAACTGTTGTCACCCTTACTGAAGCCAAAGGCTTACTGAAAGAGGACGATGATCTCACTATTGCAGTATTCGACTATTGGCTCAACAAACGCCTTAAAACTGTAATTCAATACACCAACATTACTTTCATTGTTTACTAAACATTTGAATTGCAGCAACATCCACTAATCCTAACAGTGAAAACGGAACATCGTGCTGGACAGGCCGCCAACAATCCCTACTTAGCGTTCCGCAGACGTACCGAAAAAATGCAAACGCGCAAAAACCGCAAAAACGACGAAGTCTCCTACGAGAAAATGCTCAAGCTACGTCGCGACCTGTGTCGTGCAGTGACCATGCTCGAGCTCGTCAAACGTCGCGAGAAAATGAAGCGCGAACACGTCCATCTCTCAGTCGAAGTGTTCGAGAAACGATTCCAGTCGAAGGACTTTTCGGGTTCGATCATTGCGGAAGCGTCTGCATTGAAAAGCACTCGACCAGCGTTCACTCCGATTTTCCACAATCACTATACGAACCAGACATGGAGTAATAAGGCTGCGATGAAAGACGAGGCAATCACGCGAAGGGAGAAGCGACCGTACAAGAAGCGCAAGCACAAACCGCCGACGCATTCGAGTCGTGCCGCCGGCAATTTGGGTGGCGCAGGCGGCGCAGATTTGGCGGGATCATCGGACGATGAGACTGTCATGCCGCAATTATCGTCGGAACCGGACGAGCCGGAGGATGAGGGATTGTATGCGTTCAGGCGGAACAAGCAATGCTCCTATCATATGGTGAGACAATATTTTAAACTTAGGCAACCAGTAATACAATTTAAATCTTTGCAGCCGCTACCGCAAGAAGGCAACTGGCCGTGGTGTTCAAAGGAAGACAACGGCTTGGCCGATCGACGATATCGCTTCACGTTGACGTCCCTCTCGAATCCGCGTCGATGTATTGGTTTCGCTCGTCGTCGCGTGGGGCGCGGCGGTCGCATAATTCTCGATCGTGTTGCGACGGATCATGACGACTTCTGGCGCACGCTCGATTTTTCCATCGTCGAGCCCAACAAAAAGGAAGCGGCTGAGCCGAGCAGCGAAGTTGTGAAAGACAGTGAAGTGATGAACGAATTGAGCGACAAGTTAATTGTCAAGAAACGATTGGTCGAGCGATTGACGGCGAATAACTTGTTGCGAAATGAAGATATTAGCAGTGATTTTAGTCATTATAGTAGTTTGCGGACAAGTGTGAGTGAGTGTGATAGTGTTAATGAGATTAAGGAGGAGTTGGTCGATCGGTTGCCGAGTGGAACCGAGCCGAGTGTGGTCGAAGAGGGCGCGACTGCTAGTACAGGTGACGTGCAGCGCACCAAAGAGGAGAAGGAGGAGATGCTGGACTATTTGCGATCGCTTCGCAAGGATTGGTATGAAATTTGCTTTCTAAAAATATTGATTTTGTTTCGATTGAGATCAATATAATTGAGTTGTGGGTTTTTCAGGTTGCATTTTCGGCCGAAGACTCCGCCTCCCGATTACGAGGCACTCTGCCATCTATTGCCAGCCGACGATTACTTTTTCGCACCCAGTGCCAATACCCCATTTTGCATGGAAATTGAGAATCTGGACGAGCCACTTCTCGGTTCGTCGCCGTTCTTAAGCGCTCCGTTCATGTTGGATGGTCTGGACATGGATGTGCCCATCACGGATACGCGGCAAACGATCCTTAATAGTAGTGGTAGTAGCAGTAGTGAGAAGTCGAATGAGAAACATGTGCAAATCGGTCCCAATACGCTTAATAATATTAGTGTTAGTAATAAGAATAGTTGTAATGTTAGTTTGAACGATTGTAGTGTGATTAATGGTATTAGTGAGTGCGACGGTTTTGAGGAACGAACTGCTGGTTGTTCCACGTTTACGGTGACCGATTGCGGGGCGAGTGGGAGCGCGAGCGCGAGTCGGAAGACGATACGATCGAATGCGACAGCGACGAATGCGACTGTGGTATCGGCACCATCCAAATTTCATACGAGTACCTTGACTAGTCCTAAGTATAATAATAGTGTTAGTGAGATGAGGCCGAGGACGACGACGACTGCGGTTGGATTGGCGGAATCGGCTGCGGGAAGCACTAATGGCTTGATTACGCAGTTTGGATTTGATGGTAAGGGATTATTGCTGTATTGTTGGTTGCATACATAACATTTGTTTGAATTTTTTTAGTGCCACCAAACAACAACAGAGCAGCGCCCAGAAACAACAAACTATACGCTTATTCATCACCTAGTTCTGGTGCGGCTGGATTTTCCACAACCGCTACAAGTGGCGCAACCAAACTCAGTCTACACACATCCGCACACACTCTTACTCTAAACAGTCATCATAGGTAATTAAAATTAAGCGAAATAAATTATAATTAAGCTAATTTCGGGGGTGTTTATTCAATTTAGTGCCAATATCTTGGAGATTCCGATCAGCAACGAGCCAGAAAGCAAATTAGTGAGTACGCAACTGACAGAAGGCGCCACTAATGCGGCGAATAGCAAAAAAACCATCGTTCGAAAGAATAATTTAATAATGGAAGTAACATGATGTACATGGCTTTGCCTGATGGTGGGCATGGTTTTCTCTCAATCGATACTATCCGATAGTATTTCGCAGCACGTCGATACAAGTAAAGGAAATTTAATTATATGTATTTAAATAAAAAAAAAAAGGAAATGAAATTTAACTAGAACGGGGTGTAAGTCTTGTTTGTTTGTTCAAAACATGTTGTCGTCGTCGGTTCTATATATTCTATATATATGTATCATTATATAAATATTAATTATCGTTTTATTTTTTTATCAAGATGTTTTTTGCCTAAACTCTAAGCTAAACAAAACAAAAAAAAATAAAATAACCTTTCAGTTGCTTTGAGTGTTTCGATTGGAATTTGGCTGCGATCAAACAATATTTATACTACGTGTCGCAGCACATTTAAAAGGCTGTTTGTTAACAAAAAGAATCGTCGCTCTCTTACTATGTCTTATTAAAATCGTTTGATTCAATGCTATTTTTTTGAATAAAACTTTTGTCCAGATTTAGATTAAAATTCTTGATTGAAAACGAGAAACCGCTGCATTAAGCTTGTTGGGGTTTTCTTCGATTTTTTTTCTGTTGTAAATATTATAGATAAAACAGTATTTTTGTGTACAAAATTGTATATATTATTAATATTAAATAAAAAGTCGTTTTTTTCTCTCGTTAGTTTTTAAGCGCAATTTTCTTTCCTTTTTTGTTTGCTTTGCTGGTCAAAAGTATTATTTCGAAAAATAAAAAAGGGGGAAATTGTAATTTATATTAGAATCAATGGTGCAAGCTAAGTTTCGTTTTAGATTTAAATAATTTTACATTCCTAAATAAAAAAAATAAAAAGATTTTTGTTCGAGTGCATAATTAATGAAAGCTACAAAAAAAAAACTACTAAAAAATTTCGTTTATAAAATATACAAAAAAAATATACATTGTGATCATGTAAAAACATATTTAATGCTAGTGGTTTTGTTAATTGATATGATATTAACAAGACGAAATTGTAAATACATTTGTAATAATAAATCTAAGTGAGAAAAAGATTTAATTAAACATGGCCAACAGTTTTTAATTTTTTTGAGGAATTACTGATTCTAACAAAATTTCCATTTTCAAAACTTCTACTTGTATAGAAAATGTACCATAGGTTTTTTCGATTTGAGGTATTTTTAAATAAAAAATAAAAATGTGCGATTTTTGAATATTATACGGGTCTACATAATATTTATATATATATATATTAAAATAATAATATATATATACGATTGATAAACAAATTAATGAATGATATAAACTTTTTCTGGGTTTTTTCAATTTATAAAAATAGTTAATAACAAAAAAATTGAATGTGAATATTTGTAAATATGTGACTAGTTTATGTGTTAAGAAAAATAAAAATCAAGGTCTGTTTCTTGCAGATTTTTGAATTAACCTGACTTTGCTTTTTTATTCGTCGACGAGCCAATTATTTCCCAACAGAAAAATAAATCATAAATTTAATTACAAATAAAATCCACCTGTTGGGATTTAATTGCAATTATACAAAATATTTTTTTTCAGTTGGCACACATGTAATGTAATTAGTCGAGTTAGGTTGGTACATATGCCACAATTGAAATTTTTCGGTTGTAGTAAATTCAGGTCAGAGTTAACCCCAGTTAGGCTATGTCCAATCGAATGCCCAGACAAAGCCTAGGAGAGGCTACCCCTAAACCATCCACAATGTGAAGCGCAATAGAAAATCAGGCGGCAGACACAAACACACACATACACTTTAATATCGCTAATAAACAAGCCCCACTTGTGTTGAATCTATTTAAGAGTGTTAAATTAAACTCTCCCATACACTGCGATCTATTTAAGCCAATAATAAGACTGCGCTTGTAAAAAGACACACAATCTCGCAAAGATTCCTCACCACTTTCACACTGACCTTGCCAAATCAACGATAAATAATTAATTTAATTTCCAGTGGAAAATTAAATTAACTCATTACTAGATATAGAAAAAGCAGCGTTATGTAAGGAAACGATGCGATGATGACATAACGTAGTGGCGCCTAGAAAACGTTCACGACCCGGATCTACTGAGCGAAATTCGAAAAATGATTAGTAACAATACTGCTGCTGGTCTAGATCAAGTCGGAATCGTTTTTGATTGAGAAGCGCATAGCAACACCAAACACAGGAAAAGCCTGATGATTTGTATCTAGCTGGAGAGAAGAGTTGGATGGCGCCAGGCTGGTTTCTTTTCAACAACCTTGCAAATTATGACGGCCTTCAAGCAGGAATTTCAAGAATGCAACGGGGAATGCCGCCCACTCTGACTTGTTTGTCTCTGTATTTATATCGATGTGATTGAGATACAAAAGAATCAGCAATTAAAATTTTGCAAAAATTTTGTAAAAAAAATTTTAAAAAAATTTCATGGACATTCAGCACTTTTCTGAATGTTATTTTATTCTGAGACACCGTGTACAAAATGCGCATAATATTGTATTTACAACTACGTACCTTGTAAAATGCAGTTACTATTATATTTAATAGGATGGTTGGAAATATTGAAATGAACATAATTGGTAAAGCGTTTGATTAGCAAACCAGAAATTATGCATTGATAATTAATAATAATTCGAATTATTTTTTGGGTATGCAACCAGTAATACACGTATCGGTGTTGCAAGTTGCGTTCAATCTATTAACGTTTGTATTTTTATTATCTAAAATTTATGATACTTAAGTTGAATTATTAATTAAATTTCATTATTTAAGTATTTATTAACGCTATAAAAATTATTTATGATATATTTATTTTAGAATTAAATTACTTATTGCAAGGTAGGCAACTACCTAAACATTTTTGTAACGTGCGTTCATTTTAAATACATATTAATATTATTAATTTCGTTATTTAATTTAGTAATTTATTTTACAATAAATAAAAAACTACTTCGATAATTAACAAATATTATGCTAACCCAAAATAAATATTACATTTAAGTATTTAATTTAAGTATTCGGCAAACTTGCTAATTAAATAAAATATAAACAGTTACTAAAGTTTCTAAAAAAATAATAAATAAATGAAATCCACATAAAAAAACATTTATTAATATTTTCAACAACTAGACTTTAACAATTAAAACTAATCACATACAATTAACTTTTATTATCGTTAATAATTAATTTTTGGAATTTAATTACGTCATAAAGAAGTTTTATAGTTTGGGTAGGCAACCAACCATACATCGACAGTATATGCCTCAATCGTTGCATTCAATCTAATAATTATAATAACAGCCAAAAAAATAAATTTATTCTAACACATTACAATAATAAATAAATATAAATTGCTGTACAAATCAAAATTAATGTTACCTACTTTTATAATTACGATTGAAATTAAACATCTTCCTACCCGAATACGCATACGGATTAACGTCCAACTTATCATACAAATTATACAACTCGGAACTGTCCACTTCGGATCGATCCCATCCCGGCCCTGAACTTGAAACGCCAGGACTTGAATGTCCTAGATGGTAATTACCATTCTTATTCTGATGAATATGGAAATGCACATTTTGCGGCTTTTCCGGCTCATGAGCACCACTTTTAGCCACTGCAAGCTTCGAAGCTAGTCCTCCAGCGTTAAGCACCAGCAAAGTGACCAAGAGGCCTAAGCCTTTCAAGGAGAAGATGGTTAAAAACACGAGAATAGTCATTATAACACCCATCTTGAAGATTACGACGGGCATTAGCATTTTCAGTTTGCGCGCGATGCCGAAACAACGACCTGGAATTTTAGATTTTTAAAATTTTGTGCTAATTTTAAATGTCGGTAATTACCAATAGCTGTTTCTTGGTTTTGTCCCTGCAGCTGAAACCAGGACCAAAAAGTCTTCAGTTTCCTGCCGATCGCTGGTAGCATTTGATTGGTTTGGATGGTAAAAGTTTGAATTTTGGTTTCGTTTCGATTGCTGATGGTAGTGCACGATGATTCTCGCAGCATAAAATGCACGAGAAAAAGCGATGTAATTACTATTAGTTTCATTTTGCTTGCATAATAATAAAATCGACTGAAAAAAACGAAATTAATTATGATATAGTAGTGATGTAAACAAACAAGAAATTATTATTATTTAAAGAAGAATTTAGGTCAGACCCATTTGACAATAATTATATCCGATTCTATGTCATGTTACGTTATTTATAACTATTTTTTTTATGGATGTAGCTCATTTTTTATTCATGACAAAAGAAAGTATTTCGGATTTTCCAAAATTAACATACACTTGCATTTTAATAATACAGGATGTTCGTGGAAGGTGTGCCGATGTTTTGGCGCACCTGTCAGGGACACCCTGTACCTCAATAATTATTAACGGTAAATTATAATTATATAGTCTACACTATCGCACGATACGATATTCCGTTTGGGTTTACCTATTCGTCAGAAATATAAAAAATCTTAGCGATTTCTATTTTCATATTTCACCTCACCTACATTTCGTACTATTGCTTAAAAAGTAACTGATGATTAATCAAAATAATTATACACTTTTCTGAATATTGTTAATTATTTTCTCGCAGCCCAATGGGTGTGAAAACGACATTAGTTTAAGGCATGTAATTTTGGGAACTGATTATAATGATGTGCATGCGCTGGAACAATTATTATTGTTACAATTTAGAACTAGACCATTATTATTTTTTAATAATAAACTAAAGAATATAATTTATTATTATTATAATATATTTATAATAATGTGTAAGCGAACCCAAAAGGAAAAGAAAGTAAATTATTTTTTCTATTTAGAACAGGAAGTTTTGTGGAAGAAAGTACAGCTTGAAATAGCTGGTGAGAAGGACACAGTTGGAGGGGATCAACCCTCAACTGTCAATTAAGGAACTTTATAAAGTGGATTGTTTACATATCAAACAATATTTATTAAAAATGTGTGCATATCTTTATTTTTTTATTATTTTTTAAGATAATATCCAAAAATAAATGCGCCGCAATAAAACAAAAATAGATCGCTTTGAAGTAGGTACTTGAAAGATAATTTAATTTGCTCTAATTTAGCAAAAATACCAAAATTTGTACAATTTTTTTTAAATGAGAGCATACTTAGAAAAGTGACACCTTTACCGCCAGTCCGACTATTTGAATTCAAATAACCATTGAACCGCTATTTACGTATCGTCTAATAAAAATGTAGCACATCCAAATAAAGTATTACAAACCTTCGCTTTTTCTCTTTAATCTAACATAACACAATTCTTCCGCTAATTGTTCAAATATAAATATTGATAGAACTAGAAATAAATGTTTGTTAATTGTATTACTCATGTACAGTACTGACACTGTTCAATTTTCAGTTCCGGTCCAATAATTTCCGCTACAATTCAAAAACATTTTTGGAATTAATTTAAACAAAGTCTATGTAGGTTTACAAGCTCAAAGTTCATACGAAATTGTCGAAAAAGGCTTTCACATTAATAAAATTGCCAGCAATAAATAAAATCACGAATCAAACTCAACAGTTGAATGATTGCATACCTGTGTGCACATTGACTTAAGTATAATGACTCAACTCCTTGAACTTGACCCTTAGTACTCACAACACCAAGAACAATCCACTTAACGGTTAAAATAAATCACTCGACGAAAAACTGCATGCAAGTAGTGTATTTTTGCAAATCAAAACAGGTTGAATTCACACATAATTAAGTTAAGTCCAAGACGCGCGATGTATCAATGACCATGAAACCACATGGTATGATGGTACTACTCTAGACTTGAGGAAGCAAATGACTTAGCGCGTAGTAGTGGGCGAAAAGAAAGGGAACCACAAATGAGTTCTTAGATAATTGCAATTAGCATAATTAGAAGAAATCCTCATCCGATTCATGACCAAAGCAATTTCGAGTAATGCAACCTTGTTTAGTTTTTAATGACGGCTTCAATAGAATTACATCAAATCAAACAATCCAATTTTATAATTAAATATTAAATTGTTTACGAAAATGTCGTCGTCGATTTGAAACTTGCACTAGTCCAGTCTGAAGCATCCTCTTGACCACGATGGAGGGCTACTTGGAGTCCATTCGCAACGAGAGCCAATATGACTACATCAAAGAAATCGAAAACACGACGGAAGCGATCCCATGGCTCTTCGATATCAACATCGAAGACACCAATTGGATCATCACATCATCTTTTATGATTTTTACCATGCAAACTGGTAAATTTTGGTAACTAATCCAATTCAATGTAATAGTACCATGTTGCAGGTTTCGGCATGCTCGAATCTGGTTGCGTCTCCATCAAGAACGAGGTCAACATTATGATGAAGAACGTGGTCGACATCGTACTGGGTGGTACGCCCCATCACTTAACATTGCCAAAATTTAAATTTGTTCCTCCAGGTCTAACGTACTGGATCTTCGGCTTCTCCATGTCATTCGGTCGCAGCAAACTCAACAATGGCTTCATTGCGCTCGGCGATTATTTCATCGATCCACCTTTGAATGACCCACTAAAAGGAGCCATTTACGCGGCTTTCATCTTTCAATTGTCTTTTGCCACCACTGCCACGACGATTGTAAGTGGCGCTATGGCGGAGAGGTGCAATTTCAAAGCGTATTGCATCTTTAGTTTCCTCAACACCGCCATTTATTGCATTCCGGCGGGATGGGTTTGGGGCGAACACGGCTTTTTGAAGAAACTGGGAGCGGTGGATATCGCCGGATCGGGAGCTGTACATTTGATTGGTACTACTTTGCGTTGAAGCGACAAATAGCTGCTGATATTTTGCTTATTGTAGGAGGAAGTGCCGCGATGGCTAGTGCGATGATGCTAGGGCCCAGATTGGGTCGATATGACAATGGGATAGCACCATTGCCGCTTGGTAACCCGGTGAATGCGGTGATGGGATTGTTTGTGCTTTGGTGGGGCTGGTTGGCGTTCAACTCGGGTAGTACTTATGGGGTAACTATTTTTGCATCAATAGAAGGTTTGTCTAAAGGGCGTTTTATTAGTTGAGTGGCGAAAAGTGGCATTATGCAGCTAGAGCTGCCGTGATGACGATGATGTCTACTTTTGGCGGTGGTACTACCAGCATTTTGTACACTTTGATTCGTTTGAACGGGAAAATTGACGCTATCGATATTATTAATGGGATTTTAGGGTCTTTGGTTTCGATTACAGCTGGATGCTTCTTGTATGAAGGTACGGCTGGTACTACTTGTTGTGGTGCAAATTTAATTGTGTATTTACAGCTTGGGAGTCTTTGTTGATCGGTACTATTGGCGCTCTGTTAACATGCGGAGCGATGCCACTTTTTGATAAAGTAAGTACCGGATACTCAAATATTTGCAATTAATATATTTTTGTAGATGGGTATTGATGATCCAGTGGGCGCTAGCGCAGTTCATGGAGTCGCGGGGATTTGGGGGGTTTTAGCTGTGGGGATTTTTGCGCAAAACCCGTATCCATTGGACACCACCAATGGACGAAGTGGCTTAATTAAAGGTACTTTTTAGTAGACTGTCAAAAATATTGTTGCGACTTTTGCGTTTTAGGAGGTGGATGGTACCTTTTAGGCATCCAATCTCTGACTTGCCTATGTCTAGCGCTTTGGGGCATTTGCTCCACGATGACCTTGCTTTGGGGCATCAATAAAATCGTGACCATTCGCATGGAAGTGCAGGAAGAGCTGCTCGGCGCCGACCTGACCGAACATCGCGTGAGGCATGGGAAAGTAAATGTTAATATTTTGATTTATTTCCTTTGTCAAATACGCAATTTTGAGACTAAACAAAGGTTGATGCTAGAAAAGCGTTTTTTCTAGGTAGGTGTGTCCAGGGCATTGTCAGCATTGCGGACTGTCTATGATACCACCGAAATCGATAAGCTAGACGAAGTCGGCGTCAATCCGTCACATAATCTCAAATTGAAGATTGTCAAAAATTTGGCGGTCAGACGACGATACCGGCTGTCAAAAATTTTGAAGAATATCACAGTCAATCGGAATATGGGGATTAATGTGGCGAGGAAATTGTTTCCAAAGCATAATAAGGATAAGGATAATAGTACTAAAAATAGAAGGAATTCTAGTGAGAGTAGTAATGTAGCGAGGTTGCGGGTTAATAATGGTACTAAGGGGAAAAAAGAAGAGACTAAAATGCCGCAAATGGCGTGGATTGATTAAATGCGACGCCATCTTGTATGAACGGATATGACAGACGCACAAAATGGAAGCATGGCTGCCAACTTATTTCGTATCCGTTCGCTATTGTGAATTTAGCTTAATTAATTTAAATTATTTGTTGTTATTATGTTATTTATCTTTTATACATGCAATGTTATTTTGATTAAAGGTCATATACTTTGTTAATTTCATGCAAGAGTTCTCTTCGAAATAAACCAATTTATTTTATTCCACGCAAATATTTAATCATCACATTAACAACCAATTTTTTAAATTTCGAATAGTTCAATAAGATAAACTTAAACTAGATAAGAAACCATAATAAAAGTGCATTTCAAAGGATAAGGTTTAGTATTTGTGATAAATACAATGAACTTGTAAGTACCCATCCATTTTGCTCCCTAAAAAATTAATTGAGTTAAATTTTAGATCCACCATCAATTTCCACGTGGACAAAAATCTGCATTCTAGTAAGTACCAAAATTACCAAACAAAATTATCAATAATCGCCTTTTCCAAAGTCAAAACCGACGATGTCACCCCCGAAACCACCCTAAACACCTATCTAAGAGACATCGCCCACCTAACTGGTACCAAGCGCATGTGCTTGGAAGGTGGTTGCGGATCTTGCGTGGTCTCCGTAGAGGAAATCGACCCAGCTACCAAGCAACGAAAAGTTTTTGCCGTCAACTCAGTGAGTCTCATCCAAAAATTAAGTTAGTAGTACCTTCAAAAATATTTTTTATAGTGCTTGGTATCAATCTACTCATGCCATGGCTGGAAAATCCACACCATCGAAGGAATCGGCGATCCGGTCGTTGGGTACCACAAATTGCAGCACCTCCTAGCGGATAACAATGGTACCCAATGTGGGTTTTGCTCGCCAGGGATGATAATGAACATGTACTCGCTAGCCGAGTCGGGACCGGTAACTAAGGAGCAAATCGAAAACTCGTTTGGTGGGAATATTTGTAGATGTACCGGATACCGTCCGATTTTGGACGCTTTCAAAAAACTGGCTGATATTGAGGACTATTCGCCGTGTTATGATAAAACTGAGTGCAAACAGCAATGTGTGGTACCGTGTACGAATATGGTCAGCTTTGAGGTGAATGGGGCCAAATGGATGAAGGTCTATACGGTAGCGGATTTGATGCAGCTGTTGCGCACAATTTCCGGTACTTATATGTTGGTTGCTGGAAACACCGCTAGAGGTACTACTAGATTTATATAAATTTATTATTGGGTGCTACTTAAATTTTGTTAAAGGTGTTTATAAAGATAAACCGCTTCCCGACAACTACATCGACATAAGTGCAGTTAAGGAGTTAATATCTTGCACGGTACTACCAGATACGGTGGTTTTGGGCGCTAATATGAGTTTAACCAAAACGATGGAGTGCTTTAAGGAAGTTTCAGCAAAAAATCTTAATTTCGCTTATTTATCCAAACTTGCAGATCATATTGATTTGATTGCTAACGTTCCAGTGCGCAATGTAAGCTTAATTAACTTAAATAATTGGGTATTAACTGTTTGGTTGTAGGTGGGTACTTTAGCCGGTAACTTGATGATTAAGCATGGGAACATAGAATTTCCTTCGGATATTTTCTTGATTTTGGAAACGGTTAACGCCACTATACTCATAGGTACTACTACTTTACCAACTACTTTACCGTTTTGCTTCAATATTGCAAGATTTAGCATTTTTTTAATTTTAAGTGGACGCTGATGGGAACGAAACTCGTACCACTCCAGAAGTCTTCCTTAAAGTCGACATGAAGCAAAAATTCATAAAAAACATCATTTTAAACGGCTATGACTCCACTTATAAGTACAGTAGCTTCAAGATCATGCCCAGAGCCCAAAATGCACACGCCCTGGTAAACGCAGGGTTTCTATTTAAGATGAAGGACGATACCGTATCTAAAGCCCGTATTGTCTATGGAGCCATAAATCCTACCTTTGTGCATGCCAAAAGTACGGAAGACATCTTAAAATCCAAAAGCTTATACGACAATAAAGTACTGTTAAAAGCGTTCCAAAGTCTGGATGCCGAACTAAAACCTGACTGGGTACTGCCGGATAGTAGTCCCGAATTTCGCAAGCAACTCGCTATTTCCTTGCTATACAAAGTACGTATTTAGATTCGGTAGTACTACAGTATAGCATTTTTTTGTAGTTTATTTTAAGCGTGGTACCGGATGACAAAATTTCCAGTCGGAATAAAAGTGCAGCTGCTTTGCTGCAACGTCCAGTTTCCAGTGGCACCCAAGAGTTTGGGAGTGATAAAAGCGAGTACCCGCTTACGGAACCTGTAATTAAGTTGGAAGCGCTAGCGCAAACTTCAGGTACTATTCGTATTTTATTTGAATGAAGGTGCAGCTTTTTTGGTTTTAGGACAAGCTGAATATATCGCTGACATCCCCGACTTGCCTGGGCAGCTGTACGCTGCCTTTGTTCTAGCAAATGCGTCTGCTAATTCGGTTATATCAGCTATAAACACCGACAAAGCTTTGGTACTACTTTACTTTAATTTAGTTATTTAGTATTAATCGTTTGAATTAGGCATTGCCAGGAGTGGTGGCGTTTTATGACAAATCCAGCATACCGGGCCAAAATAATTTCTTCCCCAAACAAATCGGCGGAGTGTTAGACGAGCATTTGTTTTGCGATGGGGTGGTGGAGCACTATTCGCAAGCAATCGGGATAATTGTGGCTAATAACTGGGATTTGGCTGAAAAAGCTGCGGGGTTGGTGGAAGTTACTTATACGCCTCCTACGAAGAAACCCTTTTTGAAGATTCTGGATGTGTTGAAGGCGGGAGCTAAGGAAAATATTCATCACAAGTCTACGGTTGTTCCGAAGAGAAAAGGAAAGTACTAAGCTTAGAAATTTAATGAAGTACCTTAACTTAAACTTCTCCAATAGGTACCGACATCAAGCACGAAATCGACGGCAAATTCTACATAGGACTTCAGTACCACTTCCATATGGAACTCCAATGCTGCAACGTTAAACCAACTGAAGATGGCCTAAACGTCTACCCATCCTCCCAATGGATGGATGCCATCCAATGCACAATTTCCAACGTACTGAACATTCCTTCGCAAAAGTAGTTTCTCAACTCCAAATTGCTCCCTCATTAACCAATTACAAAATTACAGGATCAACGTCTTGATTAGACGATGCGGCGGAGCATTCGGAGCCAAAATATCCCGCAACAACCAAATTTCAGCGGCAGCTGCCTTAGCCGCCTACAAACTGAACCGACCAGTAAAACTCTGGATGCCTTTGGAGAAAAACATGACGGCCGTAGGGAAACGCTTCCCGCTCTACGTCGAATACAAAGTCGGGGTGAATGATGCTGGAGTCATCCAGTACTTAACCGCTACGTTGTACAGCGACTACGGAATTGGCGGGAACGAAGATATTAACTCGATGCTACTGGATCTGTTTGAGAACGTCTATGATATCAGCACCTGGGACTTTACGACGAACACTGTGACTACTAACACGCATGCAAACACTTGGGCTAGAGCGCCTGGTACCGTTGAAGGACTCGCGGCGATTGAAAGCATTATGGAGCACATCGCATACACGATAAAGAAGGATCCCATGGATGTTAAAATTGCGAATTTCAATACGAAGAAGTTTGATAAGATTCCCGCGTATGTGAAGGATTTGAATGAGTGGGGGAAAATTGCGAGTCGAAAAACGGATATTGCTACGTTTAATAAGAGCAATCGATGGAAGAAACGGGGTATGTCGGTAGTACCGATGGCGTGGACGTTGGAAGTGTTTGGCCAGTTCATTAATTTGGTGAATATTAATCATTGCGATGGAGGAGTTGTGGTGGCACATGGTGGAGTGGAAATTGGGCAAGGTATTAACACTAAAGTGGCGCAAGTGGCTGCGTATAAATTGGGAGTTAAGTTGGATAAAGTGTCAGTTAAACCGAGCAATACTTTAGCGTCGCCGAACGCGTTTGTTACTGGAGGAAGTTTGACTAGTGAAGCTGTTTGCTATGTAAGTTTGATTTATTTAAGCTCTCTATTCTATTATGGGTACTTTTAGGCTACGGCTAAAGCTTGCGATATCCTTCTGGCACGTATTAAGCCCGTACGGGACAAAATGGACAATCCGACTTGGGAGGACTTGATTCAAAAGTGCTACAATGACTCAGTTCCGCTGAGTGCTAGTGCAGAGTAATTTTTTTTACCGGAATGAACTTTATTTAACAGTTTCTTGTTGCAGTTATACGCAAAATGAGCCAAACATCCAGACCTACTTGATTTATGGGATTTGTGCTACTGAGGTGGAAGTAGATTTGCTTACCGGACAACACCAGATCCTTCAAGTAGACATAATTGAAGATGTGGGTGAAAGTATAAGTCCGTTGATTGATGTGGGACAAGTAGAAGGCGCTTTTGTTATGGGGGCCGGTTATTACACAACGGAAGAGATTGTTTTCAATGATGAGGGGAAAATATTGACGGACAGGACTTGGAATTATAAGCCACCGGGTGCTAAGGATATTCCGATTAGTTTCCGCCTTAAATTTCCAAGTAATAATCCCAATCCGGTTGGAGTGCTTAAATCAAAAGGTAATATATACATTTATAGTGATTTTGAAATTAATTTTTGGTTTTTTCATTGAAGCTATTGCGGAACCACCAATTTGTTTAACCGTTGCGGTTCCATTAGCCATTCGTAATGCGCTTGCGTCAGCTAGAGGCGATTCTGATAGCACCAAACCAGTATGGTATCCAATGGGTGAGTTTTTCAAAATTGCCGAAATATTTGAATTAATTTTGGTTTTTTTTAGATGGCTGTTCGTCCGTGGAAAGTACTTTCCTTAACAGTTTAAATAAGTATGAACAATATGTTCTGTAAATACATATTGAAGACAATTTTTTCTATAATTACCATTGCAATTCAATTTTTTAGAACGTAATCCTGTATATTAATTTCTATAAATTTTCTTTCAATAAAATGAATATTGTAAAAGTTACCGATTAATCTTTGAAAACTTGCTCACCCTGTACCCGGTACATATTGAATTTGCATATGTATGCAACCAACAATACACGAACTTATAGTTATGTTAGACGTTACACAAGAATGCAATTGTTTAAGCAATTAACATGTATAATCCATTAGATCTTAATTATAAATAAAACATAATTAAATATTTCCAATTAATCTTTTTAATAAAATTGTTGTTGATCCATTGATCCAACTTCACTTCGCACTTTGACAAGAAGACTCAACAAAATAATCAAGATGTATTTTCATAATTTAAAATATTATTTCATTCATTTCTCGCGACTAAATCACTAAACCAGATTATGCGTTTCAAACTAAACAAAACAGTGGCATTATTCATCATTTTAGTTAACTTGGTTATGCTCTACTACACAATCCGTCTATTCATATCGTTCGGCGATTTCACCAAATACAACAGAACCAAACCGACCACAATCAAACCAACCGGCAAACCAGCATCATCAAACAAACACATCAGCAAATTAGTCTCAATCGTGATACGCGATTTCGACCTACACGAAAACGACGTAACTCTAACCGCGCAATCCTTCATCAACGTATTCCCCAACATTCAAATCTTCATACTTTACGATGAGCTTCCTTATCCCCCGTTGGAGCTCAGTATTGGCAACACTACATTACCGAACGTCAAACTAATCGGCTTAGCGCCAAGCCTGAAACGGCGATTCGAAGAAAACCATCCAAGTTTTCACATTAAAACCGATTACGTGCTGCTTGTACCCGACTCGACGCGAATACTTGCCAAGCAAGCTTTGCAATTGATGGCTAATGAACTGTCGCGGAAAACTTGCGATGTGCTTGTGGCTCCTGTAAATAACTACTATAAAGAATTGAATTGTCTGCGAGTGAACGTGAATGTTCGCGAATGGACGCTTAAGTATAGCACGATCACGAAACCGAACAGCAAATGTGAGGCGATTTCTGGCAAGCATGTCGCTTTACTTAGGACTGAATTGCTGGGTAAAGTGTCCGCTGCTTTTTTGCAGCCGTTTCCGCAAGCGTTTTACCTGCAGACGGCTTTAATCGGGAAAAGTGTAAGTATAGGCAACCAACAATACACGTAATTTTTACTAACTTGCTTTTGAATTGTAGGTGCGAATATTTAAAGCAGCTTCGTTCCACGAAGGCAAACCGGTCCTGCGTTCGCATCACGCTCAATCCCAGCATCGCCAATCTGAATTCGAGAAGCTGAAAAAATTGTACAATTTGTTCAAAATTAAGCAAGTGGTTCGCGAATCCGGTGCGAATGAATGGTACGGCTGCACCAGAGAAACCGAGCGATGTTTTGCTACAGTCCTAGAATCGATGCCTTCCTATTTGTACGAAGGCAGATGGACGCCACCTTGCTGTCTGTCCAATCTTCGCAAAACAGCCAAACACGTCTTCAACCACTTTGAAGAGTCTGGCATTCGGTTCTGGTTGGAAGCCGGCAGTTTGCTGGGAGCTATGCGAAGTGGCGATATTCTGCCATGGGATCATGATGTCGATGTCGGCTTCAACAGCGATGATTTGCATCGATCCGTTTGGTTGAACAAAGCGAAATCGCGTCCGATTTTAGACAAGAAGGGATTTCTGTGGGAGAAAGCGACTGAAGGCAACTTTTATCGCGTCTATTACAGCAAAGTGAATCGCATTTTTGTCAATTTGTTTCCCTTCTACGACAGAAATGGGACGATGTCGAAAGACTCGTGGTTCACCAGTCATCGAAACATGGAATTTCCAGACAACTTCCTGCATCCGATGTCCAGTATTGAGTTTATCGGCCGAAGTGTGCCCAGTCCGAATAACATCCGCGATTTTTTAGAGTATAAGTTTGGTAAAGGCGCGATCGAAAACCCGCAGTATTCTGATCCGAACAAACTGAAATTTCCGCAGTAAGCATTTAGACGTGTAAGTTCTCTAATTTTGTGATAACATAAGTATTAGTGTAATCTTTCTGTGATCCTATCTAGTTTGAACTATTTTAAGTTCCAATCGATGTTTACCATATAGATTTAAATGTGTGATGGTAGAATCTTATCAAAAAGCTTTTGATTGACTCAAAGTCACAAATATGAAGCAACTTAGTTGTGCCAAAAAGCTTGACCACTAGTTTATTAAATGTTAATAAAATCGTTCAACAAATGCTTTACTACGATTCTTCCGATCCAGCCGTGTCTTCAGGAAGGGTCAAAATAACGGGCTCCCTTACCAAAGACAACAACTTATCCAGTTTCATACATTGCAATGTCCATTGGTCTAAATGCTGCTGCTTCTTCGGCGGCTTACACGGAATCCGCAAATTGGGCGACAACTTCAACGAAGTGACACAACCCCTTCCAAACAAAATTAATTAAAACCAAACTTAACTCGTATACACTTACTTATCGTCCCCGACAATTATAATCGGCAGTTTCGGATTGAAGGAAATCCTCGTCAATTTATTCCTGCGTTTCGACACAATCGCTTGAACAGCAATCGGTTTGTACTTGTTGACATTCAAATCGAACACCATCACTTTGCCTTCGGTTGAAACCGCTGCGAAAACGGTGGATGAATATGGGGCCCATTTCACATCGCCCACTCGATCACCCAAGTCGAAAACAAATAAAGGTTCCCTAGAAAAACGTAATTAATGAAGCAAAAATAAAAAAAAGTCCCCACCGTGACAATGCTCGCACATTGCCGTGACCAGGATTCGAACCTGGGTTACTACGGCCACAACGTAGGGTCCTAACCACTAGACGATCACGGCTATCGGAGACTTGCGAGAAAATGCTTTCGAATCGGTGCAAATACACTGCGCAGCGCATAATGTGGTGCAACATTGCACGCATTAATTACTCTGATTAGAAAGTACACTCGCTTCGTTGCACTTACAATCTGCCATCCTCCCAAACTTTGATTCGCCAATCTCCGCTGCAGGAGATGAAAATATCATTGTTGTAGAAATTGAAATCGATTCGGTACACTGGCATTTCATGGGCTTCGTATGTTAACAAATACATGGAACTGTAAGCTGTACTGCATTTGTAGATTAGGCCTTCTTCAGTGCCTACCATGTAAATTAATGGATTGCTTGGATGCAATTTGATGCACGATGCACAACCTAAACAAAAACGTGTTCAATTTCAAATTCAAATTTGCCGCCATGATTATTTGTATGCAAATTAAGACGCCATGTTTTCAAAATGGTAGGTTTTGAGCAGATGACAGTTGAGGTTATGTTTTTAATTGTGCGACATTTTTCAGTTATTTTCGGTATAGTTTTTCTCTTGGAAACCCTCAAATGCGTACCTTTAACCTTCAAATTGGTACCATCAGGTCCCGGCACGGCGTCCGTATTCAAAAACAAATTAATGATGGTAGTGACGGCTAACTCGTTCTGCATTAGCACCCAATTATTGATTTTGCCATCTGCAGCACCGGTATAAAAGTTCAATTCACCATCAGGTAAATTAGGCGCCCACTTCACTTCCCATACAATTCCACGATGTTTGTTAATAACATTGTTGCTGGCATACGCTGGCACTTTGCAAGTGGCTTGAATATTAAACACTTGCACACTGCCATTATACAAACCGACTACAATCATGTAAGGGTACTTTGGATGGATATCCACGCACATCACTGCTGATTCCGTCATGCAAATGTAATCGGGATATGAGGGGTTCTTGAGGGTGAATAGGCAAACGGCTCCATCGCATAGTGGCTTCATAAAGTCGACTAAAAACTGCAATTAGCGATATAGTTCTTATTTAGAGCTTCGACTTACAGAAACCAAAACAAACGGCAAACAAATCGTAATAGTACGGATTCCAAACGATGTCCGTGACGGTGTTCTTCTTGGTTTTGTCATAAGTGAACTTCCACAGCGGCAGCAAAGTGCCCTCTTCATCGCGAAACTCGTCAGAAGGGTCGTCCCAGTATCTGTAATCTAACCAATTTGAATTAGACGAAATAGCTAGTTAAAATAGGCACCTTTAGCGATATCGTTGTAAGTATTTTGGTTAATCATCCGTTCGAGAACTCTCCAGCACTCCAACACTCTTCCTTGTACAGCTTCACTCAATTGCGCTCGGCCAGAAGACTTCTTGGGAGCTTGGTGTCGAGCTACTGGAGCTTTATCTTTCTCCTTTCTCTCGCGTTCCAGTTCTTTTTCCAGTTGTTGCGCTTCGTAGTCTTGCTGATAAGCATCGTAGATGACCCACTGAAGAATGTTGCTGCAGAAGTTCGCCATTGGTGGTGGAATGGTTTGCGTTTCTTGACTCTAGACCAATAGTTTAATACAAGTTGCTAACTGTAATGAAGTCTTACTCTTGTAGGATTGTTATACGTAAGAGCAGCTCTTTCACAAAAGTTAAACTGATTGGTGAGCTTCCTAGGTTTGCCTCCTTTAACCGCTGGTTTAGCAGCTTCCGACTTCACTTCCATTTCGCCTTCCTCACCTTCATCATCACCTTCTTCCTCAGCCTTCTCGTCCTTTTTCTCACCTTGCTCCTCCTCATCCTCCTCGTCTTTCTCTTCTTCGGCTTCTTTTGGTTGTTCGTCTTCAACTTCACTTTTAATGGAATCCTCTTTTATTTCGCTTACCATAGATGTATCGGAAAACAGTGTTGTAGCTGTTGGGGAGGGAAAACTTTGTTTATTTGTGAAGACGTTAAGTATTTCTACTCACGATCAATGCCTTGATCCAAAAATTGCTGAGCCGCTTCCTCGGAGTCTTTATGCAGAGCAGTGCCTTGCATCTCGTAGACCACCACCATGCTACTCGCTGCGGCCACTGGTAGAAAAATACCTTGAGCATAATTAAACTCGACCAAATTCTCCGGTTGTTGAGGATTGATACTTGACAATTGTTTGGCCACAATTTCCTTCAGCTCCTAAAAGCAATACTAAAAATCTTCTAAATTAGATTACAATATAAGCATACAGCATCCGTTAAATCCAGCTGATCCTTGGGTTTGAGTAGCTGCTTCGCTCTTTTCCAATCCTCCAAATCTTCGGGTTCTTCATATTTGGTTTGGCTGACACGTCCCGGGCGTTTCTGCGGGAAAAAGAATTTAGTTTTTAGTTAACAGGATTTTTAGGAGTACATTGAGTTTGGTTGAGTTTTTTGGCTTCGGTGACGCTGTTGGTGCCATATCGCAATTTTGTAACTGACAGTAGGTTTGACTGTTTATTGGTCGTCATGACAACCATAGATTTTGATTGACGAGTTAACGATTTAAAAATGTTTGCTCTAAAATTATTTAATAATTAATTTCTATTTTAATTATTCGTTCCAAATAGCTAAATAATCCAATATATATTGATAAGGCATTTGATAAGAAGCGGTATGAAAGTTTTAGCTTGTAGGCGAACCAAACTATTGATTTTCATAAAAGTTCAAGCTTTATCCACACAATGAAGTTGTATGAGTGCCGCTCCGACCAAAGCAATACACAATCTGTAAACACAATCGCATAAATTGACAGAAATATGTTAAAAAGTATTGCTAGTAGAAGACAATATTAATTAAGTTTCCGGGGCGAGGTGTTGTGATGGAAGACAGTGGAATTGATAGTGGGGACCATAATGGAGATAATGGAGCTTCGAAACCAGCTGTAAGACACCTCATTCGATTATTTAAACAATTTGGGCAAATAAATTAAATTGACCTTTTGTACCCCAAAGGGTTGAATTTTAAATGTCACAAATTTCTATTTATACGCTCGCTTTTTATGGTGAACTTTAAAGTAACGATTGTTTTTAGGGGAGCGATTCTTCGAGTGCTAGTAGCAGTCGATCGCCACCAAGATCAAGCTTACCCTCATCTCGTCAATTACAACGAAAACTTGAAGCTAGGATAGAACACGCCCGCAGATTGCATCAGGAATACAATGCAACTCCTAGTTTGATACCAATTCAAAGGCTTCCCATACCGGGAGCGAAGGATCATCAGCCTCTTGTTCAATGGGACACGGATGATAGGTTTTTCTTATAAATGCGTTATTATACTAGGTCTAAGTCGATGGTTTTTTTGTAGTGAAGAGGATATAGTCAATTTTTTCCCGTTGTCGCGGAAGGAGTCCAGGTTGCATCAGGAGTTAACCGATACGTTCAGTATTGAGGAAATGAGCATATCTGGTGATGAAGATGATGAGGATGATTTACATTTAGTGCCGCCGAAGACAATCTATAAGAGGTTTGGTTGTTGTCCGTTCAAAGTGTGTGTTTTGATGTGAGTTTTGTTACGAATTTTAAATTAATTGATTGTTGGCCTTTAAACGCAAAATTAATTAAAGATTTCAAATTTTATATAATTGTAGGCAATTTGTAACATTTTGATAAAAGGGGGGAATTTAATGAATGTTTATAATTAATTATATTAGAATGTTTAGTGCCAATATTTAATATCGATGCCAAAACTATGATTGCTTTGTATCAAACAATAAAATATCCTAGAAAAAAATCGTTCCAATTTTTATAACCCGTCGCCTTCGCCAAAATTTTTGTCGCCAAGAAAACCAAAACTATCGATCAGCTCCATCGTAGAAATAAGCCAACCCCTGCGCCCACCTTAAAATCCCACTACCCCCACCTCAATAATCAGAATCCTTCGAACAGGATCACTTGATTAGACGCTAGCTCTGCAATTATCGCCTAATAGAAATTTGTTTAAACATCTAATATAGTAGTATGATGTTCGCGAGTGAAAAAGGGGGAGCATGCGCTGATTTGGGTTTCGAACATCCTCTTCGGCCGGCAGTTAGCGGCGCAACGGGGTCGCACAAGGAACCCCCGCGTAATGTCCGGGAGTGAGCCAGCGGTGACCGCGGGGCGATGCTAGTCAGCTCAGACCTATGTCTGTCAGGAGCCTCCATCGCCGGGTGTCAGGACCCGGGGGATATGTGCAGCACTACCACAATCAGTAAGTTGAACTGAGCAACCCCTCTGTCGGGGAGCTTTCTGTCTGGCCATGCCATCTGACCCCCCCCGTTATATGTTGTTATGTAACGACGAGGTTAATAATTGTTTATTCTTAGATTGTTGAGGCAGGATTTTATTTTTTTCGGGGGGGTTTTTATATTTAAATTTCCGGCAGGACAATTTAATTTGAATATATTATGTTTATTTTTGATTTCCTATATTTTATTGTAAAATCTATAAGTTACCTATTGATTTCTTTTCGTTCGTTGATATGAACTTTGTTTTTGGTCTCGATTTGGCTTTAAAGAATATAATAATGGATTTTCTAAAAATAAAAGCGCACCAATTAAAACGTACATACGATGCGAGCAAGAAAACGTGGGTTTCGATGGTCGATTTTCTCGAATTGTATTTTGCGGAAACCAATTTCGGTTTGGCACTCGATGATCCTTCATTACTTATGCAATAACTACATACTACTTGAAAAATAATTTACTTACGTTTGTTTTGGTTATTATTGTTCCAACTGACTATCGATTGGGAGCCTAATTGAAATCAGTTAGCGATTCGCTATTCTCATATGAATCACATTAACCTACTTCATATTTTTATTTGTTAGTGTCGAATAAGAGTTCCAAAATTTTCAAAATTTTGGTTGAACAATGTAAGTGAAAGAATTAATATGCATCAGCTTAATGTGACAAAGGTGTTTTGTCGTACATATTTTAATAATGTAATAGGATTAAATGTTTCTCCTTCGAACAGGCTTAAGCGGAAACGTAAAGGTTTTATTGGAAATCCGGTAAAATTTAATTTTTGAAAATTTTCAAAAAATGCACAAGAAATCAAATTTCAACTCTCTCAAATTCTTCATCACCCAAATCTGTTTTATTTTCTCCATCGTATCATTAAAGTGCTTATATCGATTTGAAGTTTCAATATTCAATCAGCTAGAATTAATCAGATATAATTACATTATACCACTTGAAATCAAAATTATTCGTTAATTACGATCCCAAATTACAATTTTATTATTAAGTTTTTTTTCAAGATTATTAAAGTGTAACTCAAAATGGAAATGCACGAATTAATATGCAAGAGCTTATAATAGGGACAAATGTGCTTGTGTTTTACTAACTTTAATTTTCTAGCGTCACATTTAATCGGATTACGTATTACTGCTTTCAAGAGGCTTAAAGCTGAAAGAAAGTCACTACTTAATTTTTTTATTTAATAGAGTATAACAAATTATACGAATATAATTATTTGCGTTTTTTGGGAGGCTTGGAAACGGCTGAAATCTCCAATTTAAAGCGACATGACGTCACGATTTGAGAACGCCTATTGACCTTGCATAGAATCACCTACCGCTAGAAGCAAAAGGAGGGGGGAAATGGGAGGATTCTAATTATGACGTAGTTTCTCACTAAATTGCTTCTAATTTGAATTCTATTAAAGGTTGCCAAATTATTTAAATGGTTTTTGCAATAATATTTGCCACTATTATCGAATTTCCGAGCAAATGTCAAACAACGCTGATTTTCATTTTTGTTTGATCAAAGTGGCTCAAATGACGCAAACGCAATTTGGTCATTAATGTAATTGTTTGAATTAATAGATGATTTTGAAGGACACAACTATAATTTATCTCGTATTTCTCTCCCCACAACTTGTCAACTATTATTATTGCATGTGTGGACTTGCTGATTGTTCTGGCGTGCAAATACTAATTCCAATTATCGACATTTAATATTCAACGCGGGAAAAAAAAGATATTCAATTCGTTGTAGTGCCAAAATTGATACTCAAATAGTGTCAGCAACTATTATTTGGCACTCTTTTGTATGTTAGATTTTTGTAATCAGCATTTCAGACCCTTATAATAAATTGAAAGCTTTAGTAACTAAATTGGAAGTCTTTTGAATTAGTAATTCGACTGTGCACTTTTCAACAGTGCAAAACGTTTAGTTGGATGTAAATGATTTTTAAATTGTATTATTCACGGATTTCTTGGCAATCTCTCCATCCTTTCGAGATATCTAGCGAAAGATGTAGGTCGCAGATAGAAGTTTGCCAAGCTTACTACAATATACCTGCCTGCATTCATTTTGTGACAGAAAAATGAATTTCGATGATTGCAATCAAAACGCAACGAGTGGAAATTTCAATTAATCTTATATTGTTTCGATTTAATTGAAACGTGGTGGGCAAATTAATTAATAAAAAGCGTACCTTTACGAAAATGAACTTGCATGAGAAACGCGCCATAAGGTTGGCCATGGTCCCCTTCGGATTCGATTTAAAAGTGAGCGCAACGGATGCAATGAATAACCATGAAAAGGGGCGATATATTAAGCACTGTGTAAGGTGCCGCCTATGTTAAGGCCCCTAAAATGTCATCCTCTGATCACAAGCACCAACGTTTTTACAGGCAAACTTTCGGCTGGGTCGAACGGAGGAGAAATTGTCACTGAACTGAAATTGTCCTCCGCGTGCACTTCTATTATAAATCTATTTATATTTATTTCATTGCAAACCTCGAAATTGATTTATTTCGCCAAAGTACTATTTAAAAATCGATCAAGCACGATTTCGAAAAATTAATTTACTTATTCGAGATCGAAAGAATGAGACTGGAAAAGATGATTTTGTCGATAGGAAATTCAATAAAGTCGGTTGAGCGGTCAAGTAAAGTATCGCGAAGGTGCAATCTGATCAATCTTCATCATAAATGGCGGAAAGTTCATTTTTCTTAGCCCGGCGCCTTCGCCATATTTACAACAAATTAATTAATTTTGTTCACGTTTCGGAAAACAGCAAATCGAATCGTGATTTCGCTAATGCATGTCACAAAAGGTAAATTCAATTACACTTTGAAATAAATTGTAATGTAGTTAGATGTCAGAACTATGCGAATATTATTTTATCACACGAGCATTCGGGCCAACTACTAGTGCAACTAATTTCAAACTTTCCTCTCTCGAAATATAGATCTGGTTTTACTCTAACTCTGTTATTAATACCTTTAAATCTATGCACATATTCGCTCCCACTTAGATAATTTATTAGAGAAAAAGGGGATGGGATAGGAGGGGGTTGTGTAAATGAACGTCAAAAGCAAACAAAATCTAAAACAGTTTAATCGTGGCCAATCTGTTTGCCTCTCCGCAATACAGCAACTTTCCGAACAACCACAATACAAACTCCGCAAACCTTTCAACCGACGAATGTTTCAGATTTTTCCAGGATTTTTTTGCATTCGAGAAACAATTCCATGAAACTATCGTAAATTGAAATCGCGATCGAACGTCTAATAAAAATATGAAACCTTGAATGGGAAATAATTAAAATTAGTCCGGGGAGCGGCATGGGTAGTGATTTCATGCAGACGAACTATTAAAAGAGGCCTTGATTCGTAAAGAAAGCATCGATCAGTTGGGTTTTTGACGTCACGAAGGAAGAAAACGAACATCAATCATGTGAGTTTCGGAAACTACGAAACGTTCCTCGACATCAACATAATCGCACCCCAAGAACCTGACCCCCTTCAGAACTGAATTAGAAATTGATGCGTCTCTTATTCGTAACAATTAATTCACGTCGTCCTTTTATTTCGATCATTTCCAACCATTGTGTGATTATTTATTGAGCGTAATTGATTGTTGATGTTTATCGAGCGCATTTGCATATTTGCTAATTCGAATCATAATGTCAACAGGAAACTTTATCATCCAGTCCGACTCTACATGGAAAAGAGAGATTTCTCGTAGCTTGAATCTGTGCTAATTGCCAAATAACTAATTTGTTTGACAAGTGCAGACTGATAGTGTCCCGAAAATTGTGAGCCAACTTGCTCCATTCATTAATTTTCATTTTTACCGTTTATTTTTAGACGCTTTAATTAATTTCATTCGAACTATTGATGATACTGGAAAAAATGATAAATTCTCGTTGATGGCTTGTTTTCTAATTTTTATCAGCATCAAGCCCCCAAAATCAGTCATTCGATTATGCCATTAAAGAAGCAGTAGATCTCTAATATCAGGACTATAAATGTAAAATTGGGGTTATAAAACCCAGAAGTGCACATAAATAATTATTATGGTCTCATGAACATCGCGCGCTTCTCTTCTCCAGAGATCCGAGAAAATTACACGCTAAGAAATAAACTAGAACCATTTTTTTGCAAATTTAAATTCATACTGAAAATTTGAAAAATGCTTTTTTAAAAACTACAATGAAAGTAAAGGCGAGAATTTATTAAAAAATAAAACAATGTTTAGAAAATTTTAAAAAAGTTCTTCCTATTTTGAAGATTTTAAATGCGCATTGGCCTTCTGCGCTTAGCCCCCTATTTGGACTAAAGGTGCCAAAAATGGCCATAAAAAATGCGTACACCTAAAACGCGGTCTGTTAGTGATACGTGTAAATGCCTTGCTCGTTTGTCATCTTTCGCAAGAGTGAATGGCTAAAACAGAGCCTCCAGATTTGCTTTTGGCCTCTCCATTTACGAGTGAAGTTGACAGGTTTGGTTGCCAGTCCGCCGCCCAACTCATTCATAATGCCTTCCATGCTCATCAAATTGCTATTATATACATTTATATTTGTGAAGAAAAGCTGAACTGAATTTATTACCATTAATATTAAATAACACAAATTAATTATTGCATAAGTAATGAACGGTGCGCAACTAATGATGATAGGTTTGATGATTATTTTCGTTCCTATTTTCTATTTAGTACTATTCTTCTTGTATTTCTATTAATTCTATGCTTTTTTATTGATTATGCAGAAACGGAGAGAAAACTTTACTTATCACAAAGGCTAGGTCAGCAGAACAATCGGTCATATGGAGGTATGGATCGATGTTAAATGTATTTGCAAGTTGCTTTGTGTTGTTTTACTGATGCTTCAGATAAACTCGAATTTTCGCGAAATTATCAAAAACTAAATGTCGTTTGGCAGTTTATCTGATGTTTTGTTGCTGCACCGCCGACGATATCATTGTTATTTTATTTTCAATCGTCTTTATTTTTCATTTTATATGCTTATTCTTGCTGTCTATACATATTTATATTCACTTGATTTATTTTATATCGACTACTTGTATTTTTATCTCTTTATTTATTGGGCATTATTTTTTTATATGCTCTGTGTTTCAATTATTTATGAATAAATCATTTTCTGTTACTGTAAATATAATAATTACGAAAAAATGCTAAAAATTAAATTTGTAGAGGTGTAATACTTAAGGGTCTTTCACCGTCTGTCTTGAAGTTGTCTGCAACCAGCATTGCAGCTTAGAGAAAAGAGCGCGAATGATTGGCGAGAGCTTAGGAGAGAGTGAAAAAAATATATAATAAACACGTGTATTTATAATTACTGTATTTCGGTTATGCGTTGATGGTTTTTTATGAAAATCATGTCAAAATATTTAGAAAACAATTCTCTAGGACCAGAAGCTCACTAAATTTGAATAATGTTAATTAATCATTGTTAAAATTGTTAATTTATTTTTAATTGTCAAATATGTCTTTAATTATCCACTATTTTTTAAAAACAAAAGCTTTGGGAAACGCATTAATCTTTTCAGAATATTTTGACATGATTTTTATCAAAAACCATCAACGCATAACCGAAATACACTAATTATAAATACGCGTGTTTGTTATATATTTTTCTCACTCTCTCCTAAGCTCTCGCCAATCGTTTGCGCTCTTTTTTCTATGATGCAATGCTGGTTGCAGACAACTTCAAGACAGGACCCTTAAATTTAAATCTGACATAGTTGCAATTATTTTTAAAAAGTTTAAGCATTTTAAATATTGCAATACAAAACACCCATTTTGAAAATATTGTCATATAATTGACTAAATTGAATTTGCGCAATTCAATTTTCAGATATAAGGTCCGAAGGACTTCTTGGTCTAGCTATAATATTTTCAATTTCCACAAAACTTTGTGATTTACTGTCGAATATAGTTTTTATATAAATTTTGATTGAATGATATCTCTCTTTTATAGTAAAGGTGATGGGACAGGATTCACTTAGAATCGACTTTTATCTTTATCTCTATATGAGCACTCGTTGTTTTTAGATTAGGTCAAGGACTGCGCCTCGAAGGTGCAATCTGATTGCAAGAATTTTCTTTTTGTTTCAACATTTTGTAAAAAAAAAACTCTTTTCACATCATAAATATCGCTGCAAGATCAATTTTGATTTGATAAAATCCCGCCGCCTTCGCCATATTTATAAATTAATTAGCAGATAGTACAAATATTTATGGGAAAACTAACAACAAATAAATTAATTTTTCAAAGCTGCAAATGACGTTTTACAATATATGAAATGAGTTAATCGAAATTTACGATCGGCGATAAAAAATTAGTTTTTGCGGCCATAAAAACGAGCTTAATTGTGGATTTTTGGGTAGGAGTAGGCGACGGGAAAAAGTTGTGGTTGTGGGATGGTTGTGTGTAGGTAGAATTCCATGGATGGGATGATAAATTCCGTCTTTGTGGAAATGCGAGTGCATTATTATATGGAAAAGCTGTGTTAACGCGAATTGAATTAAATTGTTTTGCTCGTCTCCATACATATATTATTTGCAAAATCAGAACAATGCGAATTGAAGAAAACGTTTGTTTTGGCTTACGAAAGCAGCCTCTTGGATGGCGTCCTGGATTAACGACAAAAGAATCGTTCACTGTTATTCTTATAATGATGATGGCAGCTTTAGCGCCTTAAATCAGATTTTTCACATAATAATAGGCAATCTATAACAATTGTATATTAAAAGAGATCCTATTGATGCAGGCGGGGATTCTGAAGTTGGATGGACCTAGGATGTAGCAAAAGAAAGAATCGATATTCAGAAGCTGGGTTGCACGGTACGCGCATTGCGCATGTTTATGACTTTTCAATTTTTTTAATACAACACTCGAAAATATTGCATTTATATAATCATCATCGTTTTTTATATTGTATTCCTATTCTTCTTACGTAGGGTAGATTTTGCTAGCATCAGTTTTTGCATTATTTATATTTGATATACAGGGTGGCTTAAATTAACTAAAATGGAAATACATTTAAGACACCCTGTATATTACACAAAAATCAATTTTACAAGCATTTTCAATTTTTTTTCTTCTTGTTTTATTTGAATTTTGCAAACTTTAGCATGCGTTTACAATTTATTATTAATATTATATTGGAATTTGGAATTGCAACTCATTTTTTATAGTAGATTACTATTTGAAAACAAACCAATATTTTTACATTTAATTTAATGGCCCTTCACCGGCTGTCTCGAAGTTGTCTGCAACCAGCATTGCATCATAGAGAAAAGAGAGCAACGGATTGGCGAGAGCTTAGGAGAGAGTGAGAAAAACATATAATAAACACGCGTATTTATAATTGATGTATTTCGGTTATGCGTTGATGGTTTTTGACGAAAATCATGTCAAAATATTCTGAAAAGATTAATCTGTTTCCTAAAGCATTTTTTTTTTAAAAATAGTAGATACTTAAAGACATATATGACAATCAAAAATAAATTAACATGATTAACATTGATTAATTAAAATTATTCAAATTTAGTGAGCTTCTTGCCCTAGAGAATTTTTTTCAGAATATTTTGACATAATTTTCATCAAAAACCATCAACGCATAACCAAAATACAGTAATTATAAATACGCGTGTTTATTATATATTTTTCTCACTCTCTCTTAAGCTCTCGCCAATCAATCGCGCTCTTTTTTCTGTGATGCAATGCTGGTTGCAGACAACTTCGACAGCGGTTAAAGGACCTTTAATGTAACTCCGCCCACTTCAGAAATAGTCTCTTGTTATTGGTCAATTGCAATGCGCGACGAGTTTCTGCGCAATTTAATTCCTTCCCGCTTTCATTTAAAAATTAGTCCTCTTTTATCAAACAAATTAGCAGAACTATTAAATAAAGTATTCCAACGAAAAGTGTCCTTAACATTTTAAGTGCGAGGTAAAGTGGGTTTTCTTTCATTTATTAAGTACTCACACACATGAGATGCTTAAGTACACAGCGACATCATTTTTCATCCACTGCAGTGTTGGATACATAAAAATGATAAACGACCATCTAAATTACAATGCTCAAAAAAAAAAAAATGTTTCTCCGCTTGTCAACAACTGATCCACGAACTCAATTTATATTTAAATCAATTTCACCTCTGAAAAGCGAAGATTAGTATGTAAGTAGAACCCTCTTCTCTCCTGCCTACTAGATGTTATCTATATGGAACGACTATTTGTTTTCTTCACGCTGATTTATGCAAACTTTCCGGCCAAGGTCTCACAAATTCGACTCCCACTTTAGGTTTGACATTCAATTTGGCGCCGCCCATGCGCAATGAGTTTGTGCGCACAAAGCTCCGTTCACTTTCGTTAGAACTGCGACTATACAATTGAATATTTAAAATATAAATTGGCATCTTTGTTTCAGAATCGTCACCATTGCATAATATCATTAAGTAAGTTCCATTTAGTGCCTCTTGACTATAAATCTGATGCTACCACTAATTTTCTTCCACTATTAGAAATGCATGAGGATTTTCGAATTTTCCGATTTCCCATCTTAGATTAGTTTATTAAGTCTACAAGAAATTTATTGCGCGGTGAATTAGATTTTGCCACACACAATTGCACGTTACAGCGAAACGATCTTATACCTAATCAGTCTAAGTGAGCATAACAATTATAAATTGGAATATCGACAGGGTGGTTCAGTTCAGTTCAACACCCTGTACGATATGAATTTGTAAAGCAACTGAAAATGGCATGTCATTTAATTTTTCAAACTTTACAATCTACACTTTGAGCTTTTGGAAAAGTTTCTCTACATGAGAGTTTTTCATTTGCTATCAACATCAACAAGGACCGCTCCTTCATAAATAACTTATAACTCCGGAGCCTTCACCACAATGCTAAAAGTAACACTATTTAAATTAAATTTATGTCCTTCAGTAAAGCCGATTAAAATTTTTCGGACTTTTCTCCTTTAGCAATAAATTCCGGTTGCACTCCGAATGTGATGCGATAATGGAAAAGAATTGTTTCACTAACCAACACCACATTCGTTATAACGCTAATAGAAATTATTGACCGGTCACACCACGGGGATTTAAAAGTCTACCTTATACCTTCCGTCTGTCACATTACTTTCTCATTTTCTTCCTTTGTTTTGACCTATTTAGATAGCATAGTGTTGCCATTTATCATTTTCCCTTTAATTAGTACAAGTGTCTACCGCTAGAACGCCATGTTTCGCACATTATACTGATTAAGGGGGGAAAAAAGACGATTAATAATAAAGGCGCTCTAAAAAATATATATATATATAAATGTCTGTCCACTCGAATACATTACGTACGCCAATTTTGGGCGGTATAGAATTTTAATTTGACCCTCATCACCTTTATAGCAACTTAATGAAAAGTTTGTAATTAATAAATCGCGCTGTTGTATCGCGCTTCAAAAACAAACTTGATTAATTATATCCGTGAAACATGATCATTCTAATGACATATTGTTCATTATTTACTCTAGTTCTTGGACCAGACGTAGGAGATCTCTCGAAGGTCGTGTGGAGTAGGTGTTGGATAACAAAAGAACTGTGTCGCTCGATCAATAGCTCAGGACACTTTTCCTAAAACGCGACTTAAATCTTTTATCTTTGCAAATTTAAATATTCTTAATAGATCGGGCATGTTTCGAAAACCGGTCACATTGCGGGCATCCAAAAGTCTACCTTATATTCAATTGACATTCAATTAGTTATTGTTCAACGTGGCTTTGTGTCATCAACTTTATAACTAATTAAATTGTTAGAGAAGTTGCCTTTGAGTCGTCAAAATGAAATAGTTTCGATTAATTTGGTATATCGTCGAAATGACTGGAATCTATTGAATAATTTACACCATAATGTATCCGAGGAAGTTTAAAGTTCCTCGAACGGTAGTTTATAATATTTATTGTTCAGTTCACTAACCTTCCATAACATTTGTATCGATTCAATCGAATCAATAGATATTTAATAATTTGCATCAGAAATGCCAAGCGACAATCATCATCATCGCGCAAATGGATTTTGGATAATATAATGGAGATGGCGGCGTTATTTCTTGCTTCCGGTTCATTCATCTGGCGGCAACATCAGCATCTTGCAACAGATGGCTTTGTTTTGCCCTGAAAGGGTAAAAAATACTGAAGCTCGCACATTTGTGCCGGGGGTGGGAAATTAACCCTTCTGCACATATTGACAATGGATACCGTCGTCAATTAATAAATGACTGTTGCACCACTTGGCAGGCCGCATAGTACGATAATAAATAAAAATGTTAAATAATAGATCGACATCGTATAATTTCAGTGCTGGTTAAACATTAATACGCGAGGGAAACATGAACGAACGTGGATAAAAAACAAACAAATGGGAATACATGTAAATTGTACCATACATTCAAATTTATTGCCGCTGCGTTCTTATACAACTGAAAAGGGTTTATTTGTTTTTATTAATCACCCGGATAACGGGGGATATTTACCGGTCACACTGCGGGCTATCGAAAATCTACGATTTCCAGTTTTATTGCTTTATTCATAAAGAAAGTAAATTTGACCGGTCACATTGCGGGCATCCAAAAGTTTACCTTATACCTCGCGCAAATCTTGATGATTATATTTGCGTGCGTTGTTAGCGATCTGATAATGAGCAGATTGCACTCGATAATAATTGGATGAATTGATCCGTGCATGAATCGACAGGTCTGCCACAATAAATCGAAAATAATAAATGTGGCGAGAGTGAGAGCGATTGCGCGACTGAAGTTGTGATTCTTGCAACCGGAACATCGTGGTGTAGGAGTTCGTCGGATTCAGTGCAGTGCCAGCACGAGCCGACAGTGGGCTTCAAATATCACAGTGGCGCGCTACGGCTTAGCTCGCCTTGTGGCGGCTCGCCATGCCATCTGGCGGCTGCGAAGAACCTGCTCGCAACCGAACGACACCCAGACGGACACGGACTCGTATGTACCTCTTCAAAATCTGCACAAGCTTAATATGCTTCGCTGGACTTTACTCGCTTCGGAGAGTTTTTCTTATTGACATTTCTTCTGCTTCGATTCTCGTAGTTTAGGACTCATTGAGTGCAATACGCTTTTCACTAACTTTAACATTTCTGCACGATTTTTTGTATTAATTATATTTAGCACTGAGTCGATAAAGGTCGAGCGTGTTGGAGATGGCGCTCAATTGCGACCGGTCACACAGCGGGCATTCGAAAGTTTACCTTATGCCAATTCAAATTATGGCGAAGTCACACCTCGGGAATTCGAAAGTTGATGATAATAGCGACATTTATGCAAATGTGAGGCGATCCGTCTATGTATTTGCTGTTTGGTGTTAATCCCCTACACAAAAGAGATGTTGCATTTCAATTAACAGGATTTAGTGGCGGATTACATGACCGATGACAGATTATTATGCTTGTATTCCACTGGTCATATTAACTGCATTCAGTCATGTGCACTGACCACATGATGCTAAATTTACCAAGCAATTTTCACATAATTCTCCTGTTTACTTCAATAATTTTAAAAAGCGACATTTGTCTAGCAAAATTAATTATTTATCATTCGTATTGATTTGTTCTACAGCAAATATTTATAGAGTTGGGTAATTTAGCAGCTTAGCACATACGTGCTCAATATATTGCAGAAACAAATTTTAATCGCTACATGCATCATATTTAGTGCGTGTGCAAAATTACTTCGCACGCTATTTCGCAAAAAAATGCAGCAATTTAAAAATAAATTTTTTGTACAATACAATTAAATTAAAGGAGCTAAACTTAATTATGTCTGTTATATAGATTAAATCTGTAACAATTTATGAAGTGTTGTTGAAAAAGCATGGCATTAATTAAACATGAGCAGAACATAATTAATATGAAGTTGCCATCACGTACTATTCGTATCCAAGAGGCGGACGAGGAATAAAAGTGCTAATCAGTTTTTCTACTCTATTTCAAATAGAGGGCGGAAAAAAGTGAGTTTGCTCAACAAACAAAAAGTGTATTCATATTCTTGTATACACAAGACTAATTATAAACTTTTGACTAAAGTGTTTCTGAAACAGGCCGCACGTCACTTGTTAATTGCTGCTGCAGGATGCAGTTTTACTTCCACATTTTCACTTGACTGGAAAACAAGTTATTTGTCAATCTCGGCTCGAAAATTTTCGTCTGCATTATGATTACCATAAATATGAACGATGACATTCGAAATCTGCATTTTAGCAAACGACATAATTTCCATACACTCGCATCGAAACTTCCAGTTGAAATGTAAATGTGCCGTAATTTATTTATATATTTATATACTCGACGAAAAAATCCCTTAATAAATTGACTTGCTTCCAAAAAGATGCAAACTTTAATTAAGTTGTTAAAGTTTTTAATTAAAAGCGAAAAGCTTCATTAATTATTGAAATAGGCGTTTTATAAAAAAATAGCTAAACAGCAAAAATCATAAATTCAAATTATCCATTTCCTAATCAGATCTTAACTTCATCTTCTCCGAAGTGTCTGCATCCAAAGAAAGAAGATAAATGTCATCGGATGCGATAAAACAAAAAGCGGAAAGTGGCTAGAGGAAATGAGAGACATCAATTAGAAGTCTTTATAAATTCTTCTGAATGCTTAGCGAGTTGTCGCCAAATTTATGACCGTTACCATTAAATTTTAGTCATAATTTGAGATTTTTTTGAAACAATACCAAATCAGCAAACGACTTATTGAAGGGGTTGGTTTTGGTGGCGGCAACGCGGCGGTGTAAATATCGATCGGGTAAAGGTCACCTTAAATACGTCAGCTCCATTCACTTTTCGATACCTGCTCCGATAGTTGGGCCCCCGAAAAGTCCTGCGGGATGGCCTTTTATCCAAATTAGCTGCCTGTGGGAGTTCTCACATATGTTGTTCCAGGATTAGTCGAATTTCTGGAAGGGAAGCACTTCGCGGAACCTGATTTGTGCGGATAAATGATGACTTTTCTGATTATTCCACATAATTCGCATTATCTTTCGTCGTGTTCTAGGAAAAGTAGAATTATATAGGACAAAAAGTTTCCAAGCGGAATGAAACAGCCATTTAATCTAAAGGCGAGGAAACCGCAAATGTTAGCAACAGATTTGCCAAGCTCATCAGAAAGTCGGATCGCTAATGCAACACTCTGGATCTTAGACCCTTTTCCTTCATTACATCCGATACTTCGGATTAACTTCATAAGAACACGTATTTCACATCTCTACATGTCGAGATTTATCGATTTATTGCAGAAGGTAGTCGAAACATATGACGCGCGAAATTTAAGAGGAGGACTTTTTAATGCTAACGGTAAACGCAAATTGTGAGAGCGACAAACGATACTCTTCATCTCTTTTATTTGAGTTAGGACACATATATTAGCATGAGACTAGAATTGGAGTATATTTGCATGTGTTGAAATGAGACGCAACCAATCTTCGAAGCTATTTTGCGTTTGCGCGTCCGTATTGCCATCTACCGAGCACTAGAACAAGCACTCTAACGATGATTTTCGTTCACGTTATGATAAAAAAATTCAAATCGGGTGTAAGGCAATCTTAAAAACTAAAGAATCAATTTTCAATATTTAAACTGATATATAATCTGAATTGATTTATCTGCGATTGCAATGGACAAAATGTCATTTATGTTATTTTGTATTTGAAATATCAACTATATTAACTTTGAGTAGCTGTATCTTTTTTTCACAATAAACTATAAAAACTTTGTTTCATCCAAAGCATAGATTAATATTTCTAGAATGTATATCACTTTAAATATTTAAAATTGATTCAGTAGTTTTCCTGTGGGCCTTACACCGAGTGGCAGTGATTTTTCCATAAGAACAGCATGCGTTTCAGTTAGACGCGCTGAAATGGGAGCTCAGCCGAAGTACTCCTCTTAAATACCAATTACTCGAAAACATACGAAGTGGTACGAAGCTTATGAGGCGCGAAATTTGAATTCCAATATAGAAATACTGAAACCGGAACGCAAGCAATTAAATGAAATAGCTCCATTGTTTGGTTTGAAGCGTAAATTGTGGCGCAATTCGCATTGTCCTCCCACATATACTACTCATTCGCATTGTCCTTTAATGACTATACCGAAAAAAAGGCAACAACAACGAAAACAATAAAGTGATCAGGATGAAAAAAAATGTTTTCAAAATTCATATCGTTCAAATAAAACGATAAATGGCAAGACTTTTTATTACCATATTTTACAATACTTGAGTTCGTATTGTGTGGAATCAGCGAAAAGCAATTTGATTTTATTTGTAGCACGAAAACTAATCGACCTTTACCTTAATCCACTTTATTCACCGAGCACCAACACTTGAAGGTCGTGATTTATCAATTTATTGCAAAATTGTTTCACAATCTAATAAGAAAAAATATACTAGAAATGAGATTCCGCGGTACTTGTCTTGTTATGTTAATTTTTAGATGACGTCGGTAATTTTTATTTGAAAATTGACATTAATACTTTTGGATGACAAAATATTTACAAACATCGATTTTGAAAGGAGAGCTTGTACCCATAAGTCGCTTTGCTCGAAATTCTTAATGTCATCTGAATATCTTCAACTCTTTTGTAGCCAGTTTCTAATCGGAAATTTCTTATTACTGTAGGAATCACAGTTTTCATCAGCATAACTGCAAACTTATTCGCAATGCAATTCCTTCGTCCATACGAAAACGGAATGTGAGTGCATGGATGCCGTTTGTCAACTTCTTCGGGCAAAAATCGGTCGGGATCGAATTTCATGGGATCGGTCCAGTACTCCTCACTTCGAAGCGTGTAGAAGAAAGATAGCAACACTGAGGAGTTTGCTGGAATTATAGTACCATCCTCTGTAAAGTCCAAACCATTAACCAACCGTATTTTATATTTATTTCAATTCAATGACATACGTAGATCAATGTCTTCGGTCACGGATCGAATTATAAAAGCAATTACTGGAAAAATTCGTAAAGTCTCTTTAATTACGCGATCTAAGTATTCGAAACGTTCGATATCTTCGGGAAGGACTTTTCGATCGGGTCCCAAAATGTCTAAAGCTTCCTCAAGCACTTTGTCCTATTTTAAAAAATTATTTTTGATTTCCGTACTTTATCAGCAGAAACTTACTTGAATCTCCGGATGGAGTGCCAACATCGTCATCAAAAAGCACGTTGCTGCTGCTGTAGTTTCAGAACCCTGAAAATTAATGATTACTTTTGGTTGCTATTAAATGTATTTCGTACAGCTGCCATAAAAGTCATCACTTCATCTCGTATGGCTTGATTTGAGAATTTATCTTCATCGGCTACTTTCATTACGCTATCTAATATGACTCGGTTTGGGTTTTCTGAAAATATAAGTCATATATAGCCGATGTGGTCGCTAGCGAATCTACATAGTTTTGCTTATCTAAATTCACAGCAAATTTCGCGATATCTGATAAAGAATAGATGGACCAAGATTTCACGCATAAATTTGCAAATTTATGCGTGAAACGTTGCTAAGCAGCTCAGGGAATTTAACGCGGAAAAACAGTTTCAGACACTATTAGTTATCCTAGAAAATATCTAATGGTAGATTTAGAGAGAAAACAGATGTAGCAATAAATGGACGGACGTTTTTTTTTTTTATCTTTTTTCGCTAATTAGCAAGCGAGTGGTTAATATTTGATCGAGGTTTTTTATTCATATTTTACTTAATTAATGGCTATTCAAACAAATCTTTCGTCAAAATATAAGTATTTTTTTTCTCTAATTTTTGGTAGCTTTGGAAATTTTCTAGGAGTTATAACAAAGCCGCAAACTGCTTTACCAGTTTTTGAGAATTTTCCACACCTCTCGATTTTTCCTAATGCTCTCGGCTAAAGCACGTGGCAAATAAGTCAGAACTTGATCCATCTATTCTTTATCAAATGTCGCAAAATTTGCAGTGAAATTTGCAGCAAAACTATGTAGATTCGCTAGCGACCAGTGCGGCTATATATGTAGCGGTTTCGCCCCCTTAATAAACATTTTTTTTAATAGTAGTACCTTCAATTTCTGCAAGCCCTTCATTTTCTTCCTGATTTTGGATCTGCTTTTTGATTATAACCTAAATAACAAATTATAACTATCGATAGATAAAATATTACAAAACTTACCTCTTTGATAAATTTGTCGCACGGTTCCAAAAATTTAGTTAAAGCCTTCCTATACGGTGATAAATTGAAAATGAAATCATAATTATATAAAGTATGCATCATCCTTCTAACAATAATTTCTAGAACTCTGGAAGAAAAATTGGAGACAGTATTTTAAAACTAGAATCAAACTTATTTGTACCAACTTTTCCAACTGAATACCAAATTGATTATTGGTAGTTTGCGAGTCGATTTTAACTCCTAGTGCCGCTTCTAAAAATAAACAATTCAAGAAACTGATTTTCCTATAAGTTTAAGTTTTAGTACCACCAATAATGTCCAAAGTACATTTCATAGTCATCTCGGCCATATTCACTTCGCCTTTGCCTGCTTGCGGTTTCATAATTTCAATTAAAACGTCACATTGCTCCGAAAAAATCTCGACAAACGTGTTAAGCACACGTTGCTTGAACGAGGGCGATAATTGCCTCCTAATATTTTTCCAAGTATGCACTAGAATAAATCGTCAAAATAATTTTTTTGCTATAGTTTAATGACCTCACCAGGTGCTGTAACCATTCCAAGACCTAGAATTGCTTCCAAGTGTCTATAAAGCTCATCCTTGCCCAAAGCGTTGGGACTATTGAGGATAATATGATAATATTTCGGTTTTGAGACACAATAGTATAATTTGCCGAGGTGCCATATTTTACATATTCCTGGATACCATGTCACTAAATCAATAAGATTTTGCGCAACGTCTAAAAAAGATGTCAAATAAATTATCTAGTTACTCAAAATTTAAGATCAAATACCAAAAGGATGTCGTAAAAACATATAACTGCCTCCTACGAAAGGAAGTGTTAGTGGTCCTGGTAATTTCCATGAAAGTTGATATAATCGTCTTCGATGCCAATGGTACTGAATGCTCCAAATTGAAATTACCACAACTAACGCACTTAGAATTATTGAATCACTTTGAGACGCTTGCGGCTCGGAAATTGCTTCCATTTTTGGGAATCTTTTAATTGAACTGGCTGGTTTGAATGAAAATATTCATCAATTTATCGAAGGCCGAATAAAATTTGATTTTATTTTGTATAAATAAGATAATAGCCTTCTTGAAAAGTTCCTTGACGACTTTTGCTTTTAAGCTTGAAGAATTTTTCAAATTGATAATACAGAGTGATTAAAAAAAATGGATTAATATAATATATATAAAATGGAACAATAAAATTTCATGTAGATAATTAATTTAAATTATTTAGACTTTCAATTATTTTAAATGGAATTATATTTGACATACGATTTATTTAAGGCACTATCGGAATTAAATTTTTTAAGAATCACTGGGTATACTATTCATAAATTAACTTAAATTAACTAATTTATTTATTGACATGTTTTTGTCTTAAATTTTTAAAATATTGCTTTACGTAAATTAGATAGACAGGTTTCGTTTATGTCATCAGAATAAATTTCCATAAATAGCCAATTTATTTAGATACTCGAATAGATACTAATTTTCATAATCGTAATAAAAATTCGCTGGAAATGAGATTCCACAGTACTTCTTTCGATGCCATGTTAAAATTTTTAATTAAAATTTTTAGAATTTTGAGGCTTGTTGAAATTTTCTGTTGAAATTTTTTTTTCGCGTTATTTAAAAATGCTTTTTAAATTTTAACTAGGAATCAAATTTAAAACAAATCTAAGCGATAAAGTTAAAAAGTGTGTATGAAAAGATAAAAAACTGAAAAATGTGTGGCAGGTACTCTATTTTAATGAAACTATTTGAAGCAAGATTTAAAATTACCAATTTAAATCAAAGTTTAAAGTAAATCCTAGCACTATCAGTGTAAAGGGTGTGTTAAGGGTTTAAAACATGAATTGAAGATTCTAGCCTATTTTTGAATAAACTAGTTGAAATTATTATTTTATTATTAAATTTATTATCAAATTATTATTTAGTTATCAATTTATTATTAGAAAACTAATTTGAAAGAAATCTGACAAGTCAAACTGTAAGGGGTGCATTAAGGGTTACAATTGTGATATGTGGGTTCTAGCCTAATATGACAAGTTAAATAAGTTAAAATTACTACTGGAATCCAAATTTCAAAGAAATCCGAGCATTTTGACTGTAAAGGGTATATGTAGTAAATATTAAGGGTTGATGTAGTAAAATAAGGGTCGCATAATACTTTTAATTAGATTATTCGTAAATCTGTTTTGAATGTATAGTAGAAATCTAATATGAAGAAAATCCGATCCATATGACTCAAACTGTATAGTTGGGGGGTGGGGAGTGTGTAGTTAGGGTCGTAAATTATTTTTAGTCACTCATTATGTGAATATATATAAAATTACTGATGGAAAATGGTGGGTTATGCTGACATATACGAATCAAAACACCGTCAATTTTTGAACAATTAATTTAAAGACCCAACAGGCCACTAGGGTTCAGTTTTAGGGGATGAAACTTTTACCAGCATTTTCTTCAATGTATTCTAATATGTATGCCAAATTTGGTTCAAATAAAATATTCCTCCTGGCAGGTATTTACGTTACAATAACTTATTCATTTTTACAACTTTTTGACCCTTCAACCCTTAATAAAAAGTCAACCCTTGAAAAAACTACAGATTTTTTGAAAGCATTCACCACTTGGGGTATACACAAAACATATGTTCAATATTTGGTCAAAATCGGTCTGCAACTTTAAAAGATTAAGTGGATGCCCGATTTTGCTGTTTTTGTCATGTTTTTGGCCAATAATGCGCAGGTCCTTGAGAATTTCCTAACTTTTTTTTCTTTGACCTAATCAATGGGCAGGTAGAAAAAAAGGACGCAAATTTTGCTTTCATCGTGTCAGTAGATTCCGAAATATAGTGTTTTAAAGAAATGCACAGACCGACCGACAGACCGACAGACGGAAATTAGTGAATATGATTTTCGTAATCTACGCATTCTATAATGTAGAAAAAAGTGAAATTTGGAGAAATTTTTTTTTTCATGAATACAATACTTCCTCTACGAGAGAAGTAAAAAAGTGTGCTGGAAATGAGATTCCGCGGTACTTGTCTTGTTATGTTAATTTTTAGATGACGTCGGTAATTTTTATTCGAAAATTGACATTAATACTTTTGGACGACAAAATATTTACAAACATCGATTTTGAAAGGAGAGCTTGTACCCATAAGTCGCATTGCTCGAAATCTTGGATGTCATCTGAATATCTTCAACTCTTTTGTACCCAGTTTCTAATCGGAAATTTCGTACTACTGTCGGAATCACAGTTTTCATCAGCATAACTGCAAACTTATTCGCAATGCAATTCCTTCGTCCGTACGAAAACGGAATGTGAGTGCATGGATGCCGTTTGTCAACTTCTTCCGGTAAAAATCGGTCGGGATCGAATTTCATTGGATCGGTCCAGTACTCTTCACTTCGAAGCGTGTAGAGGAAAGATAGCACTACTGAGGAGTTTGCTGGAATTATAGTACCATCCTCTGCAAAGTCCAAACCATTAACCAACCGTATTTTATATTTATTTCAATTCAATGACATACGTAGATCAATGTCTTCGGTCACGGATCGGACTATAAAAGCCACTACTGGAAAAATTCGTAAAGTTTCTTTAATTACACGATCTAAGTATTCGAAGCGTTCGATATCTTCGGGAAGGACTTTTCGATCGGGTCCCAAAACGTCTAAAGCTTCTTCGAGGACTTTGTCCTATTTTAAAAAATTATTTTGGATTTTCGTACTTTATCAGCAGAAACTTACTTGTATCTCCGGATGGAGTGCCAACATCGTCATTAAAAAGCACATTGCTGCTGCTGTAGTTTCAGAACCCTGAAAATTAATCATTACTTTTGGTTGCTATTAAATGTATTTCGTACAGCTGCCATAACAGTCATCACTTCATCTCGTATGGCTTGATTTGAGAATTTATCTTCTTCGGCTACTTTCATTACGCTATCTAATATGGCCCGGTTTGGGTTTTCTGAAAATATAAGTCGCTTGTACTCAAAAAACATTTTTTTTTAATAGTAGTACCTTCAATTTCTGCAAGCCCTTCATTTTCTTCCTGATTTTGGATCTGCTTTTTGATTATAACCTAAATAACAAATTATAACTATCGATAGATAAAATATTATAAAAACTTACCTCGTTGATAAATTTGTCGCACGGTTCCAAAGATTTAGTTAAAGCCTTCCTATACGGTGATAAATTGAAAATAAAATCATAATTGTATACAGTATGCATCATCCTTTTAGCAATAATATCTAAAACTCTGGAAGAAAAATTAGAGACAGTATTTTAAAACTAAAACTTATTTGTACCAACTTTTCCAACTGAATACCAAATTGATTATTGGTAGTTTGCGAGTTGATTTTAACTCCTATTGCCGCTTCTAAAAATAAACAATTCAAGAAAGTGATTTTCCTATAAGTTTAAGTCGTACCACCAATAATGTCCAAAGTACATTTCATAGTCATCTCGGCCATATTCACTTCGCCTTTGCCTGCTTGCGGTTTCATAATTTCAATTAAAACGTCACATTGCTCCGAAAAAATCTCGACAAACGTGTTGAGCACACGTTGCTTGAACGAGGGCGATAATTGCCTCCTAATATTTTTCCAAGTATGCACTAGAATAAATCGTCAAAATAATTTTTTTGCTATAGTTTAATGACCTCACCAGGTGCTGTAATCATTCCAAGACCTATAATTGCTTCCAAGTGTCTATAAAGCTCATCCTTGCCCAAAGCGTTGGGACTATTGAGGATAATATGATAATATTTCGGTTTTGAGACACAATAGTATAATTTGCCGAGGTGCCATATTTTACATATTCCTGGATACCATGCCATTAAATCAATAAGATTTTGCGCAACGTCTAAAAAAGATGTCAAATAAATTATCTAGTTACTCAAAATTTTAGATCAAATACCAAAAGGATGTCGTAAAAACATATAACTGCCTCCCACGAAAGGAAGTGTTAGTGGTCCTGGTAATTTCCAGGAAAGTTGATATAATCGTCTTCGATGCCAATGGTACTGAATGCTCCAAATTGAAATTACCACAACTAAAGCACTTATAATTATTGAATCACTTTGAGACGCTTGCGGCACGGAAATTGCTTCCATTTTTGGGAATCTTTTAGTTGAAATGACGGTTTCTGATAAAAATATTCATCAATTTATCGAAGGCCGAATAGAATTTGATTTTATTTTGTATAAAATAAAAAATAAAATAGAATAAGATAGAATGGCCTTCTTAAAAAGTTCCTTGACGACTTTTGTCTCTATGCTAAAAGAATTTTTCAAATTGATAATACAGAGTGATCATTAAAATAAGTGCATTAACGTGAACTATGAATTAGCGCTGCAATAAAATTTCATGTCGGAGAAAATTAATTTAAATTATTAGACTTTCAATTATTTTAAATGGAATTATATTCGACATACGATTTATTTAAGGCACTATCGAAATTAATTTTTTTAAAAATCACCCGGTATAATTTTCATAAATTAACTTTTAATTTATTAAAAAAAAAAATTTAATTTATTATTTATTTAAATTTTTAAAATATAAATTAGATAGACAGGTTTCCTTTATGTCATCAGAATAAATTTCAATAAACAGCCAATGCATTTAGTTTAGATACTCGACTAGACACTAATTTTCGTAATCCGCGCATTCTAAAATGTAAAAAAAATGGTCCAAATTTCCACTATTACAATAATTCCTCGACGAATGCAATAATAAAATAGCCATCAGTAGACTGACACCGCGAGTGTATTGTTATGTTAAATTATAAATTATCCATGAATAATAAAATCCACATTGCCACGCAATCCTATATTTATATTTACCTACCTTAAACAAATTATTCATGTCGCATTGCGTATAAATTATTTCGGAAACAAATTCGACAGTTTTACGACCTAAAAAAATAATTTACCGCGCCACCTATTAATAATGACAATTAAAAATTAGTTCAAACTTATCCGCATGGCTGATTTGAATCGTCAATAGCAGTGCAAGTGTGCAGAGCGCTATCTGACACACAAAAGCGTAATTGAAGCAATCGATTCGCAAACTCTTCAGCACCATCTGCCACTCACACAAAGCACTAGTAGCATTTTTGTGGAAAGGTCACTGTAAATCAAAATTCGCACCGATCGAACTAAATTTGAATAACAAAAATATGCGTTCACCATGTGCCAATTATTGAGCAGGAAATTGAATTTGTGCACGTGATTTTCTTGCATGACCCTGACCAACATTTGCAACGATCTTGCACTGACGACGACCTTTAAGAAAATATTTTATATATTTTCGAAATAAATCCGTGTTTTTCGGTTAGCTAGTCGAATTAATTGTTTGTTGTTTATTTGTTGACTTCCTGCACAAATATTTTCGTGTGGTTTACCGCACAATTGCGGTTAAAAAATTCAGCGCGACTCGAGAACAGATTGAAATATTTTATCCTTGCCAGGACAGCAGGATAGTTTCTTGCTCGAGATTCAGTTCCACGAAAATCATTCATCCATTTCTAAAACAAATTGTGCGAACCAGAGAGTATGTGCTTTATATTCCATACATTTTTTACCGTCATGGAGAGAGTAGTCTGAACTTTCGACTTCTCGGAACTTGCATTCATTCCCAAAAGCAGAATTAATTTGCAATACAGCGAACGATGTAATTTTTATGTCCACACCAGTCACATACATGTGTGTCTAGTGATTTCAATTTTATTTGATTCCGGGAAATTCCTAACGATCTTCGCCGCGTCGCGTCGTCTTGTTCGTTCGACTTTACCTTTTAATCTTCCTGGCTAAAACGGAGATGAAAAGGATTTTTCATAAGCAGATGTGACCTATTCACGATTTGATATTGTGCTGAAATTGGAATTGCCAAAATTTCGTTTACGGGGTGTTACATTTTCAGGAATTTTACTCGAAAATGTTGTCTGCAACCAGCATTGCATCATAGAGAAAAGAGCGCGAATGATTGGCGAGAGCTTAGGAGAGAGTGAGAAAAATATATAATAAACACGCGTATTTATAATTAGTGTATTTCGGTTATGCATGGATGGTTTTTGATGAAAAAACCCTTAAGATCAAAACTCAGCAAACTTTTTCCAATTTTCTTGAATCCACTCTAAATAATGAATAATTTTTTTGGGGAAGTTTGTATGTTTTTGGTGCTACATCCTGTATAAAATTCAAATCTATCACATCGTTGTTGGGAATTTATCGTACTGCAATATTGAATACATTATAATATAATTCAAAGTGAAATCCTCTTCCTGCCTGGTCGGTTTTAATGCATTTCGATCGAATTCACTAGCGAATACGTTTATCAGTCAGAAATAGCTTTTCTTTGGGGAATCAGCCTCATACAAAGGCTCGAAAATTGCATTTGAAAGTTTGTGCTGATTTTGGTCGGAGAAAAAGCACCGAGAAGTAAAAAGTGACTATTTATTTATATGAGAAAAAAATGCGAAAAAATATCGGCGAGTAGGAGAAACGACAACATCGTAAGAAGGTTGGTTGAAGAGGAAGAATTGCTTTACTAAACATCCAGTATAATCGTTTTGTATTTAAGTCAGTCAACAGTTCTGCGTTTTAATTGCCGGTTCGGTATTTACGAGTAGAGTATGAGTCCACAACTCCGGCATCATCTAATCTGAATGCTTCTTGTTTCGTGTATTAATTGTTTTAAATTCATCGCTTTCAACATTTCCTACATATCTGTGTCGGATTTACTACATCTCGCCTATATTCGAATTGTTTTGTGTTCGTTTTAAGTGACAAGTTTGAATTATTTGCTACCACAACACTCAAACAGAACAACAAAACAGAACCAAAGAGAGATCATTCATTCGCTGTAAATTGTTGTAGTAGGTATGAATCATGATCAATTTTCGAGTCAATTTTTGACACATATTTGACCGATTTTCTAAAAGTTACGATTTTCTGTAAATTATTGAATTTATTTAGTTGCGTAATTTATTTTTCAAAAATTGCAATTTTTTGGAATTTCCCAAAAATTATACAACTCTTGGTAAATCCGGAAAATTTCACGTTGAAACATTTCCTCGAAAATTCCAGACCAGCGCACCTAGAATTCTATTTAGGAAATTCCTTGCAGGTTGACTCAGAAATTTCCCTATAATGTTGTAAAATGTTTTCAAATTCTCATAAATCAAAAAAAAAGTGTAAAAAATTCTATGGGGCCATAAAATCCTTCTGCAAAATTCGAAATTCCCGCCATTTTCCGTACTAATCTCCACTAATTAATTTACATAAAAAATAAATTTTAAATTATTAAATAACTTTTGGATTCCAAATGGATTTCGAGCCTCAAACTATGAAAAGTTATTCGTCTACACTGAAACTTTTACCATTATTATTCACTGATTAATATTTAATTAGACGTCAAGCATAATACTTAAGTCTCATTGATTAAAAGTGTCTGTTTTGTTCGTATTCGATTTAATATTTAATGAATACATAAAAGCCACATGATTGCATTAGAACAATATATAGAAATCTGTGTCGTTGACATTTTAATTTACTACATATAATTATTATTAATGGAAATTAAACAAGTTTGGTTGTTATGGTAATTATTTCTCGAAAATTATAACACGACGTAAAATATTCAGTCATCATATGACTTTTATATAACAATTCTTGTAATTGTTGTTAATGATATATTCAAAATAAAACAGTTGTTAGAAGTGAGATTTGGACAAAACATTTTAATCAACTTATTTTGCATCAATTGACCTTCGATTTGCGATTTTTACTTGCAATATTTCAATCGAATTATCAATTTGAAAATTGCACAAGATTTCTAAATTTAAACGATCGACTTACCTTTAATATACCAATAGAGCTTTGAAACACTGATTATAAGTATTTTAATTAGATAAACTAATTAAACTAATAAAGAATTTTGATTTAACCTCAAAAGCGCGTAGAAGACTGCAGCTGTCAAAACTAAGTGCTACCAACTGAAATGGAGTAACTTCACTAAAGTTGAAAAATGAACAAATATATCAAAATAATAAATAATAATTACATCTTAATATAATTTATTATTGCACAAATATAAATCAAACAAATTTAGAATGTATTAATTTCCAATTTAAATTTAAAAAGTACAATTTATTAACAAGGTTCAATTTGAGGTTATGTAGTCTGGATTTATACCACACTGTCATTGTAGTGTAAGTCATAAAATTTTGCTAGTGCAAAAGAAACAACATCCATGTAAAAGCAGATGTTTACAAAGCCCTATGCTAAGCAAAAATTAAAAATGCAGCGCTGTACTATCTAAAATAAAAAAAACTGCTGACAGAAAAAAAAATGTTAAGAGAGCTCGCACATGGTAAATATAAAATGTGTTGTGAATTCCAGAGACGGCGGCGTCGACGTCGGCGGCGGCGAAAGACGCGGTGGATCGCGGCGCGTGCCCAGTTTACGGCTAGCGAACGGCCGGGTGGCCGCGGCTCAGTCCGAAGAGGAGATCCGCACGCCGCCACCGCGCCGCTTAGCCAAGGATGACTCGATCAAGATCAGCATCGAGAACACCAACACGTGCACCGACTCCCTGGTGACCGCACTCGATGACGAAACTCTCCTTATCGCTGACTACCTTTCGAACGACATGAACTACAAAGGCAGCGGAAAAGTGCACTTTGGGGTGGACGACGTCTCACTGTATGGCACCCCCAAGGAAGAGCCGGGCCCCACGCCGCTGGGAGCCTCCGATTCCGGCAAGCAGAGCTTCATCAAGAACCAACTGCAGGCCCTTTTTCAACCCACTGATAACAAATTGGCGATGAAATTGTTCGGATCGAAGAAGGCCTTGATGAAAGAGCGGATTCGGCAGAAAGCTGCTGGTCATTGGGTTATACATCCGTGCTCCAGCTTTCGGTGAGTAATACATTTTTTTTTTTAATTTTATGTTTGCGGTTATTAAATTTAATTACGCTTTGCTTGATTGGAAAAACAATTTTCCTATTTTAAATTTAATAGATCTGGCACGGAATTTCGTTTCCGGAATTTGCGTCATTTAGATACTACTTTTTGTTTATTGGTGTGTAAAGGAATGTGTTTAGTTTGCTACTTTTCTAATAATTAGATCGAGGTATTTTTTACCTGGATGTATACCTACACTTTTGGTGGAATCTATACATTGATCAAACTTTTCCAACGAAATTTCTAAGACTTTCTCATAACGGGTGATTAATATGTAGCCTATTTTTTAAACTGGTATCTCAACTAGTAGTACGTCAATTTTTGAGTCAAATTTTTGAATTATATGGCCGCAATGCACCGACAAACATACAACCATTATTTGAATTTCGCGCCATATTGCATTTAGTTTCAAAAACTACCCGCGCGCCATTTAAATATTTTGCTAATTTGAATTAAAGCTCACGTTAAGCTTGAAATTACTAATTATTACCTGTACGAACAGGATTATCGGATAGGCTTTAAAAACAAGCTAATCCAATTTCAATGTGAATCAAGGCAATTTGTTGGTCACCGAGTTTCGAATCGAATATATTCGAATTTATTACTTTCGATCGAGTGTAAGTGCATCAAGGCAACCGAAATAAAAAAAGAGTGGAGAATTCTGTGATTGTCGAACATATAGGAAACGTTTGTTAATTAATTTGCTGACCTTGTTAGTGAGATTTATTAGATTTTTTTTCGTCCCCGAAATGAATTTATCATCGCGATTGAATTTGGGTTATTTATTTTTTGAATATGTTTCGAATGAATTTTGATTCCGGTCGCTAATTTATCATTTGTGAAATGAAGCGAAACGGGACTGATTATAGGGCTATTGTTCCAGCAAAATGCAACTTAGGAATTCTGGTAACCGAACCAGATAAATTTTGCATGGTATTGAAAATTTCAACTTTGATAGGCAATGTTGGCAAAAAGGTGCTGCTGCTCTAATCGCGCACCGCAAATCTGATAAAAGCCGCGCGATATTTGAATTAAAAAAAAGCTCCGGCCAAAGTGCTTCTAAAACTTATATGCGGTTTTGATGTCAACGTTAATCGGATTGAATAGAGTTACAATTTACTCAACTTAACAGCCACTATTCAGTGCGAATGGAACACAATCGATGTGTTTGCTTAAAAGCAGAGCAACTACAACATTGGCGTGTATTTATCTTTTATCTCGACAAAAAGCACTCTTCTTTTAAATGCAGAGCAATTGAATTTTATTTACTCAATTTTTGTTTGTTGTTATTATTACTATTATTATTATTATTAGTGTTATGCGAGCGAATATCGTGACAAGAGATCATTGTTTGGAAATAGAATTTTTCTGATGATATATTGAAGTGCTTTCTATAAATATATATTGTTAGCACTGTTCGCCAACACGCATATGCAATCAAACAAAATATTGTGCGAATTTTAACACTTTTATGGATTTAATTTGAAACAGTTTGTGTAATAAAATTAATTGCGCGCTAATTATTGAAACAATTGATTTCCATTTTCATGGGAGCATTGTCAATGTCGCATATCGGGACAATTAAATTTGCTCAAGTTGTATAATGATTACACTCTATTTAACACGTGTGATTAAAATTAAAATTTATTGAATAATTATTAGTTTTTTAAATACTACGTTGTTTTTTCTAGGTACTTTTTAATGAATTTAAATACAAATGTATCGAGTTCTTGCTGGTTTTAATCAGCATGCATGTAAATGCAAATTCAAATTTATTGTTGTACAGTCCAAAACAATTAATTAATAGCGCTTAAAAATTAATTACTATGTTTCTGAGCGACTTAAGTATAATACTAGTGGCCTACTCGCGAATTATGTCATAACAATAAATAAAAGAGAAATATATTAGCCTTGACTTTGATACACATAAATGTGTTAGTTTGTTGCAATTAATTCCGATCGTCAATATAATCATAAATGTGGTTATAGTTAATACTGGGAAATACAAATCAATTAAAATAGGTGTAAAGCTGTAAAATTATGCGTAAAATTTCCAATTAATATGGTAATCTAATCGCAAAAAATAAATCCATGTTCGGTCAAAATTAATTCATTTTAATGCCATGAATTCGATTCAATTTTAATCCAGTTTTAGTTCACAAAATTTAAATTTGTCATATTTTTTTAGCCAATTCAATAAAATTTAAATCCAATAAGAATAATAGTCCACCTAGCGATAAATTCGGACACTAATTAGAAAAGGGGAGGAGCCTCAGCAAATCCGCATTTAAATATAATTTGGCGAATTTTTTTCAAAACTGCTGAACAATCTGAAAAAAATTACGTTAGATTTTCAGGACTATTTTTATCCCATTGATCTATATCCCCCAAAGTTTATTGCCCAGAAATTTCAATGCTTGTCATTTCGAGCACAAAGCAGAAAAATGAGCAAAAAAGTAGTTCCTAGTTGCCACAATCTACAGGACAGGAATAATACCATTGATTGAGTTGGCAGCGGACGACAAAGACGATTTTGATAGGAAATTCGGTCGGTAGTTTATTAGTTTTTCCACATCGATAGCATCGAGTAACTTTAAGGGAGAAAAAAAACCGCTGCATAATTTATAAAAATTAAAGCAACCTTGCATACCAGCGAAATATTCGAGGGCATCACTTTAATTTCCTGATCTGGTTTTCAAATTACTAGGTTAATTATGCGTTTTTCAGGGCCGCCGAACAATTTATCTAATTAAAATTTGATATTAATTATTTTGGCAAATTGCGTTCGTTACATGCAATATTTGTTTTTATGTGCGGGGGCGGTTGTAAAACATGACCCGTAAATAGCTACTTTTTGGCGACTTTTATGGCTCGTAATGTTTTGTGTATTTGCGATAAAAATTTTCACTGTGTGCTTACCAATTTCAATAGTTGCATTTATATACATACTTTCTAACTAGAAAATCATTTCATATCACAATGATTTATGTAACACATAAATCGGCTTTATTGCCTCTACAATGTTGATATTTACTATTGATAAAGCGCCATCTACGTGGGCGTTGTCCAAACTAGAATTGTGACGTTTTAAGGTTGACACACCTAACCTTAAAACCTCAAACTATCCGCCATTTTTTTTGCATAATGATAATTAAAAGTATGTTTAGTATTGCAACACGCAGTTTCGTAATTAATCATAACAAAGTGCCTTTTAGTTTTAATTAAAATAAAATAACGACCTTAAATAAATAAGTTTGCATTAGGATATTTTGCATTAAAATATCTAGTTACCAAAGTACTAGCAAACATCACTTTGTTTCTGCTCCGGCAAAAAATACAAAAAGAAGTAGTTAGAAGATTATTATTACCATCATTTTCATTCTGATATAATCAGCAATATTTGGAGAACTATTTACAATTGAATTTAGAAGAATTTTACCTGTTTTTCATCATTTATATGATTTTTTCTGATTTTTTTGACGTTTATTAAAAAATCGAACCTACATTTTTACTTTTGGTTTTGGACTGAAAATCATCTTAAAACATTTGAACAAAACTTCGACGAAAATATCAATTGCCCGAAGAATCATTTACAAAAAGGTAACCAATTAATTATCAATGGATTGTTGGACACCTTGTCCCTGCAAAAAGAACAATTTGGTTGATGACGATAATAATGATGAAACAAGGATACAATGCAAAACATGCAAAACTTGGTTTCATAAAACTTGTGCTTCTACCTCAGTCACAGATACTGAAAGCCTGAGACAGTCAACGGTCGAATGGATTTGTATGAACTGCAAATTAAAACTCAAAAACAATGACAGAATTATATGCAATATATGTGACCTTTACTTTACTCAGCGAGGTATAAAGCAACATGTTACAAAGAAACATAAAATATGCTATGCAGCTACCAATTGTCTGAAAGTTGAAAGGGAAGAAGTCAATTTTCTTGCAACAAAACTTGGAAAACTACGCTCTACTATACCACTTATAAAACGAATCCCCAAAGGTGCAAGAATTTTGGTAGCACAGCGTTTGACCTTATTAATAGATAAATGTGTCTCTGCCAACGACTTTAAATCTTGGGAAGATCTCATGACATTTACATACAGTACTCTTCGAATACCAGGGAAGGAAACTAAACAAAGTCTATCAAACTATGTCAAACAAAATTGTAATGAAACAACTCTACCAAAGGTGAAAGACATTGGATTCAAACGTAAACCAACCAGTCTTTCTTATAGAGTGGAATCTAAAGTATCTGATGGGGACATTAGAGGAGCAATTACACTTTTGTCATGTGAAGACAGTCTCGCTAATCAAGATGAGAAAACTTTGGAAAAGCTTAGGTTAAAACATCCAAAACCATCACGTGATCTTGATTTTCCAAAACCTTTGGACAATTCAACCATTCTTGAAGTCAATGAAGAAAACATTAAACTGGCAATAGCTTCATTCCCAAATGGATCTGCAGGAGGAATTGACGGTTTGCGACCACAGCACTTGAAGGATTTGACATCACATTATACAAGTGAAGCTGGACGAAAACTTGTGACTTCATTAACTAGACTAGCAAACTTCCTACTATCAGGACAGCTTCACTTTGGAATTCGTAGGATCCTTTATGGTGCTTCTCTTTGTGCTCTTAATAAGAAAGATGGTGGAATCAGACCTATTGCAATAGGAACCACACTGCGTCGATTAGTTGCCAAAGTTGCATGTACCTCAGTTCGGGATTCAATTGGAGAATACCTTCGTCCTATACAAGTAGGTTTTGCTACTAAAGGAGGCGCTGAAGCAGTAGTACATGCAGCAAGGACTTATCTAAAAATTAATAAATTGTCGAATAAACTGATGCTAAAAATAGATTTTAAAAATGCTTTTAACTCAGTAGAAAGAGATACAATGTTGCAAGAACTGCAAAACACGAGTCCAACTATATACCCATTCTTGTCTTCATGTTATCAAGATCCATCACTATTAATGTTTGGTGCAAATAAAATCAACTCTGAGGTAGGTGCCCAACAAGGTGATCCAGCAGGACCGATGCTCTTTTGTCTGGCTATTCATCCAATCATTGCTAAGATGAAATCAGAATTTAATTGCTGGTATTTAGACGATGGAACTTTAGGTGGATCACCTGAATGTGTTCTAGAAGATTTTAAGAACTTGATTGATAAATGCAAAGAAATTGGACTTGAAATTAACCCCGAAAAATGCGAACTAATTTTCTGCGACAAATTCAACCAGTCCGTGCTGAAATCTTTTTCCAAACTTTCACCTGGAATCCGTGTAGTGCATGATGATTTAACTTTACTGGGATCACCTTTAACTCAATCAGCCACGAAACAAGTCATGAAAAACAAACTGGAAGAGCTTAAATTTTTATTCAGCCGATTAGAATCTTTGAATGCACACACTGCTTATTTTCTCCTAAGTCTTTGTCTTGGAATTCCAAAAGTAACATACTTGCTTCGAACTACACCACTAGCAAATTTTAAAGAACTACTCTACTCTTTCGATGAAACCTTTTTATCAACTTTGGAGAAAATTATTAATATAAAACTAAATCAAACACAATCAAATTTAATATCACTTCCAATCAAAGATGGAGGATTAGGAATTCCAAAAGTCAGTGATGTTTACTTAAGTGCATTTCTCTCGTCTGTTAATACTGTAACGAAATTGGTTAGTTCATTTATGACTCCCTTTAAAGTGAATAATCCTTTTCAAATCAGTGGCTACAATGAGACGTTGAATGCTTGGAATAGTTTGAATTCTGACAAGACACCTGTAGTTATGGACATTCAGAAAAGCTGGAATAAAATCAACATCGAAAGAATAATGAGCAATCTGCATTTTGATTCAGATGTGGATAAAGCAAGATATTTGGCTTCTAAGTCTCCTGTTGCTGGGGCTTGGCTATCATCTCTGCCTTGTAGGAATGTGGGAACTTTACTAAACAACAATGTATTTAGAATTGCAGTAGCTCTGAGAATTGGATGTCATGTATGTGAACCTCACACATGTGTTTGTGGAGAGAATGTAGACAGCCAAGGAACCCATGGACTGTCTTGTATAAAAAGTGCTGGCAGACATTCCCGACATCACGAACTGAATAGCATTCTCCAGAAAGCACTAGCATCAGCCAACATACCCTCTGCCCTAGAACCTGTAGGACTAGTTCGCACTGATGGAAAGAGAGCAGATGGAATATCACTCATTCCATGGTCAAGAGGAGTACATTTAGTTTGGGATGCAACTTGCACAGACACATTATCACCGTCGCATTTATCAGTTTCTTCTTGCGCTACTGGAGAAATTGCTAATGTTGCTGCCAAAATGAAAAGAAATAAATACAAGGAAATTGAAGAACAAGGCTATAAATTCTTAGCTTTTGCTGTGGAGACTATGGGACCTTGGTGTGATGAGGCTATAAAGTTTATAAATGAATTAGGCAAACTACTGATAATTCAATCTGGTGAACCTAAATCAAAATCATACCTAATACAACGGATTGGACTAGCCATTCAGAGAGGAAATGCCGCTAGTATAATGGGAACTTTGCCAACAAACATGACCATGGACGAAATATTTCTAATATGATTTTATTTTATTTTATTTCCTTTTATAATATTTATTTTTTTTTAGTTTGCATTTCTATTCATGGTAGCAGAGAATTGGTGAGCTTCTAGTTTGTAGTTTATTTTTTTTTCTATATGGTACTGATGCACACTAGGCTTATGCGCTCGGAGGCAAGACACATCACATAGGAATAAAAGTATTTGCTCACGCGGTGCATCTAAGTCCACATATCGCATCTCAGGAGGGTTTTATTGGTCTTAGAAAATGTATGTCGGTGTGCATCGATTTATTTTTCGCATACACACCAAATCCTCAAAGGAGCCAAACCAAACCGAAAAAAAATCAGAAGAAATAAAAGAAAATAAATTGAATTAAAGAGCAAATTGGTATGTGCGTGACAGGGCGTGTGTCTGTCTCTGTGTTGAATCACGAGTGCACTCATTTGACCAATAAAGTTGACACTGTTTGGCCTGCGATGAGCGTAGCGAGGTTAAATTGCGTTAAAGGGCCCATATGTAAATTTGCAATACTTAATACTTAATTGATGCTCTTTGTACACGATACGATGCAATTAGTGTAATGCAATTTTTTTGCAGCAATAAACTAAAGGCTGGTATCGTAAATCCAAAGCGAAGTTGAAATTACAACTCAGCCATACAGTTTACTTCATGCATATCCAATTTGAGATAAAAGCATCAATTTCATCGGCTTGGACTTTACTACTCCCAGGTTGCAACGAGTTCAAGGACTGAAGCTTTCATACAAACTTTACTACTTCAAGTACTAGTTTGAATTTGTGGCTTTCCCGCTGAATGTGGAGTTTTTGCGAACTAATATTGGTTTTTGACAAACTTGACCTTGACTATTTTGATTTCGAATGCAATCGTATGACGGAAATTATATTATCGACTAAGTCATGGCCACCTGCGTCACTTCACTAATAATAAATTTGCGTGCATCACGATACGAACCCATCAGTTTGCGGTTTTTAATGTGAAAACGGCTCCGCTTTTTCTTTCATCGATAGAATGTTAATTGAGACGTCCCATAACCCATAATCAATCAATGTAAATAGTTTGTCAGGGGATTGTATCAGTTTTATGTGACCAACAATACATTACTAATTGCATTGTTTCGTTGGTTGCATAAAAATTATTTTAATTACATAGTGAATTATGCATGTTTAAGCGAACATACTAAAATTAGCGTAAAACGAGCATACATTCGAGGATTAAATGTTTCAATATTAATGCAGTCGAGTAGATTAACAGGAAATGCAAGTGCGATTTTGGTTTTGTTTGTGCAAATTTCCACCTCTATCCAATATGCCAGTTCAGGTTAACAAGCCAAAACTTAATTGGGCTTGTGATGGCAACCGCCGAACCTCCAGGGTACACGTGTGGTAATTTCGCTGAAATTTTAATAGATCTATGCACAAGTGAGCAGGGAAAAAAAGCGAGTCGATTTTAATTTGTAAATATGCCATCTTGTACAAGAGGTGTTGCACGCGGTGTATGTTTAGTTGCATATTAATGTCCAAAACGGCATTGTAAAGCAATTTGTCAGTTGGGAGAAAGCGAGAAACAGTGAAACATGCTTGTAAAGTGGGAAAGGGTGGTTGATGTATAGAATGGCAAAGGAAGCATTTGTGTGTGTTAAACAGACAGAAGGGGCGGTGTAGTTGAGTACCAGCTCGAATCCTAGAATCTGCCCCATTATATGTGCTCAAACTAGCAGAAAATTTGAAATTTATGAGAGTAATTCATTGTTGAATTTGAACTTTTGCAAATAGTGGCCCATTTAATTGCACATTATGAATAATTACTCTTATTTTAATTAGCTAAAGTTGGATTAGTTTGCAATTTTCGATAGCATTGCAACTTTTTCGTTTTTGATTTGATGTGTGTCTGCCTTAGTTGCGGTTTTCCTTTCTAATAGGATTCCAGTTCATTGCCAAGCCACCTGATCCCGTCATTCCCACAGGTTTTACCAACTAGATGAAATACTTTATCGTTACGTTTATGGCTTCTAATGTTCCTTAGAAATTGCACGCTTTCGGCTTTATATATCTTGAACTTTTTTTTCTCTTTGATGGTTTTCGCACATTTTTTTTGTGCTACTTCTTCAAGTTCAATCTGACAACACAATGTAGGTGAGAAATTTATTATATACAAAGAAATAAACCGCTCAAATAAATATTGACGAAGATTTGGAAATAAAATTCATTTGTGATTTTGTATATTCAATTTTCTTTATACAAACTAGTACAATTCAAGTATAATTTATTTTTTACATGGGCCTTCTTATTTACAAGGATCTTTCTTCTCCGGCTTCTTGCATGGATCCTCTTTCTTCTGGTCTTTCTTACAAGGATCCTCCTTTTTCTGATCCTTCTTGCAGGGATCTTCCTTCTTCTGTTCCTTCTTGCAAGGATCTTCCTTCTTCTGCACCTTGCAAGGATCTTCTTTCTTTTGCGACTTCTTACAAGGATCTTCCTTCTTTTCAACCTTACAAGGGTCCTCCTTCTTCTGCTCCTTCTTGCAAGGATCTTCCTTCTTCTGTTGTTTCTTACAAGGATCTTCTTTTTTTTCTACCTTACAAGGATCTTCCTTCTTTTGCGACTTCTTACAAGGATCTTCCTTCTTCTGATCCTTCTTACAAGGATCTTCCTTTTTCTGCTGTTTCTTGCAAGGATCTTCCTTTTTCTCCTCCTTCTTCTGTTGTTTCTTGCAAGGATCTTCTTTTTTTTGCTCCTTACAATCCTTCTTCTCGTCCTTCTTGCCCTGATCTCCTTTCTTTGGATGGATTCTCAACTCTTGTCGAGTCATTCTCTTCACCATGTAACACTCACAAGCCTCACTCACCCACATACTTCCATTAGTGCCGTCTTTCAACATTGCAAGCACACATTTTCCCACTTCATCAGGACTAAATTCAAACTTAATTAAATTTCACCTCGTAAAAAACCAATATAATACCTTTGATCCGGTAAAGAGTTCAAGCCATCGGCCAATACTTTGCCCAAATTACCAAAACCACTCATTGCCATTTTCTCGGCATCGGTAATCATGGCCGTATCAGTTCGACTGGGACCAACAGCCATCACTTTCACTTTGGTCAAATCGTGGAAATATTTACTGCCCATCGATCGAGTGTAGCCAACCACAAAATGTTTGGTCGCTGTGTAAACAGGACAACCAGGAAATGGTTCCAGACCCAAAATTGAAGCCACGTTAATTACTACGCCTCCTTTCGCACCTTTATGCGCCCCCATGTATTTCATTCCCAATAGTGTGCCCATTACAAAGCCACGCTTTAATTTGAAAGAAATTAGATATATTTACTAATTGAGGGTGGGGGAGTAATTACGGCGTTGATGTTGATGCAGTCTTCCCATCGAGAGTCGGCGAGAATTCCGGCATTGTTTACTACGATGTCAATCTGGCCGAATCGGTCTTTAGTGCATTTAAATAGTTCTAAAATTATTTGATAGAGTTTGTAATTTTTTTTCAAGAAAATTGTTTATATTACTTTCGAACTCCTCGCGTTTCGTGACGTCACAGGGTTGGAAAAACGATTTTTCATCGCCGTATTTTTGGTTCAGCTTAATAGCAGCTTTTTCGCACTCCTTGGCCAATACATCGCTTAGCACTACCACCTATTTGCCGAATTTTAATTTTACTACACTTAAATTAATAGTAATTAGGAGAAAATACTTTTGCACCGCCTTTCAGAAGATACTCGGCAATCGAATATCCGATTCCTCGGGCTGAGCCGGTGACGATGGCCACTTTGCATTCAGCTTCTTTGCTTTTGCCCGAATCTGAGTAATTGGAGATTTGAGTTGCAAAAATGTCAGGATTTTGCCTGAAAATTAGGATTTTGTTGGGCAAAAAAAAATTAGGATTTTGTTGAACATTTTTTAGGATTGAAATGGCGAATTTATATACCTGAAGATGGTTGATGGTGAATTGCCAAATTTGAGGAAGCGCTGCTTCACAATGCTGAGCAAACTTGCCATTTTACAAGAATTTTTGCACCATTGATGTTCGAATTGAATTTTATGACGTTATTATTGGAAAATTTGTTTCTCACAGCCAACTTGATTTCAGATTTTTTTATTTTTAAGGAAGCTTTAATTTTGGTTTTAGATTTTTGAAACAAATTCCTGAATTAAGAATCATTTTAATTCAAAAAACATACAAAACATTTATTATCGGCATAAATACAAATCAATTTTTCTTCAACGTGGTTCTATCAGGAATCGCGACTTCATAAATCGGCTTGTTCCCCTCAGCCACCCAAACGCTACCATTTTCACCTTTGGTAATCAAAGTAATCATACCTTTTGCCACATTTTCAGCTCTATAAATCCAAAAATTAACGCCCCTAAATTGCTCTATCAAAATATGTCTTACGGTTGCGGTGGTAAAGCACCCAATCCTTCAGCGAGCAATTTGCCAATTTCGGGGAATCCTTGCAAAGCGAATTTGGAAGCTTCCGATATCAGCGGAGTATCGGTAACTCCAGGACACATTGTCAGGAATTTGATTCCAGTGAGGTTCCAGAAGTACGGGGTGCCAAACGAGCGGTCGAGACCTACGACGAAATGTTTGGTGCCGGTGTAAATTGGACAACCGGCCAATTCTTGCAGACCTAAAATTGAGGCAATGTTCACGATCACTCCGCCGGCGTGTCCGTGATTTTTGCCCATGTGTTTCATGCCCAAAAGGGTGCCTTGCACTACAGCATTCTAGAAGGAAATAGGCAACTTGTTAAGCACGGATGTATGGATGGTTGCATAACTTAGCGAAATTAGGCAACTAAAGGGTGCTTGCCTAATTAAAATCTACTTACGCAGTTGATGGCCACTTGCAATTCCCAATTGGCGTCGTTCATAATACCAGCGTTGTTAATGACGATGTCGAGTTTGCCAAATTGCTTAATAGCCACTTGGAAGAGCGCTTTAAAAACATAACTATTATTATACAATTGCACGAAATATAAAATGCATTATTTACCTTCAAGTTGTTTAACTTGAGTGACATCGGTTTTGACAAAAAAGGCTTTGTTGGCGCCAAATTGCTTGTTGAGTGCTTGTTGTGTTTCGGCCCCTTTGGCAGCATCAACGTCACCAATTACAACACCCTGTACATTTGTTAGGAATTTGATTTATATTTATTTAAAATTTTCTTACCCCTAGTCCATTCTTAAGGAGTTCCACAGCATAAGCTAAGCCGATGCCATTTGCTGCACCAGTGATGAGCGCAAATTTTCCTTTGATGTCGAACATTTTCGGTGCTGTAGTCAGTTGATTGCCGCAAATGTGTTTTTGTTGTTGGTGTTAAGTTTATTTATACTTTAACGTTATCATTTTTGGGTATAAATAAAAGACTAGTATAATTTGATAATTTTTATCTGTTTTGTATTTGGTTGCAATTAATAATAAATGTCACGGATTACGCCCTTAATGTTTGTTCATTGATAAATGTGTTCATCGCTTGATTTTTAATGTAAATATTTATTATTCCGGGAATTCTATTATTAAAGCACCAGTGTGTGGCCTTTCACTTTTGAACCCGCTGATAACAATTATTGCAGACCGATAGACGACGACGTCAAAATGGCTGTTAATTACGCAATTTTCGATTTAAATCTCGCGCCCTCGAGAGTAGCGCCACAATGGCTTTTTGAGCACCAGACTAAATAGCAGCGAGCATTGTTTATTTCTTTGTTAGATGCGAAAGTGTTTGCTGAAAGCACAAATTGGCTCGCATAAGAGACTTCTGCAGACAACTTCAAGTACCTTAAATAAAGTTTTCGAGTCTCATGCATAAAACTTATTGTTCAAAGCTCGTTTTTCAGATAATCGCTTTGTGTTCTTGTAAATCTTGTTTAGCATGATGCATTTAATCTTGGCGGCATTTGCATTTTCGTTCTCAAAGAACAACGAACACGCGTTTTTGTTTGCAATTCAAATTCGAATTAAAATGTTCTATTTTGCAGATTCTACTGGGACTTGTGCATGCTGCTGCTGCTCGTTGCCAATCTCATTATTCTACCAGTGGCCATCAGTTTTTTCAATGACGATTTGAGCACACGTTGGATTGCCTTCAATTGTCTGTCCGATACAATTTTTCTAATTGATATTGTTGTTAACTTTAGAACAGGTAAACTACCATTTTGTATTGCTGGTTGCATACTTTTAAGTAAATTGTTTGTTCCAGGCATTATGCAGCAGGATAATGCTGAACAAGTAATATTGGATCCAAAATTAATCGCCAAACATTATCTGCGAACGTGGTTTTTCCTCGATCTAATTTCGTCCATTCCGCTAGATTATATATTTCTCATATTCAATCAAGTAAGTGGAGTTTAATTTTATAATCGCCTGAATTCTTGCAAGCTATTCAAATGTCACTTGTCAATTATAGTTCGGAAAGTTGCCACCGAAGCACGTTTGAAATGTTTGTAATTCACTTTTATAGCAAAGAAAAATCGATGCGGTGAGTTTTAAGTGTTAGATTGTTAGAAAACTATCTCTTTTAAAATGAATGTTGCATAAAAACGGAAGCCAGCGTTTTATGACGCTTGATATATTCTGCAAGCCAAGGATGCAGAAATAATTCAACTCTTTTGACCACCGAGTGCAGGCCAAATGCATAAAATATTTCTCACCATGTGAATTATGAACAAAATCTTGAAAAAACTTAAAATTTATTACTTAGAATTGTGACGTTTTGAGCAGCGACATCTTGCGACATTTACAGCCAGCAACGAAATGTATATAAAGTTGCCTAACTTGTTTGTCTTAAATGTGGCATGGAAACTTTGTCTTTCCACTATTGTCGTCTCTTGTAGATCTGTTGGACGTTTGTAGATCATTGGCGAATTACCGGAAATTTTAAAACTTCTGTTCCAGGATTATGGCGACAGTTTTCAAATATTGCACGCGGGCCGCGCTTTACGGATATTGCGGCTCGCCAAACTCCTGTCCTTGGTGCGATTGTTGCGATTGTCACGTCTGGTGCGCTACGTCAGCCAATGGGAAGAAGTCTATGTAAGTAGCACTCTGTTTTATCGATCAGTTTTGACAATCAGCGCTCATGCTTCACGCATTGTTTTGACATTTATCATATTGTAACCATCATACTGTATTCCCAACTAGAAGATAATTCGGAATAAAGTGTGCTGTCGATCGGTTGCCCATATTTTATTAAGGTGCATTTTCGGACTTGACCGCTAGATGGCCAGGATAGTTTGAAAGTGCAGCTCGATCATGTTATTAGTTAAATTTAATTTAATTGTGTGATTAAAATGAGAGAATAATTTGAAAGGGTAGCGATTTGAAAAAAATATCAGGAAGTTTTCTGTGTATTATTGTGGAGCTTTGGGCTTTGATGCTGTAAGCTCAGGCGTGCTTGGAATGGGAGGCTAAGTTTGCTATTTTACAGCACCTTATCATTGTTACAGTTATGCACTTTTCAGCTTACAATATTTGCCTCTCTCTCTATGTGTTTTTTCTGACAATTTAGTTTCTTCTTGTTTTTTCTCTATGAGTATATTTAATTTAAGCAAACAAACGAACAAACAAACAGAAATAGCTGCAAGCGGAAGGAGTTGAACTTAAGAAAATATTCCATTATGACGAAATAAATCATTTCGAAGAGTTGGCCAACTCGGCAAAAATGCACAAACTAGTCAAACGGAAATAACACCTCGTGAGGCGAATGATTACACTTTCGGTTATCATTTATCATACTTATTCAAATATTGTTTAAAAAATCTTTTGCTATTTGTGCCATTTATTTTGTCCACAATAGTATTTATGCAACCAACATTACATTGTATACTTGGTTGCCTATATGGAATATTTTTTTACGAACTTTTCTGAAAGCCTTGTGTAGATTTCGCTTATCTCTTAAATTAGTGTCGTTGAAAATGATCCATTTCCTCTCTTGTTTACAATACACTGAGCACACTAAACTACCATTAATTAGTTTCAATCATTATAATAAAAGTATGAAATAAAAAAGAGTTAGCAGCAAAACGCCACAGAACTTTGCATGATGAATGAATTTGATGTGGAAATGTTGATTTATATCGTGTATGCAAAAAGTTGTGTGGCGCGTCATACAATTAGTGTTTTTTGAAAATCGTGATGAAAATTTTGGGATGCGCAGATACCTATGTACCAGCACCCGCCTGGGCGGCAGGCAGAGTACGCTCCTGACGGTACCCCAATCCCTCCACCTAGAGACAGGACCACCGAGGTGCTTCACCAATTTCTTAATTCTGTTTCTGTCTGTCTGCCTGACCGTTGATTATTTTTGTTGAGTTTTTATGATTTTTAATCGAAAAATCTCCTAGCCAACATTTTTTTTATTTTTTTGGAACCAAATTGTTTAATGGGTGGCTCGGATTGATTTTTCTTTTTATATTAATTCATAAGTTAATTAATTGGGAATGTCGATGTTTAGCGCGTTTAGTGAAATTTTTATATGTGGTCACTGAAATTATAATGAGAGCCTAATTTGCATGATGCGGTTCTATATTTAGATTGATGCAATCATAAAGTAGATTTGTATAGATTTTTTGGGAAAGCAGCAGCGAATCAGGCTTTTGAGAAAATTAGACGAAAAACGAGAATTTACACAGTATCTATCGAATTCGGATGATTTTTTGTTTGGTTTATTTATTTATATGATTTTGGTTTGTTTTTGAATAGCACGCTGTCATAGTGTCATAGGGTCATTATGTTGTAGTTGTGAAACGTAATGATAAAAAATCAGTCACATCTGCGCTTCAGTAAGTTATTGATGTTCATTGTTAGATTTTTATACCAACCAAATAGCGACGTCGCAAATATGCATACAATCATTTTTTAAATTGGTATGTATTTTATATGGGGGTGTATTTAATTCCAATGTGGGAGAACACGAATAGGTGAACGGATTGATTTCTTTACAACAATGTTAGCTTTTTGAATAATAGGCAACCAAAAATACAATTTACCCGTACCGTTAACTACTTCGGATAATAGGCAACTCATTATACATTAGATTCGTATTTTGAGAATTTTTTCACAGTTAGCCATTTTAGTTTAATTTAATTTAAAAATATGTTTAGTTAGTTGATAAAAAAAATTAGAAAACATAAAAAAGTCATATGAAATCAAAGCATACTTTTGAAATAAAAATTATCCCTATTAGTAGGCAACTCATTATACAACAAATTGTTGGACGACATGTTTTTTTTTTGTTACAAAATATTTAAAAGCCATTTTTTTGAAAAGAAATCAATCCACCTAAACACTGTATATATTCTTCCACTAACTGAAACTTATTGTTATTAAAAATGGAACTTTCCTTTAATTTCACTTTTCCTATGCACACACTTTTCAATAAATCTTTAGGCTTCCTTTAAAAATTATTGAATTGACCTCCACCCCCACTCTAAAATAGATAAGAGGATAAAACTGTGGCTTTAGTAATTTTTATATTTTGTGTACATAAATACATTTAAAAAAAATGGCTCTAATGCTAATGCATATGGAGCGTATGTTCATATTTACATTGACTAATAATTGCCACAGAGATAAATATTATAAATGTGTGTACACAGAAGGTAAAAGCTTCAACCAAAAATAGCCATAATATTAGCTAGACCTAATTTATTTTCATTTGATTTAATTTCTCATCCATCTCTAGTATAGTTACCATTTATGCATGCTCGCTCTGTCCGTGTTGGCTTTTGCAATGCACTCTGTTCTTTTTTGAAAAAAAAAATATTTAAAAAATAAATAAATAATAGTTAAATGAAATTATTAACTGTCTATTTAAGTCGTTCTTCTGGAACCTAGCGTGCCACGCTTTTCTCTACTACCTTGTGTTTTCTTCGCTTTTTCTAGATCTTGCAGAATCTCCAAAAAAAGCGAACGGAACGACGGGGACGTCTCGGTTCCGAAGTCAACAAGTTTAGTACGACCAAAAGCAATCTCATCTTTAAGGTAACCCTTTCCTCAAGCTGTCTCTCTGCTTTATTTTTTTTCGCATGATGATGATGATTCGATGACCGATCCGCCGCCGCGGCGTCTCTCTGCTTCCGCCTCAATAATACAACGATCTATATTTTTACAGCCACACGATTATTTTTCATTTGCTCAATTATTTTGTGTGCTAATCAATAAGGGAATCACTTGCTTTGCAAACAAAAAGTGCAAACGTTTGGGTGACAATATTATTTTATTTTTAACACACTGTTGTTGTACAGACAATTTAAATGTTTGCATGGAATATTATGTCGAATTAGTCCGTTGATTGCATGTTTTTAATATGAGGTAAGTGCAAGAATTTACGAAAGTATTGGAATACTTTTGGAAATTCAAGTAATTAGGTTACAGGTAGCTATTTAGCTTCGCTAATTATATTTTGTAATTATCTTATTATTTTCCTTAATTATACAAAATAGGCGACTCTTGTACGAAGTGTTGGGGTACATAGATTCAAGTCCACTAATTATTGTTTCTGACAAACCAAACTACACATGACCACAATTTTGACATGCAACCAGCAATACACTAATTTTGAAAAATGTGCTAAAATATTGTAATTAAGGTGCTGAATACTTAAATTCCACTAATTACGAATCCTTTAAACGAGTAATGCTTGTGCTCATCTTGTTGAAAAAATTGCTGTAGGCGACTTGAAAGCCTCCCTTAATTTGTACGACTTAATTAAGGCGAGATATTGTGCTTGCTTAATTACTATTATGTTTCCACACAGACACATCACACTTATTTTCGGTTATTTTTTATTTCAATATGCAGTGTACTACTAATTCAATTATTTCTACTAATAGTTAAGTGTTCGAATTAATCTGTTAAATAAATTCGTATTTAAATATGGTGTTGCAGTTTTTAAACATGGCCAGTGTTTTTATGCGGATATTCAATCTGATATGCATGATGTTACTTATCGGCCATTGGTCTGGTTGCCTTCAGTTTTTAGTACCAATGCTGCAAGGATTCCCCGCTAATTCATGGGTTGCAATTAACGAGCTCCAGGTAATTATTTCTCCCCCGCCAAAAAACCACTAAACTAACCATTTTTGTGCACTAGGAGGCATTTTGGCTGGAACAATACTCGTGGGCCTTATTCAAAGCTATGTCCCATATGCTTTGCATCGGTTACGGACGCTTTCCACCGCAATCCTTGACCGACATGTGGCTGACCATGCTCTCCATGATTTCGGGGGCGACGTGTTATGCCCTGTTTTTGGGTCATGCCACCAATCTCATTCAGAGTCTGGACTCGTCGAGACGGCAGTATCGCGAAAAGGTAATGATTGGCTACCGATGGCTGCGGTTTTTGCTCAGCTTCAGTTTATTGATGTGGCATGTCGCTTAATTGATGTTTGTTGTTCACTAATTGTTGTTATTTATTCGACGAAATTGGTGGAATGGGAATCGATTTTTCAGCGCTACTAAAATAATGCTTTAGTAAGATTACGAAATTAATCCACGCTTTATGTGTATGTCGCTTCATAAATGTATTATTGGTTGCCGAACGCTAAATTTAAATTAATTTTATGCAACCAACAATACACGTATTTTGCTAATTTATTTAAAATCGAGCCAATTCCCATTCGATCGATTCAAATCTGACCTACACTTCTAATACGAAAGTGTTAGAACTGCAGCCCGAGCCACTCAAACCGTTTTATGCACATTACGTATCTGCACCATACAGGTGAAGCAAGTCGAGGAGTATATGGCGTACCGCAAACTACCGCGCGAAATGCGCCAAAGGATCACCGAATACTTCGAGCACCGCTATCAGGGTAAATTCTTCGATGAGGAATGCATTTTGGGCGAACTATCGGAAAAGCTACGCGAGGACGTCATCAACTACAACTGCCGATCGCTGGTCGCTTCGGTGCCGTTCTTCGCCAATGCCGATTCGAATTTCGTCTCGGACGTTGTAACTAAATTGAAATATGAAGTCTTCCAACCAGGTGAGTTAATCGGTCCCCTAATGTATAGGCAACTTGCAATGACGCAGGGTATTGTGAGTTGCATACATCAACGGGGCGTTTTTGCATTGTAGGTGATATTATAATAAAAGAAGGAACGATCGGCGCAAAAATGTACTTTATCCAAGAAGGGATCGTCGATATTGTGATGGCCAATGGCGAGGTGGCGACTAGTTTGAGTGACGGCTCGTATTTCGGCGAAATTTGTCTACTGACAAATGCCAGACGGGTTGCATCGGTCCGAGCGGAAACGTACTGCAATTTATTTTCGCTTTCAGTCGACCATTTCAATGCGGTTTTAGATCAGTATCCACTAATGCGACGGACAATGGAATCAGTCGCCGCGGAGAGGTCAGTGCGTTGGTTGGTATAAAAGAAAACCTGAGAGGTTTTATTAAATTATGTTTGTTTCAATACCGCTTCTTGATTGTGTGGCCTTATAATTCTTCGTATCATCCTTTGAAACTTATTAGACAACTGAAAAACGATCATTTCTTCATTTATTCGCACACTAATTGGCCAAGCAAATTAGTGCGCGTAAGGTTGTGGTGGGTCACCGCTAGATGGGGTAGCATTGGCACTAATTTGTTTGGTCTGGTTCATGTCCACGTAAATACTTGTTTAATGTGTAGATATTTGTATTGTTTTTCCTTACAAACTTTTTGCCATGTTTTAATTAATAATTAGTATTTTTTAGACTGTTTAGTTGGTACAGAGTTCAAAGCAAGATGGCTACTTTTACGAGTAGGCAACCAAGCATACACTGTGTACCTTAATAAAACATGGCGAAAAAGTACAAAATTTGGTAACAAAATTAAAATTGAAACCACACAAACACACTGTTAACACACTGTACTGAATTTGAGCAATCATAATTTAATTTGAATTTCAGCTTTTCTAACCTTATTTGCTGACAATAACCTAAAAGCACAAACCAAACCTAACGAAAATTCGTTGATAATTACATTTCTAATCCAATTAGGTTGAACAAAATCGGCAAGAACCCCAATTTGTTGTCGCACCGCGAAGAAGATATGGGTAGTGAAAGCAAAACGATAAACGCGGTAGTTAACGCATTGGCCGCTGAGGCCGATCAAGTGAACAACATGTCGGACGAATCGGTAGCCCGACTGCACGCGAGCGATCGCAGCCTACAGGAATTGGGACGCACATTGCAACGGTTGACGTTGCCACGTCCAAAATCGGAGAACAACTTCTCGTCGCAAGATATGCCGTTGACGAGGGGCAGTGGCGATTCGAATGGTCGCCCATCTTTTCACAAGTCGGATACATTTCATAAGGAATCTGCATTTCAATGACGTCACTCCACGCACTAGTGCTCGGCGTGGTCGCTAGGGGGTCAACTGGGTCCAGTGCTAAATGTGGCCACTGCAGCGCTAGCATTTGAAAACTGAAATGGCAGCGCCCCCTCTAGGCGATTCCTAGTGCTGGTGCGGTGACTTGCTTAAATTATTTGCTCGTGTCTTTTGTCTTAAGCAATATTTTTTTATTAACAAAAGGGAAGAAGATGGTGATGTGTGCAACGGACACGTTCAGATTGTTTGAAATCATAATAATAATATTGTCGCGCTCTAGAGAGAAATATTGTGCAATATTTAGGAACTGTTATATAGATTTTTGAATCTATATATCTATGTTTTAGCTTTAATCATATTAGGTGCTCAATAAATTAGCCTATAGAGAGACGAGAAACTAAATAAATAAACTCACTCGACCCGGTTTTTGGGTAGACAATTTCCAAAATTTTTAGTTAACGTATTCTATTGTTAGTATTGCCTGTTGAGTATTTATTTTTGTAAATATGTAGGAATAATTCGCACGTTGTTTTCATTCGCACTCGATTCCATATCATAATTTTCATTTCGTAGTAATTTATTTGCGATTATTTATTAGGATGCTGACGTGAAATCATTAAAATGCAAGCGGTGATAATTATGACGACAACGAAATCATTTCACGTTCGCATCTCGAGCAACAAGTGGGCGGAGCTTAAGCGATGTCCGAGCGTAAGCGAGCGCACGTCGCTTAGGCAACCCGTAATGCTTATCCAAAAACGCGTGGTTTTTTATCAGCAGCACAATATAAATAGAAATGTCTTGCAAACTTGTAGGCCTAATGAATTTTCTAAAACTAGTAAATGAATGGAAAGTTTGCAAAAAGGGACATATTTAATTAAGAAGAGACTCTACACTGTTTAGCTGTGATCTACAATATATAAATATATAATGGATGTCTTATCATATTGAAACCAAATGGTCGGTCTACTTCAAAAAAAGGGAATTTGCGTATTTTAATCAGCTATAATGTGTGCTTGCAATACAGATGGTACAAAAAATGTCACACAAATAAATGAATCAAAAACTTGAATTTTGTACCGAAAACTCTATCTAGTAAGTAGTCGTGTACCGAGTGAAAGTGGCCGCGTGCACATTTTGACTTGGTACCGTCAGTGATTTTTAAATAGTAGATGACTGAAATCAGTATGTTTAGTTTTGTTGCATCTGGTGATTGATTGATTGGATCAGGCTGTTTTTTTGCAACAAGAATCAAATTTCAGGACATTTTGCGTTTGTAAAAAATGTTCCGAGCCTGATGGTGATGCAACAATATAAATAGTGAACCTAGCATTGTAAAATATAATTCAAGATGAAAAGGAATATCAATTATATCATTACATTATGTTTTTGAACAAAGGAAAATATAAATATAGGTTTCACAAATTCTTGCCATGATGAAATCCTAGCCTAGACTGAACAATTACAAAATCGTATGCTTGGAAGTAAATAAAATTTTGAAAACAAAAAAAAATTTAGTAGTCTGAACTAACTAGGAGTTAAACTTGATGCAGTTCTGTGAATATATACGAAAGTCTATTATATTGTTTTTACCAAAAGTGCTCATGCCGTTATCAAATTATTAGAGTATAAGCTGACTCAATTCTGAGAGAGCTCTATAGAGAGAGAGAAAGAGGGTTTTAAAATTTAAAAAAAAAAATTATAAATTCATCCACAAAAACCGATTTTGATTCATTTTCATCTCAATAATAAATCTTGTATAAAATAACTATTGTTAGAAATGGAACATATTCTTGTAGCATTATTTTAGAAGGGATGTTATTTTCAACACAATTTTAATAGACCTACACAATTAATTAGATTCTATTGATCCTTTGATTAAACAAATAAACATGTAAATAAATGTAGAAAAGTGCCTCTTTTAAATTGCGCATTGCTACTCTCTTGGTCAACTGTTAGAATAATCTCAAATTATTTAAATGTTTTAACTGTTGTTACAATTTTTTGTTTATATTTATTGAATAAAGCTGCATTTTTACAGTTAATCTGTCGTTTTATTAAAATACACCATTAAATTGAACGCAACCAACTATACTAGACGCGCAACATCGTTAATATTTTGAACGCAACCCACAATACACTTGCGTGTATAATCAGCTGCGTACCCAATAATTATCAACTAAAATCTAATACATAAATACATCATACCGCATTCAACTAAATAATAAATAGTTTAATATCAGAATAAAATTAAATCACAGCTGAGATTCTAAATAGCAAAACACAGTAAAAGCACAGCAAAACCTAAACGTTCATATTGATTCATCACCACCGCAGCAATTCCAAAACGAAATGCGGCCTTCATTACTCTCGCGTTCCAAAACATCATAATTAATCGCAACCATGTCGAACAGACTTGTGGATTGCCTTGTTTCGTTAAAAGTGTACTCACATTCGAGTGTTCCGGTCTTCTTAGAATCCTATGGAATATTCCATACTTGTCAATGTGGTAGATCACCTGTTCATTATAGGGCATCGCTTCTATTATCCTTGAATTAAATTGCTTCTTTATCTAACTTTAATCACAAATTAAGCGCTAACTAACCTTTATTTATGTTTACTTTACTCGCACAAAAGCAAAACGTCAAAAGTACATGTGACCAACCAAAATGGTTATTGGAAAAGTATTACTAGTTGCCTGAATTTTGGCGTCTCTACTGACAATTGTTTGCATTATTCTTCTTCATTTGACAGTTGTTAAATGGACATGATGGTGGAAACAAGTGTTGTTTGTATTTATTTAAATGTGATGTAAATAGTGTAAAATTGTTGTTATAATTATAAACAAAGAAAATGGCGAAACGGTTAACTGAGGAAATGGTGATAGCCAGAACGAAAATATCGGACCTGTCGAAGATCAAACGATTAAATTGCTGGTAATATTTGGCCCTTTTATTATAGTGCAATGAAAATTATATTGTTTATAATTTCGCAGGGGCAGTGAATTGGTGGATGTTTCATTATTGCGAAAGATGATCAGTGTGGAGGTGCTCTCATTAAGGTAAACTAAGCTAACGCTAATTAGTCAACGTTGAAATATGAAATTAAATACATAAATAAATGTATGATTAGTAGAAAGTAAACTAAACATTTGAAAAAATTTGAAAAAGCGTATGGCATATATTTCTCACTTAATGCGCTTTAATTGTATTTTACATTTGTTTCATCGTACTACATAGTTACAATTCTCACGATACACTTATTTAGTCTTCGCTTGAGTGACTCGCCGTTGCTGTTAATTTCATTTTAACAGTTATACATTAATTTTTGAAGTAAATAGGGAACTGAAGGTGTAAATTATTTAAATATATTGAAAAAAATAATAGATAAAATGCGTGGGCTTTGGTTTTTACAATACGAAATGTTGGCCTTCGTAGAATGCAAGCCATCTAGGGCATTTCCATTCTTGGTCATTTGTAATAATGTTGTTGCGAGCCCACCTGTGACTCATTATTGTTTCTTTAGAATAATTGCTGTTCAATTATTTAGCACGCTATTTAGTATATTTTTAATTTTTATCTTGCTGCATTATAATTATTTCTATCTCGTGTTATTCATACGTGTTGGACAAAGATAGAGAAACATTAAACCTGTACGTTTCAAAATACATAGATGTCGACACCATTATTTTTCAACACAAATAATTTCGTGTAAATTAAAATATTTAAATATTTGAATTTGCGACTAAAAATACAAAGCGACGACACTCCTTTAATGTGCGTCCCATTATATTTCTTCATTTTAATTACGTTCAAAGCCAATAATAGCTTTATCTATTCTAGTTGCATCGCCCACAACTTAATTAGAATAATCGATTATGCAATATATTTCTTTGTTATTCTAGCATCAATAAAATCAACAGTTTAAGCGATTTTCAACTTTGCAAACGCTTAGAAGAACTTTATATCAGACAAAACGACATTCGAGATATTAACGAAGTGGTTTATTTGCAAAGTCTACCAAGTCTGAAACATCTATGGCTGGGCGAGAATCCATGTGCCAGCGTTGATGGGTAAATAAAAAACATAATCAATTTTTGGTGTAATGTTGGTTGCCTATTTCACATATTAATCAATCAGCTATTTATATGGTGTATTTCTGGTTGTATAGTTTGATATTTAATTTTGCTTTAGCTATCGCCTATCTGTGATCAAAGCATTGCCCCAACTCCAGAAACTCGACAATGTTCAAATAACACCAGATGAATTAAGAGACGCACAAAAACGCGGCAAGACTTTATACAATCCAGATGACGATCGACGAGATGAAAGCGAGGAAGAGTATGGTGCTGTTCCACAACAACAATATTACAGTAAATATCAGGAGCCCGTGCAGTATTCGGAAAGCGAGCAACACAGTCCAGTGCAACGAAGCCCACCTCGAGAGGTAAGGGTTTATCTTTTTTTAATTACTTGGCTGTACAAATTGATGGTTGCATAACTGGTTGCATAACTAGAAAATTGATTTGATTTAATATTAACATTAACACGAATTAATTAAGACAAGCACCGAGTTTGAAGTGGACGAAAGTGAGGATTTGTATCCGAGAGACGAAGTGTCGGAAGATAGAGGCGATTATTCGCCACCCAGACTGGTAAGGATTTAATCCACTAATTTTATTAATTTTTGTAAACATAAATGAAAATATTAAATTTGGTTGAAATGATGAGTGAAAAATAAATTCTAGGCGAGCCCACCACGTCGAGCCGAACAAGTCCGACGAAGTTACACGCCCGAACCGGAGTATACCGAACGCAGACGAAGAAGTAGTTACGAAAGAGAGTCACCACGGACATACTATGAGGCAAGTGGAATTTATTATTATTTGTATTTAATTAAACTACGCAAATGTTAACACTAATCTAAAAATCGTGCATTTATTGAAACTATTAACAGAAATCGCCACCTACTAACCCTTCATTCGACGATCACCACCATACGAGCGAACCTGCATTTCGAGAAAATAAAATCGTTAACAGCCAATCAGCTAATTGTATAAAGGTTTGCTTTAGTTTCGCTTTTAATAATTGTCTAATGGGTTTTTTATTAATTAGGAATACTCGAATGGGGATCGATACGTGCCGTCTCATCGAACGTTCGATAGCGATCTTTCCTCGAATCATGGTGCACATGAAAAGAAGGAGCGTTATTCCTGTCCGGCAGGTACCAATCACCGGCTACCATTTCAAAGACGTCCAGTTACAAGAGTAATATTTTTTGTAAATTGATTTGGCTGAATTTTAATTTCGTTTTGTTTTTTTTAATTTAGAATTCAAATATTTTATCAGCTGTATTGTGTCTAGTGAAAGAGTTGGACTATCCCAGTTTGGAGGTGGTGGAGATGGCGGTGCGATGTAGGATGGATGAGCTCGACGAATGCCGAAAGTCGCCGAGTGAGATTTAAGGTAAATTTGGGCAACCAGCATTACACGATTTGTGTGCATGGTTGCATATGTACTTCATTATTATGTTAAGTTTTCATTTGTGTATTTAAGGACTTACTTTTGTTATTAAAATAGAACTTAACTGCCGTATTCAAGATGAAGTTATTATTAAATATTAATTTAAGAATACTCACTGTGTTGTAAGAGCTCAAGTATTATAAATTTTTGTAACTACGAATTTAAAGTGCAATTAATTACTTTCCACATTAATGTTATTAAATTATTGGACCAAACTTTTTTGGTTGTGATTGTTACGATGCTAGTTGGCAGATACATTTTTTTTGAATCTTGTAACTTAACTTGCCAACTTTACAAACAAATTAAGACTACTCACAATATTCCATCCTTTGTTTAGACTGCTAATTTTATTGTTTATTGTTAATCTAGTCCGTATTTCGTTTATTTACATTTAATGACAGTAATTAAATATAAGAAGAAATTTATAGTGCAATGTTTAATAAACTAATAAAATTTTGCACAATCTATATCTACACTAGTTATTACGTCCGATTTTTCATTACCATCCAAATCAACACAATAAGTGCCTCCAGACAATGCTCTTTGCATCGCTTGATAATTGCCATTATTTCTACAAATTAAATTTGAACTGTAACCCATTTCATGATCCCGAGCGCAATCTAAAAATTGATTCTTCATTGTGAATCACATTCTAATATAAACTTAAAGCACTTACTGCAATTCATATCTGCAAAATCAATGCCACTCATATCGATTTGATATGGACTTATGTTGGTTCCATCACGTCTGAGGCAATTCGCTCTTAAAAATAAAAATATCGTTCAAAACTATGCAACTTGTATCAATACTTGTAATGCTAGTTGTCTAAATATGTAGCATGCACAGTACTTTAAATTATGTAATAATGTTGGTTGCATACATCGCTCACTTACTTTCCATCCTTAACAGTATACACCCCAAAAGCTCCATCATCATCGCAAACAAACATTCGAAACATAATGGTAGTTACTCCATGCATCGACATATATTTACCAATTTTAGCCTGTGCGTACTTTTCGCTTTCGCATTGTCTCAAATACTGGCTACCTACTTTATCGGCGTTATCTGAAAACCAATATTTTAAATTAATACGCGCGCCAGTGGAGTGCTAATTTTCTTACAGCAAGGTAATAGAGCCATATTTGAATCGGGTACAATTGGTGACGTTGGATCACCAGTTTTCGGATCAGCGCACCAGCATAAATCGCTATCGCATTGCAACTCTTCAAAATTACCGAGTGTATCGCAATGGAAGCTTACATAGTTGCGACCGCTTGCTAGAAGCTCCGCTTTTTTTCTACTGCAAGCTAATAAGTTACTAAACTAAAGGAATACTTTCATATTAAAATAATTTACTAACCGCAAGTCATATCGCTTGATTGTCGGTATGGTGCTTGGCCGAACAATCGCTTGCCTACTTTATCGAAGCAGAAACATCTACATTTAAAAAAGTATTAGTTAGATGCCGTAATGTTGGTTGCATAGCTGCAATATTATAAATGTATGCAACCAACATTACATATGCAATGTTGGTTGCATAAATATAGTATAAACACATACCGTCCACTAACGCCACCTTTACACTGCTTAGGAGCCCATGTGCCATCATTTAGACAGATTGGCTTAAATTTCAATGCTGTGTACAAATTCGTATCGAAGTCTTCGGTTTTGGCGTGATATCCCATGCACGATTGCGGATCGAATCGACAACTAGTTCGACATCTTGAGCGATTATCAGCAGCCTTACAAATGTCATCGTTTACACATTCAATGTCGTCGTCCAGATTAGTGCACTGTCTTATACAATTGTAGCCAGCTGCACAGGTGATGGTTGGTTGATCCAATAAGCACTGGATATCGTGATATGCTGCAACCAGTAATTCAGAACAGTTTGGAACAGCTTAGTGAAAAGTACTTACACTCATCATATTCCTGGCAATGTGGTACCGGACTTTCTTCGAGATCCAGGTAATAGAAAAATGTGTTGGTTAAGATACCGTCGCGTTTACTCGTACAAGTGGTCTGGGACAGATCGGTGAAGATGTCTTGCGTTGTTTTTTCGGAACCAGCAAAACTAATTATAAATACTAGAAGAAACACTGTTGAAACGTACATGACTCAAGATTTTTAATCGCACTTACTAATCGAAGCGATAAATTTAAGATTAGATTAAATTAATTTTGCGATTGCGGTATTTACTATTTATTAGTTTGGATGCAACCAGCAATACACCTGCACCATCGCTACAATAAATAACTAAATTTCAACGTGTATTGTCATTATTCTGTCAAAATGTACAAACCTAACAAATTGGTAAGAATTTAAATTTGAATAAAATAGAAAATAATTCGAATAAAATTGTTAGTTTTTGAATAATGGGCATGATTGTAAGTTGCTGAAAGATTTGGATATCGTATACAATTTGGAGCCACGGAATTTTTGGTATGGAGCTGTGATTCGATGGTTTATACGTTTATTTACAATCAGCGAATTGCATCCGTATACCGTCAAATATATGCACGGACAATTTGAAGTCAATAAGAGCAAAATGGTCCATTTGCAATTGAAATGTATCATACATCCGTTCAGTAAATTTCGGTAAGAATTTTTTTTTATTATTTTTGGGAAAAGACAACACTGGCAACTATCGCGTCACAGTTGGCATTGTTTGTTTTTGGATCTGTGACCATAATAAACCTACCTATTGCACTTATTTTGAATTCAATACTTCAACAGGCAAATATGGGACTGTTATTTCTGCATTATACATGCAATTGCCATATTTACAATACCCACGAGTATTGTTGGTGTGTTGGTAATTCCGGAACGTACTATTAAGGAACTACATGCACGTGTGATACAAATAGCTACTTTGAAGTTCGTCTTCTTTGGATTGAGCTTTTTGCTTAATATTTTGATATCACTATTTTCTGGTTATTACGATAAAAAACGAAAAATTATTGTGTTTGATCGAAGCAAAATCATAGTGTATGTATAATATTTAAATTCTCTGTATTGCTGGTTGCATACAATAATACTTTTAAGACAATGTCTGCGTACGTATTTTCTACCAGATCTAATCCTTGGTGTTCAACCGTACTTCTGGTACAATTTCTTTGCAACCTACAATCACGAGCATTATATGTTTTACAACTTAATGGCGTGCACTCAACTCATTATAATTGTTTGCATTAGAAGGATTATTGAATTATTGCGCTGTTTCATGCTGGTAAGTGAAATGCCACCTGGTGCATTTAAAATGAACTATATTTGACAGTCTCAGGTTAGACTAATCTAACTATCCTTTCTAGAGTTTCCATATTAGTACAACCATCCAGATGGTAGTCCAAGTAGCTTTCTACGCATGCGTCTACATCCAATGGTACGGTACCGTGATCCTGCTGATCCTAAAACTGCAAGCGTCATACATTGAAGCCTACATTAAAATGGAAGGAGCCGACTATGGACTGGAGTATTCGACCTTGTTCGAGCTTTGGATCACCACATTGTATCATTGCCTGGTGGTGATCACCGGCGCTGGCACCGGAGTGTTTCACGTCACATCGAAATTTGCTTTTTTTCAAATCGTCCTTTGGATTACGACCCGAATTTTGCTGCACGTTCTCATTGCCAAAGTGGTGATGTTAACCATGGGCAGTATGTGCACGAGTTTGAAGAATTACAACATGATGTTGCAGCTGCGCGTCTACATGCGCGATAAGAATTTGTCGCGTCAGTTGAAGAATCGGCTGTACGTTTATTACGAGTATCGGTTTAGTAAGAGCTTTTTTAATGAGGCCGAAATTATGCGAACGGCAAATCGGCAGTTGCGACAGGATATGACGACACATCGATGTCAGAAGTTGTTGGAGAAAGTGTCGTTTTTTAAAGGGTTGCCGATTGCGTTCCTGTTGCGGCTTATTAATTGCTTGGAACCAGCTTATTATCTGATTAATGATGTTATTATCAAAGCGGACACCGAAGCGAATATTTTGTATTTCATATCGTCGGGAACAGTTGCGATTTATGCCACTAGCGGCACTGAGGTAAGTATGGTACCGACATGTATTGTTGGTTGCATAGTTAGATAATTTTCGTTCGTAGATTTGCCATTTGTACGATGGAAATCATTTCGGCGAGATTGCATTGATTTTCCCGAATTTATCGCGGTCAGCTTCAGTTGTCGCGGTGGAGAGCTGTAAGTTATTCTGTTTGTCGCGTAAGGATTTTCTGATGGCCGTTACACCGTTCCCGGATTTGCTGGGCCAGATTGAGACGATTGCGATGCAGCGATTGGAAAATACGAGATATGCGTCGCAAAGTACCAAGAATTAATAATTTACAGTTTGCTTTGTTTGCGCTTTTTCGATTTGACTGCAGATGGCAATAGTTTATTTAAAATAATTTTATTAATTTTTTATTTAGTAAACTTTTGAATAACTAATTAAATTTTGTGAGATAAAAAAACGTTGTAAACGTAATTGATACGCTACTGTATGTTTAGGGTGCTATCGCAGATAGAGGGGTCTATTTTGGAACCCAGGTGGTTTCTTTGTCGGCATAATCCTCAAACAAAACTCATCCTATTTTAAAATATTGCCGCAATGAGCGAAACACTTGTACGATAGTTGTTCTCACTTTTTATTTGATCGCTTTTTTGTTCGTCTTCTTTCCGCTCACTGAACCATAAACGCGCATTTCCTATCAAGAAACCACTTTTTGCATGCATATATGACCAAATGTTTTAATTTCCTGTTAATGAATTGATAAATTAGCATAAAAAACGGCCTACCTAATAATTAATTGGATGTAAAATTATGCATAGAAATGCATTAGAATTTATCATCTCCGATAGTTCGGTCGTCACGAATTTCAATTCCATTTGAATTATAATCGTCAATTTATGCTTAAAATGTTGGAAACAATACAATCCACTTTGATTCAATCAATATAAATTTAAATTGCTGGATAATTAAATTTTTTTCACTCGATTATCGCATCACCCGCTGCGTTATGAAACTCAACTTACAATTTCCTGCTATTTACTTAAATAGTAAAATTACACAATAATAGTAAATCAATTTAAATCGTGTCGCGCGATCACTTCATCAAATCTACTGATGCGATTATTTGATTAAAAACAAGACGAAATTTATACATTATGCTAACGGCCATAGACATTCCTTTCCTGCACTGCAATTTAACTTTACATTTTTTAACGGCAGCTTAGCTAAATAGAAAAATATCCAACTGCGCTCCAGCTCAACCCAATTCTTTTACGAAATTAAATTCGCCTACGCGCACGCGCATTTTCGTCTGTCCGTCCGTCCGTCTGTCCCTGAATTTTTTGGCGTTGAAATTGATTTAAATTTTGACCTTCATTTATGAATGAAACAGAGCAAGACGAATTTCGCTTTGTGGCTGAAAATAATTGGCCGGGTTTAAAATGTAAATTCAATGGCAAAAACCGCACAAAGTCGTGATTCTTTAGCGCAACTTGAATAATTGGTACAAAAGAGCCGCATGTGGACAAAAAAAAGGGTGTAAAGTATGAAAGGACGACGTATTAAAGGGAACATGTTACATAAATAGATTTTTGTTTATCAGGCGAAGTTTATGAAGCAACTTTATATGCATTTTGCATAAATTATCGCAATGGATTTATTTAATTTAAACCGAAAGTTGTCGTGTTAAAGGAGATAAAATGCTCAGTTTTCTGCGTAATCAAGTTAAATTAAAACTATTAATTTTAATGCGGCAATTGAAAGGAATGAACACCTGGCAAACACGCATTAAGTTCGACGCAAAAAAAAATATGTACATACAAGACTTTTATGAACATAAAGTATCACTCGACTTGTTGACATTTTACTCGATCATAATCCGATTAAATTTGAATTTTTTATATTGAAAATAACTACAATGTTATAAATAAATATTCCTATTGTTGGCATTCCATTTGCAATAATTGTTATACTATGCATGACTGCAGTCACGTCGAACATATTGTTCGAATTAAATCAGTGCTAAATTTCAATTGAATTATTGTTGCAAAATTGTTGCAATTTCACTTGGGTACTTATACGACTGTTAAGCGTGCCGCACGTTCAATCGAATCTTGTCGACCATTTCCGCCCTTAAAGCGCCATCTATGATCAAAAAGTTCAGTCTAGTAATTGGCCACCAGGTGGTGCAAAATTAATCAATGTTGTCAATACCTAATCGAATAGTTTGAACTATAAATAATTTATTTTTCCTTATTTTCGTAAATGGCTAATAACTTTCACATCATAAATTTCCCATATCGAGAAAAAGGCTAATTAAAATCATTAGTGCGATAATTAGCGTAAAAATAGAAAGGAAGGGGTTGATTGTATAGTGAAAAAGAAAAATAGTCTTGAAGGGTGATAGTTCCCATAAAAAGGCAACGAGTGGAAGGAGAACACAGAATCTGAAAGCTCTCCACTGCTGAAACATTAATGGTAGGTATATGCCTCTTTTATTCTTCTCATTCAGTACGTGAGCAGATGCGGTTGTGTGTTAAACGGATCTTTATATTTCGATTTCCGATACGAATGTAACCGCGGCGATTCGCGTTCCCCTTTTTCATCCAAATAATGCCAATCAAATAATTCAATGGATTATCGACGACGATTATCATTTGTTTGTAAGTATTTTTCTAATTGTTTAAGGCGGCCTCTTTGATTTGAATACACGCAAAAATTAATGATAGTGTATTATTTGAGCGTTACCGGTAGCCCACTATTATTATTATAATAATAGATTATTAAAAAGGAATTATATAAAGTCTCGACAAAAATTCCCAGAAGAATTTTTTTTTGTCGCTATATTAAGTAGTAGTATTGTTGAGAAAAATGTCTTTTTAAGTGCAAGCTGAGTTTGAGAATGAGAAAAAAAATTGTTAATTTATGTCGTTTCCTCAATAAATGTTTATGTTAATTTTTGTGCGCAAAAGGAAGAATAGTATAATGTGTGGTAAAGTGGTCAAGACCGATAATGAATCTTCTATGATGCCGCTGTGAATGAAATAAATCTTGTGGTGAATAAACAGGATATTATAGAAAAACAATCACTTCGACTTATTCATTCAATTTTAATTAAATTCAATCCATCTGCGCATGTTCCAAAAGTGACGTTACAACTGTCAAGTAAAGTTGCAATATGGTCGCCCGTAATTACGTTACAACAAATTAATTAGCTACAAACGATCTGGTTTCAATTGTAAGACGCATTAATTTGAGCAATAAACTTCACGAAATAACTGTTTTGCGTTTAAACTACAAGCGGATGAATATTTTTTGTCGTAAGTAGACACGCGCTAATTAATGCAGCAGAAGCCGCTATATTTCCCCCAAAAAAAATTTGATTTAACAATGGAGATAGTTCCTGCATTGTTTTCGCGTATTTTTAATAATTAATTAGGGTCAGATATTTCATTTTTGTTTTATTCGAAAAATAATGACCCAAATTGAGTTTGTCCGCCGTATATTGCCATTTAACGGAAATGATAAATCTTTTTAATGGCAACAATACAGATACATAGAAGAAATAATTAATAATATAATATTTTATAGTAAAGTGCCTCTCATTTCCTTTCTTGCTCAACAAAATATCAATCCTTAACACTATTGAGAACAGATATAATTGTCCGTCTATTATAATCGTAATTAACTGATTAATGGCACTAATAAATAAACTTGTACATTTTTTGTAAAATTAAACCCAATTAAAATTACACATTTCTGATGTATTGACCGTGCAAATTAATTTTGACCGCCTAGTGGCGAAATTTTGCACTAGAATATGTCACAATATAAAAATGTCAGAAATTAGTTGAAAACTTAACCCTATCGTGGTAAATAGTCCAGATGCTTTTGACGTCATTTGTCTAGATCATATTTTTGATATCAGATGTCGCTTTTGATGGCAATTGTTAATTTGAACATCCCATCTCCAAAAGTAATTTCGTTCACGCTTTACAATCACGATTCGTAAGAAGATGATGTTGATGATGGAAATAAAGAAAGCATAACGATGAACTTTATCTTAAAATAAATAATAATGTTCCCATGGGTTTCCGTTTGTTTTCTTTTTCTACCGCAATTTGATTTGAAATTTGGGCCCCATTAGCAGTAGACGACCAGCTATTATTGATTAGACTAAATAAAGTGTTTAAATGGTAATTGTTTGGCCATTATTGTTAATTAAACAAACGGTTGGACTTCCTTTGTATTTGAATGTAGCGGTGCACACAGAATGAAGAATAATAGAGAGAGGCAAAAAAACTGTATTCGATTTCTCCATAGCTCAAGCTTTTCTCCTTAATTATTTTTATTGGCATTTCAAACATGTTTTTTACTTAATTTAGACGTAATCTTCTTTAAATACAATCCAAAGTTGACAATGCGATGTACATGTCTGAATAGTTTTGCAAAACGCATCCATCTGATGATCGGATGATACTTTCATACTTTTTTCGTATTTTTCTATTATTTTATATTTTTACTTCTCTCGTAGAGGAAGTATTGTATTCATGAAAAAAAAAATTTCTCCAAATTTCACTTTTTTCTACATTATAGAATGCGTAGATTACGAAAATCATATTCACTAATTTCCGTCTGTCGGTCTGTCGGTCTGTCGGTCGGTCTGTGCAATTCTTTAAAACACTATATTTCGGAATCTACCGGCCCGATTAAAGCAAAATTTGCGTCCTTTTTTTCTACCTGCCCATAGATGATATCGAAGAAAAAAAGTTTATAAAATTCTCAAAGACCTGCGCGTTATAGGCCAAAAACATGCTAAAAATGGCAAAATCGGTAGATCCACTTAATCTTCTAAAGTTGCTGACCGATTTTAACCAAATATTGAACATATGTTTCGTGTATACCCCAAGTGGTGAATGCTCTCAAAAAATCTGGAGTTTATTATAGGGTTGAATTTTTATTAAGGGTTGAAGGGTCAAAAAGTTGTAAAAATGAATAAGTTGTAACGTGAATATCTGCCAGGAGGAATATTTGATTTAGACCAAATTTGGTATACATATTAGGGATACATTGAAGAAAATGCTGGTAAAAGTTTCATCCCCTAAAAATAAGCCCCTACGACCCATTTGCCATTTAAGTTAATTGTTCAAAAATTGCCGGTGTTGTGATTCTTATATGGCAGCATTACCCACACTTTTCCATCAGTTATTTTAGTAATATTTACATAAAGAGTGAGTAAAAATAATTTTCGACCCTTACCACACACCCCCACTCCTCCAATATAGAGTTTGAGTCATATGGTTCGGATTTTCTTCATATTCGATTTCTACTATACATTTTAAACATATTTACGAATAATATAATTTAAAATAGTATACGACCTTTATTTTGCAATTTCAACCCTTAACATACCATGTACAGTCAAATTGCTCGGATTTCTTTCAAATTTGGATCCTAGTAGTAATTTATCTTACTTAACTTATCAGTTATCATTATTTAGTTAATTAAATTAAAATTAGGGTAGGACCTATATATTACAATTCTAACCCCTAATGCATCCCTTACAGTTGGATTAGTCAGATTTCTTTTAAATTTGTTTTCTAATATTAAATTGAAATATAATTTAAACTAGTTTAATCAAAAATGTCCTAGAATCCTCAATTCATGTTTTTAACCCTTAACACTCCCCTTACACTGATAGTGCTAGGATTTACTTCAAACATTGATTTATATTGGTAATTTTAAATCTAGATTCAAATAGTTTCATTAAATTAGAGTACCTACAACAAGTTTTCACTTTTTAATCTTTTCATACACACGTTTCAACTTTATCGCTTAAATTGGTTTAAAATTTTGTTCCTAGTTAAAATTTAAAAAGCATTTTTAAAAACCCGATAATTTTTTTCAGTAAAAGATGCCTCAAAATTCTAAAAATTTGAATAACCAATTTTAATATAGCAACGAGAGAAGTACTGTGGAATCTCATTTCCAGCGAATTTATCTTGTGTAATAACATGTGTGCATTATTACAGTTGCAGGCTGCATTTTATTACATTTCAAAAACACTTTGTTTCATTTAATTAAAATATTTCTGGAGAAAAGCAGAAATTCTAGTTGGAAAAATGGCGAGTTGCGATTTGCTTCAATAATCACGTGATTTAAATACAGTTTTTCGCTTTATTGCTTTTCGAAAAAAATAGGATTGAGAATTTTATTCAAATTAGACAATTTATTTATAAATTTAAATAATAATTTAAAAAAATAAAGTTTTACTATAATTTGAATTATGAAAATGAAAATTTTAGACAAATATTTAAATTTCTAAAATGGTGAAATTTTATTTCAATATCTATAAAATTAGTATTTTGAAATTTTCCGCTTTCAGCTTTTCAAGAACCGCAAATTATTTTATTTTTTATTTTATTTCAATTTGATTTTTCTCTCAGACAATTTAATTTGACGTTTTGCGCCCTCTACGAAGCGCCAATGCGGAGAAATATTTAACTAACTAATAATTAAAAATAATTAAAACAAAAACTGTAATATTTTCTTGTAAACACTCAACGTCATCATCATCATGATTGCACATTAAAAGGCAAAAGAAAAATGTACAGCGACTTTTATGACATAGTAAAGTTAATAACATGTATAGTTGATTAGTAATTACATGAAATTGGTATGAAAATGCTCAAAGGTTTTTAAACCGTTTTTTGTTTGGCTCTGATTGCAGAAAGGCTATCGAAGAAGAAGAAAGAAGAAAAATGCGGTTCACCGAGAAGTTCAGGCGAAAATCTAGTGCAATGATGCAGTTTTTCTGGTGCATCGTGCTCAGTATCTTCTCCATAAATTCAACAGGAGCAGCACGGAGGTCTCCGATAAACGGCACATGGATGTAAGTTATGTTTATTACTAACTATAATGAAAGGTCTATTTCCTATATTTGTGCGGCTCTAAACTCTCCTCTTTGATTTAAGTGCATCGCGGTCATACCGCGCGCGATTATATTCCCATTTTTTCACGAAAATTCTACAAAAGAACTTTCTATTGGCTCGCTTAATGTCCGTAAGGCGCTCCTCACCCACATCGCATAAAACTTCAGGAAATAATAATTGTTTGCTTTGTTCTTCGTGATGTTGCGTTCATATTCAATCCACCTAGGGATACATTTTATTAATTACTAATTAAGACGTATGATCGATACAATTTTAACGTTCGATCATCAGATCGTAATAAATCTGAAAATCGGGGTCAACCCTATACGACGGTTTTTATTTAATTGCACAATTTATGATCAATGCGCGTATATACAGATTATTTCAATTTGATGGCCATAAATTTTGTTGAGCAATATTATAAAATTAATCTAGAAAGTCGACATATTTTGTATAAAGCAATTTTCTGAAGTGAAAAAAAAAACTTATATACGACGATGTAATATAAATTTTATTAACGCAAACATTACAAGCACAGGTATTTTTCTACATGTCTAAGTGCAGAAAATTTATAACATGATAACAACTCTACGCTCATGCATCAGTCAGTCAATTATTTTTAACAATACGTCATAAATAAATGCCATTTCCTGCATAGTTTTCTGCTAGGAAACCAATCGAAAGTTTTCCAGCATTTTTTTGTTCAAAAAGCAACCAAAAAAAAGAGAGCTGTTCGGTTAGAGACTGTTGAGTTAGAAATAACAAGGACGACTAATAAATAGTCCACTATTTTTTTTAGTAATCCAAAATATTCGACTATTTAAGAGGAGTATTTCGGCTGGGCTCCCATTTCAGCGCGTCTAACTGGAACGCATGCTTCTTATCGAAAATCACTGCCACTCGGTGTAAGGCCCACAGGAAAACTACTGAATCAATTTTAAATATTTAAAGTGATATACATTCTAGAAATATTAATCTATGCTTTTGATGGAACAAAGTTTTTGTAGTTCATTGTAAAAATAAGATACAGCTACTCAAAGTTAATATAGTTGATATTTCAAATACAAAATAACATAAATGACACTTTGTCCATTACAATCGCAGATAAATCAATTCAGATTATATATTAGTTTAAATATTGAAAATTGATTCTTTAGTTTTTAAGATTGCCTTACACCCGATTTGAATTTTTTTATCATATTTTGAACGAAAATCATCATTAGAGTGCCTGTTCTAGTGCTCGGTAGATGGCGATACGAACGCTCAAACGCAAGATAGCTTCGAAGATGGCTGGTTGCGTCTCATTTCAACACATGCAAATATACTACAATTCTAGTCTCATGCTAATATTTGTGTCCTAACTCTAAGGGTATCGTTTGTCGCTTCCACAATTTGCGTTTATCGTTCGCTTTCAAAAATTCTCCTCTTAAATCATAAATAAACGAGCCCAACTTATTGTAAGCACGTATAAAACATTGGATAAACACTTTCCCATTTTGGATAAAATTCAGTTCAGGTTGAATAACGTATCTGGTAGAAATTCTTGTAAACTTGTAGAAAAGAAATTTATGACGTTCATAAACAAAGTACCTAATAATGCATAATATGTAAACAAGCAATAAATATGACACTATAGGACACTCTTACAATGTCTTACTTAATATAATGTTCGGAGTAAATAAATTTTTAATAGAAATGGGATTACGTAACGATTTTTTGAATGAATAGACTGCAGGAGGTGCTCACCACCTCCTGGTGCGTTTATTTACAATCCGAATTCGATATAATTGATACTAGAGCGCCTAGTCGTATTAATCACTCCCAGAGATATAAGTTTACCGCAAACGTGGAGGATAATCTTCGTGGGAAATGAATTTATTTATGCAACTCGTATCGATTTTACAATTAGTATCAATGCTCGCTTAAATGGAAAAGTGTCACCCATTACCCAGTTTTAATAGTTGCAAAGATCAGTGGCGTGTTTTTTCCCAGATTTGGTTCACTTAAAGCGAAGAAAAACTCGTTGTCACAATTGGATTCGCTCCTTATTCAACCAGACACTTCTTGTTATATAGATTATTTAATTCAGATAAAAATGTTTTTATTTCTATACTAGAACGCGATCAAGATCCCAGGAGGTACCAATTCTTATTAACCATTGCACGTGCTTCGAATATTACCCATAAAATCATCATTTATAGGCGACCAGAATTCAATTTATTGCTTCACTGGAACGCCAAAATTTTGATCTTTACTGAACGCGAGGACTTTTGAAAGCTAGCGGTAAACGCAAATTTTGGAAGCGCCAAACGATACCCTTCAACTCTTTTATTAGAGTTAGGACACAAATATTAGTATGAGACTAGAATTGGAGTATATTTGCATGTGTTGAAAAGAGACGCAACCAGCCATTTTCGAAGCTATCTTGCGTTTGAGCGTCCGTATTGCCATCTACCGAGCACTAGAACAAGCACTCTAATGATGATTCTCGTTCAAAATGTGATAAAAAAATTCAAATTGGGTGTAAGGCAATCTTAAAAACTAATGAATCAATTTTCAATATTTAAACTGATATATAATTTGAATTGATTTATCTGCGATTGCAATGGACAAAGTGTCATTTATGATATTTTGTATTTGAAATATCAACTATATTAACTTTGAGTAGCTGTATCTTTTTCTTACAATGAACTATAAAAACTTTGTTCCATCAATAGCATAGATTAATATTTTTAGAATGTATATCACTTTAAATATTTAAAATTGATCCAGTAGTTTTCCTGTGGGCCTGACACCCGATGGCAGTAATTTTTCCATAAGAATAGCTTGCGTTCCAGTTAGACGCGCTGAAATGGGAGCTCAGCCGAAATACTCCTTTTGAAGTTACTTTTGTCCTTCATACCAGATTTTTTTCAAAAACGGTAAACCACATCTTCGTGAAAAGAAAGCCAATTTTTGACATATGTGGTTCAAGCTAATTGTCTGCGGTTAAATATTTCTTTGATGGCTTTACGTTGCATTAAATTTACGACTCGTAAGTTGCATTGGATTAGTAGTGTAGCAAAATCATCGTCGCATCACAAATCTGATTATAAATATGTGTGTTTCTTGTTGTTTCCAGTCGAATGGGAATGATGTTTGACGATGTGATGCAAAATGATCAAACAACACCGGCTTGTAATCAGTTACCGGGCTTAAGTCCCGGCCAAGGCCGATTATGTCAGTTGTACATGGATCACATGAACGCGGTGAGTTTCGGTGCCAAACAGGCACTAAACGAGTGCAAACATCAATTCCAGAATCGCCGATGGAACTGCTCGCTATTGGACGATGTCAACGTTTTTGGACCAGTCATTAATTTCGGTATGTTAATTTTACTAATTGGGAGAAAGACTTGGTCAATATTGGATGTTACTTCGTTAAGCAGGTGATAATTGTTGCAATTTTTATTTGTACTTGCTGGTTTGTTTGCATTGTGATAATCTTTAAGTAGCAGCTACTTAAGTTGAAAAGAATTTACAGCGTGTTGCACTTTCTAAATAGGAATACGAAAAAGCCAAATTTTGTAAAATGGTACTCGATTCAATTTAGCCCATGTTACTTTCTAAATAAAAGCCAAATAGTGTAACAATTGGTTGCAATTTGATTGATTGATTTATCTGGGTTTCCTGAATTATTTTTTTGAGAGTCAAAAACCGCATTCGTTCTATTATTAAAGTAATTGACTGTATGGAAGTCAGAATTGAAATGAACTTTCACATGGCGCAATTTTTACGAGCAATAACATTTAATTTTAGCATTTGTTAGAGGCAAATCGTATTGCTATTTTCGATTTTTGATGCTGCTGGCACATTAAGATACGCAGAGAAAGTGTAGTACCGATTTAGAACAGCAGATGGACGCAGGAAGGTCATCAGCATATTTATAGAAATCTGTAATTTTTTACTTGATAATATATTGCGACAATCAAACAAATCGCTTGTTTCCTGTCGTTAGTCGATTATGTTTACATTCGAATTAGTTGTCTCCACAAGCCATTTTCGTTCTGGTTCGAATCAATCTTGAGCTGTTATTAAACTGATCAATCAATTGAAGAATTAATCAATACTGTCAACGACGATTTTCCATTACCTCCACACTCGAAGGCATATCTAATTTATGCGCATAAATTTAACGATAAAATTCATATTACTCGCCAATCCATCAACACCCTTTTTCCAATCAAATTAAATCATATTTTGTGTGTGTGTGTGTGTGTTCCGAATCACTGATTCGATAAATTTATAAATACTAGTTTCCATTTCGAGGTGACGTCATTTAATCGAATTTTAGGTGAAACCCCCAACTGTCTATTGAGTGTGTCTTGTTGTTGCAACAGATGGCGCTCTCAAAAAAAAACCGTTAGAGCCACTTAATTATAGAAGAAATTCTATTTACAAATAACTCGAGTTGAGATTAAATTTTTGATTGGCAGACATTATCAGTTGTAACATCTGAACAGGCATCACTTAAAATAAATTGTTTGTTTATCTTTGTACAAGTGCACTTAATAATATTGTGTGACATATTTAAGTTAGCACCAAACTCTTTTATTTTTGTACGTAGAAATTTGATTGTGAAATATGTTGAGGGGTGGGTCATCATCATCATCATCGTGTGACAGAATCGAAGCGACTAATCGGATCATGCGGCGAACAAATCACAGCCCACTGAATGATTAGTTACGAGTCATTATGCAAATCACTAAGCGGCCCTCGTGACTCTCTCGGAGAAGGAAAAAAGAGCGTGTAGAAATGCAATGCAGTTGCTGATTCAATGTGCATCCAGCTTACACTAAACCAAAGTATGAGTAACTGCAGTATGCATGTCGTCGTCGTCGGTCGTATATACATTTTATAATTATGGCATTGCCAAGATAATAGGCCTATCTGCTGCCTCTCTTTCTCCTCCACTCCACCTCATCTGCTGCACTTATCATGCGTAGCGAATTCGCATTGCATCTGCTTTCAGCACCAACACAAATTCTTTACAGATCATTTAGAGACATGCACGTTTATTTCATTAGACTATGGGAATAACGGTGCTGCATCATTCCTCCTCTTTTTTCTTTTCATCGGAACTATTGATGAGATGTTAGTTAAGAGGAATATTTCGGCTGAGCTCCCATTTCAGCGCGTCTAACTGGAACGCATGCTATTCTTATGGGAAAATCACTGCCACTGGGTGTTAGGCCCACCGGAAAACTACTGAATCAATTTTAAATATTTAAAGTGATATACATTCTAGAAATATTAATCTATGTTTTTGATGGAACAAAGTTTTTATAGTTCATTGTAAAAAAAAGATACAGCTACTCAAAGTTAATATAGTTGATATTTCAAATACAAAATAACATAAATGACACTTTGTCCATTGCAATCGCAGATAAATCAATTCAGATTATATATCAGTTTAAATATTGAAAATTGATTCTTTAGTTTTTAAGATTGCCTTACACCCGATTTGAATTTTTTATCACATTTTGAACGAAAATCATGGTTAGAGTGCTTGTTCTAGTGCTCGGTAGATGGCTATACGGACGCGCAAACGCAAGATAGCTTCCAAGATGGCTAGTAGCGTCTCATTTCAACACATGCAAATATACTCCAATTCTAGTCTCATGCTAATATTTGTGTCCTAACTCTAATAAAGATGAAGGGTATCGTTTGTCGCTTCCACAATTTGCGTATACCGTTAGCTTTAAAAAGTCCTCTTATTCTTCAGCACCTGACTAAAAGAAAGTTCGTCCTCCTGATAGTTTATTTCTTGTCACACCCAATTAGTTTAAATCTCGCAAGAAAGAATAGAAAGTTAAAGGGATGATTAGCCTTCCCATTCCGCATTCTAATTTCGTAGAAAGTATCATATTCGATCTCATAAATATTGCCACCGAATGGAATTGATAATAAATTGATTTTGAATTGAGAACCTCATTCCAGTGAAGGCGCACGTTGCATTATTAAAAAACCTACTCACATCCATAAATCCAAAGCACACTGCTTGCTGCACACATAAGAACAACAAACACCATGCAATACTACATATATAGATTTAGTAGAGATTTATTGTTAAGTAGGTAGGCCTCTTCTAACGACTAACTAAACAGTTTTTTTCTTCCTGTTGGCCATTGCAGCTAGTAGAGAATCTGCATTTGCACATGCACTGGCAGCAGCCGGAGTAGCACATGCAGTGTCAAGGGCATGCCGCGATGGACAACTTTCCTCATGTGGATGCTCAAGAATGGGCAGACCGAAGGAGCTGCGGAAGGACTGGGTTTGGGGTGGTTGTGGCGATAATCTCGACTATGGCTATAAGTATGCACGATTTTATTTTTCATCTCCCTGGTTCGGAATATGAATAATGGGATTAGGACAAATTTGTTGCGGTGTCTGGATAACAGATCGACTAGGGTGGTCGTGACATTTATTATATACAGGGCGCTTAAGCCCCAACTCCGTATCAAATCTGTATAAAACTTAAGCCTACCCGAATTCATATTTTACTTTAATTATATCCAATTACTCTCTAAAGCTTCGTTTTTTTCTCTCAAAAAGGTTTACACGGACTTTTGTGGATGTTCGAGAAAAGGATAGGAAGTTCAAGAAGATCTCAAAAGAACGAGGTCGGGCTTTGATGAATTTGCATAATAACGAAGCTGGAAGAAGGGTATGTACTTTTTTTGTCGTCAAGTATTGTTTAAATAGGCAGCTGTCGATTTGGCTGAGGGCTAATAAATTTTGGACAAAGAAAACGGTGTCGAATTTTTACTATTATTCCTACGGAAAGTAGGAATAATAGAATAGATTGACCAAGATTTCACGCATAAATTTGCAAATTTATGCGTGAAACGTTGCTTAGCAGCTCAGGGAACTTAACGCGGAAAAACAGTTTCAGACACTATTAATTATCTTAGAAAATATCTAATGGTAGATTTAAAAAGAGAAGAGATGAAGCAATAAATGGACAGAAAGTTTTTTTTTAATCTTTTTCCGCTAATTAGCAAGCGAGTGGTTAATATTTGATCGAGGTTTTTTATTCATATTTTACTTAATCAATGACTATTCGAACAAATCTTTCGTCAAAATATAAGTATTTTTTTTCTCTAATTTTCGGTAGCTTTGGAAATTTTCTAGGAGTTATAACAAAGCCGCAAACTGCTTTACCAGTTTTTGAGAATTTTCCACACCTCTCGATCTTTCCCAATGTTTTCGGCTAAAGCACGTGGCAAATAAGTCAAATCTTGGTCCATCTACTCTTTAACAGATGTCGCGAAATTCGCAGTGAATTTAGATAAGCAAAACTGTGTAGATTCGCTAGCGACCAGAGCGGCTATATGTAGCGGTTTCGCCCCCTTAACATAAATGTTTGTTTATTATGCTGCAAATTCATTAAGCTCATGACACCGTTTTTATATCCACATATTTACGAACGTCATAAAATTACGAGCAATAAATGTACAAAGTAATAATATTAATCCATGTGGCATTAAAAGTGTACATTATTTAATATTTTATCGTTGTATAATTATTAATGAATTACTTTGCAGTACTTGACTGTTTTATACAGCAAAGAGACAAAAGAATTTGCTTTGTAACTTTAGATGTGGCGCGTTTTTTTCAAGGAGGTGATAAAATGACAAAGTCTTTTTATTCATTCAAGTATAGTGTGCAATTTCGCTGGATTTCAAGTTGCATTCTGTCGCCATTTCAAGTATCGACATGATAATTAATTATTAATTGCACGACGATGTTATCCGTACAGGTTTGTTTATAATAAAGAGAGTTTATTTGCGCTGATACGTGCAATTGCCCATAATGCAAATTTAAATAAAAACTCTGAAAGTTGCGTGTGGGTCGAACTTTTAAGTTGTTTCTAATGACTTTATTTGCAAATAAACATAAATTTAAACAAACAGGTATATTGTGCCAGAAAAGCTGAAGATCTATTGCTACAAGATCGTAAAATGATGACCATTTAAGCGAGAAAACTTTTCCAAACATTTGTTCTCAATTACTTTTGCAACACCTTTGGCGATCACATATAAATAAATATGAATCGAAAATAATGTTAATTAGCCTCTATATACTACATTAAACCCGAATGGAATGTTGTTTCTTTCTTTATTACTTATTTCGATTATTTATTATGCCGCGCGTTTTCTTCGTTTCAGGCCGTAATAAAGAAATCGAAAGTGACTTGCAAATGCCATGGCGTATCTGGATCCTGCTCCTTGATAACCTGTTGGCAACAACTTGCTACCTTCAGAGAAATTGGTATGTATACGAAATCAATTTATTATATCGAGCTGCTTGCGTGAGGTTATTGCATTTTAATTGCCAAACATCGTATCGTCTGTAGGTCAAGAAAACTGGATGAACTTATATACGACTAGGCTCCCACTCAATGCCAATCAAATGTGCTATCTCCCCACTCCTTACGTAATTTTGCGTGAAAACACTACTATTTCAAGTGGGGCATTATTGTTTCCTATTTGACAAAAGGCGTCGTGATTACTATCAATCATTTCAGCACACGCGCACTTAGTTTTTGGTTTCTAAATCATTTTTGTCGAGACAAATTTCTATTGTCTTGTGATTTATTTGTGACCACTTTGAATTTAATGCTTTATGTACACAATACGTTGCAGTTGACTAAAAGAATAATTATTTATAGCTTTGAGGGAGTTGTTAGAGAGACTGTACCTTTGACCTGTCCACATACGAACAACGATCCTTACGGAAATCAGGTTTTTCTATTCGATCAAAATAAACACGACATTAAAATCAAATTACTTTTTTTTGTTGTTTCGTTGGTGTTGTTTCGAATAAGATTAATGGTTACATTAAATTAAAATCCTTGAAACCATAATATTCATTGTATTGTTTTTTATTAATGCTACTAAAGGCAATTAAGAAGTTTTATTACGTTTTCGGTATACAGGGTGTTGTTTTATTTTTTTAATATCAATAATTTATGCTTGAGTATAATGAATATATGGGTGTGGGTTGTTATAATGCTAATTATGAAGTAGCTATGAGGTAGCATCTTTGAAACGAAATTACTAAATTTATATCCCATATTTCATAAGATAAACATACGATCTGCCTGCCCACACAAGTGTTTACTTTTGCTTATATTTTTGTTTCTCCTATACCTAATAACAATAAACTGCATTAATTAGTAAGAAGTTTATTAAAACGAACGGTTCAATTCTAATCATCCAAGCTTTCTCTCATAAAATCTTCAATTTTATTAATTTTCTATCTAGATAAAAATGCATGTCAATCGTTCATCTTTTAATTAGTCGTCTTCATCGATTTGTAATTAATTTTCCAAATTTAATTAACTGTCTTATTAATGCAGGTGACATGTATCGAGAGTTCACCGGTTGTCTCGAAGTTGTCTGCAACCAGCATTGCATCATAGAGAAAGGAGCGCGAATAATTGGCGAGAGCTTAGGAGAGAGCGAGAAAAATATATAATAAACACGCGTATTTATAATTACTGTATTTCGGTTATGCGTTGATGGTTTTTGATGAAAATCATGTCAAAATATTCAGAAAAAAATTCTCTAGGGCACGAAGTTTACTAAATTTGAATAATTCTAATTAATCATTGTTAATTATGTTAATTTATTTTAATTTGTCAAATATGTCTTTAATTATCCACTATTTTTTTAGGAAAAAAGCTTTAGGAAACAGACTAATCTTTTAAGAATATTTTGAGATGATTTTCATCAAAAACCATCAACGCATAACCGAAATACACTAATTATAAATACGCGTGTTTATTATATATTTTTCTCACTCTCTCCTAAGCTCTCGCCAATCATTCGCGCGCTTTTCTCTATGATGCAATGCTGGTTGCAGACAACATCGAGACAGCCGGTATAGGACCAAATCGGTGTAATGTGTTCAAATTAGCGAAATATGATTTTGTTTTGATTCCGTTTATTATGTGTTGAATTAATTTAAGTACAGCGCCAATTGAATCGTACATGGTCGATAAAATTTTATTTGTACCTACACTTAAATAATAAAAATGCAATTTCATGCTATGCTACACTTTTGAAAAAGTATCACCAGACATAACAATGACCTACACTTGTTGCTGCGTTTATTTCGAAACAAATGCATTTTACAACAAGCAATTTTATTAATACTTAAAGTATTCGCTATTATTATTATTGCAATAAGTGCATTGAACTGTATAAGTAGATTTTATGCATCGAAAAATGTATATGTCTTATTTTCGAAATGCCTGCAGTGTATGTGTATGCGTTTGATTTTCCATTCAATGGTAATATTAAATTAAATATGTTTGGAAATAATTCGCTTAAATTGAAAAGGCATAATTACAAGGGGTGTGAATACATTTTAAATGCAATTTACATATAATCGGATAATTGTAAGAGACAACTATTAACATAAAGTAATGGTTCGTGCAAAAATTGCGAATTCAATAGAGATATAAATTACAACCAACAACGTGTCATCGATTTTTCCACTCTGGAATTAATCATTCCAACAAATACACTTTAAAAAAAATTAAAATACCAAAATTGTAATCGATCTTTATACTTAAAGAATTAAAAAATATTTAGCCACCTCTGAGATTCGAACCCCCTATAGGACAAACAAACTAGCGTTTAATGGAAAACGCCATCACTAAAACAATGTTGTTTATTGTTGTTTGCGCGTAAAGCAAACAGGTTTTTCTCCAAAAAAAATGCGTTTCTTGTATTCGAAAAATAATCCGACTTGATTTGCATAAAACACCTTGACCAACAGTCCAACGAATTAAAGATGCTCGCAATGAATGAAGGTATTGTGGAATGTTGTTGGTCTACAAGGTGTCTATTTTTATTAAGACCCCACACGAAGAACATCGTGCATTTTGCATCCATGTATGAAAATTCGTTAACAAACGATTTTATTATTGTAGACATTATTTCGATTTTGAATAGTCATCAAAGAAATTGATTGATTAAATCATAGAACGTTCAAACTAACGGAAAAGGAATTATTCTGCAAATAAAAAGGGTACTTTGGAATCTGTCTTTGTCTCGCACATGTGTTTTTATATCTTGCATCTCTCTTTTATAAACGTCCAAAAAAATTTCTCTCTCTACAATTTATTGTGCAACTTGGTCTATGGAAATAGATAAGACAAATATCTAATTAGCAGTCTTAAATAATGTTGCATAGTGCTAAAAGCAATAATATTTAAATAAACAAGCATTGTTTGCTTGCATTTAAATTAACATTGTGCAATTGACAAAGCACCAATCCGCGTCTAGCATTTGTTCCATGTGACCTATAACGAACCAATCAGCTGCCATTATTCTAGTTAGCTTTCCATAAAGCGTTCAGAACGCGAATTAGCATAATTGCAAAGAGTCCAAGCTGTAATTTGAGTCAATCATTATTTATCGGTATAAATAAACATATCTGTTTGCCGAGAAAATTATTCAGAGTGAAATTACACAAAATTGATGAAGTATAATTATATGAAAATCACAGTTATTTTTCAACTTGGACATGTTATCATTTATTCAAGCCCACCCTTGGTGTGTCTTACATTTAATATCAGAGTGCTAACATTTTATTCTTATAGCCACCCATTTATAACTTATGATGGAAAAAAAAACGCTGTTTGCTTTATACATTTACACACAATGCTATATGTCTCGAAAATGATTTACAATGCAATCAAATTTATTGAGATTTTATTTAAATTTTTTCGATCGCGGACAATATACTTGAACGTGTATGTTTGGTTGCATACTCATTTTCTAGTAATTATAAAAAATCAACTTACTTGTGACTTTTCAGGTGATTATCTGCGGGACAAGTACGATGGGGCCACTGAGGTGCGTTTGAATCGACGTGGACGACTTCAATTGAGCGACAAACGGATTTCGTTGCCTACGAAATACGATTTGCTCTATCTGGAGGATTCGCCGAATTATTGTGTGCGTGACGACGTGATTGGATCGTTGGGAACACAAGGACGATTTTGCAATCGTACATCACAAGATATTGATGGTTGCAATTTGCTTTGTTGCGGTCGCGGTTACAACACGTTAAAATCGACTATCAAAGAGCGGTGCCATTGTAAGTTTAAATGGTGTTGCCAGGTGGAGTGCAAAACCTGCATTAAATCGACTGATATTCATACGTGCAAATAAGTTTTCAACTCGTCGATTTGTGTTTGGATCAAACATAACCTTAAATTTAGTGACGTTTATTTAAGTTGGCAATACTCTCGTTTCAAACTTGAACCTGTGTTTCAGTACAATCTTTTATTTACTATTTGTTGTTGTTGTGTGTGTTGGTGTCGATATTATAGTGACTATTTATTTATTTATTTTACGTACTTATTTCAATAAATTACATTTTTTATTTTGTATGATATGTTATTATTATTATTATTACAAAAGTTAGTGGTGTAAAGTTGGTTGCATAATAATTATGCATCTATAGGGATTCTTATTTGTAATTGTAGGTAGCTTTACTCATTATTTTAGTTTCTGTAGTTTGATTATTGTATTATTTGTACATATTAATAATACTTTAGGCACTAATTAACTCTTAAGATTTATTATCAGATTTAATTTATTTCGACAAACTTTTCATCAGTATTATTACGTTGTATAATTGAATCAATGTATCTGTAGCATATAAGATAAGATTGTAATCAATTTTTTATCAAGGAAATAAACAAATTTAATTAATTTAGTCTATTATTTATTAGAATAGTCAAATTAGTAATTTAAATAATCGTACAATTGTGTGTGGCGACATCTACCAGAAGGTAGCCCCACTTAAATTCTGCACTAAATTATTAGAGGCGACACTAGATGGCTAAATATTATTAATACTTTATATATGCAACCAGTAATACAGTAAAAGCATATTTATATTTTTAATAATAATATAATCTTATAATACAATTACAACTTAAAAATCAACTACTTCATAATCTAAAAAGTAACAATAATACAAGTGTAGTTGATAAATTTCTTAGAAACATTGTGCGTTGAACTTAACCTAACTTTCTTAAATAATCACAAAAAAATGGTAGTTGGTGCATTTCCAGCAGCTAAACTAGGCGCCCTATTACTCAAACAAATAAGCAAACCAATCGCCAATGTTGTTAAAAACCAAGCGAAAAGTTCGCCAGTTTTCCGCAAATATGTTTGCATGCCACCAGCTCAATGTAAGTAACAAAACAAATATAAATGTGCCCCTTGTTCTTCATTTTTGTTTCTAAACAGTCTACAATTGGTGCGAGGTGAAGGCAAAAATGTGGATACTAAACTTAGGGAAGCCAGTCAATATTCCCGTTCTGAACGAAGCAATGGCTATCGAATTGGGAGCGAATTTGTTGGGCGAAGGCATTATTTTCATCATTGCGGCGGGTATTCTTATCTCGGAATACGCGAGGTAAATTATTCTGCAGTTTTTACGAGATTCATTAGAATGTTTTGTGATTTTAGATCGTCTCGCAAAGAATCCGCGAAAGAAGAAGCAAAAATTCAGGAAATGGTACAATTGCACAACACGATAAAGGAACTGTTTATTCAAGCAGAAGAACAGGGCGCGCATATACGGGAACTTACGCGAAAAGTAGGCGAATTAGGTAGGTAATTTAAAGTATTTAAAATTCCATCACTTAAACGATTTTTTTTTCCTAAAGATACAAAAGTGGGTTTGAGCTCCAAAAGGATGGCAAAAGAATCCAGTAACTTACCCATCAAACCCACACCCGAATTAATAGCGAACGAAAATATAGTGAAGCAAGTTGAGATGATGGAAAACACTCAAACTCAATACCAGCATCAAAGTTTACTTTTACAGGCTGTTAATAATATAAGTAGCGAATTTTTCGATTCGGAAAGTGAGTACGAAGAAGGCATTGTTACTCTAAGTCTAAATCACGTTTTTCACAATGTTTTACGTGTTAATTTGTAGGTTTATTCAATTTTATGCTGTTGTAGATATTTTTAATTTATTCTAACAAATGTTACCAAAATACTTAGTAGGTTGCTTAAGTATTTCTTATTAAATAAGTAAGTTAAATTATTCGTTTGCTTTTAATAATAGAGAAATTAAACAAGTTGATTGCGCGCAAGAATCCTGCAGAAGTTAATTAATTTTATTTCAAAAATGCTGTACACAACAGTATCGCTTTCCGCAATACAACTGGACTACCAATCCTAGCATTGAAACTTAAAATACTTAAGGTAAGAAATATTTGTTGAATAGCAATTAAATTATACACTTTCTTTGCTTTGATTGTCGTCATCCTTTTGTCCGTTACTTTTATTATCAAAATTTGTACTTTGCTGATTATCCTCCGTAACACACTCGACACTAGCATGTTCTTCTTTCACCGCTTCTAGAACGTTCGTACTTACTTCAACTTCTTTAACATTCTCAACTTTCACACATATCGTTTCAACTGCATCGACTTCTATTTGAGGCACAAGGACCATTTCCACATCCTCGTCTTCTTCAAACGGACAAGTATTCTCAGTGTTTTCTTGAACATTTTCGACAGGCGCTACAGTTTTGCTCTCAAAGTTTTTCTTCATTCGCTCTTCGATCTGCTCCAACTCGCTGAAGATATCCGTTCGTCGTTTTTCAATCAACTCTAAAATGCAAAGAATAAATGAAGTAAATTGTGCTAAAAATAATAGCAAAATATATTTACTTTCAATATCAACTTTACTCGTTTCGAGTAACGCCTTATTCTGCTCGTTTAACTTTCTCGGTAGAAAATGAATGTGCGGCTTTGCTTTCGTCAGAATAAAATTGCCCCTCGGCTTCTGTCGTTCCTCCCACGTCGCATACTCTTGCATCCGAACCATCTTCAATTCAATCATTTTAATTTCCGCCTGCTGCTGCCGCCGCTTCATAAATAACTCATGTCGCTCCTTGCGGATTTCCTGTTTCTCTTTAATTTCGTGCTCCTCGATTTTCTTTTCAAGCTGCGCTCGCTTATCTTCTTTTTTCTTCAGTTTGGTTTCTTCTTGCTGAAACTTTTGAAGCGTCCCAAGCAAAGCGCCAAACATTCTGCGGTTGCGAGCCTTCGATTTTTCATCTTTGCTTTCCGCGTTTAAAGCGTCCTGCCGACTGGGTACTTCTTTGGGTGTTACGATAACTTTACTGATCATCTGCTTGTGTTTCGCACCTTCGTCTAAATGCATCGGTCGATCAGACAAGCGTTTAAACACCGAAAGATTGTTGTTGTTATTGCGTCGCTTATTCAAGGGCTCGTCCATTTCATGTGGGTAATTCCGAACATTGCGAACTTTTGGTTTGTCTTCAAACTGCGGATGCGGAGCGCCTCGTTTAGCTCCCGGTCTTGTCGGAAGTTCGGAAGGATCCCGACCGATTAGTCGCTTTATATTTTCATCCACACCTTTTAAACTGCTTTTCGCTTCTTCTAAAGCGGACTGTAAACTGCCATAAGATTTCAGAATTTCTGTTGCCATTTCGGTGTTTGTCTGTAACGTTTACGAATTTATTTACAAATCGATTTTGCTACACTTCTAAACACACACATTTCACATTAACTGTCAAAAGGTGTCAAAAGATTTTAACTATCTGGCGTTGTGTTGTTGGTAGCGCATGAAGTTAGTTGATATGACGCCGCTGCGTTTGTTTTACTCAAAATTAATATAAATCAACAATAAAATAATTATTATATTTAAAACCGTATATGCTATTTAAACAAAAGTATTATTTTACATTTAAGATATTTATTATTTTTAAAAGATTTCAAAGTGCATTTGAACTACCACAAAATTCGTAGACCATTTGAACTACTGTCACTGCATACCTAACCTCAAAATAAATGGTTCAAAAATAAACGAAAATGTATCCCCTCATCAAACAAATAACCAGAAATGTGACGTTAAACAACCGCAGATTGATAAACACATCTAGTGTATTATCCACGTTTTGGGAATCCGATCGCAAAGGCGGCTACAAAGACAATCGGCCACAATTAACACTGAAGGAAAAAATGCGCGTAGGCTTAAAAGAACTGAAACAAGAAATCGCCGTTTGGAAGGAAGAAGTAGTCGAACATTTCGATGCCGATCCATACTTAGTTTATCGATCAGGTGAGGTGGATGTTGCGTGGCAATTCAAAGACGAATCGTCCCTTAATACTTGGATTGTTACGAACGATAGCGACAACAGCGAAGGTATGAGCACGTCCACTTTAACCTTATCCAAAGACAAGCACGGATTATTCTCCGGTAATCTGTCACTGCGAGTGCCAAAAGATGGTAAAGTGAAACGAGCTGGGTACTGCAATATGAAGACATTGGAGGCTAGGAAGTCGTTCAAGCGCGATAGCTACTACGACTGGTCACCGTACAACATGCTGGTTATGCGTGTCCGAGGAGACGGTCGCCCCTATATGCTAAACATCCACACTAAAGGCTACTGGGATGTCTCGTGGAACGATATGTATCATTACGTTCTGTTTACCAGAGGTGGACCTTATTGGCAAGTTGCCCGAATACCCTTTTCGAAGTTCTTCATGGCATCGAAAGGTCGAGTGCAGGATAGACAGCAAGCTGTGCCGCTTAATAAAGTGAGCAGTTTTGGGGTGACGGCCGCGCAACGACTTGCTGGCGAATTTTCGTTAGAGATTGATTATATTGGTTTGGAATACGATTCGAACCATGTCGAGGAATTTGCGTACGAAATGTATCAAACGGATAAGTACATTGTGGCTACTTAGATAGGGTTTTGTGATAAAATGTAAATATTTATTAATTGATAATATATGTGACGATATTAATTATGATATTTTTTATTAAACTTGCTATTTAGAATTTTCTAAATAATTCTCAGTAGGTGTAATTTTCTGTGGTGTAATTATCAACAAAATGCACACAACCAAGTTTTCAGAGTAATGTATAACTGGTTGCCTATGCATTGCGCTATTGTGAAATATTTTAGTGGTTATGTATTTAAATTCGTACAGTTTCACCGAGACAGACACACATCTTCCGGATACAGACAGAAATTACGAAATTAGTAGAAATTATTTTCAATTAAACTTTTTTTAGAATTCAAATAACGTCCGTCGCGGCTTCTCATTTTAAAAATCGAGCGGCATAAAAAACCACTAAAAAATCAAGTGGCAATGGCGTATAAAATTTTACCATCCAGTGACATTTGAGGCAGATTGCTAAAAATTCAGTTCGTCGATTTCATTCAAACTATACCACTTATCAAAATTCTACAGTAAAAGGCCGAACCATGGCAGACCCAAATTTAGTAACCACATGCAACTTTCACGGACAAGAATTCCTATTCAAGATGAACATTTTGAACAACAATTTGGAAGTACTGATCACCGACAAGAATTCGGGCGAGGAATGGCAATGCAGCTACGATGCCACATGTAACTTATTCAAAATTTTATATTCATTTATATCATAGCTGCTTCTTAGATATTGAAAATTTAACGCACAAAACGGGCAATTTTAAGCAATTCGATATTTTCGTCTCAATGATCAAATCTGGATTATTAAGAGTAAGTTGATTAGAATGTCAATTATTGCAAAATTGTGAATGCAAATTATTTAAAGACAAGCGAGAGCGTTAGCTTGGAATTGTTAACGTTCGATGATTTGGAAATGTTGCGATCTCGCAAAATTATTAAGCCTTCTTCAACCAGTAACAGCAATAATCGTCGCTATTTGATCTTAACTTACGTCGTTGAATTCGATAAGTAAAACAATTATAAATAATTCATTTAAAGTGTAAACTATAATGTTATTAATAGAATTAGATATCCTTTACCATTGGAATACTGCGGTCCTCCGGATCCCGCCATTCTTCAAGCCACCATTCGTCGATTGGAGATGGAATTGGCTAGGATCAAAGAAGAACAAGCTGCCAAATCGAACAATACCGATTCCAAAAAGATCTATTATTTGCAAAAAAGGTATTGAAGCTGATTTTTTAGCATTTTTTGTGGGCAATTTTTTTCTTTTCTTTCTTTTTTCATTCTTTTTCTGTCTTCCTTTTTTTGTTTTGATTAATTATTTTTAGAGTGGACGAATTGTCGGAGGAGAATGATCAACTGCATGAAGAAAATCGCCGCTTGAGTAAGCAGGGGGGGAAAAAGCCACGCACGCAAATGCTCTCATTGCAAAAAGCTGTGCACAATTTGGAGAAAAGTGTGGTAAGTGAACGAACTTCCCATCACGAATTAGTCGAGCAATTGCGTACTGAAAAAATGCAGCTCCGACAGGAATTGGAAAAGGTGAAATGCTCCGAGAAAAGTCTAAAGTTGAAGCTCAATAGAGCGATAAGCCAGAATTCGTCCAAGTAGGTTTTTGGATTTTAATTTATTTAGGGATTGCTAATTGATAATTATGATTTAGAATTGGAATCGGTGATTTCAACTCCAAGATGAATAGTACGAAGAAGAAATCCAATGAGAGCGTTCGTACCATGTTTAAGCGGGATGATTCCCCGATTTATAGTGAGGATTTTAGCGGGAAAAAGAACAAATCGAAAGGGAATGTTGCTAACAAGAAGCTGGCCAATAAATTCCAAACCAGGTAAATATTTTTTTTTCGAATTAAATTTTAATATTATGCCACATTTTGGCCAGCCCTGGATTAACGCGAGCAAGTCGCAGCAGCTCGAGTTGCAGCACATCAAAATATGCCGACACCGAATCCGTGGACGTATTCAAAACAATAGCTTCATCAAGAATTACTAGTCGATTGGCCTCACCACGAGCTGGTGGTTCGAGTAAATGCAGTTCCGGCTCAGGTTCCAGAGCCAGTTCGCGAGGCCGTCCAAAATCGCGAAGAGGTGCTGCTTGTGCTAATAACGCCAATCGAGGAGGCACTCAGCGACCCGTAGAGTATCACCAACTTCGCAAGCAATTGGAAGAGTTGCAAAGGATTTTGGATGGCAATTTTACCGAGTAATCATCCAACAAGTTTTTTTCACTATATTATACAACTTTTTTTACCTATTTGTTGAAATATAGTTTTTATAATACGTATATCTATATAGCAATACAATTTTGTGATTAATTATGTTAGTTTTAATTTAAATTGCAGTTTTCGCGCCAATACTCTTTAAGAGGAGGACTTTTTAAAGCTAACGGTAAACGCAAATTGTGGAAGCGACAAACGATACCCTTAATCTTTTATTAGAGTTAGGACATAAATATTAGCATGAGACTAGAAATTGGAGTATATTTGCATGTGATGAAATCAGACGCAACCAGCCATCTTGAAAGCTATCTTGCGTTTGAGCGTCAGTATAGCCATCTACCGAGCACTAGGACAGGCACTCTAACGATGATTCTCGTTTAAAATATGTTAAAAAAATTGAAATCAGGTGTAAGGCAATCTTAAAAACTAAAGAATCAATTTTCAATATTTAAACTGATATATAATCTGAATTGATTTATCTACGATTGCAATGGACAAAGTGCCATTTCTGTTATTTTATATTTGAAATATCAACTATATTAACTTTGAGTAGCTGTATCTTTTTTTGCAATAAACTATAAAAACTTTGTTCCATCAAAAGCATAGATTAATATTTCTAGAACGTATATCACTTTAAATATTTAAAATTGATTCAGTAGTTTTCCTGTGGGCCTTGCACCGAATGGCAGTGATTTTTCCATACGAAGAGCATGCGTTCCAGTTAGACGCGCTGAAATGGGAGCTCAGCCGAAGTACTCCTCTTAAAAACGAGAGAATTTGTTTGATTTTTTTTCGAAACTTGTATCGAGAGTAGAAATGTGCATTTTGTTGTATAGTACGAGACGTGCAGTCTACATCATTAGCGGATGAAATGGGCCGTTTCAGGCGAGAGTGCATCTTTCAAGATGCCGACATCTCGCGCCGTCTCTGCACATGCACATGACATCCTGACCCCAGTCGTTTTTATTTTCGTAAAACTATATATACTACGACGTTCTATCAGTAGTCATCAAAGTCGCACATTAATTCAATTAATTAATTAACAAATTCATTTTATAAGCGGCTCTCTTATTCTCTGATAATTAAATCTAAATGCTTTTGTTTTCTTGTTTTATCAATTAGCTGGTGCATTATTTCAGGATGCACTTGAATGTCAGTGGCGTGCAAACATCATTAGACACGCCTGAAAGAAGGATTCGTGCGCTTGGAAATCCTATCAACACAAAACTCAAGCGCAGGGCTATAACTATAAAGGATGTTAAATTAATTATAAATCACTCGTTTACGTCGTTTCCCTCATTTATTTTTAACAGAAATTCTCATTATAGATGTGTCGCGCTGGGCGGCTAAGTTCATGTTTTCGCAAATTAGTAAAAAATTAAAAAATTTAAAAATATTTTTCAATTTTTTTTCTATTAATAGAAAATAAATTAATATGCACAATTTAAGTCCAATTCCATGAAAACTTTAATTGCACCAATTAAAGCGCCACTGACAATTTAACTTAATTTTGTAAATAATTTGAGTTTCGAATGTATGGAATTAATGGCAGAAATTGGATTTATTTCTGATCGAAAATGTGGCTGCAAAGTGCAACTCCAACTAGAACCAATGCCACGCCATACACGCCTTCGTATTTTCCCTCAATTGGCTGCCAGAGTAAACCAGCCATTTTATAGTGCTAAGGCGGAGTTTCAGCGTTTCGAGCACCAACTCAAATGTATATTCGTGCCATCGATATTATTTCAATACCATTAACTTTCCAGTCAAATGGTCACCGAGATTTCGGCGTCAAACCTCGCATCGCATCTGGTCCTACACTAATTTAACTGTCTAGCAACTTTTTTGGTTTTAGTTTTGCGGATGGTTAAAATAAAACGGGTATTAATTTAAAGTTAAGTTTAGTGGTTATGTTAGTTTTTGAATTTTTAAACAATTTTTGTGACTTTATGTATTAGTGCGGCTTTTTGGGTAATTGTGTTAAGTGACTTATTTTGATCAAAAATGGAAACTGGTGAGTGGAATTTGTAAAATTAAGGTTTTTGGGTAAATTTAGCAAAAATTATAATTTATTAGAAATTTAGAAAATTTAAAATTTAAAAATATTCTTTTAAAATTAAAATAAATATGAATTATCAAAAAAATGCATTTATTTATAATTAGTGATTTGAATAAAAGAAAATAAGTTTTTTTTTTATTTTTTATCTTTTCAAAATATTAATATTTTTGGAAAAATAAATTAGTCGAAATTTTAGAAATTTAGTAATTTAGTCAATATTTTTTTTTTCAATTTTAATAAATTACTAACAATATTTAAAACTAGAATCATGAAACGTACATATTTATTTTTTTTCCTGCAATATTGAATATAAGTTGGCAGCTATGAATTATGAGCGTGTAATAAATATTTTCAAGACGCCTATAATAATAATGTTTAAATAATTGAAAGCAAAATTTACGAGCCATTAATGTCCATATACGTCAAATTATACAAAAGCCTTCGACATAATTAAATTTTTGAATTTATGCCATATTAGAACCAATTCAATCAAAAATCCAACATTTCTTAAAAAAACTTCATATACTACAATGCACTTATAATAGTTAAGCCATTTGCTTAGTTCATGTGTGGCACAGGTGAACAACTCTTTTACTCTTAGTACTCTAGAGCTAGACGATTTAATGTTGCTTTCGAAAGGAATTTGTTGTACATTGCAGTCACGCATCAAATAATTTTTATTTCGGATAAATAATATAAAAAAAGTCTACTAGAGCATAGACAATTTGAAATAAACGAACCTTGAAGATGCTTATTTTATCAATTAAAAAGTCTTTAATATACGCTTATCAGCGAACGCGTTCTATCTGAATAACATTTCCGATAAACTATTGACCACGCTGCATATGGTTCATTGAAACTATCATCAAATGTGTATTAGTTAGATTCGAAATAAGCCGTTGGAATTAAAAAGCGTTTGCTTTGTACAGAAGCAAAACTTAGATCAATATTGACCTCGTGTAAATTTGTTCAATAAATGGATTTTTGGACGCCGGAGGTGTCTTCTTTTCTCGAACCAGTGGATGTTCAAGTGGCAAAAGTACAAATAGCTAAACTACCTACTAAGCTTAAATCAACACACCATCAAGGAAGGCATTTGTCTACGAAATAAAACATGCGTTGAACCGACAATTCTGCACTTTAAAGAACAATGTTGCTAATTCATAAATAAACAAACAACATAATTACTATACGATTTGATAGAGAAAAGGTCAACCTATAAGTTGTTGCAAAATTTTTTCGTACATTTTTAGAATTGTCAAAAATTTCGGCATTTTAAGAATGAGCTCCCTGCAAGCTTTTAAGCCGTTTCGCGTACATATATAGCACAGTCGACGCGCTTTCCTAATTATTAATTAAATGAAATCGGTAAAACAATGTCGCTAATTAAATAATGAATTTGTAAAACGTCGCAGCATTAAAAAAGAACCATCACATCGACTTAAAACAAACTGTTTTCATTTCATCAGTTGAGGGGGCTATAAATAAGTCAACTCATTAAAATAAATTTGTAGATGGCTCTCTTTTTTTTGTTGTTGTTCGGCAATTTGTTAGTCAAGTTTTGAGCGACGGAACTCCCGGAAAATAAATATAGTAGTAGTAAGTGCCTAAATATTTTTCTCATTTGAATTATTATTATAGGCTCTATGTAACTGTGGGTACTTATATATTAAACATAGATTTACTCGTATATATAAAGATTTAGACGGTCTGCCGCTTCGTTACGGTACACTAAATGGTGAAAGTGATTACTTTATTTCTCAGCTGCATGATTCTAATGTGTGTTTACACATATTTAAATGCCAGTCTTTACATATTTATATTTACATCGGCGAAACGCTACATTTATTTATTTGTCGCAAAAGAATTAGAATACGAACGAGAATTCGTATTGTAGATAAAAAAGAACGCGTAGAGAAACAGAAAATTTCTTAAGGGTCCTCCAATGGCTGTCTCAAAGTTGTCTGCAGCCAGCATTGCATCATAGAGAAAAGAGCGCGAATGATTGGCGAGAGCTTAGGAGAGAGCGAGATAAATATATAATAAACATGCGTATTTACAATTACTGTATTTCGGTTATGCGTTGATGGTTTTTGATGAAAATTATGTCAAAATATTCTGAAAAGATTAATCTGTTTCCTAAAGCTTTTTTATTTTAAAAATAGTGGATAAATAAAGACATATTTGACAATCAAAAATAAATTACCATAATTAACAATGATTAATTAAAATTATTCAAATTTAGTGAGCTTCATGCCCTACAGATTTTTTTTCTAAATATTTTTACATGATTTTCATCAAAAACCATCAACACATAACCGAAATACAGTAATTATAAATACGCGTGTTTATTATATATTTTTCTCACTCTCTCCTAAGCTCTCGCCAATCATTCGCGCTTTTTTTTCTATGATGCAATGCTGGTTGCAGACAACTTTGAGACAGCCGTTGGAGGACCCGTAAAACCTGCATGATTAAAGTGTGATTTATTTTTAAAAAATTATTTTTTGCATGCAATTAAAATATGATTAAATCGAATGTATATAAATAATGTTTACTCAGTCGCGGTAACCTTCACATAACCCATGTCATGTCTTAATTTGTGATTAAAAATCTTATCAATTACCATTAAAATTTAAATTATTAATATTCCGAAATCATAAAACTAAATATTTTTCTCAAACAAATCGAATCTAAAAATAAAAAACAAATAATTGCACTTGACTCGAATTTAAATTAGTATCATTACTTTTAAACCGCCCGGTTATTATTTTGACATAAGAAGCTAATTAATCAACAGTCACAAACTCGTACAGGTACAAATGCAATTATGATGATGGCCAAATTGTGTATCCGGGCTAATGCCAAAGAATATTAATTAATTATTAAGCTAAATGAGAAAAGTTTATAGAAAATATTTTAGCGGTAATTTCAAAAAATGTCCCTAACCGGAAGCAGATGGCGCCCTTTACCGAAAAAGATTGATAAATCCACACAACAAATTGCCTCTCTCGTGTATTTTGTAGACACATCGGATATAATTCAAACAAAAGGGAAAAGCTAAACAGATTTCAATTGTTTGCATACGAATTTAGGTTCTATTTGACTAACATTAGTTTTTTCAAGAGCTTTATTGACTAAAACCAGTAGCCTAAATAAATTCAAAAATGCTGCAAGAAACAAAACGACGAAATTGAAAAGTCTGCACGTTTTTGCACATTAGCGCGCGTGTTTGTGTGCATCAGACAAAAGTGTCGATTGACATGAAGAGAAGTTTCATAGATTTAATGGTCTGTAGAAAGCGCGATGATTTTATTTCGTTTCTAATAATAATACAATTGAAAATAGCTGAATCGTACTATATTTTGAAGAAGTTCGAGGAAAATTGTCACATTAAATCTGCCGCGGTTAAAGATGTGATTTTTCGAAAATCTAGATAGGATTGCATGTGAAATGAAGAAACGTGCGAGAAATTGATTAAAATACCTTTCGCAAAGTTGGCAATTTGGCATCCAGTGAGCGTGGACAGCTTCAGCAGCTGTTCTATACACTTCTACCACGGTCTAGTAAAAATTACAGCCTCCTGGACTCGACATTTAGAAAATAATTTAATAATACAAACGCTCTGCCAGTGCCGGATAAACAATTTATTTCACTTTTATCAAAAATAATTGAAATACAATTAATACAAAAAATTCAAACTCCAATTATTATTATGGCTTTGCTATTATTATTTGCAAAAAATCAAAATTGAATTGAATTTTCTAAAATTACACGTTTTTGAAAATATTTAGATTTTGATGACCCTTTTCGCCGAGCGCAGGTGGCGACACTGATATTAAATTGCATATTGTGCACAATTACAACAATCTGCATCACGCCTAAATAAGAATGGCAAAAATGCTTTTTACGACCAGTTGAGAATCATTGCTCAGTAAATTAGTCGCGAAATTTGCTCTGTCGCGAAATTTGCAGTGAATTTAGATAAGTATAACTATGTACATTCGCTAGCGACCAGAGCAGCTAGATATATAGCGGTTTCGCCCCCTTAAATCAAATAGGAAATTTCTAATGGTATATTTTGAAAAAAAAAAGATGAAGCAACAAATGCATGCAAATATTATTTGTTTAATTAATTTTGTTAATTGGCAAACACCATTTGAAATAAATTTTCGTACTTTAAAGATTAGTGAGATTTATTAAAGTTATGACTCGAAGTGAAACAAATTCACTAAAACCGCATTAAAGGTTTTAGTAGGCAATAAATTGTGGTGGCTACAAATCTATTCGTTAAATAAAGTCAACACACATCATCCATCGCTGATTTCAAACATCAGAATAACTAAAGTGAAAAATAAAAGAAATGCAAATGATAAATTAGAATGAGGGAAAAAGACAGAACAGAAGTAGTTGTCTTGATGCATGATCTAACATGTGTTGACAATGTTCGGTGTCGTGCTAAGGAAACAAAACTTTGGGTGCTACACTGGCATCGGCATGGCATGGACCCCGACTTCTTGGCCTCTCTTTGATCTGGCGGCTGCTGCTGCATTATAATTTATAGCCCGCCACATTTCCCTTTAAACTTACTTATTTATTTTTGCATATCGTTTTGCTTTTTTTTATTCTCATTTCGCTTATAACTCATTTCAAATCGAATTCTCTCTTTATTATAAAAGTGTTGAAATAGTTGACGGATTTTATAGCATTGATTAAATTTTATTGTTAATCATTATACAATGGTCGCTTTTAAATTTTATATTTAATGCGGCATATAATTCCGAAAGTTATTTCGAGTAAATGTGCGAATTCAATTTTAGAACCCAATTTTATTATCATACTGTAGTTTATGGCGATTTATAAATACGTCGAATGTTCTAATGATGTGACTAAATCACTGAATGCCATTTTTGCTTAAATTAGTGTGTTCTAAATTAAAAAAAAAAAACTTTTTGCTTGTTGAAATAAATTCGAAATACTAAATAACGAATTTTTTAATACACACGCGTGAGATAAAAGCTTCTTATCTCACTCATTTTGCGCGGGAGCTCATTTCAGCGCATCTAGCTGGAAGCGCATGCTATTATGGAAAAATCACTGCCACTGGGTGTAAGGCCCACACGAAAACTACTGAATCAATTTTAAATATTTAAAGTGATATACATTCTAGAAATATTAATCTATGCTTTTGATGAAACAAAGTTTTTATAGTTCATTGTAAAAAAAAGATACAACTACTCAAAGTTAATATAGTTGATATTTCAAATACAAAATAACATAAATGACACTTTGTCCATTGCAATCGCAGATAAATCAATTCAGATTATATATCAGTTTAAATATTGAAAATTGATTCTTTAGTTTTTAAGATTGCCTTACACCCGATTTGAATTTTTTTATCATATTTTGAACGAGAATCATCGTTAGAGTGCCTGCTCTAGTGCTCGGTAGATGGCTGTACGGACGCTCAAACGCAAGATAGCTTCGAAGATGGCTGGTTGCGTCTCATTTCAACACATGCAAATATACTTCAATTCTAATCTCATGCTAATATTTGTGTCCTAACTCTAATAAAAGAGATGAAGGGTATCGTTTGTCGCTTCCACAATTTGCGTTTACCGCTAGCTTTAAAAAGTCCTCCTCTTAACTCACTCATATCGCGTGGGATAAAAGTCTTTTATCTCACCAAACCTTAAATTATTTTTGCTATTTTAGTTTTCCAAAAACGTCGTACAAAAATCGTTATTTTTGCAACTCAAAGCATTTATATGAAATAAAAAAGATGGCTGCAGCTTGTGCAAAAAAAAGTCAAAGAAAAAAAGGTAATAAATGAGGTTGAGTATGTGGCAGTCAATAATTGAGCAAATGAAATTGTTCCTTGTATGCACTTTGACTATGGCAAGCAATCATGACCCATGTATTTCTCATATAGCATAAAGGTGTAGAATAAATGGACTATAAAAATGGACTTGACCAAGACATAGGCACGTTCGAAAATAAACCATGAAAAATACGAACGAATATAAGTCGGCATAATTGGATGGTGCCGAAACGGCTTCAATTACAAAATGCAATAACGCCAAAAACGCGTTTTCCCATTCCGCGCACTCAAATTAATTATGCCGATATTTCGCCCTGTATATGAATACATTATTATAATGTAGGTTTAATTAAAGCGAGACGCGGCAAAAAGTTTCTTTTCGGCGGTGCGGTCGTGTAATGTGACACCTTATTGCGACCTAGTACACAACACACTGTCGGAAATATGTCGCAGTCTCTTTTGAAACTGACTACACTTTTTGTCTCTCCTCGAGTTACATCGAATCTTGTCAAATTTAAATTAGATAGATACATTTCACTACTATAACTACAAAATACTCCCTAATTAGTCACACGTGAAAAATATATATAAACGGAATTGTTTTCGATTTTTTTCCTTTTCGTTGAATGCAGCTAATTTAAGAGTAAACTCTTTGAGTTTCAGAGGGTGTTTGTTTTAACTCGGGAACCATGGATAATTTAGTGTCTAAGCAATTTTCGGCTTTGTGACTTGGAAAATGTATGTTGAACTTATAGTACTCTTAAAATCAAAATACGAAATAGTATAATTAGCGCGAAATTGACATGTGTAAACTAATATGCTTCTTTAGAGCGTAATTTTATGGATGTAAAGCGTAATTGAATAACATAATACGTATAGGTACTTTGAAAAGAATGAGGTGCAATAAACATTTCAATTTCTTTTTCAAAAAACAAATCACGCTTATTGTGAAAAGAAAACTAATTAAAATCGAAAAACCTGAATGCCAAGAATGTTATCTTACAATTTGCAATTTTAAACTGGGGTTACAACCCCTGGAATGCCGTCAAAACTGCATATTTTTCGGGCCAAAATAAATTTTAAATTTAGAAATAATTAGAAATCATCTTGAATTAAAGGCGCCAAATTTAAATCATCAAATGTCTAATTAAATATTTTATAACTTATTTATTTAGCAAAACTTATTTATCCCGCGCGGTAAGTAAATTATATGCACTTACCGCACTGTGACATATCCTAGTCATTATTTAAGGTATTTGCTTTGGGAAAAATAATGATCTAGAACCTTAGGAAAAGGAATTGACATTTTGACCGAATACCAAAACGGCAGATTCTGAAAGCATTGAAGCAAAACCGCACGTGGCGGCATATTTCTATGTTACCACATTTACAAATTTACAGACATATAAAAGTGAACGCTACGTATATATGACGTCATTTTAAGGTTCCTCCACCGGCTGTCTCAAAGTTGTCTGCAACCAGCATTGCTCATAGAGAAAAGAGCGCGAATGATTGGCGAGAGCTTAGGAGAGAGTGAGACAAATATATAATAAACACGCATATTTATAATTACTGTATTTCGGTTATGCGTTGATAGTTTTTGATAAAAATCATGTCAAAATATTCAGAAAAAAATTCTCTAGGGCAAGAAGCTCACTAAATTTGAATAATTTTAATTAATCATTGTTAATTATGTTAATTTATTTTTGTTTGTCAAATATGTCTTTAATTATCCACTATTTTTTAAAATAAAAAGCTTTAGGAAACAGATTAATCTTTTCAGAATATTTTGACATGATTTTCATCAAAAACTATCAACGCATAACCGAAATACACTAATTATAAATACGCGTGTTTATTATATATTTTTCTCACTCTCTCCTAAGCTCTCACCAATCATTCGCGCTCTTTTCTCTATGGTGCAATGCTGGTTGCAGACAACATTGAGACAGCCATTAGAGGACCCTTAAAGTCTACGCGCCAATAAACCGTAAAATAATTGTGTAATTATAAAAAAAAAACGTTTAATTTCAGATGGCCAAGTTCAACAATATGGCGAAGTCAACCAACTGGGCGGAGTATTCGTAAACGGCCGACCATTGCCGAACGCCGTCCGACTTCGCATCGTTGAGCTTTCGCAAGTCGGCATCCGACCATGCGACATCTCGCGCCAATTGCGCGTATCGCACGGTTGCGTTTCGAAAATCCTAGCGCGCTATCACGAAACGGGCTCAATTCTACCCGGCGCAATTGGTGGATCCAAGCCGCGCGTCACCACCCCGAAAGTGGTCGCCTACATCAAAGAACTGAAACAAAAGGATCCGGGCATTTTCGCATGGGAAATTCGCGATCGACTGCTTTCCGACGGTGTTTGTGACAAGTACAATGTGCCTTCAGTCAGTTCAATCAGCCGGATATTGCGGAATAAGATCGGCTCGTTAGTGCATCATGCACCGCATTCGCATTCGATCTACAACACGATTTATCCGAACTATCCGTACACGACGGTGCAACATCAAAAGTTGCAGAACTCACCATCGCATCGGACGAACGTATCGCATCATGGCTGGCCGAGTTCGCATTCAGTGACCGATATTTTGGCGGGAGTGCATGCGGGCGCCGTGTTTCGGACACCACATGGCAACGCACATACCACCGCCCTGCCGCCAGGACCGTCGCCGCCGGGGGCGGCTGAACATGCGCAGAATTACAACTATTATATGTATTTGCAGTCGGGTAATACGGCGGCGGCAGCGGCGGCGATGCATATGGTGAGTCCGCACCATCATGCACTTGCGGGCCCCGGTACGCATATTTAAAGACTTGTGAAGAGTGATTTGACTATTTCCTGCGTGCAAAGTTTATTTAAATAAATCGGGGCAAAATTTTAATAAAAATTGTCAATTGGCAAAATTTTGATACAAAAATTAAATTTTGTCGAGTTTGTATAAGGAAGTATTTCTATTTCACTTTAAAAGCTAGAGAAGCTTTCGTATTTAAGTTCAAGTATTTTCTATTTTTTAGCTTGTGAAGCTTTAAAGTCTATGAATTTAAGGGTCCTTCACCGGCTGTCTCAAAGTTGTCTGCAACTAGCATTGCATCATAGAGAAAAGAGCGCGAATGATTGGCGAAAGCTTAGGAGAGAGTGAGAAAAATATATAATAAACACGCGTATTTATAATTACTGTATTTCGGTTATGCGTTGATGGTTTTTGATGAAAATTATGTCAAAATATTCTGAAAATATTAATCTGTTTCCTAAAACTTTTTATTTTAAAAAATAGTGGATAATTAAAGACATATTTAACAATCAAAAATAAATTAACATAATTAACAATGATTAATTAAAATTATTCAAATTTAGTGAGCTTCTTGTCCTAGCGAATTTTTTTCTGAATATTTTGACATGATTTTCATCAAAAACCATCAACACATAACCGAAATACAGTAATTATAAATACGCGTGTTTATTATATATTTTTCTCACTCTCTCTTAAGCTCTCGCCAATCATTCGCGCTCTTTTCTTTATTATGCAATGTTGGTTGCCGACAACTTCGAGACAGCCGGTAATGGACCCTTAATAATAATAATAATGTAATTATTTTGTATTTATTATTTAATATAATTATAGGATATTTTTCTGTGCTTATTATTTATTTAATTTTGTAGTGGCTGTTTAATTAAATTTTGTAAACAGTTTGACCGCAAACCAAACTACTTATTTTATTATATTGTCACTTTCCTGTACATATTTCTTGATAATTTCTGATTAAAATAAACAAATAATTTATTTAGTGTAATTTTATAAAATCCTCCTTACTTTGTTCTTTAAATGTGTGAACAATTGAGACAAAATCACAATAATTTAAAATATAGTGCTTTAATTTGTAGCATCTCAATAATTAGTAAAAACGTTATCGGTGGACTCTATGAACTTATGCTGCAATATAAATACCACATTCATCTACTAATTAACACATTTTATATTTTTTTACCCCAACAGGAAACCCTGCAATTAATCATCACAAGACCTTGGAACTAATTAAACTGTCTGATAATCGTTTTTCACAAAAATCCCGCAATTTATTTTCAAATTTAAAAGTAATTTAATTTCAAGTACAGATATATCTAAAGAGACACATAATATGTAAAACAGAAATTAGTTCTAACGAGATGACAGAAATCGTTAGTATCTTGATCATAATTTTACAGGATCATGCATCAGAGAGATACATCGTCCAACAGGTTAAAAACGCGCTTCCTTCATACGAAAGTGTCAAAGTCAACATGTTACAAGCAAAAGCCATCATCCAGTGAACATCAAAAGAATTTCCAAGACAAATTTAAATTACGAAAAGCAAAAAATCAAACATTTTTTTCAGCATCTGGATTTTCTTCAGCTATTAACGCAAATTTAAATAGTCTACTGCTCCGCCCTTTTTTTCGGCCCCATAGTATAAAAAGGAACATCAAAAAGACATGTCCCGAAAAGTCATTTATTTTCTATTTTGTTGACAGCCTCATCAGCATATGTCCTACTATTTTAATTTAATTTATAGAAAATGTGATTTATTTTTTATTAAATAGCGAAAAGACGTCCGCCGTCGCTTAAACATTCGACGCGATTCAAATTCGAAAAACAGCGACATTGGAAGCGACAGATGTCAGAGCTAATTAATTCGGAACTCAAACCGCCGGCTTTCCAATTTTTCCTTTTGCTAATCTGATACCCTTTTGCTTCGTAGAAATTAACAAGGAGAAAAAACATTCCTCTACAATAAATTTTAAAGGAAGGAAAAAGAAAGTGTCTTTTTTATGAATGACACGACACACAAAGTTTCGTCTAATAAACTGATCTAAACATGTGATGGACAAAAGGAAATGGGCGTAACTGTAGGACGCTCGCTCCGAGACATGCCTGGTTAGGGACCATAGCATCCGTGTAACTGTGATATTTCATTTCACCATGCCAAAAATTAAATCAAAAAGTGTTTTCTATTATTTCAGAATGAGCTATTTTAATGCTGCTGAAATTCGCAAATTAGTTGCCTGTTTTATTGTTCACGTTCGCGATTTATTCCTGTCAACCGAAACGCTGTTTAAATTTCAAGAATCGCCAGGGATCATTTCAATTTTAAATCATGCAGAATAATATTTAAAGAACCAATATTTCTACTAAAAATAATTCAATAGCACAATAATTTCCCAAGAAAAAAAATAACTAAAATAGTTAACCCCATTTTTTTGAAAAAGAAAATAATATATTGTGTTATTAGGATCAAAAGTGTCACTTTGTTTGCGCCATGACTCTTTACATATTATTTGAAAAATGGCCACTTTTATGGCAGATATTAGTATTAAAATTGAGCTTTTTTTGACAGTTGGAGAAAAACCATATTTGACATTTTAATTAAACAAACTTTCTCAGTTTACAATTAATATATTATATTTCTTACGTAATAGTTAAATTAATTTTGTTTATTGAACACAACAACAAGCACGCATTTGCACGTAATTCTACACTTGCATTGGAATGTGTGTCGATTTATTCCGCCTTTTTATACAAACAATTTTATGATATCGTAATAATTTTTGAGTTTTTCAATTAATATCATCAACTTGATATAGAATAATTTCCCTACAATTTTAATAGTATACAATAAAATACATTCCACTTAAAAAACAACGATTATCCACAAATCAAATCAACTCCTAAAAGAGCATAATTACAAATAATAATAATATTCAATATAAAAAATCAATGGCATATAATCAAATAATGTACATAAATAATAGATGATATAATCCGATCAGATTTGGTCTTATTATAATTGAATGTTTGGTTTTCAACTCATAAAGCTACCAAAAAATCAAATAGAAACGTACGTTGCGATTGATGCGATTATTCGAGCGAGTTCAACATCAGCAGCTGTTTGAGAACTTTGGTTTGTGACGTTTCGCGGATTTCGCCCGCCAAGAACATTTCATCCACGACGGTGTAGACTTTGTAAAAATTGAACACCAGATCTAGTTCGCAAACGTTGTGGAAATATTCGTTTAGGACCTCGACGAAATTGTGTATCGCTTCCAAGTAGCACAAGTTGTTATCGTTTACATCGACACATATGCAAAAGTACAAGCCCGCATATCTTCGATAAACAATTTTAAAGTTGCGGAACTGAAATGAAAGTTTTGATCAAAAGCTCTATGCGAAAGTGTTTGCGCCTTACTTCTACGAAATTGGTGTGCTTGGCATCTCGCACCGTCACCACTGCGTGTACTTCCTCAATCAACTTTTGCTTTTCGTCATCGTCAAAGTTCATGTACCATTTGGCTAAACGCGTTTTTCCTGCTCTGTTTTGAATCAGAATAAATCGAATCTGAAAAGATTTATCAATAACAGCATCAGGAGGCGTATTCGTGTATTTAAATTGCATCAATTTGCACGATTTTCACACAAGTTGCCATTTTTTTTCAATACACATTGTATGTAAACACTTACAATTTGTAAATTTCATTGAACTTACCATATTTTCCTTGCGATTATTTTAATATTTACAAAAAACGATTCGTCGTTTAATTGATCTGTCAACTTTGACAACTAACCTTAAATGCGCGTAGTGAAGTTAGCCACAAACTGAATTAATACCACCACATTACAAAGTTTTTAAAAATACTACAACTAATATTATTAATTAATAATACAAACAATTATTAAATTTAATTATATTATTAATATAGTTTGTTATAAAATGTTCAATGTATTTTTAACGTTTAACAATATTAGTATAAAAAGTGTTTTGCTGCCACTGCTCAAAACTGTGGTGGAAAAGATCCATGTTAATAGATTTTAATAATTACGCATGAAGTTAGGGTTAAATGTCAAACAAAACGCTAACTTAACCTCAAACTCAATCATGTCAAAACAAAGAGGTAACAAATACATTTATTTATTCTAAATCGAACGTTCTAATTACTATTTAATTTAGGAAATTGGAAATCGAACCGCAACTCGAAGACTAAACCTTCAGTAGGAGATAAAGCAAGGGAGGTTTTGGAAAATATAGACGAAAACAATCCAGTGATAAAACAGTTTAAGAACTATGCGAGCGAATTGGATGCAAAACACGATCGTTATGAACGTATTGTCAAGCTAAGTCGTGATATTACAATCGAAAGCAAACGAATTATATTCCTGCTTCACAACACGTTCACTGACATGTATGTATTGATTGATTGACGTCAACACAATTGTTACAATGTCGACTGTTTTAGTGAATCTAAGAAGAAATCAATTTTAGAAGAAGGTCATCTTCGTTTATGCAATTTAATCGCGATTAACTTCAGAGCAATCGCGATCGAATTGCAAAATCAGGATGGATATTTGTACCAACGAGCATTTACTGGTGGTATGCAGGAATTCATTGAAGCGTTATGCTTCTATGAATTTCTCAAAAGCGACACTATCAACTCCTGGTCGACTATTAACGAACAGTTTGCGTTTGAAGATGAGAACCATGTGAAAGTCAATTTGCTTTTTACACAGTCAGACTATATGTTAGGCATTGGCGATTTTACTGGCGAGTTAATGAGACGATGCATTAACACTTTGGGTATTGGAAATATCAACGAATGCTTTAAACTGTGCAACTTTGTTAAAATAATTAATACCGGATTTTTGGGTATGCGTATGAGAAATAGTATTTCGTCTTAGTGTTAATTATTGCATTGCAGGATTAATGGCGCCTGGCGTTCGCGAACTGGGACGAAAAGCATTTGTTCTTCGCCAGAGTTTATCAAAAATGGAGTTGGTCTGTTACAACATTCAAATTCGAGGCAGTGAAGTGCCAAAACACATGCTACTTAATGTGTTGGAATCATCGAATGTGAATGAAGATGATGATGAAGGATATTATTAAACTATTATAGCAATGATCTTCAATTTAATAAAAACTTTAAAACCACGATATTGTTGTTTTCACAATTTTGCGGGTCTACCTATTTTGCTGACTGACTGACTCGAATTTTACTGACCAGTGTTCAATTCCACCACGGTTAAAATATCCACATTTTCTTCAGAAAAAATTTTGCTGACTTGAAATAGTTTTGCTGACTAGATTAATTTCTTCCAAGATTTTGTAAATGCTCTTCCATTAAATGGAAACTGCTTACTTTTAAATATAATATAGATGAATTATTATTGTTTTTTTTTTAATAAAATTAAATTTGCGGACCACATTTATTTTGCTGACCAGATATAATTTTGCTGACTAGATTCATTTCTTCCAAGATTTTACAAATGCTCTTCCATTAAATGAAAAATGCTTCAAAAAATGCTTACATTTAAACATTTTATGCCACAAATTGGATATAATTTAAATTTTAAAGTACATATTATTATGACGACTAGATATAATATTTTGTTTACTTACTTATATTGATTAATAAAGTTAATTAAATAATTTTTGTAACTTTTTTCTTTACATTATATAGTTAGTGTCATATAAGTATTTCTAGCGCTATAGACACGTTGTTCGAAAGATATATAAAGATTTTATTAAAAAAAACAATAATAATTCATCCATATTATATTTAAAAGTAAGCAGTTTCCATTTAATGGAAGAGCATTTACAAAATCTTGGAAGAAATGAATCTAGTCAGCAAAATTATATTTGGTCAGCAAAATAAATGTGGTCCGCAAATTTAATTTTATTAAAAAAAAACAATAATTCATCCATATTATATTTAAAAGTAAGCAGTTTCCATTTAATGGAAGAGCATTTATAAAATCTTGGAAGAAATTAATCTAGTCAGCAAATTTTTTTTAAATAAAAAGTGAATGTTTGAACCGTGGTGGAATTGAACACTGGTCAGCAAAATTCTAGTCAGTCAGTCAGCAAAATAGTTTTCCCCCAATTTTGCTAGTAATAACTTGTTTGAATTTGGCGGTCAAAATTGTGTCTTTTAACTAGCGCCACCTACACATAGTTTAGTATAAATTCGTAAAGCGAGAAAAGTAAAATTATAAAATGTGTACCTTAAAATTTTAAAAAACGGCGTCATTAATATATCGTCTCCACAATATTTGACTGGGTAATATATTGCACCGGTCCTAGAACGTAATGAATACACTTGAAGGACATATTTTGAAGTAAATATATTTGATAAATTTTCGAACTACGCCATTTGTAATAATTGCTACCAACTAAACAAACTTAAAATGACTAGAACAATAACATAACCCTAAAATAACATCCATAAAACGTCATCTGTCAAAGTTAAGTAGTTAACTCAATAAAAACTTTATTTACAAATTACAATTAAAGTTAAAACATCTACATCTATTTTATGATACTCATAGTATGACAATTGTCGGTATTTTGAATGAATAAAACTAATTCACGAGCAAGTTCCAGTCGAAAGCCGTAGCAAATCAAATGGTGACAAGTATTACCGATTTGGACACGTAAGTGATAAGAACTCCCCAAAAATATCAGCAATTAATATGAATTATATGTACCGAGCGTAACTTAAGCAAATGTAAAAATGCGTTTCAAACAATTTACACTTTTCTATGTGATACTGTGCGGTGTTGTAACTTTCTGTGAAGTGCAAGGCCCACCACCGGAGAACAACAACAACAAGAAAACTGGTGATAATAGCAATAGTGATCTTGTATTTGAAGAACGAACATTCGAAGAACTGCAGCACATTGCACATTTGTTCGAAAAGAATTCGAAAAACAAATTTGTGGGCGATGTTGAACTCGATATCGATATTGAACTCATTCCGCCCAGCACTTTCAAGCCCAAGGAACTCAGTGCTGAGCAAAAGGAAGCCATCATTTTATTCGAAAAGGCCACAACTATGTTGAATAAGACTCGACCAGACAAACCGGCCGCTTATCAATTGCTGATTGAAGCTGCAAATATGGGCAACGATGATGCGAAGGCGATGATTGCTTGGGCGAAATTGTTCGGTAATCCGTTAAATCAGGATCTGGAGGCTGCTAGGGATATCTTCACTCAATTAGCGGATATTGGGAGTGCTGATGGACATACTGGATTAGGTAATGATTACTATCGATTCTAAATTAGGTCGTACCGCGTGTATGTTTGGTTGCATACTCATTTGCCATTTATTATTTTATCTAAAAATTGTTTCTTTTATAGGATTTTTGTATGCTGCGGGAATCACGACAAATGTAAGCCAATCTAGAGCATTGGTACATTACACGTTTGGTGCAATTGGTGGCAATACATGGGCGCAAATGGCTTTAGGTTACCGATATTGGTCGGGCGTTACGGTTTTGCCGAGTTGTGAAAGAGCTTTGGATTTCTACCGACAAGTTGCTGATAAAGGTATTTAATTTTTAATTGAATAGATTGATGTAATGATTGTTGTATTTTAGTTAGTTTAGGGGTTTCGTTTAGTGGAGGTGCTGCCATTCAACGAATTCGACTACTCGACGAACTGGAAAATGGCTACACTTCCGGTATTTTAGATAACGATTTAATTGAGTATTACGAATTGCTGGCGGATAAAGGCGACATACAAGCACAGGTACGAATACTTTATAAGAAAACGATAAAACTTGATTCATGATTTTATAGATCGGTTTGGGACAATTGCATTATCAAGGCGGGCGTGGAATTGACCTGGATCACGAAGTAGCGATGCACTATTTTTCGAAAGCTGCCTATGCGGGCAATGCAATTGCCATGGCCTACTTAGGCAAGGTATTTTAAAACAACCACATAATTTCCACAGTTTAATAACTGAAATTGCAGATTTATCTAGATGGCAGCGACTCCATCAAGCCCGACAACCACGCTGCATTCAAATACTTCAAACAAGCATCCGACTTGAATAATCCCGTGGGCTTAAGTGGACTCGGATTGATGTATTTGTACGGTCGCGGTGTGGACAAAGACTATGAAAAGGCGTATAAATATTTCCTGGCCGCTGCCGACCAAGGCTGGGTAGATGGACAGCTACAATTGGGGATTATGTACTTTAGCGGTTTGGGAGTTAAGAAGGACTACAAGCTGGCGAATAAATATTTCTCTTTGGCATCACAATCTGGACACGTTCTCGCTTACTACAATTTGGGGCAAATGCACGCTCACGGCACGGGAATGTTACGCTCTTGTCCCACTGCGGTGGAACTGTTCAAAAATGTAGCGGAACGTGGTCGCTGGGGTGAACTTTTAATGCAGGTAAAGCTAGCTAGTCGTTAAAAGAGAATTTGTGGTTTAGCGTACAGTTTTTAGGCCCATACGGACTACAGAGACGGCCACTACAACGAAGCGTTCGTCCAGTATGCGCTTTTAGCAGAGCTGGGTTACGAAGTGGCGCAAAGCAATGCGGCATTCTTATTGGACAAAGACGAAATACCAATGCTCAATACGCATGAAGCTTTTGTGCGGGCTTTGTTGTATTGGGGACGTGCTGCAGCTCAAGGCTATTCAGCGGCTCAAGTAAATTATATAACTTATATATTGTAATATAATTATTAAATTGTTTTTGATTGCAGGTTAAATTAGGTGACTACCACTATTACGGTTTAGGCACGCCGATCGATTACGAAACAGCCGCCACACATTATCGATTAGCATCCGATCAACAACACAATGCACAAGCAATGTTCAATTTGGGATATATGCATGAGCAAGGTTTGGGTATGGAGCGCGATGTACATTTGGCAAAACGATGCTACGATTTAGCAGCCGAAACCAGTCACGATGCTAAAGTACCTGTTGCTTTAGCACTCTTCAAACTAAATCTCATATTTGGAGTTGAAAGTTTGCACGAGAATCCACTAGCTTTTGTTATGGATTTTGAAGAGATGTTTGGCTCCAACTGGGATTTATATATTGTGACTACTCTGATAGCCATTCTAGCTGGGATTGTTTATTTCCGACGACCACAAGCACCGATCGAGTAGTTTTCACTGATGTTCAATTTTTGTTTTCCAATTTAAATTATTATATTTTATTGATTGCTAGTTAATAATTAATTTTTTTGTTACACAAACCAGATTTTAATCAGTAGAACCTACCTTACCATCTAACAATACCATTAGATTGTTTGTACGGCGCTTAAGAGTATTTCGGCTGAGCTTACATTTCAGCGCGTCTAACTAGACGCATGCTATTCTTATGTAAAAATCACTGCCACTCGGTGTAAGGCCTACAAGAAAACTACTGAATCAATTTTAAATATTTAAAGTGATATACATTCTAGAAATATTAATCTATGCTTTTGATGGAACAAAGTTTTTATAGTGCATTGTAAAAAAAAGATACAGCTACTCAAAGTTAATATAGTTGATATTTCTAATACAAAATAACATAAATGACACTTTGTCCATTGCAATCGCAGATAAATCAATTCAGATTATATATCAGTTTAAATATTGAAAATTGATTCTTTAGTTTTTAAGATTGCCTTACACCCGATTTGAATTTTTTAATCATATTTTGAACAAAAATCATCGTTTGAGTGTCTGTTCTAGTGCTCGGTAGATGGCTATACGGACGCTTAAACGCAAAATAGCTTCGAAGATGGCTGGTTGCGTCTCATTTCAACACATGCAAATATACTCCAATTCTAGTCTCATGCTAATATTTGTGTCCTAACTCTAATAAAAGAGATGAAGGGTATCGTTTGCCGCTTCCACAATTTGCGTTTACCGTTAGCTTTAAAAAGTCCCCCTCTTAATAGAACGTTTCATGACTATATATATAAACAGTGACATGCGCGCCGCCTTTCAACTAAAAATCGGGAATGTTAAAGGAAAGTAAAAAAATGAAAATACGTAGAACACAAGTTATGAAAAATGGCACATAGTATATTATGTACGTATTGTATATTACATATAGTTTGATAATCATTTGAATTTTTTAATGTCATATTCTAGCTGTATAACCTAAAAACTTATTCTCTCATCATCACGCAATATTTTTATCCATATATACTTTTTGTTTTTTATTTTCTTAATATTTATATATATAATATATATACGCATTTAGAACGACATGTTTATACAGATTTTTGTGGGGGGAAGGGTTAGGCCGAGAAAAAAGCTTTACATGCGATCATGCGAAAGATTTTTTCTCTTCTAATCGAAAAAATATTAAAATTTTTCAACACTTTGAAATTTGCAACGCAAATCGAAACAAATCCGTTTCCTACAAAAATATATAAATATAAACAGGTTATTTAATATTATTGAATTCGTAGACGACGTTTGATTTGGTCGGAAATTTCAAAGCAGTTCCAAAAACTGTAAAAATCTAAACAGAATCAACTTTCACAAATATTCTATCATAATAATATCGAACTCAATAACAAAAACGTCCTTCTCTCATTTTGAACGTGAATTGGCTGCCAACCGTACGTATATAAAAGAAAATCAAACTAAGACCAGTCGAATGAATGCGTTTTCTTTAACATGTGCGTCTCTGCTGCCCAAATTATCTCAAACTTAAAAAACAAAAACAAAAATATAAATGGCTGCCACTGGAATGAAACTACACTGGTATCCAAATCAAGTTTGTTCGCGGTTATTAATAAAAAAATATATATAAGTAATTAAAAATATACTATGCTGTTTAAAAAGTTATTGCAAGTACAAAAAAGAAATCTTATAAAAAAAATTCATAAATTTTCATACAACAATAGGATTTGATTTTTTAATTATTTCAATTGGCTGTTATTGTTCGATTAGCTGAACCAACAAATACATAGCGCCTTGTTAATTCGTCTGCTGACAAATAAATCGAATAATTATATTACATACCGAACCAATTTACAAGCTTTAGAACGAATCGCAATATTTGGCGACATCTATGTATTTTTTGGCGTGATTTGTAACAGAAGCAGTACATTCAACATAAAATGAACTGTTTCTGTCAAGCGAAACGATACTATTCTCTGTACATTAAAAAAATAATAATAATATTGCCATTTGAAATAATTAAATTTGAAAAAAAAAATAATCTAACAATCAAAACAATAATATAAATATAGATTCACTACGATACTAAAAAAATATTGAATAAACAGTATGAATTAATTACATGTTTACCTTAAAAAAATCTACTTAGTTATTTACCTATAAAGAAAACATATATAAACTTAAACTTAATTAAAATGAACTATTTTGCTTCATCGTATTAAATGAATGAATGATAAAATAATTAATGGTTAAGATATTTGCGCAAAACCTTACGAATAATTTAAAGAATAATATTGTGAATTAAGCGACAAAATCCACCAACGCTGCCAATTTTTTCATGCAAATTATGATTGATTTCGAACATAAGTGGCGTTAAAACATTAAAAATAAAGTAAAAAATACTTTTATTGGCAATTCTATTTCGTTTTGTTCGGTAGTCGAGAGATGGTTCGAAAACATATTGCAAATTTGGCGGCATAATTTAAAATATGTACACAAATAATAATGATTTTTACAAAATTATAAATTGCAAATCATTTGGGGTAGGCACCGTAAAAACAGTTTTTCCTCTCCATACGTGGTTTGAGTCTTCACAAATTCGTTCGTTTATCACAATAGCAAGAATGAATTGATGAGACCAAAAGAACAGCCGGCGTAAAAAGCTCTCATCGTCGTGTCGTGTGATGATTGAGAATCAAAAAAACTGATTTTTCGTTTTAAATGGCACCAAAAATTGTTCTACTAAACTACTTTTTAAATATAAATATGTCACAACAAATGGCGAATAAAATTAATTAAAACAAGACGAGTTAAAAAGAAGTCGTGGGGGTTCGGGGGGAGATCAAAATCAAAACGAGAAAAAAAATAATACTTAAAAATTAAGTTAAAATAATTATTTATATATTAAATATGTATAGAGTATTATTTGCATTTTGTGATCAATTATTTTGGCACAGTATCAAAAATCGATTAAGACCTCAAACCACATACGAGAAAACCGATTCCGTTCTAGCCGATTCCATTAAAAAACAATCGAAAAATTGTTGAATTCATAAAATAATAAGTAAATTAAATACAATCGTTATTGTATTACTACATAATATTCTTAAAAAAATATAATATGACGACATTATTTTCATTGTCTGTGTTTGTGTGTTTCTATTCATTTTTTTTTTACTTTTTCTGATGATGAACATGACGAATGCTGTTTGTACGATTGTGTATGTACAGGTAGCAGAAGTTATAATTAATTTTTTGAAAATTTTGCTTAAATTATTACAAACTTGTTTAGCAATTATTTACTAGCACTGCTATTGTGGCTGACCTGGATTGTGAGGCATATTGGTAGGTGCTCCCTAATAAACAAACAATTAGATAAAAAAATATAGCAATTTTATAAACTTACAGGTAAGGTGGGATAATGTGGGGCAGAGAGCATATGGTGTGGTCCGGGTGCTAACTTAGGCCCATCTTCAGCTTTTTCTTCTTCCCTTCGCTTCAAACATGCGGCTTTCGGATTTAAATTTCGCTCTAAAAATTACCCTCCATAAACATCCACATTTAATTAATTGATGGCAATTTACCTCTAACTTGTTGTTCTAATGTCATGATAACTTCAACAGCCATATTTAAAATACCAAGTTTTGTTTGTGGTTTGTCAGTTTTTAGGTGTGCCATACACATTCGACCCAACTCCTTGAGAGCCTCATTTATGTCCCGAATACGTATCCTGTAATGTGCGGTAAATATTTGTAGAAATCGAATTAGTTAAAACAATTGTAGAAACAGAAATTTAAACAAAATACAAAACAAAAAAATCTTTCTAGAAACACAAGGTTGAATATAGGCCCCAGAAACATTGTACAACATCGACACAAAAAATAATAATTTGAAATAAAAATGATAAAAAAATCCCAACCTTTCGCGAGCATTATTAGCCTGCCTCCGTTCTTTCTCCCTTTGCGCTTTCATATCCGGATCTAAATCACACTCCTCCGTTTCGTCCGCACTGGAACAACTATGATCAAACTTACCAAACGTGAAAACAAAATTCTATTCAGGTATTAGCCGATTAAATTTGAAATTGTTTCATCCCCTTCGCGTAGTTAAATAATAAAAAAAATAAATTACAGTGTTTAAGGGTAAAAACACACACTGGTTACATAATATAACGAAACAGTTATAATATTAGGCCCATATTCAATTAATGTGTTTCTGTAAGGGATTTAAAAACAAGTCATAATAAAAATAGGAAATAAAACTATTGTACTACATGCCGGCCAAATTCGCAACAACAAATGTCACAAAATGTAACATCTGTTCTTGAATCTGAATATGGGCCTTTCATGATCAAATAATTGTTAACCATTTCTACCAAGAAGGAATTAATAATAATAAAAAATAATAGAATGGTTAGTGTGTGTTTTTGTTTACATACCGTTCACGAACATTGTTGGCCTGTCTACGCTCTTTTTCGCGTACGGCCTTGTTGCTGGGGTCATCAATTTCATCTTCATCGGCATTACTTGAACAACTACTTTTTTTTTTATAAACAACAGGTAAAGTATTAATGACAAGAATCACGTGAATAATTGTTACATAATTGTTGTCATAATTAATTAAAAGTATTTTCAACAAAAACATACAAATTAGACTTTTTATCACACATTTATTGATACTTACTATCTCCTCGAACGTTTTGTTGTTTTTTGAGGGCCACTGGTTGAATTTGGTTGTACTATACTTTCAACGGAACTCGATGGCTTTGTGTCGCTATCTGGCGGCTCTTTACGCTTTTCTACAATCAAAAAAAAAGTTATGGTTTTAAGAAGAAGGACTTGAAGTAAAAACCTACTCGTATTATATGTGGGCCGTTCGACTTTAACTGGATCTGGTAGGTGCGGATCGGTTGGCGGTTGTGCATTGTAACCAAGCTGTGTCATTTGGTGTTGCGCTAAACTGTTTGGCAGTTGGGCAAGTCCGATTTGTGGTTCGGCATGATTCCGTAAAACATTGATTGCATCATCCAGTCTTTCTTCCATACGTGTGCCCTGCAAAAAGTTCAACTATCAAGAGACAGTGTTAATTATGTCAACGAAAAACAAGCAATCTCAAAAATAAAAATATTAAAAAAAATGATAAAACGCAACAAAAAAAACGATATAAAACTTACGGTGACTTCGGCATGGTCTCGCAAATAGCCGATCGCTTCGTCTAAACGTTGGGCTTCAGGAGCGGGGGGCTTCACACAAAAACAGAACAAAAAAAAACCATGCAAAACAAACGAAAAATTGACAAAAAAAAAATAATTGTGAGAAAACGTAACGTTAAAACCAGTGCAGTACTAAACGAGATCGAAAAAAGTTACTCACCATGTGTAAACCCTGAGATGCCACACTATTATTAGTTACTGCTTGTGTGTAATGTGGTGAATGGGGGTTATTGTGATTGGTCAGCCAGCCCGTTGGTGCTAGTGGAGGTGGCGAACTAACCGGCGTTGATGGTGCTGAACTATAACTGCTTGCGCTCGCCTGCTCAGCATTTGGATATATCTGCCACAAACGCAAAATCAAAACGAACCCTTTACACAAGATTTAAGTGAACACTTACCGCCCCAAGGGCTTTACTGACGCCATCGGTGTGATTGGAAGGTGGGCCGAAAGCGGCAGCACCATTTGGACCAGCCATTGTAGTTGTGGTAGTGCCGTTTGGCCTTAACGAAGACATGGGCGGCAAGCCCTGGCTGGGGCCCTCTGCTTCTGGAATGAGACCGTACGAGTCGTATGTTTGGTAGGAGGGTGCGTACGAGGGCGGCCAGTCGGCCACCGAGACCGAATTCGGCGTTCCATCGGTACCCAAATAGTACCCGGAACCGGCGCCAGGTGATGTGTATCGTGGTGAGTCGTGCGCGAACTCATCGGAACCGTACTGAAAGTGCAATAATTTAATTAATTAACTGCAATAATTTTCCTAACTAAAAACCACAGGGCGCATCCCAAATTAATTAATTTTCTTTCATTTATTAATTATGTGATTTTGCTGTTGTGCTCGATATTTTTAGATTGCATTGACGTATTTCAAAAATGATACTAGAGTATTTATTTTTTATTTAAATACCACGGAAAAATGAGATGATAAATACATGGAATCTGCGCTGGTCTGCTCTTTTATAATTCAAAGAAAATGCGAAGCGATGAATTAAGATTACTTGGTAAATTATTATAACTACATTCTTTTACTTGGCTCCAGTTAACGATAATATATAAACTACTTAATGCGTGTTTATATATCTAGTACGAAATAAATGTTAATTTATCGCATCTATTAAATAATAAATATGACAATTATGAATTTTTCTCGTAGAATTTTATTCTGTGAAATGTGCTACACGTAGACATTAAAAATAAGTCGCTTCGCTGCAATTTTTATTGAGCCGCGGAAAAACACCCTTATATGTGTCTCACGTCCACGTTGTAAATCTATTGATATCGAAAAATCCTAGTAAATCAAAAATATGTTCCTTTAGTATTCTGATTTTTTTTATGCGTCACAAAAACTTTTCCTTACAGAAAAAAAAAATTCGCTGGAAATGAGATTCCACAGTACTTCTCTCGTTGCTATATTAAAATTTGTAATTCAAATTTTTAGAATTTTGAGGCATCTTTTACTAAAAAAAATTTATCGGGTTATTTAAAAATGTTATTAAATTTTAACTAGGAACCAAATTTTAAACAAATTTAAGCGATAAAGTTGAAACGTGTGTATGAAAAGATTAAAAAGTGAAAAATTTGTTGTAGGTACTCTAATTTAATGAAACTATTTGAAGCTAGATTTAAAATTACCAATATAAATCAATGTTTGAAGTAAATCCTAGCACTATCAGTGTAAGGGGTGTGTTAAGGGTTAAAAACATGAATTGAGAATTCTAGGACATTTTTGATTAAACTAGTTTAAGTCCTATTTCAATTTATTATTAGAAAACAAATTTAAAAGAAATCTGACTAATCCAACTGTAAGGGGTGCATTAGGGGTTAGAATTGTAATATATAGGTCCTACCCTAATTTTAATTTAATTAACTAAATAATGATAAGTTAAGTAAGTTAAATTACTACTAGGATCCAAATTTGAAAGAAATCCGAGCAATTTGTCTGTACATGGTATGTTAAGGGTTGAAATTGCAAAATAAGGGTCGTATCCTATTTTAAATTATATTATTCGTAAATATGTTTAAAATGTATAGTAGAAATCGAATATGAAGAAAATCCGAACCATATGACTCAAACTCTATATTGGAGGGGTGGGGGTGTGTGGTAAGGGTCGAAAATTATTTTTACTCACTCTTTATGTAAATATTACTAAAATAACTGATGGAAAAGTGTGGGTAATGCTGCCATATAAGAATCACAACACCGGCAATTTTTGAACAATTAACTTAAATGGCAAATGGGTCGTAGGGGCTTATTTTTAGGGGATGAAACTTTTACCGGCATTTTCTTCAATGTATCCCTAATATGTATACCAAATTTGGTCCAAATCAAATATTCCTCCTGGCAGATATTCACGTTACAACTTATTCATTTTTACAACTTTTTGACCCTTCAACCCTTAATAAAAATTCAACCCTATAATAAACTCCAGATTTTTTGAGAGCATTCACCACTTGGGGTATACACGAAACATATGTTCAATATTTGGTTAAAATCGGTCAGCAACTTTAGAAGATTAAGTGGATCTACCGATTTTGCCATTTTTAGCATGTTTTTGGCCTATAACGCGCAGGTCTTTGAGAATTTTATAAACTTTTTTTCTTCGATATCATCTATGGGCAGGTAGAAAAAAAGGACGCAAATTTTGCTTTAATCGGGTCGGTAGATTCCGAAATATAGTGTTTTAAAGAATTGCACAGACCGACCGACAGACCGACAGACCGACAGACGGAAATTAGTGACTATGATTTTCGTAATCTACGCATTCTATAATGTAGAAATAAGTGAAATTTGGAGAAATTTTTTTTTTCATGAATACAATACTTCCTCTACGAGAGAAGTAATAATTACGACAGCGCATAATTAAAGGTGAACCAAGCCCGTATTTAACTCTTATTAAATTGATAATTTATAAATCGAATGAAAGCCAAGCGCGAGCAGCAAACCAAACTTTTTCACTATTAATAGAATTTAGATTGAAAAATCTCTGTATATGGGAGAAAGGTATTAATAACGTTAATAATAATAATCCCATTTCACAATAATTACTAATCAAGTTAGATAATCGAAATATTAATATTTATGAGAAGACATGCTGATTTTTATTTCGGTTCATATTTGGACCTTTGCAAGAAACCGAATGCACTCGTCGCAAATTGAAAATCTTCCACTAATTAAACCGTCGCTCGAAAAAAACATTTTCGCAATCGTATGCAAAATCGAAAAAGCACCCCGAAATTTACGAGCCCGCAATATTTGTATCGACATATAAGGAAAATTTATTATCTCAATATGAAAGGGGATGAGTTATAAAACTAAACGTCCACTCTGCACTATTTTACGACGTGCGTTTCGCTTTTTTTTTCTGTCCAATCATCGTTTATGTCTACATTTTTTGTGTGCGAAAAGAAACTTACCCCACTATCATGATTAGTGTATTGGGTAAACTTCCAATTAAAATGACCGGCCATAGGAGACGGTTTTTGAAACTCCATATGTGATCGAAACGCACTTTACATTACACTTAATATTATTTTTGAGTGAATAGAACACAGGTTTGTGCCCCCTCGGCTAATAACGGATGAACGACGACGGTTGACACAAAGACATTACCATTTAATACGGTCGGTCGGTCCGTAGCACAAGTAGCAAGCAAAACTAGTAAAATGGTTAAGTGCGGGAGCCGATTCACTCTAACATTATAGTTATGGTACGACAAAGGGAATACGACAACACATCTACCAAACACCACCACCACCTCCTCCTCCACCTCTTCTTCGTCAGTCAGTCACTCTCCCCCGGCTCGAATTAGACGGTCGTCGGTACGCTACATATTATGTATAGTAATATGAATATGTTATAATAAAACGACTGTTGCCCCCCACTATACTATAACTCTGCACAATACTAGAAAAGCCACTCTCGAGACAGCCTGGCTATACTTGCAGCAATTTATACTACTATTTTCAAGAGGTTAATTAAAAAATGCACATTTTCCGCTCGAAAAACGAAAAAAATCACTTGCAGCGCTCTCTGTCTCGCTTTTAATTATTGGCGCAAAGAGCGCCCAGAGATGGCAGACCGGACAGACATACAGGCAAAGAGACAGACCGACGGAAAATGAAAAGATGGGAAGGTCAAATTATTCGCTATGTATTAAAAAATTTACCTAACTCCACAAAAATAGTAAGAAAATGTTTATTATTTTGTTTTTTATTAAAAAAGCTCTAGCTGGAGCGAAATCAGTTTTTTCAATGGTAAAGTGCAGTTTTCAGTAAGGGAAAACTTTTCGCTTTTCTACAGTTACACGATCTTTATTGTCTTTTTTCCTTCGCTTGTCTTATTCGTAACTCGCAACGTTTTAAACATCCATGCAATATGGAATCACAAAGAAATTCTATCGAGAAAGTTTACAGTCTTCGCATTCCCTTTAAATTTTAAATCCCGCAACTAGTATTCGAATTCGATGGCATGGTCGTCGATTATTGGTTTGCAGATGAAAAATATGTCAAATGTAGTATCAAATACATATCATATTCCCCCTTCTTAATTTAATTGAGGAACCCTTTATATCAACAAATATCATTGTATAAATAAACTAGATTAAAAACGATAAAGTAGGACTATTTAAAAACGTATACGGAAACTTTTCAAATATTACTTTGGAAGGAAATTTTCATTACAGCGAACAACTTTCAAGCGGAAATTTATTGCGAAACATTTTTGAGTTCAATTTTTCTAACAAAGAAAAATTCACATGTGATTCATATAGAAGCTTTTCTAGGTATAGTAACGGGTTTAAATTAAATTTGATAATGTTATAAAAATCACAAACGAATACAATATTTTGCAAATTTTTGGGCGACTCGAAAAAGTTGATATTTCAAATTTAAAGTGAAATGACGTCACGGTTTGAGAACGCCTTGTAATATTCCAGCTTTTAAGAACAGGCCTTTTTAAAGCTAACGATAAACGCAAATTGTGGAAGCGACAAACGATACCCTTCATCTCTTTTATTAGAGTTAGGACACAAATATTAGCATGAGACTAGAATTGTAAATTTGCATGTGTTGAAATGAGACGCAACCAGCCATCTTCGAAGCTATCTTGCGTTTGAGCGTCCGTATTGCCATCTACCGAGCACTAGAACAGGCACTCTAACGATGATTCTCGTTCAAAATACGATAAAAAAATTCAAATCGGGTGTAAGGCAATCTTAAAAACTAAAGACTCAATTTTCAATATTTAAACTGATATATAATCTGAATTGATTTATCTGCGATTGCAATGGACAAAGTGTCATTTTTGTTATTTTGTATTTGAAATATCAACTATATTAACTTTGAGTAGCTGTATCTTTTTTTTACAATGCTCTATAAAAACTTTGTTCCATCAAAAGCATAGATTAATATTCCTAGAATGTATATCACTTTAAATATTTAAAATTGATTCAGTAGTTTTCCTGTGGGCCTTACACCGAGTGGCAGTGATTTTTCCATAAGAATAGCATGCGTTCCAGTTAGACGCGCTGAAATGGGAGCTCAGCCGAAGTACTCCTCTTTATTTTTGTAAATAAAAAATGCATTACGTGCATTATGCTAATTTCAACAAATCGGAATTCATTTAATCATTTTGTAGCAACAAAACTAATCAAAAGAGAAAAAAAAAACATTCTCAGACAGTTCCATATGCAACAATGTAATCGTGCTGATAACGGTTCTACGCAGATTTTCTTTAAAATAATGCAAGGTGATGATGATGAAGAAAGGCTACACACGTTAGCAAAATAATTTGTTTATCAGTAGTAGTGAGTGAATATGAGAAAAAAAGAAAAATTCACATGAATCACTGCAGGTGCCTAGTGGTCTGCAAATGAATAGAGAGAGGCGGACGACGGTGCATACAGAAAGAAAACTTCAACTTCCAGTAAAGTAGCGTGTGCATGTAGTATGTTTATTGCATTTCATCTCCGTCATTTCAATTAAATCATGTTCAAGATATGCTGCTGTTTCCGACCAAGGACAAATGCCGCAAATACTTTTATTTATACATAATCACACTTATGTAAATACACAATCATTTTTTTTTCTGCTGGAAAAGGAAAAAAAACCACCAGAGGAATTATGCAAAATGCGTCAATTATTGAATTAAATCAATCAACTTCCAATAAAGCGAATTACAATTTATAGCAAAACAGAAGCAGAATCAATTAATTTCATAATCATTTCAAATGAAACGACGACTTTTAGTAAAAGCAATTTATTTTACAGTAAATAAGACTGTTACATTGAACTGTAAAGATTTAAAAGTTCTAATAAAAGGCAATTAAGAAAATGGAGCAAGATTGATGTATTGCACGAAAAATGTTACGACCAATTTGTACCATTACTTAATAAACTCTAAGAAAGCTTACTTATTGTTTTTAAATAAAAGGAAAAAATGCATGTATGTGACAGAAACAAAACAATAAGAAAGTGCATTGAAAACGAATCCGAAAAGGCAATACAAGGTGAATAAAAGGCCGCCTTATTAGTTCTACATTAATTAACCGCCTATGGAAATTCGACAAATAGAAAAAAATCCGAAACAACAAAGCTACAAATATGCAAACAATGACAATCATTCAATAAAACTGTGTGACTGAAAATGATCAAATTATTTCTCTAAGCGCACAAAAGCTAATTAGTTCGGTTTCAGGTTTTATAGTGCAGCGCTGGACAAAAAAGAAAATTGCTCGGCTTTTAATTTAATCAAATACAAGTCAAACGAGATCTGATACAGTTCAATGATAATTGCAATTAAAATTATTATACAATACGATTATTGGCAATTTCCTGGAAGCAATTTAAATGCTACAACATTTAATAAAGTGCACCCCGCAAACATTTTTATACCGTTTATTACATTTCGAATAGAAATATTTAATTGAAGACATTTAACTGTAAAAGTATAAGAAAATAAAGGAACATTTCCAAAAATTCCATTTTTAACTATTAGAAAATGACATGCGCGGCATTCCCGAAATTAAGCTACGGCGCACATTTGCAATTCAAATATGGCGCGCTAAACTAAAGCAATTTTGATTAAATTCTCGTACGATACATTTTTTCGATAATAAATAGTTATGCGGGTACCAGCACTGCATTACCTTCAAAACCATATCTTTTCTCAGTTTCCCACAATAAATATCGAAATTTGCGCTCCTTATTCATAAATTAACGTTTAACGATTCCGATTGCATTACTATTTACATTTTACTAGTATTAGAATTTTCTGCCACTTTTCGCATAATAAATGATTGCATTTAATTCCAAGCTGGACAGTTAATATTTATTTATTATTAATTATATGTTATACCGATTTTGTAATACAAAAGCCATGCATTTGTAAATGTTTTGTTACTGCGTAGGCACACAAGAGACTTTCTAATATAAATTTTTATTCCACCTATGGCATGAGTTCGACTTCGAAATTATATTATGCATTTAGCGCTACATTTAATATTAGATTCAATTTGAAGTAGTACTGGGCTGGAGAGTAAAGTAGGAAAAAGCGCCACCATGTAATAAAGCCGCTCGTAACCGAATCCAAAACGGATGTATTGCTATTGTTTTGTATATTACTCCAAGACTAAACTCACTCTCTCTCCTTGGCGTTTTATGTTGGTTGGGTTGGGGATCATCGACTTGCCTCAGAATACTACTATTAAACCCGCTTTTCTATAAGCCTAGAACGTTTTTTCCTTAAGCTCAAAATTACATACTAGAAAAGATCCGACATACATTGTATGCTTAATTTTCTTTTATTATACCGTCATGTGATCATATGTTATTTGAGATTCTAACAAAACAATTTTTTTGTAAGAAAAGGAGACACTTGCTACCTTTTATAAGGTGGCGATTGGATCTTGAGCTCTACGTCACAACGACTTTTCAGAAAACCCCGTACAAAATGCATCAAAACTCGGTCAAGTTTTTTCGTTTGCAATTTTCTCTAAACCTCGTATAGAAAGTATCGATAAAGCTTTTAAAACTGAAAACATACATCATCATGCAATTAATGAAGAATTGCGTTTTTTGCTGGGAAATAAAACACATGAGATTTGGCGATATGTTTTATAGGAGAAGAATCGGAACACGCAGAAATTCATTTTCGTTAATACATGTAGGTACCAGACCCCTATGATGTTTTACGTTTTATCGCAAAAAAGTGATACATTTATTAATTTGACTTGACTCATACTATAGTTGAATAATCGAAAACGTGAGAATAAATTTTATATTGTTCGGATAAATGAGTCAAGGAGTGTCAAGATTGTCAAGAACAATCTGAAAATTATTAATGATTTGTTACATTTTTAATCTAAATTATATGCGACTTTGTTGGACACTTGCATTTGCAATCAATTGCACGTTTTAAAGATAAATAATATTTTAAGCGCAATTATAAGTTAATATTGAAGATGTAACAAAATTAAGAAATAAAAAATGTCAAAAATTTTATCGATTAAAAAAAAAAAGTTATAAATTTCTGTAGTTATTGTCTAATTTTACTTTTATCAAAAGATGGCGCAAAAGATGGCGCAAGATAATTATATTGTAAAGTGTAAACATTTTGAAATTACAATCATATAAAACCACTGCTGATAATTATCGCAATCAGCTGATAACCAAACACGAGACCAAACAATTAAAATAAATTAAATTAGTTTTGTATAGTTGGTTGCTGAACGTGTAAAGTTCCAATCAAGCGAGTAAAGAAAATGCAACGGAAAATGCGAACGAAATGAAGTAGCAGAAAGAAAGTAAAAGGGAGAATCGCTCGAACCACCCGAATTTTCAAAGACACCCTTTTTTCGATTCCATATAAGCAAGTAAACAAATAGCCCGTGCGTTCAATCGTCTAAATGGCTAAGTGGACCATTTAGTCAAGTCCCGCTCCGGGGTGCACCCTCTTCGAGTGATTTACCATCACAGACAACTCAATTATTGGGCAATGCAATTCGCAAACAAAAAAACAGCAAACAAAGAATAGTATATTTCCGCTGGTTTTTTTTTCAGCTTAGATTAAACAAAAAAAAATAATAAAAAAATGTGATTTGAACTTGGACTTACCACGCCCCATTGCTGGTTGTCTATGGTGCCGGGCTGCTGCGGTTCGTCTTTAGTTGGCCTTAGGCCGGGTGTGACTTTTGCTTTGGCGGGTGATAATCTACTTCCGGGTCGTGCGCTAAACGGAAAATACGGACTGTCGGCCGTAAAAGGCTCGCCGGTAGCCTGTGTCGGACTTGCTCCGGGTCCTGTGTACACTGGACCTGCCGGACTCAGAGCGTACGCCTGCAACAAGAACACGTCCAAGTCCATGTTAAAGTCGGTGGTGGTTGATTTACAGATACATTATTGCGTTTTTCGATCACACGACGATGCAATTCTCAACCAAGAAATGCATTATTTATTGAAAACTGCTCGATCAAACTGTATAATGCAGAAGAGATATTCGCGGTTCAATTTATATGAGAGAGCTTTGAGAAGCGGAGTGTGAATGCATTGAATTTTTGCATTCCATGAAGAAATGCATGCGGATCGTAAGCATTCTGCGAGTATTTAATGATTACGTAGTGCATTTCTTAAGTTTATTCAATTCTAAATATTTTAAGGGAGCGAAACCGCTACATATATAGCCGCAGCGAATCACATAGTTTTGGTTATCTAAATTCACTGCAAATTTCGCGACATCTGTTAAAGAATAGATGGACCAAGATCTGACTTATTTGCCACGTGCTTTAGCCGAACATTAGGAAAGATCGAGAGGTGTGGAAAATTCTCAAAAACTGATAAAGCAGATTGCGGCTTTGTTATAACCCCTAGAAAATTTCCAAAGCTACCGAAAATTGATGAAAATAAATACTTATATTTTGACGAAAGATTTGTTCGAATTGCGATTAATTAAGTAAAATATGAATAAAAAAACGTCGATCAAATATTAACCACTCGCTTGCTAATTAGCGGAAAAAGATAAAAAAAAAACTTTCTGTCCATTTATTACTACATCTGTTCTCTCTCTAAATCTACCATTAGATAATTTCTAGGGTAATTAATAGCGTTTGAAACTGTTTTTCCGCGTTAAATTCCCTGAGCAACGTTTCACGCATAAATTTGCAAATTTATGCGTGAAATCTTGGTCCATCTATTTTTTATCAGATGTCGCGAAATTTGCAGTGAATTTAGATAAGCAAAACTATGTAGATTCGCTAGCGACCAGAGCGGCTATATATGTAGCGGTTTCGCCCCCTTAAAGTGGTATTGTGAATGCAAAATATTTGGATTTTAAGATATAAAAATCAAAGTGCTACAAACATTTTAGTATCAAAGCCTCAAACAGTGCACCTCTTTATAGAAATGCATTGTTGCATTATTTATTGAAAACTGCACCACAAAAGTGAAATGGATTTACAATCTACAAAATTCTATTCAATTCTAAATAACCCAGCAAAAGTAGATTTTATAGTGCCGGAATGTGAATGTGAAATGAATGTTGCATTCCACGAAGAAATGCATATAATTAGCACTAAAGTGATGCATTGACGTAGAGCTCAAGATCCAAACGCCAAACAATGCACTGGTTAAAAATAAATGCATTCTGTAAACCAAGTCATCTCACTGTCATCGACTTTTCTTGAGAAAAAGCAAAGTGACCTTTTCGATTCTCGCAATATAATCGCAGAAAAAATTGCAGTTTATCGTAAAGTTTATCCGCGGTTCCTTAAATGTATTGGTTTCAAGTATCTGCCGCGCTAATAATTAGTTTTTAATTATTGAATTTAATCGGCATCATTAGCTATAAGATGTTTACTTTTATATTCCATTACACAACCGACGAGCGCATTTAATTTTATATTAAATAAACATATCAACTATGCGGATATTGATATTATATATTTAATCACATTATATGCATGTAAGTTTCTACGTTTTTTGTTAAAATCATTATTATTATTAATAATAATATTTGCGTTCGATCTTGTTAATTTATGTTCGGAATTTCATTTTAATTCTTGATAATGTGTGTGTAAGGTAATTAATGTACTGGAGAATAGTGAAATGCTTCGTATGAAGTAGATTTATTAGATACATGCTGGAAAAACTTATAATTGGCAGTCAATTAAGATTTTGCAATATATACATAATTAATTATACAATTAGCTGCTCAGCTTGTTGTAATTTTGTACAATTTTCAATTGAAAAATTCGCAACTAATCAATAATGACGCTATTAAAATTGATAAAAATCCGCTCGACTATGTAGATAACGAATACAATTTGCTCGTTATAAATTTTATTCAAAACAATAAAAATCAATATTAGATTAGATGCTTAATTAACACATCAGAAAGCAATAAACTAATTATAAATACTATTCAAAACGTTCATTAAACCTTGATTTTCAAACCGAAAATACTAAATAGTTTTTAATAAAAAAAAATATATATATTAAAAAGAGTTTAAGGGTGTCTCGAAGTTGTCTGCAACCAGCATTGCATCATAGAGAAAAGAGCGCGAATGATTGGCGAGAGCTTAGGAGAGAGTGAGACAAATATATAATAAACACGCGTATTTATAATTACTGTATTTCGGCTATGCGTTGACCGTTTTTGATGAAAATCATGTCAAAATATTCTGAAAAGATTAATCTGTTTCCTAAAGCTTTTTTATTTTAAAAATAGTGGATAATTAAAGACATATTTGACAATCAAAAATAAATTACCATAATTAACAATGATTAATTAAAATTATTCAAATTTAGTGAGCTTCTTGCCCTAGAGAATTTTTTTCTGAATATTTTGACATAATTTTCATCAAAAACCATCAACGCATAACCGAAATACACTAATTATAAATAAGCGTGTTTATTATACATTTTTCTCACTCTCTCCTAAACTCTCGCCAATCATTCGCGCTCTTTTCTCCATGATGTAATGCTGGTTGCAGACAACTTCGAGACCCTTAATAACCGATGGTCGTTAAAATGAGTTTTATGAAAATATCGCAAAGAATGTCTTCAAAAATAAAATATTGCACGATGTCATGACAATTTTTCTAAAGGCACTATAAGAAAGTAATTTTTTTGCTAGACATTGAACGTTAGGAAATTGTCTTTTCAACAGTTTCCATGCCTTTACAACTTGATTACATCTATAAGAAACATAATTTCCGATAAACTATTATTATTTTTGTTTTTAATTGAATTTCCGATCATCCATGAAGTTAATCACCCTTCCAGAGATTTTACAAACATATAAAATATTTTTAGCGACAAGTTAAAAATTATTTTGAAATAAATTATCTAAAATATTATTATTGAACCAATTAAACTACTTTACAAAGTCAATACACTTTTTAAAACAATTTTAAAGATGTAATAAAAATGTAATAAAACGTAAAATATCTTATACACAATCTATTAATAGTTATTACATTAATAAATTTCTTTTTACGATTCTTAAGATCTTAATGCCAGCAATTTTGATACCGTATTTTATGGAAGCTTCCGAAAAAAAACCAATATCTAAAAATATGACGGAAGAATTCTGGAAAATATGCACATTCCACACGATGTCGTTTAAGTTTCTTCAGGCTGCAAATTCAAGATTTGCGTTCGTACTCAAAAAATGTGAAAGCGAACTGCCGTTTAATTTTTATCGAAAACATAATATTTTCCCGAAAAATAAAAGAAACTACTCACCATTCCGTTGTCTATGCCGCCATATGGAGGTTGAAATCCGGGTTTTTCTGCAACAAAAAGCACCGTCCAATCAATTCGAGTTTATCATAAATTATACAGCGTAATCGCAAAAACGCTCGGTGAATAATTCGAAACATATATAGAACATTAATAATGCAAGTCGAATTAGAAATGAAATGAGAAGATATGACGGTCGTCCGCATCAGCACGCATCGCTGGATAAGTCTCAAACATTACAGCACGGTCAGAATGTCACTCCAGCATTTCTGCTAATGAACAATATACATTACATATCATATCTTATTGTGTCTTTACCATCTCGCAATTCATATTTCCGCTTCCCTGTCTTTTCCCAAACTATACTACTACTATTCGTTTGTCATCAAATTCCATCATTGTTTTGTTATAAAGAGAATCTTGGCTCTTATCGCACGGGGATTCGGTAAGTAAATAAACAATAAATAAAGTAGCGAATCGTAATATACTGATAAATAAAAATCTCCGTTAAGATCATTAAAAAAGTCAATGTCATAATGTCGTATGATATTTTTTTTTATTTATGCAGAATAATATTTTTTCTAATACTATTTTAGAATAATAACATTCTTCAACTAATTTTAATTTGAGAATGTACTCATTCTGCAACAAGTGCGAGAATATTCATTCTTACACAAGTGATGGAATGACCACATGTGGCGCCATCTCATGGAAGTTGACGCAACATTAAGCTATTGTATTTTGATTAATGAATTATTCATTTAACTTATTAATTGTTGATATTAGTAATATTATAATTCAATCAACTAAATCATTCATATTTAGAACATTCTTTATGACATTTTATAACTAATTTTGTTTATTAATACATATATTATAGCAGCGACATCTGTGAACTAATTGCCTAAAAGCGATAGGTACTAGACAGCGACTCAAACTGACATATTTTAATTGACGATAGTATTAGAAAAAGTATAGTCTGAAACTCGTCGGAATGAATATTCAGCCCTCGTGATACCGTCAAACTCGCCTTCGGCTCGTGTGACAAATTTTCACTCGGGCTGAATATTCTCATTCCGCACTCGTTGCAGAATATACTATTCTCGAGTATTTCCCACAACTTTTGTTTTGAAAAGTTTTTCGTAATTTCAAATTTTAAAAAGTTATAATGTGGCAAGATCACTTTTGGAGTTTTCTTGGCCTCTTTTAGCAATCCTCAAAAATGTGACTTGATTTTCAATTCAATTTACTTGCAAAATAAATTCTTTAAGGGGGCGAAACCGCTACATATATAGCCGCTCTGGTCGCTAGCGAATTTAATAGTTTTGCTTATCTAAATTCACTGCAAATTTCGCGACATCTGATAAAGAATAGATGGACCAAGATTTCACGCATAAATTTGCAAATTTATTCGTGAAACGTTGCTTAGCAGCTCAGGGAATTTAATTAACGCGGAAAAACAGTTTCAGACACTATTAATTATCCTAGAAAATATCTAATGGTAGATTTAGAGAGAGAACAGATGTAGCAATAAATGGACAGAAAGTTTTTTCTTTTATCTTTTTCCGCTAATTAGCAAGCGAGTGGTTAATATTTGATCGAGGTTTTTTTATTCATATTTTACTTAATTAATGGCTATTCGAACAAATCTTTCGTCAAAATATAAGTATTTTTTTCCTCTAATTTTCGGTAGCTTTGGAAATTTTGTAGGGGATATAACAAAGCCGCAAACTGCTTTACCAGTTTTTGAGAATTTTTCACACCTCTCGATCTTTCCTAATGTTCTCGGCTAAAGCCGTGGCAAATAAGTCAGATCTTAGTCCATGTATTTTTCATCAGATGTCGCGAAATTTGCTGTGAATTTAGATAAGCAAAACTATGTAGATTCGCTAGCGACCAGAGCGACTATATATGTAACGGTTTCGCCCCCTTAAAGTTTTCCAAAGCAAAAATTAATACGAAATAATTAATTCTTAATTAAAATAACAAAATCATCAAGTTTGACTTCCTGCATAATAAAAACCGAGATTGTTATAAGAAACATTGAGATCAACGTAAACAATCCTAATCAATTTGAATACGATTTCTTGTATAAGCATTAAGCTGTTTATGAAAATTGCGATGAATTTAAATGCGACTGAGCCAGTTTTGGTTTTAATTTCGGGTAATAAATCATAATCAAAATGTTATCGAAATGTATGTGACCCACAACTGGAAAATAATTTTTCGACATGTTAGTGGCCACTTCAATTACTACCGACACTTTTGAACTTTTCGGCAATTCCTCCATTTAAAATAATCAAATATTAGTTAGTTAATAATTGTCAAAATAAGTATGCAATTAAATATTATAATAAGAAATAATATTTGTTAACGGAGTCGCTTAGGTTGGAGAGTTCATTTTGCCTCAATATTTTTTTATTTCTCCTCTCTTCAACCAAACGTGTATGCATGGGATATATTTTCCGTTTCTGCACACAACCGAAAAACACCGTCCTCTCTCACTTGCATTCGCCGCTGCACAACAGGTAAGGCGAGTGAGACGGTGTTAGATGGACGTGGCCGCACAACCAAAGCGTGTGCATCTCCGACCGAAAGAAACATCTGTCTTTGATAGCCAACCGCCTTTTAGCTTTCGTAATTACAATTGAATGTTAAAAGTTTGTTTTGGTAGGTTAAAAGACTCGCTCCGATTTTTACTCAACTTTTATACCAAACCAAACACTTCTTCTTGGAGATTTAAATTTTAAATAAATTAAATACTATGCCAAACCGTTTTTCTTTTAGTAATTAGAAAAGTATTTGAGAAAATAATGCCCGATGCATGTTCGACACAGGAAAATAATAATTTACATTGCACCGGAAAATAACTGAACGCATAAATTATCAACGTCTACCATTATTAGTATTATTTAGAGAGAAAAAATGCAACCCCTCATTTATGCTTAAAGTGCATTATGCTCTTTTCTATAAATAGCCAAAAGGTCAGTTACACTTTACGTGCACGTTGGAGGTGCCAATCAACATCGCACTGTATATTATAGGCATTTAAAAATAGATCAATTTTGTAATAATAGTAAAAAACAATAAATTTATGATACAAATGTTGTAAGTTAGATTTTAAATCGAGTAGCGAAATAAAAGTGTTTTTAACACAAATACTATAAGTGACGTTTCGATTGTCAAATGACATCGAAATTAGTGCGTAAATTAGTCACTAGGGTCTAAAGTAAAAAGTGCAATATTTCTCAGTTTTATCGCCTTTACCCGTTGAAACGTCATTTGTCGTCAAATGTCATTTAACAGCAACCGTACAAAAAATTGATTTATTATGAAAAATTGAAAACTGAAAAGTGCAGTAGCGAGTTCAATCGAATCAATAGAATAATTATTAATTTAACTTTAAACTAAACCTACAATTAAATCAATAGAAAAGAGAATTTTACGTCATGACTTATTTATCTATTGCTAAACATAATTAATTCATTTATCAGGAGAAATTATCGCAGTCGATTTAAATTCAAAGTGATTTAGAACACATCAAAACACATCTGAAGAGTTTTCTTATGCGAGCGAAGAACGTCATACGGCTATAAAAAGTTTTGATAAATTACAACTAGACAGTTTTAAATAGTATTTCTAAACTGTAAACTATAAAGATTGTTTGCTTATAATAATATGAAAGAATCAAATAGTTGATGCTAATCAAATCCAATCAATCTACAAATCAAAAGCAATTTAATACCTTATTTGAATGTAATTATTAGAGTCAATTAAAAAATGGAAAAGTCCGTTCGTTGGTGTCGCGGAAAAAACGGCGGCAAACAGCTGATTGTCAATCCGTAACTTAATTACTCTTTAGAATAATTAAAAAACAAAGAAATCAAATTCAGTTGCAGTCGTGGAAAAGCGGTTATAAGTTCATCTCCGAATTGAGATTTAAACAAATATAAACCTGATGAATTGCCACCTGTTTGAGAAAGGTACTCAAATATTTGGATAATTAAAGTCCGAAGAAAAAAACCCAATTTTCATTTGGATTAAAATAAATTTCGTCGCCTTTGTTTAAATTATATGTTTAACATGAATATCAATAAACGCTTCCAATTAATTTCGATTAGAAGATAATATCTGCGCTAACAACATAGATAGGATAAATACTTTCACAAAAATATATTCAATTGTAATGAGTTTATCAGAAGCCCGTAAAAAATAACTGTATTTTCGTTAATTGCACAAAATATAGGTGAAGCAATTAAATGATCGTAAAACCGTACACTCAAATCAAAGTATAAACAATCTGGACTTTTAAAACAACAATGATATAAACAACGATTTGCGAGGTGTTTGGTCGAAAAATCATCGTCAAATGCAATTAACAACAAATCAGTTCTCGGCTGAAATCTCGGTGGAGTTTTCGTGCAGGAAAAATTTCGTCTGCACAGACGAAGGAAGCTCTCGGCTTTGGATCTGAAGACTTTTGGTACATAAGAGTGTACAATAGAAAACACATACACAAAAATGACATGAAAAATACACGAGCACTGCACTTGATCTTGTTGGCACTGTTTGCGTTACATTTCCCAATCAATTCCGTCCGGATTCGTTCAGTGATTCCCTAATTCATTTCGGGTTTCGTTCAAAAGTTAAAGAGGGTTTTTAAAACAAGCTGTTCTCTGTTTAGATCTCACGCGTATTCCTGTTCATAATATCGCTGTTATTGATGCACGGTGACGTGCGAATGCAGATTTTTTGCGTTTTACGGATTAATGAATGTATAATGATTCACTCACCTGGTGCCTTGTTTGCGATTTTATTAAAACATGTTGTAAATACTTCATATAAGTGTTGCATAGGTTCATCGTCGCTGGCAGCCATTTTCAGGCACTAGACACTACTGACAACAGCAACGACACCCAGATGCCAGTAACCTGTCAAAACCTGAAACCGCCAAATTCAAATATGACAATGACCTGCAAACCTTTATCAACACAAAGAAAGATAACGACGGTTTCAATCAATCACTGTAGTTTTGATGTTAGTTTGTACATATCGGCACACTAAATTGTTATTAATTAAAACTAATTGCGACATGAAAACAAAATATTTTTTAATTTAAAATTATCTTTACTTACAAGTTATAGGATTTCTTTGTGTATTATCAATTTATTGCGGCAAATTTGGATATTATTAATTGCAAACATGTTTATTACTAAATTGATTGATTGTTTATTTAAATTAAATTATACAAATTTACGAACAGTAGAGCGCCATCTACGAATGTATTGTTATACTGGCGAATGCAACCAACGATACACGATTGAGCAGGATAGTATCAGTATTTACGATATAAATTGGGGAAATCTCTATATTCTGTTTTATGGGTTGCCTACATTTCGCTGCTAACTCAAATCGTTTGTTTTTCATGGGCGGCAAATATGAATATAGAGACAAAAAGTTACAAGAGATGTTTTGTTTTAAATTTTATTTGCAATAAAAAAAAAATCAAAAGTTTTAACAAAACAATATGATAAATATTATATATTAACATACAATTGAAAAAATATAATAAGAAACTAGAAGAATTTAGTAAATTTTAAGCTGCTAAAAAATTGAATAACATTTATTAGATACCATTGGTTTGCATATTATTTCAATATTATTACATAATATTGTTTAAAACGCAATCTAATTGATAAAAATCATTGAAATCGATATTACCTCAAAATAATATCCAAAGAATAAATGATGTCTAGTTATTATCACAAAATTTATAAAAATTCATAGCTGCTTGCAGTTGTTGTCAAAGATTATTTTCTTATAGTGTATATTTTATAATAGATGTGTTACTGAGATCTTTCGATGTAATTTGTAATGTATGTTTAAATTAATGAGTGTTGTAGCATTTATAAAAATTCAAAAACAATCTTCGTTAATACTAGCAGATAAAAATTGATTTTACTTCAGATCATTATAATCCATATCTAATACAACTGGTATCATAATTAATTGCATTACATTCCTTCCTTATAACAAAACTATTAGTACGCACCTATTAAAAATCGTGCATAAACAACGAACATCCGTGGAAAGACACGAAATATTATTATTAATTCAGCTGCTATGATCAATTAATATAAATAGCAACAAGAAAGCTTTACAAAAATAAGGTTTCACTAATTTTTAATTTACGTTACTATCCCAGATAATTGAATTATTTGAATTGACTATATATATTGCTGTATTCGTTGATATATACAAAATTTCGAGCAACGATTGTTCTGGTAACTCAGTTCAATGTTAAGATTATTTAGAAATCCAAAATTACTGGACATAGTTAATTAATTGGACGAACTATTACTACTTTCACCATTCTCATTACTGGGATCTTGAGCGCCGTTGGCGCCATTTCCTTCGTTTAATATAGTACCTAAATTCACAATTGTTAAATAAAATCAAATAATAGCATATAAAAATTACCGTGCAGAGTTTCAGGTCCTCTAATGCGAGTCGTGTTGTAAGATCCACAATGAATACATTTAGCACCAATTACATGAAATTTAACGGTTCCTTCCTGCAAAATAAAATATTAGCAGAAAATGTTTAAAGAAAGACGGGCCATTCTTACCTTGTGGCAATCCTTGCACAGAATGGTCACAATATAGTTAACATACTCAGTGGGCATTGGAGTACGTGCCACTTCGTTATCCAAATACTTCCACAATTGCTCCATGTCCATCAAACTAGTCTGGCAAATCGGACAGGCATAATGACCAGCTTGCAGCAGTTGCTCGAAGCACGTGCGATGCAATAAATGTCCGCATTGCGGTATGTGGCATGGTATTCGCGATGTGTGAATGTCCTCTAAACAAACGGGACAATTCGATCGCGACACATTTTCCACGCACTGAAACCAACAGACAATACAATTTGAATTTATAAAGGTGGTAAGAGCTTTATACCTTGTGTCCATTCTGCAGTTGCACTGGCAAACACATATTGCATTTCTCGCAGTGGAAAAACCGCTCGGATCCGCCAATGCGACAAATTCCGCAACCTTGACAATGGAACTGATTTTTATCCTCATCATCGAACAGATTGCATTCAAGGCAAGTGTACTAAAACCAAAACATGTACTAAATAATTCAATTAAAGCAAACAAATTGACGAGTACTTTTCCGAATCGGATTCCGCACTTCTCGCATTCAGCCTGCACTGGCTGCCTAGTTTCGCATATCGTGCAAATCAGCTCGGTGATCGCTTTGCGGTTAACCGTATGGTCTTCATTGTCATCGTGGCAAAAGCGACACGCGTAGACTTTGTTGCAGCAAGGAGTCTGCAAACACATTACAATTGATGAGGCGCTAATTTTAGGTCATGTGATTTCGCTAACACCGAAGACTTAATTTAGTGGCAATTGCGGTTATCTGAGTTATTATTAATTGTTAAAGCTGTAGCTGCTTACCACAAATTTCGATTTTCGTTTGTAATGAGCACATCCGACTTTCAAACTTTCTTCGGGGGGCCCTTCTGCTTGAGGCGTTGATGCTAATTTATCCATTCTTTCTTTGTTGCTTTGAATATAGCACCGTGACTATTTTTGACGGGTATTTATATACAAGGCAAAAGTGTTTTTGTTTCGTTTAAATTTAATGAACCATTGCCAAAAGAAGAATGCAACTCGATTTCACTTGTGACAAAATAAGATAGTGGCGGACAATTGAACTACTCGTTAATAAATAATATATCTAGCTAATAAATTAAATTTATTTTGCAATACAAATTATTTAATTTAGCAGAATTAGTTATAAAATTGCTAAATATATTATTTTATACATTTAATATACATAAATAATAAAATAAGTATGTAGTTCAACCGCACATGCAAATTAAGGGATCAAATGACTTGCGCAAAGAAGTTCAAACGTGCTGACAAATAAAATTGACATTTGACAGTTAGAGTATTTCCGGCAAAAATTGCTAAAAAATAAACAAGAGTTTTAATAATTAAAATGAATAATCCTCCAGCCAATTTAAACCGAAAAGAAGCGTTGTCTTCGTTCATTCAACAAATTCACGCTAGACCCGTCGTTGTTAAATTGAATAGCGGCGTTGATTATAGAGGTAATGGCTTTACGTTTGCGAGATTGCAATTACATATATTTTTTTGTTTTGTAGGAGTTTTGGCTTGTTTGGATGGTTACATGAACATTGCGTTGGAACAAACCGAGGAATATGTGAATGGTCAGTTGAAAAATAAATTTGGAGATGCTTTCATCCGCGGAAACAATGTGTTGTACATTAGCACCCAGAAGCGAAAATACTAGATTGATTTTTATAATTTAAGCTGCGAATATACGGATACCAATGTTTGATATTCAAGTAAAGTACCCTAATTAAGTAATTTAATAATAAATCAAATTTGCATAAACTGGATTTGTATTTCTAACTAATACATCATTGATATTAAGATTTTAATCTCAATCTGAAATGTAAAATCCCGTATCTACCTACTGCAAAATACTTACAGAGAATTACAGTTTAAGTAAACTGTTAATAATCTCTATTATATACGTGGATATTAAAGATTTACTTTTCGACGAACAATTGTATGGGTATAAATAAGTATTAAATGAAATTGCAAGTTTCTGTCGTTTCTCAGAAATACGGCTTACGGAAATTAACTACAAAAAAAAACACTATGGAATAGCCAGGTACATGAATAAAATTTAAATTTGAATGATAATGAAGAGATAAGTCTACAGAAAATTTAACATCTGGCTTGAATTCTAAAAAAATTAGTTTTAAATGTTTAAACTCCACAAAAAATAGATTTATTTATTTATTTGCAATTAAAATAAACCTGTTTAGTATTTTTTAATAAATTTCTAATATTTTATTAATTTTAAAAACATTTCAAAGGCCCAAAATGTTTTAATTCTTTGTGCTAACGCCCTTGATGCCTAAATATTTGTTTTATAAAATTAGAAATGCTAATAGTCATCTTTTACAATTTTTTAAAGCAGAAAATTTGCAATTTTCTAGCCCCCGAAGAAAAAAAAAAGCTGCTCCCCACCCCTAAAGTCTCAATACAGTTCTTCATGAAAGAGGAAGCAACGTAAGGTGGCTGTTTGATATCAGAGTACGAAAAAAAATACAGCAAATAAGGATAGAAGGAGAAAAATAAGAGAGGGCGATCTGCGCATTAGGTATATGCAACCCTTAGTTGACTTAGGGTAGGGTAGAAAAAGTGTCTAAACACAACCAAGGGCAGCGAGTTCCATGCAGAATCGAATGTAGTGCTAAAGAGAAATGTGCTGAGGCTCAGGGGATAACATCAAAACGAAAAAACACACCCTGTGTTATGTGAAAAAAGAAATCAACAAACAGGTATGTACTTTTTGAAACTTTTAGTACTATTAAGTTGAAATATTTTGAAAATTTATTTTTGCTGTAAATCGAAATCTGTATGCCAATTTAATTGAATTTCGAATGACCATAATTATATTTGTAGATTTATATTTAAGAGTACTATTTTGATATTGCCAAAAAGTACTACTATATTCCCGCACATTAATTTATGCGAATTAAATACAATTTGGCCACATTACTCAAAATTGGAATTCCCCTTAATTGTAAAAAGGCAATTAATCACAATTTTTGACTAGTCCGAAGGGCCACACGCCCATAATTCCAATTTCGTACCCAATTCGAAATAGTGCTCGTGAAATATAGAGAAGGAAAACGCATTTCCGTGTGCTTATTTTTATTGATCGTTCCGAAAAATCTCTCCCATGCTTTTGGGCCCTCTGCGTATCGAGGGAGCGAGGGTCCTTCCACACACCATGCCTTAGTAGTATGAATAATGCGTCGAACGGGCCAAACTTTTCCTCCGATAATCAAAACGACCATATCCCGTTATAGGATGCATGCACACATCGCTCTTCATTCCTGACCTACGCAAACAACTTTGCCGAGGGGGTAGGATAGGCCATGGGCCAGGGCCATCCGCATTTATCTCTTTTCCACTCATTTGAATTCGTATTCGTCGTACAGGGCTGGATTCTCATAGGTTATTTAGTTCACATTTTTTGGTTAATTATGGGGTATATTTTGAATTGCGATATGTTAAAAAAAATTGAGAATTTTCAATAAAATATTTGAAGTTTAACAAACTTTAATATAATTTTTAGTTTGGAAATCTTCCGCCATCATCCCACACTTCCTCCCGGTTGTCCGGAAGTGTTAAAAGATGGCGTAATTTAAATATATAAAAAGTATTACGTTATTTATTCACAACATTTTTTTTTCAAATAATTTTTGTAACTTTATAGTAAAAAAATGATAAATCAAAACGAATTGAAATATTGTGATTCCGGCCCTGTCATTAAAACAGCATAAATTTTAAGCATACACATGGGCCTAACAAATATCCAAAAGGCGCATCACAGACCTTGAAATTCATGAGTGGTGGTATAGTTTTTCTCGGAATTGGGATTCTTGAGATATATAGTTCTGTGATCCTCTCCGATGTGTTTGACGATTGTAATTTATTAGAAGCCCATGGTTATTTTGAGGCACTACGGTGTAGTAATTATCTCGATGAGAATTATTGGCAAAAATGATGATGATGATGGTGATGGGTAATTGATTATTTCTATTCTTTGGTACTAATTAAATTTTAGTTTTTCCTATTCGCAACCGCGCGCTATTAATTAATTAATTTTGGTTAATATTTGGGTCATTATATTTAAATTGTGTTATTAGTCGAACGGCAAAATGAAAACGACACTTAATGCATCGGAAATATGGTTTATGGTACTAAGTGTGCCATATGTTTTTAAAGTATGAATAACCTAGACCCTATTTAAAAATTCCTGAAGTGCATCGTCGTTGAATAATTCTGACGCCAAAAAAACATATTTATGGTGATTAATTTTCGGGTTTTCGTTTTGTGTTTTAATTTGCTGCACCACCAGACCTTAGTTTTGTTATTAAAATTAATTACTCACCCTTTTACTGCAGCGTGCGGTTATTCATTCATTACTGAAAAAAATGCTGAACCAATTATATTTAATGATTATTTGATATCTGCAATATGCAAAATAAAAATTCAGTAATAATAAAATTATTAAGAATTATTTATAATTTAATAAATATTTTTTTTTTGGTAGATTTTCGAATTTTTAAAAAATATTTTCAAGCTTAGTTAATTAATTTTTTATTAAATTATTATTATTTTTTTTGGTTGGAAATTAGATTTAAAGGGCACCTTCATAAATGTCCATAAAATTTGCCCATTTTTCTATTTTTGGGAATCGATAAAATGCAGCTGCTACCATAATTGAAGCCAGTAATCTAATGTTACATTTTACAACCCTTTTTTATAAGCATTTCTACAACAAATTTCTAGTTTTTCGATAAATCTGTATCCAAAATCCGTCTTATTAAATAATCTCGTAAATAATACTACTGCAATAAATATAAAATCTATTGTTGCCTTATTACAAAGGGAATATTAGTGCAATTTCCAGAAGTTTCCCTCTATACAGTTATAAAATAATCCCTATAACAAACATCATAATAGACCATTATCTTTCTACAATATAAGTAATCGTTATCACAAATCTATATAATTAAGTGAAAAATCCTACAAACTTCAACCCGCATTTAAAAGCTCTCTCGAAAAAAATGTGTTCTCATCATTCCTTTTCTGAATGGTGGTTATAATATGAGTTTCAGTAATCTAATACCACTACGAGAACTAAAAACGCAGCCTCTCTCTCTCATGGACCAATTTACTCTTACTATCCATTCCAAAAATGTACCGAAATTTGCAACCCTCTTCTCCGTTCTGCCGATGAGGAACATAATACGACAGGTCATCTTACTACAGTTTTATACCCTTGTTCAGAGTTCACTGAACGTTTGCGTTTTGTGTATTCTCGAAATTCTCGGAATTTTGCGGATAATTTCTACCTGCTTGTGTGAAATTTTCTTTCAATGAGGCTTTGCTACCAAAACTAGCGCCTTCAAATAGGGGACCAAATCTCATAGAATTACAATTTTTTTTTAATCTAGGTATACTCTAAGTACTTTTGGAATAAATAGGCAGGTAGAAATAATTGTGGCTATTTAAAAAGAAATATTTTCCACGCGATTAAATAATTAAATTAAAGTAGGCCGGAAATATTTCCCGATCGAATGACAAATTGACGTGGTAAATTAGTAAAATTCAAAATTTTGTGGTAGTTACAAAATTCTTTAGTAAAAATTGTAAGTTGTACGCTCGAATTTCTTTTTTACCAATCATGTTTTGCTTTGGTTGCAGGTTTCCATTTCAACAGCTTCACATCTTCATCAACCAAAATCACTCGTTAAAAAACGAAATCATGTTAAGTACAAAGTTTGCAACCTCTAATAGTTCCTCAACCACTCTACCTCTTTCAATTACCTCCGCAAACTCGCCATCCAACTCGCCTATTGAAAGCTTCATCTCGGACATTATTTCGGTAAGTAATTCAAATTTTGCTAAAAATTATTTATTGGCCGGTTCATAAAACGCGCGCCCTCTGGTGGTGGTGTGCACAACTTTCCATTAATTTTGAAAAATGTGACGTCATATAATCTTTTCATTTTTCAAACAACAAGCCCATAGAAAATAAAAATGAACTCATGCTGAAATTTATGAGTGAACAAAATCTACCTACTATTATTTCATATTTATTTTCCGACCTAAAGGTTTCTATTTGATTGTACGCCCTGCACCTGCTTAGCTTTCACCGCATTTGAAAGGGTTTATTTTCGTTATTTGCAGGCTGTGACAATTGAGGATTCCGCTCTTTGTGGCAATTGCGAAGAAGGTGCCACCGCATTTTCAAAATGCATGGATTGCAGTGAACTTTTATGTGATACATGCGTTCGAGCGCACAAACGCGTTCGCCTTACCAAAGACCATCGAATCAATCGTTTCACTGGCGATGCCAATTCGCCGCGCAACACGGCCGGATCCTTGGGATCGTCCTCTCAGGTTGTTCGACTTCACCAAATTATTTATTTTAACTAATTAAAATGTTTCCCATTTGCAGATTAGTACAAGTCCATGTAACATTCCGGCAAGCATTTGTGATAATCACCGCGAACCGCATCGCTTATATTGCCAAAGTTGCCTTGCACCAGCTTGCACCGAGTGCGTAATGGACGAGCATTGTGGCCATCAATTGACATACATCGAAGATGCTATGGAAACGGTTAAAACGACCAATATGCGCTTGAATTCCGAGACACGATCTGCGATCGGAGCCGTTCGGGAAGCGATCGACAATGTGCAGCGGATGTCGGAGAATGTCGATTTGCGATCGCATCAAGTCGCCACCGATGTTCGCAGTCTCATTCGCAGGTAATTATTATTAATATAGCGCATGCGCACACGTCAAAAATAGTCAACTAAAAAAGGTTAAATTAAATGTCAACCAAAAGTGACAGATGTAAATAAAAATGGCAAACCTAACACATAAAAAAGTTACTAATAATAATTGACAGCTGTCAACATTTCTTAACCTAATTCGTTTGTCCTACACAGATACGTGACGGCATTGGAAGAGCGCGAACACGAACTGCTCAAACGCATCGATCAAGCGCGCCAGTTCAAATCGAAGTTGCTCTTGAACCAAATGGAAAGCCTCAGTCTGGCCTTATCGAAACTGGCTCGCGTTTCCGATCTCCTGAATGAAACCATCGATGTGAGTAGCACATTTGATTTGATGTCGGCAAACGAACGGGCCGCCAATGAGCTGAAACAAATTCGTGGCATTCGTGCCGAATTGCTGCCGTGCGAAGATGATACGATTATTTTCCTACCGCCCGATAACAGTTTCCTACGTGCAATATCGTCGATTGGTAACATTAATTTGAGTCAGCCGCAGTCGCGTATTATTCGACCGATCGGCACAAAATCCATATCGCCGTTCATCATTCCGACGGCAATTGTGCGCGAGTCGAAGAGTGCCGATGATATTTACACGTTGCGCAATCGTCCGATCTATGGTGCTAATCATATTGTCGCTAAGGAATCCGGCTCGTTGCCGTCGTTGACATTCGGATCGGAGGGCGAGAGTGACGGGCAATTATGTCGTCCTTGGGGCGTGTGTTGCGACCGTTTGGGGCAAATTATCGTCGCCGATCGCAGCAATAATCGCATCCAAGTGTTCAATCCGAATGGCAAGTTTCTGTACAAGTTTGGTAGTCAGGGCACTGCACCGGGTCAGTTTGATCGACCTGCTGGTATCGCCATCAATCCGCAAGGGAATGTCGTGATTGCCGATAAGGACAATCATCGCATTCAGGTGTTCAAGCCCGATGGCACTTTTGTGCTCACGTTTGGTGAAAAGGGCACTCGCAATGGGCAATTCAATTATCCATGGGATGTGGCGTGCAATGCTTTGGGTCACATTGTCGTGTCCGACACTCGCAATCATCGCATTCAGTTGTTCAGCAGCGACGGGACGTATATTAATAAATACGGCTTCGAGGGATCGTCAACGATGTGGAAGCATTTTGATTCGCCGCGTGGCGTGTGCTTTATGGCGAATGGTAACGTGGTCGTGACCGATTTCAACAATCATCGCTTGGTGGTGATTGACTCGCAATTTGGCCAGGCGCAGTTTTTGGGCCAGGAAGGCTCGAATGTGAAGCAGTTTCTGCGGCCGCAGGGCATTGTTTGTGATGACGATGGCAATATAATTGTTGCCGATTCGCGGAATAATCGTTTGCAGGTGATTGAAAGTAATGGGAATTTTCTGTGGAAAATTGGAACGACTGGCAAAGGAATTGGCGAGCTCGATCGGCCCAGTGGCATCTGCTTGAATCCGGAAGGTAGACTGGTGGTGGTCGATTTTGGCAATAATAGAGTGCAAGTGTTTTAAAATTGTCGTATGTGGTGTCTTTCTTTTTATTTCATTTTATTTCTTTTTGTTTGGCTAGGCCAGTATTGTTTTTGTTTTTAGGTAATTCGTAGTAGTAAGATAGTCGATTCGTTTTTTTGGAATGTTTTATATATTAGAAAATTTAAGTCTTACGAAAGTGTTATAATAATGAAATTATAATGAATCCTTAGTAGTTACCAAGACAAATTTGCAATATATATATTAATGTATATTTAAATGAATTTTAAGAGACTGATCAAGTAAGACTGATGATTTTTAAATACGTATGCGTACGATATATAATTATATTTATAGTGGATAATTAACTATTTTTAAAAAAGTATATTTGAAATGTAATTGATTAAATTAAATTCCTATTTTATGCTGTGCTTTTCGTTCGGGCATTTAATGTCTTAAAATTTAATGTATGGATGTAGTATATCGAAATCAAATGAAAAAAAAATTATTTAATTAATTAATTAATCAGTAAATGTGTTGTAATTTTCTTTATATACAATTAGGAAATTTTTAAAACAAATCATATTGTATTTTATAAAAATAAATATGAACAAATCGTCAATACGATAGACGAATATAAATACTATATTATGATATGACAAAAGGTGGATATTATTGTTAATTAAATTATGACATGCAATTTTTATATAATTTTTACCATTACCTATGTGGAATACTTAGTACGTAATTATTATTTTTTACCTTTAGTGTCGAAATTTTTACTAATATTATTATTTCTTTAATCAATTGATCGAATTTTAATTGGTTATGTGATTATGTTAATTTATTTATAAATAAATTGATATTTTAACCAACTTGTTATGCTTATTATTATATATTTTTTTATCACTCGTATTTTGCCAAGCATACCATTTTCTATTAAGGGGCGCCGTTTGAAAAAGTCGCCAACTAGATGTCGCCACATTACAATTTTATTTCATGGTTTTAGCTAAAACACGTGAAAAATTATGAATTACAATATATTTTTCAAAAAAACAATTAACAACCCAAGCCCAGGTTTTATTATGTTTATCAAATTGTGCCTTGGTTAATTATTTATTAAATTTTAAAGTTTAAATTTTTTTCTATTTATTTTTCACAACTCGTGTTAACTGGGACACAAACAAGTATGTCAAAATCTATCTCTAAAAGTTCAAAGCATATTTTGCAGTAATTTGACTAAAAACTAAGAATCAAATGTGAAATCGTGCAAACTGTAGAAATTTTAAATGACATTTAGTGCCATATATGTATTTGCAGTATGTGCAGAAGTATTGTATTTCTTCTTCGTAGAGGAATTCTTCTCTCGTAGAGGAAGTATTATATTCATGAAAAAAAAAAAATCTGCAGATTTCACTTTTTTCTAGTTTATAGAATGCGTAGATTACGAAAATCATATTCACTAATTTCCGTCTGTCGGTTTGTTCGTTTCTTTAAACTGCTATATTTCGAAATCTACTGACTCGAGTAAAGCAAAATTTGCGTCCTTTTTTTCGACCTGCTCATTGATTAGGTCAAAGAAAAAAAAAGTTAGGAAATTCTCAAGGACCTGCGCATTATTGGCCAAAAACATGCCAAAAACAGCAAAATCGGTGCATCCACTTAATCTTCTAAAGTTGTAGACTGATTTTGACCAAATATTGAACATATGTTTTGTGTATACCCCAAGTGGTGAATGCTTTCAGAAAAACTAGAGTTTTTTTAAGGGTTGACTTTTTATTAAGGGTTGAAGGGTCAAAAAGTTGTAAAAATGCATAACTTGTAACGTGAATACCTGCCAGGAGGAATATTTTATTTGAACCAAATTTGGCATACATATTAGGAATACATTGAAGAAAATTCTGGTAATAGTTTCATCCCTTAAAAATAAGCCCTTGTAGCCTGTTGGTCTTTTAAATTAATTGTTCAAAAATTGATGGTGTGGTGATTCTTATATGGCAGCTTTACCCAGAATTTTACATCAGTTATTTTAGTAATATTTATATAAAGAGTGAGTAAAAATAATTTGCAATTCGTACCACACACCCCGCCCCCAATTATACCGTTTGAGTCATATAGTTCGAATTTTTTTCATATTTTGTTTCTACTATACACTCTAAACATATTTACGAATAAAAAAATTAAAAATAGTATGCGGCCCTTCTTTTTAAACTTCAACCCTTAATATAGCCTTTACAGTCACAATGCTCGGATTTCTTTCAAATTTGGATTCCAGTAGTAATTTTAACTTCTTTAACTTATCATTACTTAGTTAATTGAATTGAAATTAGGCTAGGACCTCTATTTTACAATTGTAACCCCTATTACACCCCTCACAGTTTGAATTGTCAGATTTCTTTCAAATTTGTTTTTTATTAATAAATTTAAATATATTTCCAACTAGTTTAATCAAAAACGGGCTAGATTCCTCAATTCTTGTTTTCAACTTTTAAAACATCCCTTACGCTAATAGTTCTAGAATTTACTTCAATCATGGTTTTATATTGGAGGTTTTATTACAGATTTTTTAAAAAGTTTGAGAAAAAAAATTTCTCGTGATCAAACATATGCTCCTTCATATGCTCCTTCCCCCGCAAGCAAAAAATAAGAGTCCGAGATATATGAATATTAAAATTTAATATAGAGCAAATGTGAAAAAAATTATACATACTACTTTAATCAAAATAGTGAAAGAAAGTGCTAAGATTTAACGCTGCTCAAGTCTCCTTCCACTAAACTCATCTACTGAAAGAACCTACGTGCTCCTGGCCACAGTAGATTCTTCCTTTCAAATTAAGTAGATGACCGATGGCCAGCTTGAGGCTCCATGATTCTTTTGCCTTCCACATCGATGGGACAATCTGAAGTGGAAAATCGAGCATTTCAGTAACTGACCTGCACAACAATTAAAATGGCTACCATAGGACAAAAGAGCGTTTTTACATTTTCATATTCATATTTTCGTCTTATGCACTGACTAACACAACACGCTATTGGCATAATTGCAATTGAAAATAACTAATCGCTATTCAAAAATAATGGTACCAAACGCCAAACGGCATTGGCAAATAGAACGACATTAACTTATTTTGTCCTACAGCGACATTACAGTTGAGAGAGAGATTCTTGAAATGATTGTGAGGTTAAAATAATTTAAGGTTAGATTTTTGATTAAACCTCAAAAATAACTATAAAAAAATAAATTACATGTTTTTCCTGAATCCAAAAAATGTTGCTTCTGCAGTATTGTCTCCTTCAGGTCTTTACGAAGGCGTGTGTTTCTTCACCCGTCAAGTGTCGAACAACTATTTGAGCCTGCTTCATTTTCTCAAATCGTCGGGCTTTTTCCACGGAATCATTATCTCTAACGGCTTTCCATATCGCGATTCGATCATTTAATACTTTCATATGTTCTACACAATAATAGAAAACAGGCATTTAGGAATAGGAAATGGAATTGTGAGAGTTGAAGAAAGGTACCTGGCAAGAATTTGTTGTTGTTCTTGATATGCAATTTCAGGTATGCTTCCTTAAAGTTCAGGAATTCTTCGTACTCCAAACAATCTTCCTTCCTGGCATTTTCGACCAAAAAAGGTACATCTTCAGTTGCTTCTGCCATTTCTACCATTTATATAAAAACAAAAACTAGGTTTTGATATCGAAGCCTGCTGGGTTTTGTAGATCAAATATTACACTACTACCAAATTTGAAAGAAATCCGAGCATTTTGACTGTAAAGGGTATGTTAAGGGTTGAAGTTGTAAAATAAGGGTCGCATATTATTTTTAATTAGATTATTCGTAAGTCTGTTTTAAATGTATAGAAGAAATCTAATATGAAGAAAATCCGATCCATATGACTCAAACTGTATATTTGGGGGTTGGGGGGTGGGGGGTAATGGGTGTATAGTTAGGGTCGTAAATAATTTTTAGTCACTCATTATGTGAATATATATAAAATTACTGATAGATTACTAAGATTACTGAAAATGATGGGTTATGCTGACATATAAGAATCAAAACACCGTCAATTTTTGAACAATTTATTTAAAGACCCAACAGGCCACTAGGATTCAATTTTAGGGAATGAAACTTTTACCAGCATTTTCTTCAATGTATTCCTAATAAGTCTGCCAAATTTGGTTCAAATAATATGTTCCTCCTGGCAGGTATTCACGTTACAAGTTATGCATTTTTACAACTTTTTGACCCTTCAACCCTTAATAAAAAATGAACCCTTTAAAAAAATCCAGATTTTTTGAAAGCATTCACCACCTGGGGTATACACAAAACATATGTCAATATTTGGTCAAAATCGGTCTGCAACTTTAGAAGATTAAGTAGATGCACCGATTTTGCAGTTTTTGGCTTATAATGCGCAGGTCTTTGAGAATTTCCTAACTTTTTTTTTGACATAATCAATGGGCTGCTAGAAAAAAAGGACGCAAATTTTGCTTTAATCGGGTCAGTAGATTTCAAAATATAGAGGTTGTAAGAAACGAACAGACCGACAGACAGACAGACCGACAGACCGACAGACGGAAATTAGTGAATATGATTTTCGTAATCTACGCATTCTATAAAGTAGAAAAAAGTCAAATTTGGAAAAAAAAAAATCATGAATACAATACTTTCTCTACGAGAGAAGTAATAAGAGTCCGAGATATCTGAATAATAACATTTAATATAGAACGAATGGTGTTAAAAATAATACATACTACTTTAATCAAAATAATGAAGGAAAGTGCTAAGATTTAATCCTGCTCAGTTCTCCTTCCACTTAACTCATCTACTGAAAGTACCTACGTGCTCCTGGCCACGTTAGATTCCTCTTTGCAAAATAATTAGGGGAACGATGGTAAGCCTGAGGCCCATGCAGAAAGCCCATCTTCCACAACGACGGGACAATCTGTAGTGGAAAATAGAGTATTTCAGTAACTGCCCTGCACAACAATTAAAATGGCTACCATAGGACAAAAGAGCGTTTTTACATTTTCACATTCATATTTTCTTATGCACTAATATTTTCTTATGCACTGACTAACACAACACGCTATTGGCATAATTGCAATTGAAAATAACTAATCGTTATTCAAACATAATGATAACAAACGCCAAACGGCATTGGCAAACAGAACAACATTAACTTATTTTGTCCTACAGCGACATTACAGTTGAGAGAGAGAGATAGAAGATTAGCTGATTAGTGACAGGTTCTTGAAATGATTGGGAGGTTAAAATAATTTAGGGTTAGATTTTTGATTAAACCTCAAAAATAACTATAAAAAAAGATTTACATGTCTTTCCTGAATCCAAAAATATTTGCTTCTCCAGTTTTATCTCCTTCAGGTCCTTACGAAGGCGTGTTCTTTCATCCCTCAAGTGTTGAACAATTATTTGAGCCTGCTTTACTTTCTCGAATCGTCGTTCTTTTTCCACGGAATTATTATCACCGATGTTTTTCCATGCCGCGATTCGATGATTTAATGTCTTCCTACGTCCTACACAATAATAGAAAACAGGCATTTAGGAATAGGAAATGGAATTGTGAGAGTTGAAGAAAGATACCTGGCAAGAATTTGTTGTTGTTTTTTATATGCAATTTTAGGTATACGCTGTCCGTTTATGATAGGCTATTACGTCACTGCTTAGCAGTTATGACGTAGTTAATACCAACCGCTAAAATAAAAATTAAAACGACAGAATCCAATTAATTTTAGGCATAAATCCGTTAGTAATTAATAATATTAATATTGCTATAAAAATTAGGCGATAATATGAGGTATTAACTGAGAAAATGGGCGAGAAAGATTTTATTTTTAGTGACATTTAGTTTATTACCAACGTTTTGTTGGTCACGCATAAAGTATAGTTCACATTCGCCAGGACAAAAGTGCCTTTCTAGTGAAGTGAAAAACATGGTTGTAAATTTGCTCAGCGAATTTTGGTGGCGAATGCACTTAAAATAAGTTTAACGAGTGTTAATAGAGTGGCTGCTGGCAAAAACAAAGACCTGCCAATTGCAGGGCCCTCAAAACGAACTCATAAAAAACCGCTGGTGACTCGGAACCGCAGGTTAATCGGAATAGACCTTTAGATTGCGTCATATACAATTGATGACGTAATAGCCTATCATAAACGGACAGACTATATGCTTCCTTAAAGTTCAGGTATTCTTCGTACTCCAAACAATCTTCCTTCCTGGCATTTTCGACCGAAAAAGGTACATCTTCAGTTGCTTCTGCCATTTCTGCCATTTATATAAAAACAAAAACTAGGTTTTGATATCGAAACCTGCTGTGTTTTGTAGTTCGAATAGGGCGTCGACGACAGCGGCCATTTTAAAATTTCATTAGCTTATGCACTGACTGGGGGAAAATTTATTGTCCCTAGGTTTTGGTTGGTATCGCAGTTTGAGCGCATATTACTGTTTGAGCGCGCACTTTAAATGTAACTAACGTTTAACAAATAGAAGCATCGTAGTATTTCAAAAAAAATATCATAGGTGGAAATAGATGATTCCGGACGTCTGCACTTTCCGGCATTTTCTGTTACGTGAGCTGTTTTAACAGTGTCGCTTTACGGGCCGGTCTTTTTGAAGAGTAGATAGATTCGACTTTCTCCCAAACCTCCTTGGACGTGGAGCAGCCACGTATTTGCTGCAGTCCGGATGGGAAAATCGCCAAGATGAGGTCTGATTTGGCATTACGGTCCTGTTTTGCCCATAAATCGTGTTCGTGTTGGGATGCCATGAGATCGTCACCATCTCCCTCGATGACTGCTCGCGGCTTTTCTCCAATATATATAATTCTATTATCTATTGGGTAATTCTGAATTAATGGAATCAAATACATTAAAAATAAATGTTACTTTTAAATAAAAATGTTTATTACTGCACTTGCAATTAAATAAATACGTTAAATGGGTTAAGTAAACACTCATAAGCTACAATTTCTCCACGTCAGCTTCGTCAGTAATTTGTTGTCGCCGCTTGGAAATCTAATGTTAGTAATAACTATATTACAATAATTATAGGAGTAAAGTGCAGTTTTATATTGGTCCATATTAGCATTTTTCTATAAAATTTCTTGTATGAAGGATTTGAAAATGTCCAAACCCAAAATATTTCTGAATTCTAAAAGTATTATTATAATTCAAATAAATTCTATTCTATAATTAATATACAAAATTTTTAGATGACCCTTTAATTAATGTGCTTAAACTATCGTGGGGATTACTAAAATGGAAATTCATACGAATTGGTTTAAATTTTTTGCTAATTTTGCACGGATTTCCAGTAATTTTAGGAATCTATTATTGCATACAACTGGGTATGCACGAATTTCTTTTAAAATATGCCTCAACGTATTGTCGAATGTATTACGTAAGTCGTTCCCTTTTTTTAATTTTTATTTCTATTGATAATAATACCGAACAATTTATAGTTGGTTCAATCAATTTATTTTACATTAATATATTACAAAAGTATTCAAGCAGCCAGAAATGAGTGTTATAATCATTTTTGGTCGGTGGACTTAGCAACCCCGAAATTGCAGAAAACAATACACCAAGAATCCAAATATATTCAAATGTTTACAATTATTTGCTTAATAACTGGTGCAATTACTGTCATATTTTTTTTGCCGTTTGGTGGCGAAGAAGTCGACGTTTATGTTATGTGCTTGTTTTTTCACAATAATTTCAAGCAATTGGAATCATTACTGACTTGGTTCTATTTCTTAACATTTCAAGCAATGGTGTATCATACTATAGCGCAAGTTATCGTTGTACTTTATTTTGTGTATACATTTAAATTCCAATTCTATTTGTTAAATCAAGAAATTGCAAATATTTGCTCTGATTTACAAGAAATTGCACCTGAAAATGGAATAATGCAGAATATTATTAAAGAGCGTTTAGAAATTTGTTCAAAGCATCATGTAAATTTACGCAAGTAAGAAAATTTTCGATTCACCTTTAAGAAATATAATATTTTATTAAAAGTATCATTTTAATTTATTAAAACCAATTTGTTTGAAGTCCAAATGCTCTCTCACATTAGCATATATTTATTTATATGTTGTACAACCATTTCTCAAATTATAAAAATTTCTGTTCAAATCATTGATAATATTCTCTTCGTAGTATTACTACCTGAAGATGGTTTAATTTAAAACCGAAACCTAGTTGTACAACATACAATTAAATTTATAAGATGAGAGCATTTGGACTTCAAACAATTGGCCACGTTAACAAATTTATTCAATATTTAAACCAACTTTGCAGCATATGTAACAAATGTAATGAAATTGTATTTGTACCTAACTTGATAAATACTTTAGGTGGTATTTTGGTTGCACTTGCGGTGTTATACGATATTACTACCAAGGTAAGAACGCAAACGCGTAATATATGTATATTTGGTTGCATCATAAGCAAAGGTGGGGTTCACTGTTGTATATATATATATAGCCGTAAAACCGCGTGGATTTGCGTTCAACAAGTATTAAATGCTCAATGAGCTATTCTAACTTTTTCAACATCTTTATTATTAAGCAATGTACAAGCAATCTAATAGTATGTTTAGAAAACCAACAAAATTTTGGACCGATTGAACTATATGACAATTTTTAATCTATTTGTATTAATTATTTTAAAGATTCTAATATTAAACAACGTTATAAAAAAAAATTAAAAATCGTCACATATACAACAGTGAAACTCCGCCCTTACTCAATTAATTATCTTGATACTTGTTTAGAAAGACTTACCATGGTATCACTTAGTTGGAATATCATTATTTGGAATTCTTGCTAGTGTAATGATTGTCACGTTTAGTCATATGGGTCAACTCATAATTGATCAAGTAGGAATTTGGTTTTTAAATATATTTTAATTTTGTAACTATGTTCATTTATAGCAGATGATTTTACTCAACACATTATATCTTAAAGTGCCGTGGTACAATTTTTCGCATAAAAACAAAAAATTGTTTTGTTTTCTCATTATACAAATAAACGATACTATGCGACTATCGGAAGGTCTTTATGATATAGATTATACTTTAATTTTATTGGTAAGTATTATAAGTTTCTGCTTGATAGTTGTTTTAGAATTAAATTCTGAAATGTCCTAAATTAAGAGGAGGACTTTTTAAAGCTAACGGTAAACGCAAATTGTGGATGCGACAAACGATACCCTTCATCTCTTTTATTAGAGTTAGGACACAAATATTAGCATGAGACTAGAATTGGAGTATACGTTGAAATGAGATACAACCAGCCATCTTCGAAGCTATATTGCGTTGGAGCGTCCGTATAGCCATCTACCGAGCACTAGAACCGGCACTCTAACGATGATTTTTGTTCAAAATATGATAAAAAAATTCAAATCGGGTGTAAGGCAATCTTAAAAACTAAAGAATCAATTTTTATTATGTAAACTAATATATAATCTGAATTGATCTATCTGTTATTGCAATGGACAAAATGTCATTTATGTTATTTTGTATTTGAAATATCCACTATATTAACTTTAAGGAGGTGTATCTTTTGTTTACAATGAACTATAAAAACTTTGTTTCATTAAAACAGTAGATTAATGTTTCTAGAATGTATATCACTTTAAATATTTAAAATTGATTCAGTAGTTTTCCTGTGGGCCTTACACTGAGTGGCAGTGATTTTTACATAAGGATAGCATGCGTTCCAGGTAGACGCGCTGAAATGGAAGCTCAGCTGAAGTACTCCTCTTAAAGGCGGCAGATCTAACGATCGTTAGCTTCAGAATTTGTATTAATCAAATATATTTTACTCATTGTTGCAGATTTTCAGAAGAGTTTACACCGTTCTTTCTGTTTTAATTCGACTTAAAAATTAATAATTTTCACATACTTTATTTTAATTAAACAATGCACATGAATTGCAATTTTAAATCTCAATAATTAGAAGACAATTTGTTTGGTTACATTAGATACAAATTAGTTTCTCACATGTTTCTAATTCTGCAAACAGCAATTAAACTTTGCACTTGTAATATTGATTCAATTTAATAAAATATCAATTAAATAAATGTGAGTAATGACTAGTATTACACCCTCGGTGAATAACATACTAATTTTATGAATCAAGCATCATTATAATGCACGTTTTTGTTAAATATAATTATTTAAATTGAAATTTGAAATATTGACTTTTTATTGAAATTTTCAATTTCGTTAATATGCTCAAAGTCTCAATAATTCATATACAAAAAAAATGTCGCTATTAAGTTCATTTTAAGTTGATTATATAATGACTGGACTAAATACATTATTGTAAATTAAATATAAGTGTTTATTTTATCGGTAAACCACAAAATAAACAGTGTTCCACGTCATCCATTTTTATTGTTGCATCATCTAATGTCGGTAATAACTATTAAATTAAGTATAGAAGACGTAGATTAGATTCTTCTATAAAACCTCTTGTATGAAAGATTTAAAAATGTCAAAACCAAAAATATTTCTGAATTCCAAAAGTACTATATTTCAAATAAATTTTGTTCTAAATAATGACATGTTGTTTTTTAGATGACACTTTAATTAATGTGTTTAAACTATCGTGGGGATTACTAAAATGGAAATTCGTAAAAATTGGTTTACATTTACTTCTAATTTTGCACGGATTTCCAATATTTTTAGGAATATATTATTGCCTAAAACTTGGTATGCACCAATTTCTTTTAAAATATGCCTCAACGTATTGTAGAATGTTTTATGTAAGTCGTTAAACTTTTTTAATTTTTATTTATTCTACTAATAATAGCGAATAATTTATAGCTGGATTTAGCAATTTATTTTACTCTAATTTATTACAAAAGTACTCAAGCGGTCGGAAATGACATTTATGCTCTTGGTTGGTCGGTTGACATGGCCGCCCCGAAATTGCAGAAAACAATACACCAAGAATCAAAATATATTCATATGTTTACAATTATTTGCTTAATAATAGGCGAAATTACTGCAATTTTTCAGTTGCCGTTTGATGAAGATAGAGTCAACATTTGGGTAATGTGCTTGTTTTTTCACAATAATTTTAAGCAATGGGAACCAATATTGAGTTGGTTGTATTTCTTAACACTTTGGCGTATCATATGATAACAAGCATTGGCGTATCATATGATAGCGCAAGTTGTCGTTATAGCACGTGTCGTTTATTTTGTGTTTACATTTAAATTTCAATTCTATTTGATTAATCAGGAAATTGAAAATGTTTGCTCCGATTTACAAAACATTGCACCTGATAAGGGAAAAATGCAGAATATTATTAAAGGACGTTTAGAGATTTGTTCAAATCAACATATCAATTTACGCAAGTAAGAAAAATTTCGAATCAAGAATTTTATTTAGTTTGTAAAGCAATTTTACAGCATTTTTAACAAATGTAATCAAATTATGTTTGTGCCTAACTTGATAAATACTATAGCTGGTATTTTGGTTGCACTTGCGGTGTTATACGATATTACTACCAAGGTAAGAACGTTAATGCGAAAGTGGTATATGTTTGGTTGCATAAAGAATTTTTGAGGGCGGAGTTTTCTGTTGTATATATAGCCGTGAAACCGCGTGGATTTGCGTGAAACATATATAGAATATCTCAGTAAGCTATTCTAACTTAACCAAAATCTCTATTTGTAAGCAATGTACAAGCATTCTAACTGTATTTTTAGAAAGCCGACAAAATTTTGAACCGATATGACATTTTAAAATCTATTTATATTAATTAGTTTAAAGAATTTAATGTTTGACAAATTTATAAAACAAAGAAAAACTCCTCCCTTAATCTATGAATTACTTTGGTATTTGTTTAGAAAGACTTACCATGGAATAACTTAGTTGGAATATCATTATTTGGAGTTTTTATTGTTGTAATTACTGTCACGTTTAGTTATATGGGTCAGCTCGTAATTGATCAAGTAGAAATTTTGTTTTTAAACATATTTTATTTTGTAACCATGTTCTTTTATTAGCAAGTGATTTTATGCAACACTTTATGTTTTAAAGTGCCATGGTACAATCTTTCTCATCAAAATAAAAAGTTGTACTTTTTCCTCATTATACAAGTGAACGATACTATGCGAATATCGGAAGGCCTTTATGATATGGATTATACTTTAATTTTATTGGTAAGTTTTATATCTTTTTGCTTATTAATTGTTTTGAAATTAAATTCTGAAACAATTTGTTATTCCTCAATTAAAATATATTTGCGGACTAGTGCGTACCTTGCTTTAGTATTGCGGAATAACAAATATATCGACATCTCGAAGGCAGTAGATCTAACGATAACTAAATCCGCAAAATTTGTATTATTGAAATTTATTTTACTTCTCTATTGTAGGTTTTCAGAAGAGTTTACACCGTTCTTTCTCTTTTAATTCAACTTAACCATCAATAATTTGGAATAATTATATGGTAAAATTATGGTGGAATTAGTAAAACATAGCAGAAATTTACTAAAAGCAAAACATCAGCACCAACAGACACTTAAATAGTTAATTCCAAATACACACTTTAAGAGAAGCTTTCTTTCTACACTTAAACGAACTTAATGCACAAAAATCAAGCACTTTTAGCTAAGCGAACAATATAAATTATAGACTAATGGTGAGTAGTGTAAAAGTAGTGAGTAGTGGTAATGAAATACTGACCGGTTTTGATTTATCTCTTAAATCATCATCAGAGTCTGCAATCGTTAAAAATAGGTTTTAGTAGTATAAAGCATCAAAATCGTTACATTCAACAGTGCAAAAAATCAAAATTCTATTGAATGTACCGATTTTTGATTCTTCGTAGTAAAACCTATTTTAAACGATTGTAGACTCTGATGATGATTTAAGAGATAAATCGAAACCGGTCAGTATATAAAGTTTGTTTGTTTGTATTTGGAATTTCTGGACGTTAATACAATTCAATAATAACAAATATTATGGATCGACTATAGGGCAACTTATATTACAAACGATGTATTCAACCTAATGTAAATTAGGTTAGACAGAATATAATTGGAATAAATTTCATCATGTATATTAAGTTATAAGTGTTTATTTTATTGTTGAGCCAAAAAATAAACAGTTTTTACCACGCTCCCCACGTTAGTGTTTCGCTACGTCATCTAATGTTGGTAAACCTGTTTACGGGAGTTGAGCTACCTACCGGGCGCGTCCCCGGGTTGCGGATAGGGGAATGGTACACTCTAACAGCTGTGACATTTGGGCTTTAGAGTTGAAGGGAATAATAACTCCAACACTGCCTCTCTACAGGTACATCGTGAACCACCTTTTCAAGGCATGTGCCCTAAGTACCAGACTGGGACCAACTAGTACCGTAAACGCAGATCAACCACCCTAGCCAGGCGCGGCTAGCGCCTTGCTAGGGTGGTACCTTATGGTACCAAGTTAAAAGTTGGACAAACGCTAACCCCAAGTTAAAAGTTGGACTTGCTGTTGGATCAGCATACCTCCCATTTCACCAACCAGGACCAGCACCAAGCTTAGAGGTCAAAGAACTGATTCGGCAATGCAAAGTTGGAAACACCCAACTAGAGCTCTGCTGCTCTACCGTTAACAATAGACGAGGTGAGTCACTTTCAGAATTTATTATCAGTAATAAACTAGAAGTTGCGAATCGGGACATTGAACATACTTTTGTCACGACGGCAAGAAGTGAGGTAATCGACATAACGATTGGTACAAAAATTGTGTATAATGAAATATGTGATTGGCACGTCTCGAAAAACTGTAATTTTAACGCTACAGGCACGTAAGATTTAACTTAAATTCACCACAAGAGAAGGTAAACATGATCCGAAATCCATGGAACGCAACTGAGGACGGTACTAAAAGATACTCAGGCAGGGCCTGGATAAATGTCATCATCACATCAGCCATAAACAATGCCTATGAAAGCAGCTGCCCTCTAAAGATAAGGAAATGTGAAACGCAAAACACCTTGGTGGAATCGCGAGCTCTCGTTCCTGAGGAGAAAACCTCGTAGATAAATAGTTCAATCAGGCAAAAAAAATAGCAACTCCGAGGAATATTAGAACTCGCGGAATATATAGTCAAGTGCCATAAGAGAAACTAAGCATCTCGCATGGAGGAAGAATTGTGAAGAGATTGAATAAACTCCAGAATGTTCTAGACACCAAAGAACGCTGCAGAAAGAATATCAAGAAAAGTTGGGATCACTGCAAAGAACTGAAGGAACTTGTACGTCGTCTGAGGAGGAGACCCTAAATTTGTTACTAGAAACACACTTTTCGGGCAGTAAACCGAGCTGTGACACAAACAATAGAAATAATCAGCTCAAAACGAAGAAATACCGTTAGCCCGGGCCTTTAGGGGGGACTGGAACCTAACAAACAAAATAAACAATCCACCAGAGTTATATTGGCAGTGAAATCTTTCAAACCATTCAAATCCTCTGGATTGAACGAAACTTTTCCGGCACTACTTCAACAGGGCATAGACTCTCCCCTGTGCACATTACTAAGGGCTAGTCTAGCCTTAAAGTATGTGTCAAGAAAATCCGAGCATTTTGACGGTAAAGCGTATATTAAGGGTTGATGTTGTAAAATAAGGTTCGCATAATATTTTTAATTAGATTATTCGTATATTCGTAAATCCGTTTTCAATGTATACTAGAAATCTAAAAATTCGATTCATATGACTCAAACTGTATATTTGGGGGGTGGGAGTATGTAGTTAGGGTCGTGAATTATTTTTAATCACTCATTATGTAAATATATATAAAATAACTGATGGAAAATGGTGGGTTATGCTGACATATACGAATCAAAACACCGTCAATTTTTGAACAATTAATTTAAAGAATCAACGGTCACAAGGGCTTATTTTTAGGGGATGAAACTTTTACCAGCATTTCCTAATATGTATGCCAAATTTGGTTCAAATAAAATGTTCCTCATGACAGATATTCACGTTACAAATTATGCATTTTTACAACTTTTTGACCTTCAACGCTTAATAAAAAGTCAACCCTTAAAAAACTTTAGATTTTTTGAAAGCATTCACCACTTGGGGTATATACGAAACACACGTTCAATATTTGGTCAAAATCGGTCTGCAACTTTCGAAGATTAAGTGGATGCACCGATTTTGCTGTTTTTGGCATGTTTTTAGCGAATAATGCGCAGGTCCTTGAGAATTTCCTAAATTTTTTTTCTTTGACCTAATCAATGGGCAGGTAGAAAAAAAGGACGCAAATTTTGCTTTAATCGGGTCAGTAGATTCCGAAATATATAGCGGTTTAAAGAAACGAACAGACCGACAGACAGACCGACAGAGGGAAATTAGTGAATATGATTTTCGTAATCTACACATTCTATAAAGTAGAAAAAAGTGAAATTTGGAGAATTTTTTTTTTCATGAATACAATACTTCCTCTACGAGAAAAGTTAAAATAAAAAACAACTAATTATCCTAGTCACTTTAACTTTTGTCTTCAAAAGTTGTATAAATAACTTCCTCAAATATTTCATGATGAATGCGTGGATTGTATAATTCACCAGCTAATTTAAAAAATTCCTCAGTGGGATCCGCATTCTGTTTTGTGCATTTTATGGTAACATATACTTCGCTAAATTCCCTAGTCATTTTTCGTCCGGAAAAACTCGTTATAGATTTAAGTTGCAAGAACCTTCAGTACTGTTAGTATGAGCACCCAGTTTCAGGATCTTTAAAATTAAGCGAATGATTGACTTTTAAATGCTTATAACCGTTCAAATTTAAACAGTCATATGCTATTATTTAAACAGTCATGAGTATTACTTCCTCTAATAGTATATTGTGTTATTAGGATTAAAAGTGTCACTTTGTTTGATGTACTTTTAATCCGAATAACAAATACTATTATTTCTCCAACCGAGAAAATTATTATAAAATCATTAATTTAAAAATTATCTAGACATTTTGTACTGTAATTATTAGGTAGCCATGACTCTTTACATATTATTTGATCTGTCAAATCTAATCATCACTCGCACTGCAATTATTAACGTAATGTACGATCTCAATGACAAAGAACTACCAAATACGCCGCCTGAAGTGGCTCTAATAGCAAAAGAAGTGGTTTCAAATCGTTTACTAATACAGTAGGTACTTTTTTTTAGAGAAGAACAGTAACAACAATAACAGAATCAACGAATACTAGCTAACATGAATTAAACAGGAAAAGCGTTTTTACTTTAATGGGAAATCAATGCGACACGGACGTACTAATGACAAATTTTAAACTGAATTTAATTTTTGATTAGGTGGCCATGGGTATCTATGGTAACTATTGCTGCAGTTTGTCTACTGCGTCGAAGAATTTAACAAGATGATTCCGAACGTCTGCACTTTCCGGCATTTTCTGTTGCGTGAGCTGTTTTAATAGTGTCGCTTTACGGGCCGGTCCTTTTGAAGGGTGTAGATAGATTCGACTTTCTCCCAAACCTCCTTGGAGCCACGTATTTGCTTCAGTTCGGATGAGGAACTCGCCAGGGTGACTTCTGATTTTGCTTCATGGTCCTGTTTTGCCCATAAATCGTGTTCGTGTTGGGATGCCATGATATCATCACCATCTCCCTCGATGACTGGTCGCGGCTTTTCTTCATTATATATAATTCTATTGGGAAAATCTGAATCAATGGAATCAAATGCATTAAAAATAAACTATTAAATAAAATTGTTTATAAACTAAACTTTAAATTAAAATAAATAATTATACGTTAAATGAGTTGAATAAACACTCATAAGAAGCTACAATTTCTCCACGTCAGCTTCGTCAGTAATTTGTTGTCGCCGCCTGGAAATCTAATGTTAGTAATAACTATATTATAATAATTATAGGAGTAAAGTGCAGGTTTATATTGGTACAAATTAGCATTTTTCTATAAAATTTCTTGTATGAAGGATTTGAAAATGTCCAAACCCAAAATATTTCTGAATTCTAAAAGTATTATTATAATTCAAATAAATTCTATTCTATAATTAATATACAAAATTTTTAGATGACCCTTTAATTAATGTGCTTAAACTATCGTGGGGATTACTAAAATGGAAATTCATACGAATTGGTTTAAATTTTTTGCTAATTTTGCACGGATTTCCAGTAATTTTAGGAATCTATTATTGCATACAACTGGGTATGCACGAATTCCTTTTAAAATATGCCTCAACGTATTGTCGAATGTATTACGTAAGTCGTCACCTTTTTAAAAAAAAAATATTTCTACTACTAATAATAGCAAACGACTTATAGTTGGTTCAAGCAATTTATTTTACATTAATATATTACAAAAGTATTCAAGCAGCCAGAAATGAGTGTTATAATCATTTTTGGTCGGTGGACTTAGCAACCCCGAAATTGCAGAAAACAATACACCAAGAATCCAAATATATTCAAATGTTTACAATTATTTGCTTAATAACTGGTGCAATTACTGTCATATTTTTTTTGCCGTTTGGTGGCGAAGCAGTCGACGTTTATGTTATGTGCTTGTTTTTTCACAATAATTTCAAGCAATTGGAACCATTACTGACTTGGTTCTATTTCTTAACATTTCAAGCAATGGTGTATCATACTATAGCGCAAGTTATCGTTGTAGTTTATTTTGTGTATACATTTAAATTTCAATTCTACTTGATAAATCAAGAAATTGCAAATATTAGCTCTGATTTACAAGAAATTGCACCTGAAAATGGAATAATGCAGAATATTATTAAAGAGCGTTTAGAAATTTGTTCAAAGCATCATGTAAATTTACGCAAGTAAGAAAATTTTCGATTCACATTTAAGAATTATATTTTTATAAAATATTTTATTAAAAGTATTATTTAATTTATTAAAACCAATTTGTTTGAAGTCCAAATGCTCTCTCACATTAGCATACATTTATTTATATGTTGTACAACCATTTCTCAAATTATTAACATTTCTCTTCAAATCATTGATAATATTCTCTTCGTAGTATTACTACCTGAAGATGGTTTAATTTTAAACCGAAACCTAGAGTTGTACAACATACAAATAAATGTATACTAAGGTGAGAGCATTTGGACTTTAAACAATTGGCCTCGTTAACAAATTTATTTAATATTTAATACAATTTTACAGCATATGTAACAAATGTAATGAAATTGTATTTCTACCTAACTTGATAAATACTTTAGGTGGTATTTTGGTTGCACTTGCGGTATTATACGATATTACTACCAAGGTAAGAACGCAAACGCGTAATATATGTATGTTTGGTTGCATAAGCAAAGGTGAGGGTTCACTGTTGTATATATATATATATATATATATATATATATATATATATATATAGCCGTAAAACCGCGTGGATTTGCGTTCAACAAGTATAGCTCAATAAGCTATTCTAACTTTTTCAACATCGTTATTATTAAGCAATCTAATGGTATGTTTAGAAAACCAACAAAATTTTGGACCGATTGAACTATATGACAATTTTTAATCTATTTGTATTAATTATTTTAAAGATTCTAATGTAAACAACGTTATAAAAAAAAATTAAAAATCGTCACATATACAACAGTGAAACTCCGCCCTTACTCAATTAATTATCTTGATACTTGTTTAGAAAGACTTACCATGGTATCACTTAGTTGGATTATCATTATTTGGAATTCTTACTAGTGTGATTATGGTCACGTATAGTCATATGGGTCAACTCATAATTGATCAAGTTGGAATTTGGTTTTTAAATATATTTTAATTTTGTAACTATGTTCATTTATAGCAGATGACTGTACTCAACACATTATATTTTGAAGTGCCGTGGTACAATTTTTCGCATAAAAACAAAAAATTGTTCATTTTTCTCATTATACAATTAAACGGTACTATGCGACTATCGGAAGGTCTTTATGATATAGATTATACTATAATTTTATTGGTAAGTATTATAAGTTTTTGCTTGATAGTTGTTTTAGTATTAAATTCTGAAATGTTCTAAATTAAGAGGAGGACACTTTTTAAAGCTAACGGTAAACGCAAATTGTGGATGCGACAAACGATACCCTTCATCTCCTTTATTAGAGTTAGAACACAAATATTAGCATGAGACTAGAATTGGAGTATATTATTTGCATGTGTTGAAATGAGATGCAACCAGCCATCTTCGAAGCTATATTGCGTTTGAGCGTCCGTATAGCCATCTACCGAGCACTAGAACAGGCACTCTAACAATTCTCGTTCAAAATATGATAAAAAAAATCAAATCGGGTGTAAGGCAATCTTAAAAACTAAAAAATCAATTTTCAATATTTAAACTGATATATAATCTGAATTGATTTATCTGCGATTGCAATGGACAAAATGTCATTTATGTTATTTTATATTTGAAATATCAACTATATTAACTTTGAGGAGCTGTATCTTTTGTTTACATTGAACTATAAAAACTTTATTTCATTAAAACAGTAGCTTGTTTCTAGAATTGATTCAGTAGTTTTCCTGTGGGCCTTACACCGCGGCAGTGATTTTTACATAAGAATAGCTTTTACGCTGAAATGGCAGCTCAGCCGAAGTACTCATCTTAAAGGCGGCAGATCTAACGATCGTTAGCTTCAGAATTTGTATTAATTAAATATATTTTATTCATTGTTGCAGATTTTCAGAAGAGTTTACACCGTTCTTTCTGTTTTAATTCGACTTAAAAATTAATAATTTTCACATACTTTATTTTAATTAAACAATGCACATGAATTGCAATTTTAAATCTTTATAATTAGAAGACAATTTGTTTGGTTACATTAGATACCAAATTAGTTTCTTACATGTTTCTAATTCTGCAAACAGCAATTAAACTTTACACTTGTAATATTGATTCAATTTAATAAAATATCCATTAAATAAATGTGAGTAATGACCATTATTATACCCTCGGTGAATAACATACTAATTTTATGAATCAAGCATCATTATAATACACGTTTTTGTTTAATATAATTATTTAAATTGAAATTTTAAATATTGACTTTTTATTGAAATTTTCAATTTCGTTAATATGCTCAAAGTCTCAATTCATATACAAAAAAAAAATTCACCACAAGAGAAGGTAATAGTATATTACAACCGAGTTGGGAATGATATTCATTACAGCCGAGGGCTAATATCTGACTGAGAGGCGAAGCCTCGAGGTCAGATATAAGCGCGAGGCTGTAATGAAATTCCCACCGAGGTATGCATACTATTTTATTCACAATCGAACAATTTATTATCAAAAAAATAATTAAAAATGTATGAATAAAAACACATTTTCGACCGTGGTGGAAATGCACTTTTCGATCAGCAAATCTGGAGTGAAATTGCAGTTGTCAAAACTCCAGTTCAAAACAAAAATACAGTGTTGCGTGTTGTTTTTTACGATAGTTCATTAATTTGTTGTGCTGTTGGACTAGATTAATCTTTAAATGTAATTAAAAGTGTGGAAATAGCGAAATACATTAAATACTTGTGTAAATTCTACTGTTGCAAGTGTCAAACAATCATATTTATTATTTGACAGTATTACGAACCTAGGTATGTAATGTTCAACTTCCCGACCTCTAAATCGTTGGTAATCACAACATTACAATAACGATTGTGAATAATAGTATATTACAAACCGAGGTGGAAAGTGTTTCATTTCTGTCGAGAGATAAGATAGTTAGAGAGATAAGATAGTCAACTATTTCTCGAGACAGAAATGAAACTTTCCACCGAGGTTTGTATACTATTTAATTTACAATTATACATAAAATTAAAAATAATTGATAATAAATTTAAATTTCTGAAGTTTTGAACCGTCAAACCAACATTAAAACAAAATTCCGATCAATATCAAGCTGGTAATTTTGTTTTATTGTGTTGGTTCTATGGAAATTCAAGGTTGGAAAGTCTTCTCTTGGGTGGAAAGTGAACACTTTCCACCCTAGAGAGGAAAGTAAAAGTCAACAATGTATCATTTTCAAACTTTCAAAAATACAGAAACTGCGTCATTACATATATGATTGTAAATAAACATAATTAAATTAATCGGGTCAGTAGATTCCGAAATATAAAGGTTTAAAGAAACGAACAGACTGACAGACGGAATATGATTTTCGTAAACTACGCATTCTATAATCTATAAAGTAGAAACCGGTGAAATTTGGAAAAACATTTTTTTTCATGAATACAATACTTTCTCTACGAGAGAAGTAAAAGTAGGTCTAGCACATTCGATCGAATGTAAAATTCGCATTTTTTTAAACATAATTTCAAGGACTCGCTATTTTTTATTAATTCCAATAAATATAGGAAATTTCATAGTTCAGTTTTCACTTCCTAAAAGTTGGCAACGAAAGTAAAATTCTATGCTAGAGCATATGGCGATTCTCCTCGCGTCACTTCCCCGTAACTTTGCGATTGATCCTTAAAGAGAATGAAGGAGAGCGTGACCCGAGAGGCACAACCCAACAGCATTCTCGAAAAGAACGTCATAAAAATTCTCGTAACAAAACTAATAGTGGAGAGCGTGACCCGAGAGGCACACCTCAATCATCAGTAAATTGCCGGGGTTTTCTCTCAAAGCAGCGTTCTACAAAACCACATTCATCAATTAATGGGGTTGCTACAGATTCTCTTCAACCTATAGCCACCCATACAGGAGACTCTCCAGGCTCAACCTCTGACTCAGTCGACCCCCTGCTGGCTTTCATCAGCTCTGACGCGATCAAACCTCGGGTGAGGCCGAAAATTCTGCGCTTGATAGCAAAGAATTGGATTTTGATAATAAAATTCGGACTTTCAAACAAAATCAAGGACGAATTAACCAACAAATATGTGGCTCCAGATAATTGCAGCTTCTTGAGCGCTTTAGCCGGAACCCAGAACTAAAATTAACGCTAACTGAGTACACTATCAAAAAAGATAATTACCAACTAGCACTACGGGAGCAGTTAGGATTGGCCTTGAGTGTATTAGGTCAGGATTTACAGCAACCCTGTCCAAGGAACCGTTACAGGACTTATACAACGCCAAAAGGAGCGCCATGGGGGACGCAGGCAGAATCCTGGCAAACTTTCACCATGAGCTATCGCTCACCAAAACATCCTTCATCCTTCCGAACTTAACGCTGCGGTCCAAAAATGTCGCAGCGGAGGGACCAGTCGATACTCTCCTGTTCGGGGAAATGCTTACGGATTCCTGCAAGGCAACATCTCCATTGGAAAAAACTGGCAAGGTCATGATAAAGGCCACAGGAAAGTCAACATCAAACTTCAACAATGATCGGAGTATAATGAACCAAAGAACTTCACAGCTTCGTAAACAAGCATTAAACTACTGTCCAAAAAACCTGACCACTTTATTAATCCTAATCACAGCTCAAATAGACTCTTTGTAAAAATTAAAATTCAATGTATCAACATCTCCTCGGAAAAGGCCGATATAACAATTCCGGATAAGATAAAAACTTGCGGAATCGGACGGACACAACTAAACCTGATCACATCCGCGTTCACAGCAGACCCACAACTCTCCGCAGTCAAAATTCTTAAGATTTACCTGAAAAGGACTAAGAGGTTGCGTCAACCTAATGAAGTGTGTCTGAATGTAGAACCATTTTGTAACCAAATACTCAAGTTGTGTAATACGTACTAAATTACATATATAATTGTGGAAAAATGTTTTTGAGTTTATATCAATTTAAATGTTATCTCGACGTTAGTATTTTTATCTATTGTGAATACCTTGTATTATTCTAGACTCTGAGGAGGATTTATGATAATAAATCGAAACCGGTCAGTTATTTGAAGTTTCTTATTTCCGATTTATCTAACATTTCTCGTTATCTACATACTATTACATTTATTTGGAACGGGATTCTATTACATTTAGTATTATATAAACTCGACGACTTTTACATGTTTCACATAGGCATATTTTAACCAACCATTTACAAGCAAAAGTATCGAAGGAGTTGGTAAAACTAGTCAATTACTTAGGTGCTTTTGGAAACTCTTGAACTAATTATTTATTTATTTCTGTAACTTATAGATAAATATTTAAATTTAATAATATATCTGTTAAGAAGTATGGATGTAGTATATTATTTAGTGTCTACTTGGATATAATATAAAATACAAGGTGGCGAGGATGGTTAAATACGTTTTGCGTTAAGAGGAGTATTTCGGCTGACCTCCCATTTCAGCGCGCCTAGCTGGAAGCGCATGCTATTCTTATGGAAAAATCACTGCCACTCGGTGTTAGGCCCACAGGAAAACTACTGAATCAATTTTAAATATTTAAAGTGATATACATTCTAGAAACATTAATCTATGCTTTTAATGTAACAAAGTTTTTATAGTTCATTGTAAAAAAAAGCTACAGCTACTCAAAGTTAGCAACAATATAGTTGATATTTTAAATACAAAATAACATAAATGACATTTTGTCCATTGCAATCACAGATAAATCAATTCAGATTATATATCAGTTGAAATATTGAAAATTGATTCTTTAGTTTTTAAGATTGCCTTACACCCGATTTGAATTTTTTTATTATATTTTGAACGAGAATCATTGTTAGAGTGCCTGTTATAGTGCTCGGTAGATGGCTATACGGACGCTCAAGCGCAAGACTTTAGCTTCGAAGATGGCTTGTTGCGTGTCATTTCAACACATGCAAATATACTCGAATTCTAGTCTCATGCTAATATTTGTGTCCTAACTCTAATAAAAGAGATGAAGGGTATCCTTTGTCGCTTCCACAAATTGCGTTTACCGTTAGCTTTAAAAAGTCCTCCTCTTTTACAAAAATTGGTTTTAAAAATTATTTATTAGTTCAAAAGTGACAATCTGTTCTGTACGTTCGTTTTCGTTTTGTTTTAATTCATTTATTGTAAAAAGACAGAGAGACATAGATTTTTTTGCTTTAACATTCTTAGTTTCGAGAAGCGGCGAATTTTGTATTTTTGCACTGTTTTTGGCGTTCGAGCGTTCACGATCGTGGCCAGCGGAGCCGCTCTCCCGCTTCGACCGTTAACGTTCCGAAGTTCGCTTTTGCTATTCGAATACGCGCCGTATTACTCGCAACTCTTTTCGCTTTTTATGCATTTCGCTGTATTTTTCCCTTTTGCTCATTCGCTTTTCCTTTGTTTTTCGCTTCGCTTTTCCTTCCCTTTCGCTTTTTCCTTCCTGCTCGCATTCGTTTCCTAGCTTCGCTTTTTCATCTTTCGTACCACCAGGACGAGGATCATAATCAACTTCTCAACAACAGCCACCGAACCACAAGGTAAGTGCATTTTCACTGTTCGCCGTTTCCTCTTTTTTGCTTATTTTAATTTGGTGCGAAACCGATTGAACTTCGCATTAACACAATCTGTTACGAACATTTCAACGCGTATAAAAGATATTGAAAGATGTTAAGTAATATTTCATTACTCAACTAGTTTTAACCAATCACAGGCTTTCTTGGATATTTATCGACTGAATTGAACAATTTAATTTATTTATTTTGTTATTTTATTTATTCATGTCACCACAGAAATATATATTATTTGAGTATATAGCTCGTTTGTCAATATTATCGTTATATGAGTAATGACTATTATTACACGCTCAGTGAAAAACATACTAATTTTATTAGTAAACCATTATATAATACCACCTTTTTTAATGATGATTAAAATTTAATATGAACATTGCTACAAAATGATCAACTTTCTTGTGTAGGTATGTTTGAGTCTATTTGAAATTGATTATATACTGATTGTGATTGAAATAAAATACATCATTATTGTCTTTAATACTTGTTTATTTTATTGATTAGCAAAAAATAAACAGTGTTTTCCACGTCAGCCATTTTTTGTCGCTGCATCATTTACTGTTTGTAATTAAATAATAAATTAATTACAGAAATTACGTGACTTATTATTTGGTTAAAGTTAACATTCTTCTACAAATCCTCTTGTACGAATGATTTGAAATGAAATTATGTCCAAACCTAAAATATTTCTCAATTCAAAAAGTATTAAAATTCAAATCAGTTGTAATATAAATACATAATACCATTTTCTTTTTTAGATGACCCTTTAATTAATGTGTCTAAACTATCGTGGGGATTACTAAAATGGAAATTCGTGAAAACTGGTTTACATTTACTTCTAATTTTGCATGGATTTCCAATATTTTTAGGATTATATTATTGCATAAAACTTGGTATGCACCAATTTCTTTTAAAATATGCCTCAACGTATTGTAGAATGTTTTATGTAAGTCGTTAAACTTTTTTAATTTTTATTTCTACTATTAATAGCGAACATTTTATAGCTGGTTCAAGCACTTTATTTTACTATAATTTATTACAAAAGTGCTCAAACGGTCGGAAATGACATGTATGCTCTTGGTTGGTCGGTGGACATGGCCGCCCCGAAATTGCAGAAAACAATACACCAAGAATCAAAATATATTCATATGTTTACAATCATTTCCTTAATACTAGTCGAAATTACTGCAATTTTTCATTTGCCGTTTGATGAAGATAGAGTCAACACTTGGGTCATGTGCTTGTTTTTTCACAATAATTTCAAGCAATGGGAACCAATATTGAGTTGGTTGTATTTCTTAACACTTCAAGCATTGGCGTATCATATGATAGCGCAAGTTGTCGCTGTAATTTATTTTGTGTTTACATTTAAATTTCAAATATATTTGATTAATCAGGAAATTGAAAATGTTTGCTCCGATTTACAAAACATTGCACCTGATGAGAGAAAAATGCAGAATATTATTAAAGGACGTTTAGAGATTTGTTCAAATCAACATATCAATTTACGCAAGTAAAAAAAATTTCGAATCAACAATTTTACTTAGTATTTAAAGCAATTTTACAGCATTTGTAACAAATGTAATCAAATTATGTTTGTGCCTAACTTGATGAATACTTTAACTGGTATTTTGGTCGCACTTGCGGTGTTATACGATATTACTACCAAGGTAAGAACGTTAATGCAAAAGTGGTGTATGTTTGGATGCATAAAGAATTTTTGAGGGCGGAGTTTACTGTTGTATATATAGCCGTGAAACCGCGTGGATTTGCGTGAAACATATATAGAATATCTCAGCAAGCTATTCTAACTTAACCAAAATCTCTATTAGTAAGCAATGTAAAAGCAGTCTAACTATATTTTTAGAAAGCCGACACAATTTTGAACCGATTGAACCGATGTGACAATTTTTAATCTATTTACATTAATTAGTTTAAAGTTTTTAATGTTAACAAATTTATAAAAAAAAAGAAAAATTCCTCCCTTAATCTATTAATTACTTTGATATTTGTTTAGAAAGACTTACCATGGAAAAGCTTAGTTGGAATATCATTATTTGGAGTTTTTACTCTTGTACTTATTGTGACGTTTAGTTATATGGGGCAGCTCGTAATTGATCAAGTAGAAATTTTGTTTTTAAAGATATTTTATTTTGTAATTATATTCTTTTATTAGCAGGTGATTTTATGCAACACTTTATATTTTAAAGTGCCATGGTACAATCTTTCTCATCAAAATAAAAAGTTGTACTTTTTCCTTATTATACAAGTGAACGATACTATGCGAATATCGGAAGGCCTTTATGATATGGATTATACTTTAATTTTATTGGTAAGTTTTATATCTTTTTGCTTATTAATTGTTTTAGAATTAAATTCTGAAACAATTTGTTGTTCCTCAATTAAAATATATTTGCGGACTAGTGCGTACCTTAATTTAGGATTAAGCACAAATACATCGACATCTCGAAGGAAGTAGATCTAACGATAACTAGATCCGCAAAATTTGTACTATTGAAATTTATTTTACTCCTCTATTGCAGGTTTTCAGAAGAGTTTACACCGTTCTTTCTGTTTTAATTCAACTTGACAATTAATTTTGAAGTTAATGTGGAAATAGCAAAACAAAGCAGAAAATTACCAAAAGAAAAACATCAGCACCAAGAGACACTAAATAGTTAATTCCAAATACACACTTTAAGAGAAGCTTTCTTTGTACACTTAAACGAACTTAATACACAAAAATCACGCAGTTTCAACCATGAAGTAAAAGACGTCTCCTACTCTCCTACTCCATGGTTTTAACTAAGCGGACAATAAAAATTATAAACTAAAGGTGAGTAGTGAGAATGTTTGGTTGAAATCAAAGAGCAAACTTCAAATACAGACAGGTTTTGATTTATCTCTTAAATCATCATCAAAGTCCACAATCGTTAAAAATAGGTTTCAATACAAAGAATCAAAAATCGGCATATTCAATAGAATTTTGACTCTTTTGCACTATTGAATGTACCGGTTTCTTTGTATTGAAACCTATTTTTAATGATTGTAGACTCTGATGACGATTTAAGAGATAAATCAAAACCTGTCAGTATTTGAAGTTTGCTCGTTGATTTTGTACAAACATTCCCACTACTCACCTTTTGTCCACTATTAATTTCTGGACGTTAATACAATTCATTAATAAAAAATATTATCGACAGAGGACAACTTTATAAACGATCTATTCAACCTAATGCAAATTAGGTTAGAAAGACTATGATTGGAATAAACTTTATGTATATTAAGTTATAAGTGTTTATTTTATTGTTTAGCCAAAAAATATTCTGTCGGTCTGTTCATTTCTTTAAACCGCTATATTTCGGAATCTACTAACCCGATTAAAGCAAAATTTGCGTTCTTTTTTTCTACCTGCCCATTGATTAAGTCTAAGCAAAAAAATGTTAGGAAATTCACAAGGACCTGCGCATTATTGGCCAAAAACATGCCAAAACCAGCAAAATCGGTGCATCCACTTAATCTTCTAAAGTTGCAGACCGATTTTGATCAAACATTGAACATATGTTTTGTGTATACCCCAAGTGGTGAATAATTTTAAAAAATCTAGAGTTTTCTTAAGGGTTGACTTTTTATTAAAGGTTGAAGGGTCAAAAAGTTGTCAAAATGCATAATTCGTAACGTGAATACCTGCCAGGAGAAACATTTTATTTGAACCAAATTTGGCATACATATGAGGAATGCATTGAATAAAATGCTGGTAAAAGTTTCATCCCTTAAAAATAAGCCCTTGTGGCCTGTTGGTCCTTTAAATTATTTGTTCAAAAATTGACGGTGTATTAAGTACTTAAGTATTACCTTAAAAACTGGCTTTAGACTTAAACAATATTTTTCTCAAAAATGCACAAATAATTTATTAGTAATAACAATAATGGACACTATTTTATGCAAAACAGGTGCTAGAAGACTAGACGACTCTCCGAGATGATTTATGTAGCTAATTACTCGTAAATCAAGCCATCAGTCGTTTAACTAAATATTACTGTTATATTAAACAGTAATACTTAACTTAAACTTAACTTGAATAAAAAATTCGCTGGAAATGAGATTCCACAGTACTTCTCTCGTTGCTATGTTAAAATTTGTTATTCAAATTTTTAGAATTTTGAGGCATCTTTTATTGAACAAAATTTATCGGGTTATTTAAAAATAGCTTTTTAAATTTTAACTAGGAACCAAATTTTAAACAAATTTAAGCGATAAAGTTGAAACGTGTGTATGAAAAGATTAAAAAGTGAAAAATTTGTTGTAGGTACTCTAATTTAATGAAACTATTTGAAGCTAGATTTAAAATTACCAATATAAATCAATGTTTGAAGTAAATCCTAGCACTATCAGTATAAGGGGTGTGTTATGGGTTAAAAACATGAATTGAGGATTCTAGCCTATTTTTGAATAAACTAGTTAAAATTATATTTCAATTTGTGATTAGAAATAGTATATTACAAACCGAGGTGGAAAGTGTTTCATTTCTGTCGAGAGATAAGATAGTTGACCGAGGCGCGAAGCGCCGAGGTCAACTATTTCTCGAGACAGAAATGAAACTTTCCACCGAGGTTTGTATACTATTTTATTTACAATTATACATAAAATTAAAAATAATTGATAATAAATTTAAATTTCTGAAGTTTTGAACCGTCAAACCAACATTAAAACAAAATTCCGATCAATATCAAGCTGGTAATTTTGTTTTATTGTGTTGGTTCTATGGAAATTCAAGGTTGGAAAGTCTTCTCTTGGGTGGAAAGTGAACACTTTCCACCCTAGAGAGGAAAGTAAAAGTCAACAATGTATCATTTTCAAACTTTCAAAAATACAGAAACTGCGTCATTACATATATGATTGTAAATAATAGTATATTACAACCGAGGTGGGAATGATATTCATTACAGCCGTGGGCTGATATTTGACCGAGAGGCGAAGCCTCGAGGTCAGATATAAGCGCGAGGCTGTAATGAAATTCCCACCTAGGTATGTATACTATTTTATTCACAATCGAACAATTTATTATCAAAAAAATGTAAAAATATATAAATAAAAACACATATTCGACCGTGGTGGAAATTCACTTTTCGATCAGCAAATCTGATTGATTGTCAAAACTCGAGTCCAAAACAAAAATACAGTGTTGTGTTGTTTTTTACGATAGTTTTCATTAATTTGTTGTGCTGTTGGACTATAGATTAATTTTTAAACGTAATTAAAAGTGTGGAAATAGCGAAATACATTAAATACTTGTGTAAATTCTACTGTTGCAAGTGTCAAACAATCATATTTATTATTTGACAGTATTACGAACCTAGGTATGTAATGTTCAACTTCCCGACCTCTAAATCGTTGGTAATCACAACATTACAATAACGATTGTGAATAAACAAATTTGAAAAAAATCTGACAAATCAAACTGTAAGGGGTGCATTAAGGGTTACAATTGTAATATGTAGGTCCTACCCTTTTTTGTTTTTTGTTTTGTTTTTTTTTTGTTTTTTTTTTGAGGAGGGAAACTGGGAAACTCAAAAGGGATCCTGCCTGGTGGTCTTGCGGCAGGGTACTGTGCAGAGATAATAGAGAGATAATATTCATTTTTACCGCACTAAAACCTCTCCCTAACAGCAGCGGAACCCCCGGATACTTGATACACGGTCAGCGCGCTTTTATCCCCTCCACATCATTTCTGCTATGATGACGTACAATTAGGCAACAATATGCAGTTGTATGTTTAAATTTAATATGTTTCAATTATTACAATTTGGAAATAATACGATTGGTAGGTGATACATTAGAGTAAGTGGCTACAGAATTATTTGTTCAAAATAGCTCATGTTTTTTATTTCAAAATTGTTATGGCAAGCTTTTCAAAATTCAAAAATTTATTAAAATTAAATTTTAATTAATTACATTTAACAAATTATTATTACTTCTCTCGTAGAGGAAGTATTGTATTCGTGAAAAAAAAAAATTCTCAAAATTTCACTTTTTTCTACTTTATAGAATAATGCGTAGATTACGAAAATCATATTCACTAATTTCCGTCTGTGGATGCAATTGCATCCATCAAAATTAATACAAGTTTTGAATAAATCGTACGATTTCCTCCAAATCTTCAAGACTTTCAGATGTCACCGACTTCTCCTCTTTGTCTTCAATTGACAATCCTGCAGATTTATCGTAATGACCAATAGCAGATCGTTGCGATTCCGTCATCGGCATCTCAGCAATCAATTGGCATTTGAACTTTTCAATTTCATCGTCGTCTCCTTCACCAGGTAATTCTTCTTGATACGTCTAAAACACTTTGAGTTTATTTAATTAATTAACCAATATTCGCCAAATATTCAGGTTCTATCTAACGGATATTTTTCGAATTTTAATTTATAATATTTTTGCAACAATTAAAATTGATTTTACAAATTATTTTTTTAAGTATTAGTTTATTTATTGAGGTAAATCATCCAACACAACTCAAAATAACCGTTTCAATATTATCCACATGATTCAATAAATTGGCTTGATCGAGGGCCCAAATTCGTTATTTATGCGCAATGCTCCCAGATATCGAACATGCACGATCTTTCCCGATTTGCGTTTCAAATTTAACATTTACAGCTTAGGCGGTATTTACATTTAGCGATTTACTTGAAGCAAAATAATTAAACTTAATCACATTAATGATGTTGATAACTGTAAATAATCTTTAAATTGTTTCATTAGTCAGTTAAAACAACTTTAGAGCGAGTTTTTTTATTTACATTGGGTTTTAAATAAACTTGCTTTAAATAAAGTTATGAATGCAGACGCTGCTTAAGATTTTACATGACAATTGAAATAAATTTGAGGTTATACTTGTATTTACATTGTTATATTCACGGTGAAAATAAGTGATAATGCCTAGTTGTGCAGTGAGAGTTTGTAAAAACAACAATAAGAAAACCAAGGGACGTAATATTCGTTATCATCGATTTTCCAAGAAGAAGCAGCTAATTGAAAAATGGCTTGAGACTTGCAAACTATTAAACAAATAAAAGAATAAAACATTCACTTACTATTTGAAATTCGACTGGTAGATTCCACACTCGAAATTAAACAACCCGACACAGCGACACGTGTTTACATTCAAACATCTTAGAATTCGCGGGTAAATGTTCGGTAGGTGCTCGGTTAAGTTCGTATTGTGGGAACCGAATTTCAAATGGCATTAAAATCCCGCCTGCGTCATGATGATTATCCAATTCAATATTTGCATAAAAAATATTAACTAAACTAGCTCCATCTATAATATTTTTTTTTAAATACTACGATGCTTCTATTTGTTAAATCTTAGTTAATCTTGAAGTGCGCGCTCAAACAGTAATAAGCGCTCAAGCAGTGATACCAACCAAAGTCTAGTGACAATAAATTTTCCCCCAGTCAATGCATAAGCTAATGAAATTTTAAAATGGCCGCTGTCGTCGACGCCCTTTTCGAACTACAAAACACAGCAGGCTTCGATATCAAAACCTAGTTTTTGTTTTTATATAAATGGCAGAAATGACAGAAGCAACTGAAGATGTACCTTTTTCGGTCGAAAATGCCAGGAAGGAAGATTGTTTGGAGTACGAAGAATACCTGAACTTTAAGGAAGCATACCTAAAATTGCATATCAAGAACAACAACAAATTCTTGCCAGGTATCTTTCTTCAACTCTCACAATTCCATTTCCTATTCCTAAATGCCTGTTTTCTATTATTGTGTAGGACGTAGGAAGACATTAAATCATCGAATCGCGGCATGGAAAGACACCAGTGATAATAATTCCATGGAAAAAGAACGACGATTCGAGAAAGTAAAGCAGGCTCAAATAATTGTTCAACACTTGAAGGATGAAAGAACACGCCTTCGTAAGGACCTGAAGGAGACAAAACTGGAGAAGCAAATATTTTTGGATTCAGGAAAGACATGTAAATCTTTTTTTTTATAGTTATTTTTGAGGTTTAATCAAAAATCTAACCCTAAATTATTTTAACCTCCCAATCATTTCAAGAACCTGTCACTAACCAGCTAATCTTCTATCTCTCTCTCTCTCAACTGTAATGTCGCTGTAGGACAAAATAAGTTAATGTTGTTCTGTTTGCCAATGCCGTTTGGCGTTTGTTATCATTATGTTTGAATAACGATTAGTTATTTTCAATTGCAATTATGCCAATAGCGTGTTGTGTTAGTCAGTGCAAAAGACAAAAATATGAATGTGAAAATGTAAAAACGCTCTTTTGTCCTATGGTAGCCATTTTAATTGTTGTGCAGGTCAGTTACTGAAATACTCTATTTTCCACTACAGATTGTCCCGTCGTTGTGGAAGATGGGCTTTCTGCATGGGCCTCAGGCTTACCATCGTTCCCCTAATTATTTTGCAAAGAGGAATCTAACGTGGCCAGGAGCACGTAGGTACTTTCAGTAGATGAGTTAAGTGGAAGGAGAACTGAGCAGGATTAAATCTTAGCACTTTCCTTCATTATTTTGATTAAAGTAGTATGTATTATTTTTAACACCATTCGTTCTATATTAAATTTTATTATTCAGATATCTCGGACTCTTATTACTTCTCTCGTAGAGAAAGTATTGTATTCATGATTTTTTTTTTCCAAATTTCACTTTTTTCTACTTTATAGAATGCGTAGATTACGAAAATCATATTCACTAATTTCCGTCTGTCGGTCTGTCTGTCTGTCTGTTCGTTTCTTACAACCTCTATATTTCGGAATCTACTGACCCGATTAAAGCAAAATTTGCGTCCTTTTTTTCTAGCAGCCCATTGATATTGTCAAAAAAAAAAGTTAGGAAATTCTCAAAGACCTGCGCCTTATAAGCCAAAAACTGCAAAATCGGTGCATCTACTTAATCTTCTAAAGTTGCAGACCGATTTTGACCAAATATTGACATATGTTTTGTGTATACCCCAGGTGGTGAATGCTTTCAAAAAATCTGGATTTTTTTAAAGGGTTCATTTTTTATTAAGGGTTGAAGGGTCAAAAAGTTGTAAAAATGCATAACTTGTAACGTGAATACCTGCCAGGAGGAACATATTATTTGAACCAAATTTGGCAGACTTATTAGGAATACATTGAAGAAAATGCTGGTAAAAGTTTCATTCCCTAAAATTGAATCCTAGTGGCCTGTTGGGTCTTTAAATAAATTGTTCAAAAATTGACGGTGTTTTGATTCTTATATGTCAGCATAACCCATCATTTTCAGTAATCTTAGTAATCTATCAGTAATTTTATATATATTCACATAATGAGTGACTAAAAATTATTTACGACCCTAACTATACACCCATCACCCATCACCCCCCACCCCCAACCCCCAAATATACAGTTTGAGTCATATGGATCGGATTTTCTTCATATTAGATTTCTTCTATACATTTAAAACAGACTTACGAATAATCTAATTAAAAATAATATGCGACCCTTATTTTACAACTTCAACCCTTAACATACCCTTTACAGTCAAAATGCTCGGATTTCTTTCGAATTTGGTAGTAGTGTAATTCTAACTTATTTAACTTATCATTACTTAGTTAATTTAATTGAAATTAGACTAGAATTACATTTTACAATTGTAACCCCTAATACACCCCTCATAGTTAGAATTGTCAAATTTATTTAAATTTTAGTATATCAACGAGAGAAGTACTGTGGAATTTCACTTCCAGCAAAAAAAATTTTAACTATTAGGTTCGCCTAATGACAACAAAAAAAAAATGCAAATTTGGTTTTGTTCGGGTGAGTAGTTTTTGCGATAAAGTGGTTAAATCAAAACCAACAGACAGACACACAGACCGACGGAAAATAGTGACTTGGTGTGAAATTATTGTAAATAGACCGAATAAAATTAGTGTAAATAATATTTAAATTTAATAATATATCTGTTAAGAAGTGTGGATGTATATTATTTAGTGTCTACTACAGACTACAGTTTTAAAAATTATTTATTAGTTCAAAAGTTACAATAATCTGTTACGAACATTTCAACGCGTACAAAAGATATTGAAAGATGTTAAGTAATATTTCATTACTCAACTATTTCCAACCAATCACTTTTATTAATAATAACCAAGCTTTCTTGGTTATTTATCGACTTGATTGAACGATTTGATTGATTTATTTTGTTATTTTATTTATTCATATCACCACAGAAACATATATTATTTGAGTATATAGCTTGTTTGTCAATATTATCGTTATATGAGTAATGACTAGTATTACACGATCAGTGAATAACATATTAATTTTATTAGTAAACCATTATATTATACCATCTTTTTTAATAATTATTAAAATTAAATATGAACATTGCTACAAAATGATCAACTTTCTTGTGTAGGTATGTTTGAAATTGTTATACTGATTGATATTTGAAATTGATTATACTGATTGGAATAAAATTCATCATTATCTTTAAATATTTGTTTATCTCATTGATTAGCACAAAATAAACAGTGTTTTCCACGTCAGCCTTTTTTTATTACTGCGTCATTTAATGTTTGTAATGAAATAATAAATTAAATACGGAAATTAGGTGGCTTATTATTTGGTTAAAGTTAACATTCTTCTACAAAACCTCTTGTACGAATGATTTGAAAATGTCCAAACCTAAAATATTTCTCAATTCAAAAAGTATTAAGATTCAAATCAGTTGTATTATAAATAATATCATTTTCTTCTTTAGATGACCCTTTAATTAATGTGTTTAAACTATCGTGGGGATTACTAAAATGGAAATTCGTGAAAATTGGTTTACATTTACTTCTAATTTTGCACACATTTTCAATATTCTTAGGAATATATTATTGCCTAAAACTTGGTATGCGCCAATTTCTTTTAAAATACGCCTCACCGTATTGTAGAATGTTTTATGTAAGTCGTTAAATTTTTTTAATTTTTATTTTCTACTACTAATAATAGCGAACAATTTATAGCTGAATCTAGCAATTTATTTCACTCTAATTTATTACAAAAATGTTCAGGAGGTTAGAAATGAGTGTTATATCCATTTATGGTCGGTGGACATGGCCGCCCCGAAATTGCAGAAAACGATACACCAAGAATCAAAATATATTCATATGATTGCAATCATTTCCTTAATAATTGGCGAAATTGCTGCAATTTTTCATTTGCCGTTCGGTGAAGATAGAGTCAACACTTGGGTCATGTGCTTGTTTTTTCACAATAATTTCAGGCAATGGGAACCAATATTGAGTTGGTTGTATTTTTTAACACTTCAAGCATTGGCGTATCATATGATAGCGCAAGTTGTCGTTATAATTTATTTTGCGTTTACATTTAAATTTCAATTATATTTGATTAATCAGGAAATTGAAAATGTTTGCTCCGATTTACAAAACATTGCACCTGATAAAGCAAAAATGCAGAATATTATTAAAGGACGTTTAGAGGTTTGTTCAATTCAACATATCAATTTACGCAAGTAAGAAAAATTTCTAATCAACAATTTTATTTAGTTTGTAAGGCAATTTTACAGCATTTGTAACAAATATAATAAAATTATGTTTGTGCCTAACTTGATGAATACTTTAGCTGGTATTTTGGTCGCACTTGCGGTGTTCTTCGATATTACTACCAAGGTAAGAACGTTATGCGAAAGTGGTGTATGTTTAGTTGCATAATTTTTTTTCGATAAATCTTGTTAAGGACGGAGTTTACTGTTGTATATATAGCCGTGAAACCGCGTGGATTGGCGTGAAACACGTACAGAATATCTCAGTAAGCTATTCTAACTTTTCCAAAATCTTTATTATTATGCAATGTACAAGCAGTCTAATTGTATTTTTAGAAAGCCAACTAAATTTTGAACCGATTGAACTGCATAACATTTTTTAATTTATTTATATTAATGAGATAATTTATTAATATTAATGAGATAACATTTTGACGTTTAACAAGTTTGTAAAAAAAATTAAAATAATTAATTTCTTTGATATTTGTTTAGAAAGACTTACCATGGGAAAGCTTAGTTGGAATATCATTATTTGGAATTTTTATTGTTGTATTTACTGTCACGTTTAGTTATGTGGGGCAGCTCCTAATTGATCAAGTAGAAATTTTGTTTTTAAAGATATTTTATTTTGTAATTATATTCTTTTATTAGCAGGTGATTTTATGCAACACTTTATATTTTAAAGTGCCATGGTACAATCTTTCTCATCAAAATAAAAAGTTGTACTTTTTCCTTATTATACAAGTGAACGATACTATGCGAATATCGGAAGGCCTTTATGATATGGATTATACTTTAATTTTATTGGTAAGTTTTATATCATTTGCTTATTAATTGTTTTAGAATTAAATTCTGAAACAATTTGTTGTTCCTCAATTAAAATATATTTGTGGACTAGTGCGTACCTTGCTTTAGTATTGCGGAACAACAAATACATCGACATCTCGAAGGCAGTAGATCTAACGATAACTAAATCCGCAAAATTTGTATTATTGAAATTTATTTTACTTCTCTATTGCAGGTTTTCAGAAGAGTTTACACTATTCTTTCTGTTTTAATTCGACTTAACAATCAATAATTTTGAATAATTATATTGTAAAATTAATGTGGAAATAGTAAAAGAAGCAGAAAATTACTAAAAGCAAAAGATCAGCACCAACAGACACTTAAATAGTTAATTCCAAATACACACTTTAAGAGAAGCTTTCTTTGTACACTTAAACGAACTTAATACTCAAAAATCACGCAGTTTCAACCATGAAGTAAAAGACGTCTTCTACTCCATGGTTTTAACTAAGTGGACAATAAAAATTTCAAATACAGACAGGTTTTGATTTATCTCTTAAATCATCATCAAAGTCCACAATCGTTAATAATTCTATTGAATGTGCCGATTTTTGATTCTTTGTATTGAAACCTATTTTTAACGATTCTAGACTCTGATGATGATTTAAGAGATATCAAAACCGGTCAGTATTTAAAGTTTGCTCTTTGATTTTGTACAAACATTCCCACTACTCACCATTAGTTCACTATTAATTTCTGGACGTTAATACAATTCGTGAATAAAAAAATATTATCGATAGAGGGCAACTTTATAAACGATGTATTCAACCTAATGTAAATTAGGTTAGACAAACTATAATTAGAATAAATTTCATCATGTATATTAAGTTATAAGTGTTTATTTTATTGTTTAGCTAAAAAATAAACAGTGTTTTCCAGGTTCCCCACGTCATTGTTCCGCTACGTTATCTAATGTTCGTAAACCTGTTGGGCTGCATACTTCTGCGGGGGTTAAGTTACCCACCAATCGCGTCCTCGGACCTCGGGTTGCGGATATGGGAAGCACACTCTATCGGGTGTGACATTTGGGCTTTTGGGAGGTTGAGGAGAATAATACCACGGACACTACCCTTAAAGGTACATTGTGGACAAGCTTTCCAAGGCATGTGCTCTAAACAGAAACAAGCACACTGGGACAAGCCCATAGGGTCCTAGCTGCGGTAGACTGTGCGCCAATCTACCAACTAATACCGTAAACGCAGACGTCACTTCAACCACCCTAAGACGCGGCTAGCGGTACGTTGTGAAATCTCTTGCAAGCGGTAGGCTAGCCTTAACCGGCCGGCCCACGAGAACAAACCCTTTATAAAAAACGGACAGCGAAGTAGGTAAAACCTTTGAACACCGTGCGACCTCCAAAATATGTAGACTTACCTTCATACTTTGGCCACTGGGCACAAAACCAGACCCTTTCTCTTCACAAGAGGGGCAAGGGATCTGGTTCTCCAACTTCTTACGTGACGGCTGAATCGGATATCCGGATGGCAATCCATCCGGAGGGATATCTAGACGACATCTTTATGTTCCAAAGCCCTTAGTATGATGGTATGGATTCCAATCGAACGACTCGTAGGTAATCAGCCCGGGAGGACACCATCCCAGAACCTACACTAACTTGAAACCCATGTGGAGGCCTTGTACAAGGCAAGATTATCTTATGGTTACCAAGTTAAAGATAAAAGTTGGACAAACGTAATCGACATAACCATTGGTACAACAATTGTGTGCAATGAAATATGTGATTGGCACGTCTCAAATCAACTGTCAATTTAAGGCGGTACCAAGAGACACTCAGGGACTCAGGCAGGGTCTGGATGAATGTTATCATCACATCAGCCATAAACAATGCCTATACAAACAGCTGTCGTCTAAAGGTAAGATGAGTGTGAATATACGCGAAAATATCGAAATACCGCGATACCTAAATCGCGAGCTCTTGAGAAAACTTTATAGATAGTTCAATCAGGCAAAAAAAAAACGGCAACCCTGGGAGGGATACAAAAACTCTCTGAATATATACTCAAGTGACATAAGAGAGACTAAGCATCTTGCTCGGTGAAGGCATTGTGAGGTGATTGAAGAAACTCCAGAATGTGCTTGATTCCAAAGAATGCTGCAGAAATATACCACGGAAAGTTGGGATCACTGCAAAGAATTTTGGCGGAACTTATACGTCGTCTGAGGAGGAGACACTAAATTTGTTACTAGAAACACACTTTTCGGGCAGTAAACCGCGAGCTGTGACACAACAGAAGCAACCAGCTTAAACCGAGAGATAGCGTTAGCCCGGACCTCTGGGGAGGACTGGAAAATGGCAAACAAAATAATCAATCTAACCAGAGTTATATTGGGGAGTGAAATCTTTCAAACGATTAAACTCCTCTGGATTGAACGAAATTTTTCCGGCAGTACTTCAACAGGGCATAGACTCACTAGCATCTCCCCTGTGGACATTACTTAGAATATGTGCCAAAAAAAATGGCAGATGGTGAAGGTGGTATTCATATCCAAGTCAGGGCTAGAATCTTACGCCTTTGCTAAATCCTTCCGACTTATTAGCTTGACATATTTCACCCTCAAGATACTAGAAAAATTGATAGACAGATGATATATAAGGGACGAGGCATTGCGGAAAGAAATTTGCATTAGGGGTCTTTTTGGATGCAGAGTGAACTTTTGATTCAATCAATTTTTGATTCAACACCTTAATTCAATCAATTACAAGAGCTGTTGAAAATCGAGGGGAAGCCTGGTCTGTTGTAAAATGGATCAACTCTGCGATAAGAAACAGGATTATCACAGTAGTGTTGACTAACAGAGGGTGCCCACAAAGAGGAATTCTCTCTCCACAACTGTGGAGCCTGGTCATTGATAGTCTTCTTAGGGAACTGGAACAGAATGGAATTACACGCGCAAGGCTATGCAGATGAAATAACGATTATGGTAAGAGTTAAGTTTGGAGGGGCGGTAACAAACCTTATGCAATCAGCCCTTACCATAGTAGAACGTTGGTGAAGACCTTTCGGTAATAATATTAATCCTTGAAGTGTTTGAATTTAATTGTTTGTTTTAAAAAAATTTAAATAATTAAAATTCTGTTAAAACATTCGAGTGCGTACAAATTTCATACAAACATGTTGAAAAATTTGCAGCTGCTTGAGCGCTCCAGCCTTGAATCCAAAACTAAAATTAACGCTAACTGGGTATACTATCAAAAAAAGATAATTACTAAATAGCAGTACAAGAACCGATACAGAACTCGGAGAACGCCATAAGCAGCGCCATGGGAGACGTAAGCAGAATCCTGGCAAACTTACACCATGAGCTATCGCTCACCAAAAGATCCTTCATCCTTCCGAACTTAACGCTGCTGTCCAAAAACGTCGCAGTGAATGGACCAGTCGATACTCTCCTGGTCGGGGAAACGCTTACACATCGCTGCAAGACAACATCCTCATTGGAAACGCTGACAAGAACATGATAAAGGCCGCAGTAAAGTCAACATCAGACTTCAACAATGATCGGAGCAGGATGAACCAAGAAAACGCAGCTTCGTAAACAAGCGTTAAACTACAAACCCCCTGCCAAAGGCCCAACCACAACCGTGGCAGGGGGTCGCACGCTCAACGAACGACCTGCTTGCAACCATTACCAACACCGCAACCATCCCCACAACCATCAACATCGTTAAATTAGATAAATAGGCATTTCTTGAACGTCTGGCGTAGTATTACGTCAGACAAGTTGGTACCTAAAGCGATAGCAGGTTATAAATTTTTTTTGTGCAAAAGTACACCAAAATTACCCTCCAGGGGTGGGTTCTGTCAAGCGGGGGGAAGGTAGAATGCGCTAAAAAAATTGAGAACTTGCTGTCCAAAGGAGCGATTTTGCTTTTTATACCAGTCAACCAAAATCATAAGAAATTTCTTAGATTTTACTTTTCCGGACAACTCTTTGATTCAATTGCCTCCCCTTTGGGTTGTGAGTAGTCCCATTTATCTTCACCATGGTTAGAAATCAGTGATAAAATATCTCAGATCAAGTGGCTGGCTATCGGTAATCTACGATGACATTTTGATCTTGCGAAAAAGTCTGTCACATTGTAATGAAAATGTCTCTGAAACAATTACCCTTTTCAATAAGCTAGGATTCAGAATAAATAGGAAAAAATCTCAGCTGACTCCGTCCCAGTCTTGCAAGCTTCTAGGGTTCCTTATAGACTCAAAAAACTTTAGCATTAACCTAATACCGGAAAACGGGAAAAAATTAAGGATGTAGCCAAGCAAGTAAAAACTAAGACCTCAATGAAAATTAGGGATATGGCCGAGTTTATAGGTTATCTTCTGTCAGCATGCGCTACAGCGTCTTCTGTCAGCATGCGAAACATAAACTTTGCCTCAACTTTCAATATAGCCTCAACAACTTTGAGAAAAAAATGCGAGTCGACCAAGAGCTGCACAATGATCTTGATGGGTGGATCAACAACATGGATGTCGTAAACAATCCAGTAAGGGACGGTAACTTTGTTATTGAAAGCAGAAGGCATTCTTATTGTACCAAATTGGCCATCTCAGGCGTGGTTTCCCCTATTTCCCGAATTAATTATAGATGAACCACTTTACTTGATACCAAATATTAACCTATTGCACTCTCCTTTCAGGAAATCTCACCTGGCGTGAAGATCTCTGACCTTAATAGCAGGAAAATTATCAAGCAAGTCTTCAGCTCATGGGACGTACCACAGACAGCCGTAGACTTTATTTTGGCATCTATGGCAGATTCCGCGCTCATGCAATAAAACAAGCCTATCAGGATATGGTGCACGTTTTACAAAGAGGAAAACGTTTCACCTTTTAACGCTCCAAACTCAACGGTGTTGAAGTTCTTAGCTGACGTAGCCAGCTACAGATCGGCCATTTTCTTAATCTGCAGCTGGAAAGTGAGTTTAAGGTGTTAATGCTGCCTGGCTGTCAGTGATGATACGGATTTTCCTATTTGTATAAAACTTCCGTTTTACCTCCGGGGCGCAGACGGTTATTGCTATTATTTCAGCCAGTGGTCAGGTTTCCTAGGTTTATGCTAAATCCATTCCCTTCGCCCCAAACCCCTGACCCGGGGTTAGTACTTCTTTCAGGAGTACTCATTCATCAGAAGGACAAGTTGCTGACCTTTCGAGTCAGCTTTCTTTTCCACTACGGTCCAGGTCTTTGTTGACAGCCTTGGATTCTGCCTTTTCAGTCGTTTTATTATCGGTCCTGCTTCCTTAATGAGTCCCGGAATCAAACCATCGTCCTCAGAGGCTTTGGAACGTCCTTGCCATCTATGATAGATTTTTGCCGATTTTCAGAAGATTTTACAGCGCTTTTAATAATTTTCACACTATATATTTATTTAATAATGCACGCCAATATAGATTGCAATTTAAAATTTAATCTAGGTAATTATAGAAGTAGGACAATTTGTTTGGATTCATTAGATATAAAGTTAGTTTCTCACAATGTTCCTAATTCTGCAATTGAAACTTTCTATTTGTAATTATTATCCTTACCGATGGCACATCTGTATATAACCTTATCTGTGATAATACTAAAATTACTTACAGAAAATGGTTGAATAAGCTTTCAAATTCCGGTTAATATAAACTCAAATTTTTGACGTAAATTAAAGGGTAAAAAAGCCATAAGGGTTAAATTTTAAGGAATGAAGTTTTTACCACTATAATTTTCAATTTATTTTTATTAAGAGTGCAAAGTTTGGATGATGCATCTTAAATTTTGTTAAAGATATATGCGATAAAAAAAAACAATTTTTCCTAATTTTTCTCGCTTCAACCCTTAATAAAACACCACCCCTTCAAAAAAAATCCAACTTTTTTGCAGCGTTCACAACTTCAGGGTGTACGTAATCACTGTGCAAAGTTTGGTAGTAATCGGTATGGCGGTTCAAAAGATTACCTATACTCACTTTTTTTGTCACTTTTTAGCTAGTTTTTAACCTCTAGTGCGCATGTCTTTTAAAAATTGAATTTTTTTTTAACTATTAGGTTCGCCTAATGACAACAAAAAAAAATGCAAATTTGATTTTGTTCGGGTGAGAAGTTTTTGAGATATAGTGGTTAAATCAAAACCAACAGACAGACAGACAGACAGACAGACAGACGGAAAATAGTGAGTTGGTGTGAAATTAGTGTAAATAGACCGAATAAAATTAGTGTAAATAATATTTAAATTTAATAGTCTGTTACTCTGTTAGAAGTGTGGATGTAGTATTTAGTGTCTACTACAGTTTTAAAAATTATTTATTTGAATAAACCCAAACGTTTAATCGTGGCGTAGGTTCTGAATTTTGGACTTTGCAAACGCTCGTAAGCAATTAAACAGGAGTGCACCTACCTTCCTTCAGATGATCGCCTTCTTCCTTCAGATGATCGCTTTCTTCTAAAGTTTCGACTCGATTGGAACAATGGTTCACACGTGCGAATTCGATATCCGTAATTCTTACGAGCGCGTAATTGTCTAAAAATCGCGAATAATTAAGGCGACCTGGAGTGGTAGGAGTGAAGGAGTAAGCGATGGTTGCAACGACGGAAAAGTTGTAGGCGAGTAAAAGGCCGGAAAAGGATTCAATGAACCTTATCGTAAGAATTTGACGCGAAAATCAAATCAAAGCGAACTTAATGAGTTTTATAAGAATGAAAAAACTAGCGAAAGTGATGAAGTTTAAAAGCATGAAATACAAGCGAAATTTGTGAGTTTTCTAGAAACCGAAAAAGAATTGGCTGCTCCCGAGCACTGTTGAAATGTAAGAGAGCGGTTTTAGCCCATATTCAGCCGCACAACGTCTTGTCAGGCACAAAAAAAAGGTTGGCACACAAAAAAGCTTAATGCGTACAAAACTCGACTGTGAACAATAAATAAATTTGCACTTGTTAAATCATTTCTCTCAAATACATTTGCTAAAAACAAATACGGGACAAAACATTATTAGTTCAAAAGTTACAATCTGTTACGAACATTTCAACGCGTACAAAAGATGTTGAAAGATGTTAAGTAATATTTCATTACTCAACTATTTCCAACCAATCACAAGCTTTCTTGGTTATTTATCGACTGGATTGAATTTATCGACGATTTGATTGATTTATTTTGTTATTTTATTTATTCATGTCACCACAGAAATATATATTATTGGAGTATATAGCTCGTTTGTCAATATTATCGTTATATGAGTAATGACTAGTATCATACTAATTTTATTAGAAAACCATTATATTATACCATCTTTTTTATTAATTATTATTGCTACAAAATGATCAACTTTCTTATGTAGGTATGTTTGAGTCTATTTGAAATTGATTATATACTGATTGGAATAAAATACATCATTATTATCTTTAATATGCTTTTCCTACAAACCTTTAAATATTTGTTTATTTCATTGATTAGCACAAAATAAACAGTGTTTTCCACGTCAGCCTTTTTTTTGTTACTCATTTAATGTTTGTAATTAAATAATAAATTAAGTAATAAATTAATTTATTAATTAATTAAATAATAAATTAAGTACAGAAATGGGTGGCTTATTATTTGGTTAAAGTTAACATTCTTCTACAAAACCTCTTGTACGAATGATTTGAAAATGTCCAAACCTAAAATATTTCTCAATTCAAAAAGTATTAAGATTCAAATCAGTTGTATTATAAATAATATCATTTTCTTTTTTAGATGACCCTTTAATTAATGTCTTTAAACTATCGTGGGGATTACTAAAATGGAAATTCGTAAAAATTGGTTTACATTTACTTCTAATTTTGCACACATTTCCAATATTCTTAGGAATATATTATTGCCTAAAACTTGGTATGCGCCAATTTCTTTTAAAATATGCCTCAACGTATTGTAGAATGTTTTATGTAAGTCGTTAAATTTTTTTAATTTTTATTTTTACTACTAATAATAGCGAACAATTTATAGCTGAATCTAGCAATTTATTTTACTCTAATTTATTACAAAAGTATTCAGGAGGTTAGAAATGAGTGTTATATCCATTTTTGGTCGGTGGACATGGCCGCCCCGAAATTGCAGAAAACGATACACCAAGAATCAAAATATATTCATATGTTTGCAATCATTTCCTTAATAATAGGCGAAATTGCTGCAATTTTTCATTTGCCGTTCGGTGAAGATAGAGTCAATACTTGGGTCATGTGCTTGTTTTTTTACAATAATTTCAAGCAATGGGAACCAATATTGAGTTGGTTGTATATCTTAACAGTTCAAGCATTGGCGTATCATATGATAGCGCAAGTTGTCGTTATAATTTATTTTGTGTTTATATTAACATTTCAATTATATTTGATGAATCAGGAAATTGAAAATGTTTGCTCCGATTTACAAAACATTGCACCTGATATGGGAAAAATGCAAAATATTATTAAAGGACGTTTAGAGTTTTCTTCAAATCAACATATCAATTTACGCAAGTAACAAAAATTTTTTATCAACATTTTTATTTAGTTTTAAGTCAATTTTACAGCATTTGTAACAAATATAATAAAATTACGTTTGTGCCTAACTTGATGAATACTTTAGCTGGTATTTTGGGCGCACTTGCGGTGTTATACGATATTACTACCAAGGTAAGTACGTTTTGCAAAAGTAGTGTATGTTTGGTTGCATATTTTTTTTTCGATAAATCTTGTTAAGGGCGGAGTTTACTGTTCTATATATAGCCGTGAAACCGCGTGGATTGGCGTGAAACACGTACAGAATATCTCAGTAAGCTATTCTAACTTTTCCAAAATCTTTATTATTATGCAAGATACAAGCAGTCTAATTGTATTTTTAGAAAGCCAACAAAATTTTGAACCGATTGAACTACATAACATTTTTTAATTTATTTATATTAATGAAATAATTTATTAATATTAATGAGATAAGATTTTAACGTTTAACAAGTTTGTAAAAAAAATTAAAATAATTAATTTCTTTGATATTTGTTTAGAAAGACTTACCATGGGAAAACTTAGTTGGAATATCATTATTTGGAATTTTTACTGTTGTATTTATTGTCACGTTTAGTTATTTGGGGCAGCTCCTAATTGATCAAGTAGAAATTTTGTTTTTAAAGATATTTTATTTTGTAATTATATTTTTTTATTAGCAGGTGATTTTATGCAACACTTTATATTTTAAAGTGCCATGGTACAATTTTTCTCATCAAAATAAAAAGTTGTACTTTTTCCTCATTATACAAGTGAACGATACTATGCGATTGTCGGAAGGCCTTTATGATATGGATTATACTTTAATTTTATTGGTAAGTTTTATATCTTTTTGCTTATTAATTGTTTTAGAATTAAATTCTGAAACAATTTGTTGTTCCTCAATTAAAATATATTTGTGGACTAGTGCGTACCTTGCTTTAGTATTGCGGAACAACAAATACATCAACATCTCGAAGGCAGTAGATCTAACGATAATTAAATCCGCAAAATTTGTATTATTGAAATTTATTTTACTTCTCTATTGCAGGTTTTCAGAAGAGTTTACACCGTTCTTTCTGTTTTAATTCGACTTAACAATTAATAATTTTGAATAATTATATTGTAAAATTAATGTGGAAATAGTAAAAGAAAGCAGAAAATTTCTAAAAGCAAAACATCAGCACCAAGAGACACTAAATAGTTAATTCCAAATACACACTTTAAGAGCAGCTTTCTTTGTACACTTAAACGAACTTAATACACAAAAATCACGCAGTTTCAACCATGAAGTAAAAGACGTCTCCTACTCTCCTAGTCCATGGTTTTAACTAAGCGGACAATAAAAATTATAAACTAAAGGTGAGTAGTGAGAATGTTTGGTTGAAATCAAAGAGCAAACTTCAAATACAGACAGGTTTTGATTTATCTCTTAAATCATCATCAAAGTCCACAATCGTTAATAATTCTATTGAATGTGCCGATTTTTGATTCTTTGTATTGAAACCTATTTTTAACGATTCTAGACTCTGATGATGATTTAAGAGATATCAAAACCGGTCAGTATTTAAAGTTTGCTCTTTGATTTTGTACAAACATTCCCACTACTCACCATTAGTTCACTATTAATTTCCTGACGTTAATACAATTCGTGAATAAAAAAATATTATCGATAGAGGGCAACTTTATAAACGATGTATTCAACCTAATGTAAATTAGGTTAGACAAACTATAATTAGAATAAATTTCATCATGTATATTAAGTTATAAGTGTTTATTTTATTGTTTAGCTAAAAAATAAACAGTGTTTTCCAGGTTCCCCACGTCATTGTTCCGCTACGTTATCTAATGTTCGTAAACCTGTTGGGCTGCATACTTCTGCGGGGGTTAAGTTACCCACCAATCGCGTCCTCGGACCTCGGGTTGCGGATATGGGAAGCACACTCTATCGGGTGTGACATTTGGGGTTTTGGGAGGTTGAGGAGAATAATACCACGGACACTACCCTTAAAGGTACCTTGTGGACAAGCTTTCCAAGGCATGTGCTCTAAACAGAAAAAAGCACACTGGGACAAGCCAGCCAAGGGGTCCTAGCTGCGGTAGACTGTGCGCCCATCTACCAACTATAATACCGTAAACGCAGACCTCACTTCAACCACCCTAGAAAGACGCGGCTAGCGGTACGTCGTAAAATCTCTTGCAAGCGGTAGGCTTGCCTCAACCGGCCGGCCCACGAGAACAAACCCTTCATAATAAACGGACAGCGAAGTAGGTAAAACCTTTGAACACCGGGCGACCTCCTAAATATGTAGACTTACCTTCATACTTTGTGGTCACTGGGCACAAAACCAGACCCTTTCTCTTCACAAGAGGGGAAAGGGATCTGGTTCTCCAACCTCTTACGTGACAGCTGAATCGGATATCCGGATGGCAATCTTTCCGGAGGGATATCTAGACGACATCTTTATGTTCCAAAGCCCTTTGTATGATGGTATGGATTCCAATCGAACGACTGGTAGGTAATCAGCTCGGGAGGACACCATCCCAGAACCTACACTAACTTGAATCCCAAGTGGAGGCCTTGTACAAGGCAAGGTTATCTTATGGTTACCAAGTTAAAGATAAAAGTTGGACAAAAGCTGAGGGATTATGCTATCGGATCAGCATACCTCTCATTTCACCAACCAGGAGGACCGCCACCAAGCTTAGAGGTCAAAGAACTGGTTTGGCAATGCAAAGTTTTAAACACCCAAATAGTGCTCTGCGGCCGGGCCAATGCTTACCACCTAGGGGGAGCACCGGTAACCAGAAGCGCCAGAAGAGGTGAGTCACTCTTATAATTTATTTTCAGTAATAAAATAGAAGTTTAAAATCGGGTCATTGAACAGACTTTGGTCACGACGGCAAGAAGTGAGGTAATCGACATAACCATTGGTATAACAATTGTGTGCAATGAAATATGTGATTGGCACGTCTCAAAACAACTGTCAATTTAAGGCCACAGGCACGTAAGATTTAACTTAAATTTACCACAAGAGAAGGTAAAGATGATTCGAAGTCCATGGACCTGCAACTGATGGCGGTACCAATAGACACTCAGGCAGGGTCTGGATGAATGTTATCATCACATCAGCCATAAACAATGCCTATGCCAATGCCACTTTTTTTTAAATATAAATTAAATTATTGACAATGCTATGAAGTTTTCAATATCGTGAATGTGCTCAAAAATTCATATAACAAAACAAAATGTTTGTTTAGTCAATTTTAAATTAAGTATATGATTGGAATAAATTACATCTAACTTTGTAGTTATTAAGTGTTATTAGAACGTTAATAGAACGCCACAAAATACACTGTGTTTACCACGTCACCCATTTTAAATCCATTTGGTTAAAATTAACATTATTTCTATGAAACCTCTTGTTTGAAGTATTTCAAAATGCTCAAGCCTAAAATATTTCTGAATTCAAAAAATATAATGATTCAAATAAATACTTTTCTAATTAAAAACATTTTTTTTTAGATTTAAAAACGTTTTATTTAAAGTTCCTAATCTATCGTGGGGGGGTTAGTAAAATTTAAATTCATACAAATTTGTTTTCCTACAATCGCATATAAAAGTAAGCCTTTGTGCTTCCATTTGACAACGAAAAGTTGGCGTTTTCCGAGGAGTTGTCACTTTCCCGCTCTAGATCTTTTTGCTGATTTTCCCGCTCGCTAAATCAAAACAATGCAGTAAAACAATAGTTTTTGTTTTTAGAAATGAGCGTTTCTTGGTTACCGATGATATAATCACATTTTTATTTGTTGTCAAAATATTAATTTTACATTTTTGCAACAAAAATTTAATTTAAAATCGATTGTAGGAAAAATCTTGTGTGTATTTCGAGCGCAAAGTGTTTTTGTCGCTCTCGCCAGATTGTCGTGCTCCGCTATCACGTCGCACGACAACATTCTGGCTCGCGCGACAAAGTATCACTTTGCGCTCTTAATACACAAATAGCTATTTCCTACAATCGCATATAAAAGTAGGCCTTTATGCTTTCATTTGACAACGAAAAGTTGGCGTTTTCCGAGAAGTTGTCACTTTCCCGCTCTAGATCTTTTTGCTGACTTTCTCGCTCGCTAAATCAAAACCATGCTGTAAAACAATAGTTTTTGTTTTTAGAAATTAGCGAAACGCAGCTTCGTAAACAAGCGTTAAACTACAAACCTCCTGCCAAAGGCCTACCCACAACCGTGGTAGGGGGTCGCAAGCTCAACGGAAGACCTGGTTGCAACCATTACCAACACCGCAACCATTGCCACAACCATCAACGTCGTTAAACTAGATAAATAGGCATTTCTTAAAGGTCTGGCGTAGCATTACATCAGACAAGTTCGTACTTAAAGCGATAGCAATTTATAATTTTCTTTTAGTGCAAAAGTGCACCAAAATTACCCTCCAGGGAAATCCACCCTGTCAAGTGAGGGAAAGGTAAAATGCGCTAAGGAAATTGAGAACCTGCTGTCCAAAGGAGCCATTTCGCTTTGCTCCCCAGCCACGAATCAGTTAAAATAAACTCACTTAAAATAACTGTCTCCGCAGTTTAAACTTGAAAATTGGAAAACAATAGCTTGCGTTTTATCAAAAATTGCTATTTGGCTTCAGTCGATCTAGAAGACGCATACTTTTTTATACCAGTCAACATAAATCATAGGAAATTTCATAGATTTTACTTCTCCGGACAACTCTTTGAATTCAATTGCCTCCCCTTTGGGTTGTCAGTAGCCCCATTTATCTTCACCATGGTTAGAAACCCGTAATGAAATATCTCAGATCAAGTGGCTGGCTGTCGATGACTGTCGATCAGAATGTTACCTACGATAACATTCTGATCTTGGGAAAAAATCTGTCACATTGTAATGAAATCGTCTTTGAAACAAGTACCCTTTTAAATAAGCTAGGATTCAGAATAAATAGGAAAAAATCTCAGCTGACTCCGTTCCAGTCTTGCAAGCTTCTAGGGTTCTTTATAGACGGCATTTTGTACACAAAACTTTTAGAGAGACATAAATTTCAAGTCCTGCAAAGTAGCCTCAACAACGTTGAGGAAAAAATGCGGGTCGATCAAGAGCTGCACGAAGATCTTGATTGGTGGATCAACAACATTGAGGTCGTAAACAATCCAGTAAGGGACGGTAACTTTGTTCTTGAAATCTTTTCGGACGTGTCGCTGTCGAGTTGGGGCCTTTCGTGTAACAATGTCCATTCTCACGGGTGGCGGAGCAATCAGGATAAACGCGAGCATATTAATTTTCTCGATCCCAAGGCGGCTTTATACGTCTTCATGTGCTTCGCTTCCTAACTCAAATCATGTGAAATTCTCCTCAGAATAGACAATTCGACAGCGATTAGCTACATTAACAAAATGGGCAGTATACAAAACTGTCCAACTTAAGTAGGGAAATTTGGCAATGGTGCCAAGAAAGAAACCTCTATATTCAAGCTTCCTATAATAAATCCAGTTTAAACGTGGATGCAGATTGAGGGTCTAAGACCACATCATAAGAATCAAAATGGGAAATTTTGAATTACGCGTTCTCAAATATCGTGAAGGGGTTCGGTGTACAAAAAATTGATCTTTTTGCAACAAAAATGAATGCAAAATGCCAAGCATACATCTCATGGCGTCCTAAATCCGGCGCCAGGGAGGTGGATGCGCTTACAACCCAATGTTCAAGCCAGAAATTCTATGCGTTTCCTCTATTCTCGCTAGCTTTACATAACATTAGGAAAATAATCAACCACTAAGCAGAAAGCGTTCTTATTGTACCAAATTGGACATCTGAGGCGTGGTTTCCCCAATTTACCAAAAAAATAAGGAGGGAAAAATATGTCCTACAGGTGGTGTTTTAATTATCCCCGGTTCTTTAATTGTATCCCCAAAGATCAGACGCCTGCGGCTTGCTAGAGCCGGGCATTCGCAAAGTATATGTTGAGAAGTTTCCTCCTTTTCGCCACACATCCTGCAGTCAGGATTATCTTTCACACCAATGTTGGTGAGATGTTTTATTAGTGAGCAGTATCCTGTAAGAAGTCCAACTGTTCGCCGCAGCTGATTTCTGCTCAGCTGAATTATTTTTTTAGCTTTTTCCTTAGTTGGTTTGTTTATAAACATGTGAGATTGCTTCAGTCCGGAAACCCCCATTGTGTTTTATATGTTTTTTTTTAAGTAGGTCCTTTGCAACCTTTTTTGCGGACTGCTATGCCAGTGCACAGGTTGGCTCGGGTCCTATCAGCGGTACTTCTGCCCCCCTTTTTCCGAAAGGTTTGCTTTTTCATTTCCTTTAACGCTTTTATGTTCTCTCATCCATTCCAGGAGAACTGTGTTGTTTATTTCTACTGAGTTTATTTCTACGGAGTTTATTTCTACTCCGTAGTTAAAGGCTGCTAATGCTGCCTGGCTGTCAGTGATGATTCTTTCGCCCCAGCCTCCTGCCCCAGTACTGACTTCTGTCTTAGAGCCGTCCATGTACCAAACGGTTCCATTGTTTTGCATCAAAGCTTAGAGATGACCTCCATTTCTCTTTGTGGTACTATCCCTCGAAAAGGTTTTTGAAGGTTCAGGATTGTGCCGGTTCTATCTGCATACATGCTTAGCATGCAGTTTCCTCATAGTTGTTGCCATATGTCGGTATGGTGTTTTCTACTTAGAGTTTTGATCCCATACTCATTTGTTCCTAGTCTGTAGGCTGCCATTAAAGCATCTTACTTCACCACTAAGTGGAGTGGAGAAAGATCCAACAGCGCTTCCATGGCTGCGGTAGGCGTTGTAAACAGTGCTTTCGTTATTCCAAGAAAGGCCAGTCTTTACAGGCCGCTTTGACTTCTTTCTTAGTTTTATACCACCAGATTTAAGAGCAGTATGTTACTATGGGGATCATAACTTTGGTGTAGACCCAAAGAGCTATTTCTGGTTTCAGTCCCCATGTTTTACCAAGCATTATTTTGCAGGCCCATAAGGCCTTAGTAGCCTTCTTGGTAATTCTTTCCACATGAGAGTTGAAGAGGTTAATTTGGTATCTAAGACTAGTCCCAAATATTTAACCTCGTCGCTCATTTGAAGTTCTTGTCCCCACAATTTAAGTGTCTTCATGTCCAATTTACCTTGTCCGGATTTACCGAAAGGGCTTTGGCTGTACACGAACGTTCCACTATTGTAAGGACTTGTTTCATAAGGTTTGTTACCACCCCTCCAAACTTGCCCCTTATCAGGATCATAATGTCATCTGCATATCCTTGCGCATGAAATCCGTTCTATTCCAGTTTCCAAAGGACACTATCTACTACCAAGCTCCACAGTAAGACAAAACTCCCCCCTGTAGGCACCTTTTGGCAGCCGACACCACCCTGGTTACGCGTCCCAGAGAGCCGGTAATAGTCCTGTCTCTTATCGTGGAGTCGATCCATTTTGCAACAGACCGACCCAACCCTCGATTTACAACAGCTTTTGTTATAGATTGAAAAGAGATACTGTTAAAAGCGCCCGCTATATCTAGAAAAACTCCGAGTGCAATTTCTTTGCTGTCTAGAGCCGCTTCGTGTGAGTCAGTTTATGTTTACTTAATTCACAAGATTTTTCTAATTGATAAGCATGTTGGTGTCGATGCAAAGGAGTCATTTCCAAGGATTCATCCCTCATATGCCTGTCTATCATTTTTTACAATGTCTTGAGCATAAATGACATCAAGCTGATGGGTCGGAAGGATTTAGCTTGGGCTTATGAACCCCGCCCTGGCTTTGCTATAAATACCACGTTCACCATCCGCCAATTTCTAGACACATAACCTAGGCTAGTCCTTAGTAGTGTGCACAACGGTGAGGTTAAAGAGCTCTGTTCCTGATGAAGTTGTGCCGGAAAAATTTTGTTTGACCCAAAAGATTTATATGGTTTGAAAAATTTCACTGCCCATATCACTCTGGTCACATTGACTATTATTTTTTGCCAGCTTCCAGTCCCACCTTGAGGCCCAGGTCAGAAGCCATTCTTGGTTTGATCTGGTTGCTTCTGTTGTGACACAGTCCGGTTTGCTTCCCGGAAAATGTGTCTCTAACAGCAAGTTCAGCGTCTCTACTTCGGACGCTTTATGTGTTCCATTGGTTCTTTGCATTGATCTCAGTTTTTCTTCGTGTTTTTTCTGCACGGTTTTCTGGAGAGCAGAGTACTAGCTGAGTTTTTTCAAAGTCGCATTTTTGTACCAGTTCTCTGGCCTCCAAGGTTGGTGGTAGTGCTGGTTGATCAAATGAAAGGTTTGCTGATCCAATAGCAAGATCCCTCAGCGTTTAAAATAAAACTGTCCCAGTTTTATTTTTAACTTGGTTACCATTAGGTAACTTGTGCAAAGCCCCCACTTGAGAACCAAGTTAAGTGGTTTTTGCAAAAATGCTGGTTCTTTGATGGTTTCCTCCTGAGTTGATTATTTTCCAGTCGGTGCCCATCCCTAATCCTCTAATTACTCGCCTGTAAACCCAAGATTCTTGAATTAGTACAATATTAATATTGTTTTGTTTTAGGTAGTTTTGCAAGGCAACCGATGCCGCCTTGCAGTGATGCAGGTCTATTCACAGATCAGTAAACATACCTGCTTAAATATTCGTGTTTGTTTGTTTGCTCTTCTGCTGGTGTTTCTCTAGTTGCAGTTGCCCCTGCTTCGTTCACCAGCATCTCCTTAGGCTCTGTGTCCCTCTTCCTCCTCAAGATTTTGAATAAAACCCTGTTGAGGTACGACCTGCACGATACCTCCTGGACCTTCTTCCAAGAGTACTCATTCATCAGAAGGACAAGGTGCTGACCTTTCGAGTCAGCTTTCTTGTCCACCGCTTTCTTGTCCACCGCTCTTTGTTGACAGCCCTGGATTCCGCCTTTTCAATCGTTTTAGTATTGGTTTTGGTTCCTCAATGGGTCCCGGAATCCATACCATTGTCCTCAGGGGCTTTGGAACGTCCTTGGCATCGATGAAGCTAATTTTTGCTCCTTCCCAGGGTATGCTTCTGCTCACAACACGCACTAACCAGTCTTTGCTACCCTGGAGAGCGCAGGATGCCAGTAAAAAGCCTCCCCTGAGATTCACCCCGGATCCCCAGGTTCCTTCGTCATCAACATTCAAAGCTTGGATGAGTGCGGTCTTGATGAGTCCCGCCTGTTCCTCACTGGGGAAGTTCTCTGAATATATTTCTGGCATAATTGACCAGGTATTTTTTGCGCCTTCTTCCATCTCTTCCTTTCTGTCTCTCTGCAGTTTCCTTCTGGCTGCTCCAGAGAGTCTAGGAAGGTTCTTCTCTGAGTTCCTTCTTGGTGGTTTTGTTTTGTTGTTTTTTGGTCCATAAATGTTCGCACGAGTAGCCGGTAGAGACGGTCCGCCTGCACAATGACCGGTATGTGCAGGTAAGGCTACATACTTTTGAGGTCGCCCGGAATCCAAAAGTTTTAACCACTATGCTTATGCTGTCAGTTTTTTATAGAGGTTTTCTCCTCGTAGGCCGGCCGGTTAAGGCAAGCCCCCCTGATGCAAGAATTCTCACGACGTACTTCCAGCCGCGCCAGGTTAGGGTGGTTGAAGTAAGGTCTGGATTTACTGTGTTAGTTGATAGACCGGCGCTTATTCTACCACAGCTGGAACTCCCTGGGTGGTTGCTAGTCCCAGTGTACTTTTTAGGACACATGCCTTAAGGTATTCTTAGTTTCCCTGAGGCTACTCAATTCACCTCAGGTACCACAAGCCTCCCCACCACGTTAATAATTTTCACACACTTTATATTAATTTAATAATGCACACCAATATAAATTGCAATTTAAAATTTAATCTCGGTATATATAGGATAGGAGTATTTGTTTGAATTCATTAGATATAAAGTTAGTTTCTCACAATGTTCCTAATTCTACCATTAAAACATCGTATTTGTAATTATTACCCATATTTGTCCTTTTTGTTACAATAATATGGATTTCGCCTAACTTCACTTAAATTACTAAGTGCACACCAATTTGTCTTTTTTTTGGAACATGCCATTTAACATAATAATTGTATATAGAATATTATACTAAGTAAATATTCTTAAAGCTTTGTTGTTAGTGTTTTGTAAATACTATAAGAATTTTTGATCGAACATTACACTTCTTTCTGGATGTTCGTTGATACGGTTATTAAAAAAGTGGCGAAGGAAAAAGTAGTTTTTATTATCTGAAAGAATAATTATTAATTACTTATTTATTTATTTATTCATTTGCTATCCAACAAGAGACGGTAGCACATTGTCTATCTAGGTAGATAATAGTATTTATTTACAATATTATATGTAATGACGCAATTTCTGTATTTTTGAAAGTTTGAAAATGATACATTGTTGACTTTTACTTCCCTCTCTTTGGTAGAAAGTGTTCACTTTCTACCCAAGAGAACACTTTCCATCCTTGAATTTCCATTGCACCAATACAATAAAACATAATTACCAGCTTTATATTGATCGGAATTTTGTTTTAATGTTGGTTTGACGGTTCAAAACTTCAGAACTCCTCGGTCAACTATCTCATCTTTCGACAGAAATGAAATACTTTCAACCTTGGTTTGTGATATACTATTATCTGCCTAGGTAGACAAAGTAACAACTTCTCTTATTGACTGCACATGAAAAAATTGTACTTTTAGTGGTAATTGATAAAATCTTATATGCGAGACGGCAGTAAAGTGTTGAACTCGTTGGATAAAGGGTCCCTTTACTGCCTTGTTACTTAAATAGCTATTAGTTAATGGAATTTAAAATTACATTTGTCTCGTGGAAAATGAATGTAAAGTCTCAAAACTATTTTAAATAAACTTATTACTTTTAAAAACGTCTGATAGTTGATTGGAACCATTCCTTTAGCATGAATCTGTGTAGGCATTTGGTTCCGCATCATCATTATTAACATATATTTGCGAAATTTGATTGAACCCTTACCATACCATTCACATTCATATAAATTATTATTCAGCTCATTAGTCTACGGCACAGAAATGTTATTAATACTTCTAATATATCTAATAGAGATTATAAAATTTCATACTTCTGCATGTACAATTTCTGTTGGAGTTGTGATACAAACGAACACTTCAAATAATGTACCACATAAAAATAGAATATTGGAAATAGTATCAAATAAGTTCTCACTAAAATAAAAAATATGTAGGTAGATAAATAAATATAGTAATTTCAATATTATTTATATAAATACCTTATATTATATAAGTAAAATTCAATACACATTTCAGCGCTTATGTAGAACAAATACAGCAAAATGGTCCAACCCACTACATTGTTCAAAGACTCAATGCAACTGAAAATGAAACAAATATATTTTCAAGTTTTATTATAAAGCCAATCTAAAATGTAACTTACTCAAAAAGAAAATTTTTATAATTCACATATTTAGTTAAATCTTTCAAACATTTTTCTTCTCCTCTTTCGGTTGGATTTAGGGCGCGAATTCGATGATTGAAGAAAATAAATTGTATTTTGAATAAAACGCAATAAGTTATAAGAAATACGTTGAATGCAGAGCTTAGCAATGCAAGATTATAAAAAACATATAATTGAAAAATTTTCAAGTAAATTAATGGAATCCATTCTGGTTCATAGGTATCTAATATATGTCTGGTACTGAAAAAGTGTGGAATTTCCATTAAAAAGTTAATTGCTACAACAAAATAGAAACAATTAATGCAAACATTGTAGGTATTGAGTAATTGCAATGCGCGTTCTTTAACCGATTTAGTTGGAAACTCTTCAATTTTCCAAAAATACTGAATTTTATTTTTGAGAATGATATATTTATGACTTCAGTAGTGTAAGATGTGAGTTCTGGAACACAAAGGGATGCCGCCGTTCAATGTAAACAAATGAGTAGCGTTATCATGTATATTTCTGAGAATTTTGTGTGATAAATGTCGGCATCGATTGTAATAATTGTAATCATATGTGATAACACATGTATAAATGTGTGATAAGTAACTGACCATTTTAAGCCATGGGGATTCTGAAACAATGACGTCATTGTATAAAAAAATTGTAGCCAGAACGTATATACGGATACTGGAACAAAATGCTGACATAGCGTTAAAGACCCTGGGGATACTAAAACAGCGCAGTGTATGACAAAATCTGTGTTTAGCAGCGCAATTTTATTTTCTACATGTACGCTTATGAGGGGTACTGAAACACTACATATTTTGCTGTGCCCATTAAGAATTTTTAATAATAAACCAAGACTTTACATTTGTAGGTTTCTAATGTTTAAAGACACAAAAAAAAAAATTTTTTTTTTAATTTTATATGTAAAAGTGTTAAATAAATAAAACTCAGTTATCTCAGTTAATCAACTTTATTCATCACATTCATCATCATCATCAAAGTACGTAGGCTATAAACTTTTTTTTTCTTGTTTTTTCTTATGCGACCAAGTGTTTTGCAGATGGAAAATTCGTACCAATCCTACATACAGTCTGTGTTAGAAAAAGTAAATCGTCCACAGCAACAACAAATTAGAAAACGAAATGTTCGGGGTGAATTTATAAATCCAGTGTTAAACCAGAATAATAATCGGTCTATAGTGGAAATTAACGAACCACAAATTAAATACAAAAAAATAAGTGATAATAACAAATACTCTAGTTATATAAATACAGTGTTAAATAAAGTTGTAAATAAAAATGTGCATCAAACAAATGTTTCCGATAAGGAATTGGAATTAATTCAAACAGAATCAGCTTTCCGACGGCGAATGCTAACAAGTACAATATTAAACACTAATAAAGTATTAGACCCAAAGCGTTTTTTGCAAACAACATTTAATTTAATTCAAACAAAATTAAATGAACTTAGAAATATAGCACCGATTAAAGCACAATTATGTTTAGTTTGTGAAATGATTCTTCCAAAAACCGAAGAGGTAAAGACAATTTATTTTAATTCAAAATATGAAGTGATTTATCAGAACAATGAACTGAAGAAATGGTACAATGAAGCCAATGAAAAAATTTTAACAAAGCTGCAAGAATATCAAGAGCGAGATAGTGGTTGGGCCCTACACAACATTATACAGGTTAATTTAAATGTTAATAAATATGTTCCTTTTACTGTGGGCAGTAATTTTTATACTTTGCCTAAATATGTTCAGGCTAAAAAAGCAGTAATAAATGTACAATCCAACGATGAATGTTGCTTTGCCTGGGCTATAGTTTCAGCCCTTCGACCAGCTAAACATAACCCACACAGAGTTTTGTCTTATCCACACTTTAGAGACATTCTTAATTTAGATAAAATTTCATTTCCCATGGATTTGAATGAAATTCCAAAATTTGAAGAACAAAATAATATGTCTATTAATGTATACGCGTTGAAAAATTACAGCGATTGGCTTATCTTAACTGATTGTGGTGATGATGATGTATGTGAAATTGAATCAATAAATAGAAAAGAAAATACAAATGTTAAATATGAGATATTGCCTGTATATATATCAAATAATCATAAAAATATACATATTAATTTATTAATGGCAGAGATTCCCGAAAAAAATATAGTAGAAGAACATACACCAAAATATCATTTCTGTTGGATTAAGAATTTATCTAGATTAGTGAGTAGTCAAATGACAAGTCAGCATCGCGGCTCTCGCTGGTTATGTGATAAATGTTTATGTTATTTTTATCAGGAATCTAAATTTAAGCAACATAAAATTGATTGTTCAAAGGCGGCTCCCGCAAAATGTGTCATGCCAACTGAATCTACTAAGTGGCTTTATTTCAAAAATCATAAAAATAAGGAAATGCTTCCTTTTATAATTTATGCAGATTTAGAATGTCTTATTTTACCTATTGATACATGCGAACCTACTAACTCTCAAAGTTATACAAATGCATACCAAAAACACGTACCATGTAGCATTTCTTATTATTTAAAATGTAATTTTGATGACGGATATTCAGAATTAGAATTATTCAGAGGTGAAAATTGTATTGAATGGTTTGTAGATAAACTAAATACAATTACAGAGAAAGTAGCAGCCATTTATGCAGATAAAAAAGAAATGCTAACACTATCACAAGTGGAATTGGATGAGTTTGAACATGCCAATATTTGTCATATTTGTGAAGGACCATTTATACCACCTTCAGATTATGCATTAGAAGGAGAGGAAGAAGATTTATTAACCAAAGTTAAAGATCATTGTCATTTGACTGGTAAATTTAGAGGAGCTTCTCATGTTAGTTGTAACCTTAATTATAAACTTCCATCAGATATAGTTGTAGTTTTTCATAATCTTCAAGGTTATGATGCACATTTTATTATTCGAGAATTGCATGAAAAAAAAATCAAAGATCGTAATGGTGAAGTGCATATTAAAAATCCAGGGATAATTAAAGCAATTCCTATAAATAAAGAGAAATACAAGTGTTTTACTAAATATAATTGTTCTAATACAATGAAACTAAGATTCATAGATTCTTTTAATTTTATGGCTTCATCTTTAGATAAATTGTCGTCATACCTTAAAGAATATAATATTACCAAAGAATATTTTAAAAATGTGGCAGACTCAAAATTAGCTCTCTTACTTAGAAAAGGCGTACTTCCATATACCTACTTAGACAGCTTTAAGCGTTTTGAAGAAAAATCATTACCTGATAGAAAATATTTTTTTAATAACTTAACTCAGACTGATATTAAAGATGATGAATATGCTCATGCTCAAAAAGTGTATTCAGAATTTGATTGTAAAAACTTAGGAGAGTACACAGACATATATTTAAAAACTGACGTTCTTTTGCTAGCGGATGTATTTGAAGAATTTCGTCTTTTATGTAAAAAAACCTATGATCTAGATCCCGCTAATTATATTACCGCTCCCGCACTATCTTGGGACAGTTTATTAAAATCAACAAAAATTAAACTTGAATTGATGACAGACATTGATATGTTATTGTTTATAGAGAGAGGTATTCGTGGTGGTATTAGTCAATGTTGTAATCGATATGCTGTTGCTAATAATCGATACATGCCAACTTTTGACGAATCTCAACCAGAATCATACCTCATTTATTTAGATGCAGTGAATTTATATGGATGGGCAATGTGTCAATGCCTTCCTACCGGAAATTTTAAATGGCTTAATGAAAACAAATGTAAACACTTCAATGTATTGCAAATTCAAGATGATTATAAAAAAGGGTATATATTGGAAGTTGATTTAGACTACCCTGAAAATTTACATGATTTTCATAAGGATTTTCCATTTTGTCCAGAAAATAAAACTCCAATTAATGGAAAACACCCAAAACTTTTAACAACTTTAGAATCAAAAAGCAAATATATTATTCATTATAGAAATTTGAAGCAGTGTCTTAATCATGGCTTAATTATTACCAAAATTCATCGTATATTAGAATTTGATCAATCAGCTTGGATGCGTCCATACATTCTCAAAAATACAAAATTGCGAATGGAATCAACTAACGAGTTTGAGAAAAGTTATTATAAATTGAAAAATAATAGTGTTTTTGGTAAAAGCATGCAAAATGTTAGGAAAATGCGTGATATAAAATTAGTTTCGGAATGGGAAGGTAGTTATGGGGCTGGAAAATTCATGGGTAAACCAAACTTTAAAGATAGGGTAATATTTGATGAAGATTTTGCAGCAATTGAATTAAATAGATTAAAAATAAAATTTAATAAGCCTCTATATGTAGGAATGGCTATTTTGGATATTAGCAAATGTTTAATATATAAGTTTCACTATGAATATATGAAAAATAAATATGAATCAGCAAGCTTAAAACTTTTATATACAGACACGGATTCATTAATTTATTCCCTAATAACAAATAACTTTTATGAAGATATATTTCCAGACTTAAAACAATGGTTTGATACGTCTGATTATGCTGAGAACAATTGTTATAATTTCCCCAGAATTAATAAAAAAGTTTTAGGACTATTCAAAGACGAATTGAGTGGTCAAATTATGGATAAGTTTGTGGGTTTGCGATCTAAAATGTATTCATATTCGATAAATAATAAAGATATTAATAAAGCTAAAGGAATAGGTAAATCGGTTGTTCAAAAGCTGACTTTCGATGAATATAAGAATTGTTTATTTGAACAAGCTAGTTTATATAAATCACAACATAGAATATTATCAAAGCTACATGAAGTTAATACTGTTAAACAAAATAAAATCGCATTAAGTGCTTTTGATGATAAGAGATATATTCAAGAAAATAATATCGATACCTTGCCGTGGGGTCATTATTCTATACAATTATAGGCTAGTTAAAATTGTTGTATTCTAATTTTAAGTAAGTATAGATATTAAGTTGTTTTTGTATTTAATTTTGTTTTATTTTGTTTTTTTTTTATATAATGTACTTTTGGATAAAAAAAAATGTTTAATAAGATTTGTGTTGATATTTTTTTTGTCGATAATGAGTGTGTGTAAATAAAAAAGTATAAACATATTTCTAGTTTTATTTTTATTAAATAAACACAGATATAAATACCGAGAAATAAATATACTAATACTAACAAGATTAAGGTACTATAAATAAAATGTATATTACAAGAATTTTATAATAATATTCAATATGTTAAACAATGTAATATTCTCTATAATATATTTAATTTTTAATACAAAATATATTCTAACATGTATATAATAAACTATAGTTACTAAAAACTAATTTTTGTTTATTGAACATCTTCCGAAATCATATATCAATCAATGACCAATCATTAATATATTTAATTTATTATATTTTGAACAAAGCGTTGCTCAAATATTCTTTGACGATCGTCTGTATTGAAAATCGATTTTATTTTATTTTCAACATGTCCAATTCGGTTTTTAAATCTGCTTCGATCCCTTGCAAACTCTTCCCAAGGTCCTTTTCTCGCTGATTGATAAGCAAATGACCATTGCACCATTGGGTAAATTTTGTTTTGATTTAGGTCAAAGCGAACGTGGATTTTATTTGCATTATTGTCCGAATTCATTTCTTAATAAGTTTATTATTTGAATGAACATTCTGGGCAGTTACGTATCATCGGTGGAGGACCATCAATCTGATCTCGACTGGATGTATTATAATGTTGAAAACAACGCCTACAGTCATAAATATTTGGATTAAGCTTCAAATTGTTTGATAATTTTTCCCAAACAGATTCTATACAATCAGCGGCAAATGTGGTCAAAAATTCTATTGGTAAACACTCAATTTCTTGAACTGTCATTAACGCAAGTTGCTTCTTTTGGTAAAACGATGAAATTGCTTGACCTATTGTGGGTTTTCGATTTGATATAAACCATTTTTGTAAGAGTTGGGCATTTTTAAAAGCACAATAATTAATATTTGCATTCAAATGTGCTGAAGAGCATTTTTGGAGTACTATTTTTTCTTTTTGTAGTAGCTTCAGAGCAGGGCACCCCATATTTTCTAAGTTCTCAACATTAGAAAAGCCACACTTCTCCAACCATTGTTGTTTATCTAACCCTTTTACATAAATTGTCATAGCCCCATTCAATGCATCATGAAGCACATTGTTTAAATTTTTGTATGGAATTCCAACAGTTTGCCAATGTATACCATGATGATGATTCAGAAGCCAATTCTTTGATGGTTTTTCAGAACATAAATATTCCCAATCATTTGGAGCACTAAATACAAATACTTTTGTATTTTTAGGATCATCAATTGATATTAATGCTACTTCTTTAAAAATAAATTCGGTTTTTTTCATAAAACCTTGAAAATCTGCAATGAACTCCATCATTTGAAAGAAAATGTTACACTAACTTCTGTACTCTACCGCTAATTGGTTTATACTCAACTATTCGATCATGCAAAATTAAACAGTAGGCCGTTGTATTTCGAGGAAACCTTTCCTTTGATTCAAATTCTAAACGTATATCAACAGGGGCAGATTTAAGAGATTCGTTTTGTTGAGAACAATCTATTAGAATAAGCGGAGCAATATTTATAAAATCAGATTTGCTTAACAACGGTTCGCTTTCATGTAAATAATAAGCACTTTGAAATCCTACATACATCTCATACAGTAAAGCATATTGGTTGTGCTCTAAGTCTAAATTCAAATTTCCATATGGATATGATTGGGAATTTAAATACAACTTAACATTATTAAGCCGACAATGATCGAACTTACTGATATCCATTGCAGCATTATTTTTACGACCAGTTTGAAAACCTAGAATTACAAACCGAGGTTTTTCTAATTGAGTAGTAGTTTTTATTGTCCAAATTTGTTTTTCTGTTGTTTGAAGCATAGGATATTCATATAACTCCCATGTTCGAAAACTCATGGAAATTGTTGGATCTTTTTCAATAAAATGTAACATTTCAACCTTATGTTTGTCGGCAAGTGTAATATATGGAACTCTCCACTCAATTTTATTTAAAATAAACTTAAATGGTTCAGCTTCTGTTTGGATAATAGCATTTAAATCAGTTCTTGACCTAACAAGGATAAGTTCATGCTTAACATTAACAATAACTTTTAGATAATCTTCAGCAAAACCCAACAGCATATTAAGCGGTATAACTACATCAAAGTATCCTTCAGCATCGGTAATGTTAGTATCAGGCTTAGGTTTCCATCCAGCATTTTCTAACATTTGACTTTTGTTTACATTAACAGAAAAATATCCTTTTATCGTTGATGTAATTCCAACATTTTTACATCTATCTATTTCTACACCGTTTAATTCGTAACGAATTTCATCAAATAAATGGCATAATCCATTGTTGATAATTTTTGTGTGTGCTACAGCAGTACCATCTTCTTTTAACAATCGACCGAAAATATGCAAACAGCTTTTGTTGGGTCTGACATATAAATCTTGATTTTGAATTGTTATACGAATTTCATCATTGTTGTTAAATGTAGACGATGCATATGGTTGATGTGCATGAATTTCATTATTAGATATCGAATCATCGAACTCTACATTTGCACGAATATTTAGCATATTAGCCATCATTGAATCTTTTTTTAATACGTATTGATAGCGCTAATGTAACTCGAAAGGACTTTACAAAAAACAAGCGTAAATGTTTGGAAATCACTTTAGTACAATTAAATTTTATTTTACAGCTGGTGGTATCTTCGATTTGATGGGGGCAACTATAAGATTTAGACTCTCCAATGTTGCTCTGCTTGCAGATGTGAGTGCTTTGATTTGTGGTGCACGAGTGACCATCTTCTTGCATTGTTCTTCTTTAAAATATGTTTTGACAATTCTTTTTAGAGAACTAACATCATTATTTCCGTTGTAAACAATTCCCATTTTCAATATTTTCTTACGTGCAACCTTATCGTAATCACTTCACCTCTAAAATTGACCAAATTATTATCTTGATCGAGTATTTGAAGAGTTATATTATCTATTGAACGTGTGTTTATTGGTAAATAGATAACGTTTACAGGTTCTTGAACTATTTTATAACCAGGTGGAACAATTGGGAAAAACTCATATAACGTATGTGCTTGATGGTCATTTAAATATGCACCGCTAATAATATTGCATTCGATTCGTATTGAATTAATTTTAAGAATATCAACCGGCAGATCAGATTCATGTTGAATATTTGGCTGCAAAACATCGTTTTTAAATCCCAATAATTTATAGATTGAATTTTTAGGAGTAAAGTTTATGGTTCGATTGCATTTTAACAAACACTTTAAAGTATTATTATTAGCTTTCATTTCAAAAACGATTCCTTTGCTCTCTACTTCACTCTTTATATATTCAGCAATATCTGTTAACTCATACGAACCCACAGGCAAAGTAACAATAAAATCATCTATGTACATTTTGTTATGATCCACATCTATATTCGGAATGGAATTAAAAGTTTGAAAATTAACCAAACCTAATTCATAATTTTCACTTTCGGATAGCTGTATTGGAGGAAAATAATTTGTAGATAACACTGATCCGTTACCAGACAGTGAAAGGGTAAACGACATCGTTGTATGGTTGGATATCAAATGAACAATTTTCAAACAACTGATATTTATTTATCATTGATATAATTGATTACAGAGAAATTTTAAACATAAGTGACCACACACAAATGTGTTATAGTTTTGAAAAGTTTCATAGTTATAATTAACGCTACCTCCTAGATATTTAACAACTTCCGCTGGTGGTCGAAGATTTCCAAAGCTATCAAAATACATAACATTACTTCCTAGCTTTCGGTAGCATACCCAATGGGTACCAGGACCGTTCTTATCATCTAAATTTACAATCCCACACTCGTTCTTATTAACTTTCTTTGGCAGATCGTTTCTCATAAACACTCCACGAAAATGTTTTATTTTAAGCTGTTTTGCATAGCAGTAAAGCTCACTATCGGTTAACGCTCTATCGGGTAGCTTATCAATTAGTTTTTTGAATTTTTTGAGTTATTTTTAGGTGGTGAAATATATAAACCATAGCCTTTCTTATAAGGTTGCATATATAAACCATGACCACCAACTTTTACTGCTTCCATAGCTTTATTATGGCGTTGGTTTTCTTCGAGTAACTTTTTTGCTGCACCGGCATCGTTAACAGCTTTAGCAATACCAGCAGCCCCTCCAGCTAGTGCTCCAATCGCACTTAATCCCGCAAAAATAGGAACAAGCATTGGTAAAAATCCTCCAGTTTTAGGAATTGATATAATTCTAGACTTTTTTATATTATGCTTTCCACCAACATTTTTTACTAAAGCATGAACAGTATTCATCGCACATTTTATTGCGGTTTTTGAATCGGTTATTTTTGCATCTTTAACTGCTTTCTTCGACATGCTTATAAGTTTCTTTAGAGACAAAAGTTTCTGTTTCTTTTTGAATGTTGTTTTTAATTTTTTATTTGTATTTTCAGAAAAGCTCTGTCCCATACCAAGTTTAGATTTTGCTTTCATTGTATTTGCCACAGACCATGCTATTACTTTCTCACCCATCTTTGCGTCTTTTGCAAAAACTCGCTTCCATGCTTTTTCGGCTAATATTTTATCAGCTTTATGTCGATTGGCAAGGTTATCTTTGTTTTGTGAATATGCAATATCATGCTCCTTACATGAGGCATCAAGAGGATTTATACCAGGATCTCCATTTTGTAAGCGCTTTGCTAATTTAGTGCCTGGGCCACAGTACTGATATCCTGGTATATGCATTTCGAAAGGAAGATTATTAATTGCCCAATTAAGTACCCCTTTTCCTTTGACTGCCTTGCGTTTAGTAGTTTTTTTCTTATTCTTACGATCCATCTTTACCCATTAACCTTCACTAATCAATTGATTATAATTGTATTGTGTAATGCTGTATATAAGCAGTTATCATCAAGATGCGATTCAATAAACAACAAGATAGTCTGAAAATTACAAACTACGATTTGTTAACAGACAATAAAACGTCTATAAATAAAAGACACGGGGAATTATTACCAAACACGATAAGATGCATAATTTGTGGACCTTCAAATTGTGGAAAAACGAATGTTTTATTATCATTACTTATGCATATAAATGGTCTTCGTTTTGAAAATGTTTACATTTATTCAAAATCTTTATATCAACCTAAGTATGAATTGCTGCGAAAAGTATTAGAACCGATCGAAAATATTGGATATTTTACATTTTCGGAAAATGAAAGTATTATACCTCCAAATGAAGCTAAAACAAATTCTATATTCGTATTTGACGATGTTGCTTGTGAAAAACAAAACCATATAAGAGAGTATTTTAGTATGGGACGTCACAAAGATGTTGATAGTTTTTATTTATGTCAAACATATAGTCGTATCCCTAAACATCTCATCAGAGATAACACAAATTTAATAATTATTTTTAAACAAGATGATTTAAATCTGCGACATGTATATGACGATCATGTTAATACAGACATGAAATATGATAAATTTCAGAACTTGTGTAGGTTCTGTTGGAAAGACAAATTTGGTTTCTTAGTTATAGACAAAGACAGAGATGTTAATATCGGGCGCTATCGTCAGGGGTTTGATTGTTTTGTTAATATAAGTAAATAACTGACATATTCGAAGAGAAAACAAAAGTTCTTTAAATATGAGAATATAAAGATATATCTATCATTCCATCATTGGCAGTTACACAGTTTAATTGATTAATAACTTAACTTTCTGCAAAACTTAACTTCAATCTTTGAACTTAACATACAACTTGACATCTAACTTAACTGTAACGTAGGAACTTAACCTACAACTTGACCTCCAACTTAACTTAAATCATTTAAGTTGAAGTTGAACTTAACTTAAACGTATGAACTTAACATACAACTTGACCTCAAACTTAACTTAAATCGCTTAACTTGACGTTGAACTTAACTTAAACGTATGAACTTGACTTACAACTTGACCTCAAACTTAACTTAAATCGTTTAACTTGACGTTGAACTTAACTTAAACGTATGAACTTGACTTACAACTTGACCTCAAACTTAACTTAAATCGTTTAACTTGACGTTGAACTTGACTTAGATATTTGAAGTGAATTTACAACTTGATAACAAACTTACCCAAAAATGTCGTTAATAGAAAGCAAAGATAAAAGAAATATTTTGCGAAAAATTGTATCAACTAGTAATGCCATACGAAGAAAACATCGACTATTAAAATTGGGAAAAATGATGTCGGATGACGAGTTGAACTATAAATTAAGTTCAGTTACTAACCCATTAAACGAACTAATTGAAGTGACAAAAAGCACCAACCGAATAAAACAATTAGAAGTTAATAACATTAAAGAGGATAATGATAACAGAAACATTATAAGTAAATATGAAAAACTTTCAACGATAAAAGGTGAAATTCCAAATCTTGATCATGTTTATGGTGTAAGAGTGGTAAACAATACACAAATGATTGGTGACAGTCCAATATATTTCCATGATGGTAAAATCACTGTAAAGGATTTTAATTGTCCGATTTCTGAGGGTTTACTAGAGTTACTATTTAAGAAGTTACCTAATGATCATATTATTACTGAAAATGACTATGTTAATTACAAGGAAATATTGATAACATCTAACGGTCATAAGCAAAAATACAAATCTAGCGGTAAAATTTCTGCATCCAGAGGAGAGAAATATCGCAAATATATATCAAAACTATTTGAAGATGATAAAAGTGGTAGATCAAAAAGAAGATCATCGATCAAATTAGAGAATGCGCAGGGTTTTGGTTTACCTAAAAGTATGAAAATAGAAGGTTTGCCTCCTAGTATAGATTATGCATATTGGGATGATCCAAATGAATTAGTCGATCGTTTAAGATTATTAATTGCGTCGCAAGCAGCTGGAAACAACAATCATCAAAATGAAATAATATCAATAGTCGAAGAGTTACGAGAAGCGGGTATTATATATTAATAACAATTTAAACTAATTGCTTAGTTGCATTTTTAAACTCAAGATCGTTTAACATGAGTGTTGATAAGTTTGGTAATCATTGGATAAATGATAAAACTGATGAAAGCATACGCAGCAGCATTCTACCACACGGTCCTCCTGGAGTTGGATTTCTTTTAACAAGTGATGAACATTTTAACATTAATAATAAACTCTTACGAAATGTAGCAAATCCAGAAGCTGAAAATGATGCTACCAATAAAAATTATGTAGACAATACAACCCAAAATATTAATAAAAACATACAAAAAATCGATAATGATATGACTCAACTAAAAAACGATGTAATGGATATAAACAATATGCTATTAGTTATCATGAATAAAAATGAAACAACAGCAACACTATCAGAAAACAATTTTAAAGAATATCAAAGTCTTATCGAGCAAACCAGTAAACATATTATTTATTTAGAAGCTCAGATAACTTTATTAAAATCCCAACTTAAGAATATATAATTAAATATAAATATAAAAAATCTTTATATACATAAATTATTTTGATGTTATCACATTATTAAATAATATATCAAGATGAGTGAAGCAAAAGAACAATTAGTAAAAGAATTGCACGCTCCTGCCAGAAGAAATTATCGTAGAAGGCACGTAATTATCAAAGGTTTGGATGAATCATGGCAAGCAGATTTGGTCGAAATGATTCCATATGCAAAAGTAAACAAAGGTTACAATTACATGCTAACCGTTATTGATAATTTTTCAAAATATGCATGGGCTGTTCCTTTAAAACGAAAATCAGCTGGGGATGTAGTTCAAGCTATGACAAAAATATTATCTAGTGGACGAAGTCCTCAAAACTTGCAAACTGATCATGGTAAAGAATTCTATAACTCCAAATTTAAAGCTCTCTTAACCACATACCAAGTAAATCATTATTCAACGTATAGCAATTTAAAGGCGAGTATATGTGAAAGATTTAATCGCACCCTGAAACAGAAAATGTGGAAAAGATTTAGCTTACAAGGATCATATAAATGGATAAACATCCTTCCATCATTATTGGAAGACTATAATAATTCAATACATCGCACCATCGGAATGAAACCTACAGATGTAAACAGTAAAAATGAAAAAGATGTTCTCAGAAAATCATTCAATCGTATAAAAATGGTTGATTCTACTAAGTCAAAATTCAGATTGGGTGAACAAGTACGCGTTAGTAAATATAAGGAGGTATTTGAAAAAGGATACACACCGAATTGGTCTACAGAAATATTTACTATCGACAAAATTTTGCTTACTAATCCGAAGACATATAGAATCAAAGACTATCAAAACAACAAAATTGAGGGGTGTTTTTACGAACAAGAATTATTGAAAGTTAAAAATCCCGACATCTATCTAGTGGAAAAAATAATTAAAAGACGCGGTGACAATTTATTAGTCAAATGGTTAGGATTTGACAGCTCTCATAATTCTTGGATCAAAAAAAATAATATGTAATAAATTATATTAAACAATTTGTAATAAAAAATGTAGTTAAAAAAATCATTCAAATAAAATATATAAATATTTTTTTTTCTTTATTAATACATTTATTTTATTTAAACAATACACTAATTATTATCAACAGTATCACTAGAGTTTTTCATCGGTTGTTTAAATTTAGATAGTAGAAAATTCAGACGCGTCTTATCAATTTTTCCATCTAAGTAGTATTCACATGCTTCAATAGCGTTGTGGCAATCCAATTCTTTCTTTGCACATTCTTCAGGTTCCAGAATTGGATTCAACCTATTTTGTTCGAGGCAATACTCCATAGCTAGAATATTTAGAACTCCCATATGATGTCTCACTTTATTTTCAAACGTATCCTGTTCACCGTCATGCTCTTTATTTAGATTATCCAACGCATAGCAAGTCCACATTGTTTTTACTATATTATAAAATAATAAAAAAAATAAAAAAATAAAATGAAAATAGCAAAATAAATATACTTACCAAAGCACGTCAACTTTTATTGAGTTTATTCTTTGATGGAGTTCAATCGTTGAATGAATATTATTTTGAATAATATTACACAATTTGAATTTACATCACAAAATATTTATATATGCGCAACTAAACACAGAATTTGTGATACAATGCGCTGTTCTAGAATCCACATTTTTGAAAAATATTTAAAATAAATTTGTTTTATTATTGATTTAAAATATTTATTGGTAAATAATAATTATAAGTATCTGATTATAAATTCCACATAAAATTATTACATATAAAAAAAGCACTTAATATTTGGAAAATTTACTTTCTGATCCTTTTGCTGCCTTCATTTTCTTTGCCACATCAAGTGTAATAGAATTCAATGTATCAAACATTTGTCGATGTTCCTTTTTCTCAATGAAAACTTTAGCACGAGTGATACTTTTTTTCCAAATATCACTGGCTGGTATTCCTGCAATGTCTTTCATATCATAGATTTCTATTTTTACCATATGTGTAGCATCTGATGAACCTGGTGAGGTTATTGTAATAAGACCATTGTTGATTTTTCTTGAGAGCGTTGATGTTAATGGAATAACACTAGCTTCAACATTTGAAAATAAATCTTCAAACGCTCCATTGATATCATCTTCAAGGTTTTGAATATCGGCTGCTATATCCATTCGAATTTGTTTTCCTTTACCACCTGTTGATGGAATAACCATTTGAGAGTTAGCAGAAGAATTTGTAATGGTGGTAGCTGCTCTTTTGCGCCTATTAGATGATGTTGGGGGGTGTGATGGTGGTGGTGGTGGTGGTGGTTGATTTAACAACCCTCCATAGGAGAGCAAATCGGTGTCAAAAATGTCAGATGGAAAATTGTTCATTGTTGTTTTCTTAAAACAAAATTGAAATTAAATGGATAAAAAATTGAAACAAACGTGTATTTAAGTTATTTATTGAGATAATAAAAGTAAATACTCACCAAAGTACACAACTTTAATTACACTACCTTCTTTTACAAGAGTTAGATTTCAATTGCAGGATAGAATAAATATTATTTATAATGATATTTTCCAACCACTGCGCAATTGTATGAATTATATTTTAGCTTCTGTTGTTGTTTCTGAAATTTCGTACTTTTGCTAAGTCCGCAAATAACTGTACAATAAAATATGAAGTGTTCCAGTACCGTAACATAAGTAGAAAATAATATTGCACAACTATAAACACAGAATGTGTTTTATAATAATGCGTTGTTTTAAAAATGTTTTTTTTTTCCAGTCTTTATCTCTATATGTGATATGTATTATTTTACTATGCTGACGTCACCGTGTTGTTTCAGAAATGTCGTATACAGTTTTTGCTAAGTCGGCAAATATTTGCACAGCAAAAAAATGTAGTGTTTCAGTACCCCTCATAAGCGTACATGTAGAAAATAAAATTGCGCTGCTAAACACAGATTTTGTCATGCACTGCGCTGTTCTAGTATCCCCAGGGTCTTTAACGCTATGTCAGCATTTTGTTCCAGTATCCGTATATACGTTCTGGCTACAATTTTTTTTATACAATGACGTCATTGTTTCAGAATCCCCATGGCTTAAAATGGTCAGTTACTTATCACACATTTATACATGTGTTATCACATATGATTACAATTATTACAATCGATGCCGACATTTATCACACAAAATTCTCAGAAATATACATGATAACGCTACTCATTTGTTTACATTGAACGGCGGCATCCCTTTGTGTTCCAGAACTCACATCTTACACTACTGACTTCCAAAGAATAAAATATTTAATTTCTCAAAAGCCTATAAATAGTGGATGTTTGAACCAATTCATAAAATCTTGCGTTCAACTTACTCTCACAAGAATCATCAACGTACGAGCCATTTTCAAAGAGCTTTGAATCGTAAATGGCTTATAAACAAATGTCATTAATGCCAATACGAATGTAATTAGAAATGCAACATTGTTAAAAACAAATAGAAAAATTTGCAAAGCATTTCGATTTGGATGACATCCACAAGTATAATATATAAACTCGACGACTTTTAAATGTTTCACATAGGCATATTCTGTCATTGTAATTTGTAATGTGTTCAACTATTCTTACTTATTAAAATGAAAATATGATTTTATAATTGGTTGCTTTTATACTCTATATCGCCCTGCACATCTATAATTTATTTTAACCAACAATTACAGGCAAAATTATTGAAGAAGTTGGTAAAACTAGTCAAATACTTAGGTGCTTTTTGAGAACTCTTGAACTAGAATTATTTATTTATTTCTGTAACTTATGGATAAATATTTTAACTTAATAATACATCTGTTAAGAAGTGTTGATGTAGTATATTATTTAGTGTCTACTTGAATATAATATAAAATACAAGGTGGCGAGGATGGTTAAATACGCTTTGCGTTAAACAAAAAACGGTTTTAAAAATTATTTATTAGTTCAAAATGTTAAGTCATATTTCATTACTCAACTATTTCCAACAAATTACAAGCATTTTATTTATTTTGTTATTTTATTTATTAATGTCACTACAGAAATATATATTATTTGAGTATAGATCGTTTGCCAATATTATCGTTATATGAGTAATAACAATTATTACACGCTCAGTAAATAACATACAAATTTTATTAGTAAACCATTATATTATACCATCTTTTTTAATAATTATTAGAATTGAATATGACCATTGCTACAAAATGACCAACTTTCTTGTGTAGGTATGTTTGAGTCTATTTGAAATTGATTATATTGGTTTAGAATAAAATACATCATTATTATCTTTAAATATTTGTTTATTTCATTGATTAGCAAAAAATAAACAGTGTTTTCCACGTCAGCCATTTTTCAGTTGCTGCGTCATTTAATGTTTGTAATAAAATAATAAATAATAAATTTTTTCATTAAAATTAACATTCTTCTACAAAACCTCTTGTACGAATGATTTGAAAATGTCTAAACCTAAAATATTTCTCAATTCAAAAAGTATTAAAATTCAAATCAGTTCTATTATAAATAATACCATTTTCTTTTTTAGATGACCCTTTAATTAATGTGTATAAACTATCGTGGGGATTACTAAAATGGAAATTCGTGAAAATTGGTTTACATTTACTTCTAATTTTGCACACATTTTCACTATTTTTAGGAATATATTATTGCATAAAACTTGGTATGCGCCAATTTCTTTTCAAATATGCCTCAACGTATTGTAGAAAGTTTTATGTAAGTCGTTAAATTTTTTTAATTTTAATTTTTACTACTAATAATAGCGAATAATTTATAGCTGAATCTAGCAATTTATTTTACTCTAATTTATTACAAAAGTGTTCAGGAGGTTAGAAATGAGTGTTATATCCATTTATGGTCGGTGGACATGGCCGCCCCGAAATTGCAGAAAACGATACACCAAGAATCAAAATATATTTATATGTTTACAATTATTTGCTTAATAATAGGCGAAATTACTGCAATTTTTCATTTGCCGTTCGGTGAAGATAGAGTCAACACTTGGGTCATGTGCTTGTTTTTTCACAATAATTTCAGGCAATGGGAACCAATATTGAGTTGGTTGTATTTTTTAACACTTCAAGCATTGGCGTATCATATGATAGCGCAAGTTGTGGTTCTAATTTATTTTGTGTTTATATATAAATTTCAATTCTATTTGATTAATCAGGAACTTGAAAATGTCTGCTCCGATTTACAAAACATTGCACCTGATAAGACAAAAATGCAGAATATTATTAAAGGACGTTTAGAGGTTTGTTCAATTCAACATATCAATTTACGCAAGTAAGAAAAATTTCGAATCAACAATTTTATTTAGTTTGTAAAGCAATTTTACAGCATTTGTAACAAATGTAATCAAATTATGTTTGTGCCTAACTTGATAAATACTTTAGCTGGTATTTTTGTTGCACTGGTGGTGTTATACGATATTACTACCAAGGTAAGAACGTGAATGCAAAAGTGGTGTATGTTTGGTTGCATAAAGAATTTTCGATAAATCTTGTTAAGGGCGGAGTTTACTGTTGTATATATAGCCGTGAAACCGCGTGGATTTGCGTGAAACATGTATAGAATATCACAGTAAGCTAATCTAACTTAACCAAAATCTCCATTAGTAAACAATGTACAAGCAGTCTGTCAACTGTATTTTTAGAAAACCACAAAATTTTGAACCGATTGAACTATATAACATTTTTTAATCTATTTATATTAATGAGATTAAAGATTTTAACGTTTAACAAGTTTGTAAAAAAAAAATAATTAATTACATTGATATTTGTTTAGAAAGACTTACCATGGAAAAACTTAGTTGGAATATCATTATTTGGAGTTATTATTGTTGTAATTACCGTCACGTTTAGTTATTTGGGACAGCTTATAATTGATCAAGTAGAAATTTTGTTTTTAAAGATATTTTATTTTGTAATTATATTCTTTTATTAGCAGGTGATTTTATGCAACACTTTATATTTTAAAGTGCCATGGTACAATTTTTCTCATCAAAATAAAAAGTTGTACTTTTTCCTCATTATACAAGTGAACGATACTCTGCGAATATCGGAAGGCCTTTTTGATATGGATTATACATTAATTTTATTGGTAAGTTTTATATCTTTTGCTTGTTAATTGTTTTAGAATTAAATTCTGAAACAATTTGTTTTTCCTCAATTTAAATATATTTGCGGACTAGTGCTACCTTGCTTTAGTGTTGCGGAACAACAAATACATTGACATCTCGAAGGCAGTTGATCTATCGATAGCTAGATCCGCAAAATTTGTATTATTGAAGTGTATTTTACTCCTCTATTGCAGGTTTTCAGAAGAGTTTACACCGTTCTTTCTGTTTTAATTCAACTTAACAATTAATAATTTTGAATAATTATATTGTAAAATTAATGTGGAAATAGTAAAAGAAAGCAGAAAATTACTAAAAGCAAACATCAGCACCAACAGACACTTAAAATATAGTTAATTCTAAATACACACTTCAAAAGAAGCTTTTTTTGTACACTTAAACTTCATTCACAAAAATCACGCACTTTTAACTAGGCGACTAATAAAAGTTATTATTAACAGAGGGGAAATAGTTATAAACTATGATTAGAATAAATTACATTATGTATAATAAGTATGTGTTTTTTATTGTTTGGTCAAAAAATAATCAGTGTTTTCCATGTTCCCCACGTCATTGTTCCGGTACGTCATCTAAATCTGGTAAACCTGAATGCTGCATAATTCCGCGGGGGTTAAGCTAACCAGCTGGCGCGTCCCCGGGTTGCGGATACGGGAATGGCACACTTTAATCGCTGTGACATTTGGGCTTTAGAGAGGTTGAGGAGAGAAGTTGCCCCTATAAGGGGCCCTAGTTGTGGTCTACTGAGCGCCGACCTACCAACTAATAGTAAACGCAGACCTCACTTCAACCACCCTAGGAAGCTAAGGCTAGCGGTACGTCGTGAAATCTGAGTCGGTACGTTCAGCCTCCTACAAATAAATCTACTTCACTCTAAAGCGGCTTCGGCAGCTCAATAGAAATTAATATTGTTCTAATTCAAGAACAGTGCATCTATGGCGGGAGAATTAGATTAATAGGGGTGGGAACGACTAGGAGGTAGTCAGCCCGAGAGGAAACCATCCAAGATGTTGCATTCTTGTAAAGACTACACTAATTTGGTTTTCATGTGGGAGCTATGTATAAGGCAAGGTTACTTTATAGTAACCAAGTTAAAGATAAAAGTGGGACAAACGCTGAGGGATCTTGCATGGGATTAGCATACCTCCATGTTGACCAACCTGGACCACCACCAACCTTAGAGGTCAGAGAACTGATTCGGCAATGCAAAGTTAGAAACATCCAACTACATCGGAGTAATAAGTTTTGACCCTCTTTTTTAAACAGTTATATTTCTAAATGTAGGATCCAAAATTTTATGAAATTTTTATATGATTTGCATGAACTATTCATAAATGTCGTATAAAAAAATCAAACATCTTACTCTTATAGTTTGTTTTTTAAAAATTAAAATGTGCAAAAAAGTACCTAATTTAACAGCCGTAAAAAATTGCAGTTTTTCAATTCACTGTATTTTTGTTAAAAATAGCATTGTATTCACGAAACTTCAAACATATGAAAACAAAATCCTTATATTTATATTTGTTCAAATTTTTTTTTTCTACTATGTGTATATTTTTAATGAAGTACTATTAAATGCATTATTGTTATATTTTTTATTAGATTTCCGATTTCAAAGTTTCTTGTGTGTAATTGAAGTACACTATATTATCAAAACGTGTATAAAAAATACATCAAAAATTAGTTTAATTAATCGAGTGATTGTAGATTTAATTTTATGGCGGATGGTGAAGGTGCTATTCATACCCAAGTCCGGACGTGATACTTACATCAATATGCTTATCAATCAGGAAAGTCCTGTGAGCTGAGTATACAACTGAACTTACTCACAGGATCGAGCAGACTCTGGACAGCAAAGAAATTGCATTAGGGGTCGTCTAGATATAGAGGGAGCTTTTGCTGAGACACGTAACCAGGGTGGTGTCGGCTGACAGATGGTGCCCACAAAGGAAAATTCTCTCTCCCCTATTGTGGAGCCTGGTAGTTGATAGCCTCCTTATGAAACTGGAACAGAATGGAATTACACGTAAGGCTATGCAGATGACATAACGATCCTTGTAAGAAGCAAGTTTGGAGGGGTGGTAACCAAACTTATGCAACAAGCCTTTACTACATTGGAACGTTGGTGCACCGCCGAAGACCTTTGGGTGAATCCGAAAGACTTTAGTGGTGGCTTTCACGAGGAAAAAAATAGACTATTCTAGACATGATGAGACTTAAATTGTGTGGACAGGATCTCTAAATGAGCAGCGAGGTTAAATATTTGGAACTAATTTTAGACACCAAATTGAACTTGAGTTCCCATGCGGAAAAAATCGCTAGGAAGTCCACTAAGGACGTAGAAACTAGTAACAAATGAGTATGCGACCGAATCTCCAAGGAGAGGGTACCACAATGAAATAGTTCAACAAGTAGGAAATAACCATATGCTAAGCATGCATGCAGATGGAACCAGCACAATCCTAAACCTTTAGAAACCTTTCCGGGTGATCGTATCGCAAGGGGAACGGAAGGTGTATCAAAGGATCTGGTGCAATAGAAAGAAACTCTAAGACCAAAATTCTAAGACCAAAATTAGTACTGAATCAGGGGTCTGGAATGAGGGTAATGGCCTTAGCATTTAACCTGATTGACTAGGCAACCTGACCACTGTTTTTCCAGGCTGAAATTACAGCAATAACCGCCTGGGCCGTGGAAATAAAAAATGTTGGTGTTGGTGATAAAATAGTAAATTAATTACATTTAGTTAGGTGGCTTATTTTTTGATTAAAAATAACATTCATCTATAATATAATATCTCTTGTTTAAAATATTTTAAAATGTCCAAACCTAAAATATATCTCAATTCAAATATTTGTACATTTTTCTTATTATACAAATGACAATGCTATGAAATTTTCAATATCGTCAATGTGCTCAAAAATTCATATAACAAAAAACATGTTGGTTTAAGTCCATTTTAAATTGATTATATAATGATTAGAATAAATTACATCTAACTTTGTAGTTATTACCTAAGTGTTAGCAAAAAGTTTATTTAGCCACAAAATAAACAGTGTTTACCACGTCACCCATTTTTAAACTCTTCACCACCTAATGTTGGTAATAACTATTAAGTAAATTACAGAAATTAGGTGGCTTATTATTGGGTTAAAATTAACATTATTCTATGAAACCTCTTGCATGAAGGATTTCAAAATGCTCAAATCCAAAAGATTTCTAAATTCAAAAAGTATTATGATTCAAATAAATACTTTTCTAATTAATAACATTTTTTTTAGATGATACTTTAATTAACGTGTCAAAACTATCGTGGGGATTACTAAAATTTAAATTCATACATATTGGTTTATATTTACTTCTAATTTTGCACACATTTCCAATATTTTTGGGAATCTATTATTGCACAAAGCTCGGTATGGTCCAATTTCTTGTAAAATATGGCTCAACGTATTTTAGAATGTTATACGTAAGTCGTTAGTTTTTTTTTTAATTTTAAGTTACTATTAATAGTAAACAATTTATAGCTAGTTCAAGCAATTTTTTTCTCTCTAACATTTCGCAATAGTATTCAAGTGCTCGGAAATGAGTGTTATCTTCACTATTGGTCGGTGAGCACGGCAGCCCCGAAATTGCAGAAAATAATACGCCAAGAATCCAAATACATTCAAATGTTTGTCATCATTTGCTTGATAATTGGCGCAATTACTGCAACTTTTGATTTGCCGTTCGATGAAGATAGAATCGACATTTGGATCATATGCTGGTTTTTTTACAATAATTTCAAGCAATGGGAACCAATATTGAGTGGGTTGTATTTCTTAACATTTCAGGCATTGATGTATCATACGGTAGCGCAAGTGGCCTCTCTAATTTATTTCGTGTTTATATCTAAATTTCAATTCTATTTGCTTAATCAAGAAATTGAAAATGTTTGCTCTGATTTACGAGAAATTCTACCTGGAAATGAGATGGTGCAGAATATTATTAAAGCGCGTTTAGAAGTTTGTTCAAAACATCATGTAAATTTACGCAAGTAAGCAAAATTTCTAATCGCATTTAAGAATTGGATTATTTTATTAAAAGTAAAATTTTAATTTATTATTCAAATAAATAATAAATTATTATTTAAAGCAATTTTGTAGCATATGTAACAGATGCAATGATATTATATTTATGTCTACTTTGACCTATACTATGAGTGGTATTGTGATTGCACTTTTGGTGTTATACGATACTACTACCAAGGTAAGAATGCAAACGCTAAAATGACATGTTTGGTTGCATAGACATCTTTGAAGAAAAAAATTGGTACTATATTTTGGTACTTTTCTAGAAACACTTACCATGGAATCACTTAGTTGGAACATTATTATTAGGAATTATAACTGTTATAGTTATTGTCACAATGAGTTATTTGGGCCAGCTCATAATTGATCAAGTAGAAATTTTGTTTTTAAAGATATTTTATTTGTGTATCTACTATGTTCTTTTATTAGCAAGTGATTTTATGCAACACTTTATATTTTAAAGTGCCATGGTACGATTTTTCGCCCAAAAATAAAAAATTGTACTTTGTTCTCATCATACAAATGAACGATACTATGCGAATATCGGAAAGCCTTTATGATATAGATTATACTTTAATTTTGTTGGTAAGTATTACATCTTTTTGCCTGCCAGTTGTTTCAGACTTAAATTCTGAAACATTGTAAATTTAGCGATCGCTAACTCGGCAGGGTTTGAATTATTTAAATTAATTTTACTTATTCCTTGCAGATTTTCAGAAGAGTTTACAGCGCTTTTTCTGTTTTAATTCAACTTAACAATTAATAATTTTCACATACTTTATATTAATTAAATAATACACCTAATAATGTTCCTAATTCTACAATTAAACTTTGTGTTAGTGATATCCATATTAGTCCTTTTGGTTACAATAATATGGATTTAGGCTAACTTCACTTACTAAGTGCACGCAAATCTGTTCTTTTTTTGAACATCCGCAATGCCATTTAATTTAATATCTTAATTTTAACATAATAATTGTTGTATAGAATATTATAGTAAATAAATATTCCTAAAGCTTTGTTGTTAGTGTTTTGTAAATACTGTAAGAATTTTCGATTGGATATTACACTTTTTTTTGGATGTTCATTAATACGGTTTTTGAAAAGGTGGCAAAACAAAAAGTAGTTTTTAATATTTGAATAAATTTACGTACAATTTTAATAATAATTAACAAATTCACAATTCAAAATTAGTCGCCAAGGTTTGGTACTCCTGCGAGTATCTTGAATTAAAAGAAAATTTTGTCTACTGCTATACATATACTATCATCTTATATTATTTGTCAAATTAGCTGACTCTTAATAACGAAACGAGACGAGATTATCGCGTTACGTGCTCCTTCGACATCCAAGGTATCTGATTACCTAGTGAACCATTTTATGCTAATTGCTAAGGAGATGGCTCATTTTTTTCACAACCATGAATCGTTATACAGTGAGTACTCGTGTTCCTTTTTCTTTTTTTTTTAAATTATTGAATATTTCCAGCTCAACATCCAGAATCTCATCATCGTCGGCTCCGTCGAGCAAAGTGCTCCTCCGGCGGACCTAATCCACATCCAGTGGGTTAATCTAACCTGGAGCTGTTTGAAGAGTCCGACGAATTCCGGGCTCCTTCAAGGGATTCACCCCCGATTCACCCTTCAGCACGGAGGGCGTTGTGGGGGGTACGGAAGGCTACGCTATCGTCGTCCCCGTGGCTTCCCTGGGTCCGGATTTTCCCCTCGGGCCCTGCTGAAGTGTCGTCGACCGCCCCGAGTGCCGGCGGTACTTTGCCAGCCGCCGCCTTTGCTGTTAGCGTTGGCGATCTCATCGGGGTGCAGTCGCGCCACTGTCGCTGCCCCCTTCGTCTGTGCTAACTGCTAATACTATGTAACTACTTTATACTATGTGCTTTTTACTATGTATTAAATATAATACAGAAAAAATATTAACTAAAGTGTTTTTTTTTTTCAATCTTTTTTCCTCAATTTTTTCTATAGGTAGTGAATAATCGTAAGTATGAACAAAATACCAAAAATGTAATACGGAACGTTCGAAAATTTGGCGGTTCTATACCGTCACGCCCCGTGATAGGGGCATACGTATGCTGCATAGATAAAGAAGACTTATAGATAGCCGACTCTTTCTAACAAATCCCAGCACCTAACTTTATTTTTCAGGAGGGGGAAATCCTCATAGAACACCCAGCTCTTGATGTTCCGGTGAGCTGGGTAGTGCCGGACTCTTACCGTCATTTGGTTTATTCCGCCACTACCTGGGTAGCTACTCTATGAATATACTGAGCTGCTAGGTACCATCAGGGTTAGTAGATGATAACTAAGGTTAAGTATTAAAATAGTACAAAAGTATAATAAAATTGACTTATAAAATGAACCTCTAGTGCCACCTTCACGCGCACTCTAATCTTGCTTCGTTTTCATTTCATTGTTTATACGTTACTTAATTAAACTTATATTGCATAATACAACTTACAAGTACCCCTTAGAAATATCCTACCTATAACTGTCTTAAGAAATCAGTTAACGACGTCCTAAAATTAAACTACTAAAATCTATAAATGAATAAACGCGCAAAAACAACAAAAAATAAAATTAATTACATCCTACCACCTACCCCTATCCTATGAACGATGCTACTTTATTGTTACAGTATTTTCTTTCCTTAACCTGGCCGAGTCCCGAAATTTTGGTGCCGCATCCCGTATTCCCTCATTAACTTATTATTATTTTTCTTCGTTCTACTCGATTGTATTACTTATACAATTCAAATCTACTTTTTTCGCAATTGCGTAGTCTAGTCTACAGCATTGGTTCTGACCACCATCTACTACTTATTTCTTTATGCAGTAAATTATGGTTAGTCCAATCCCCCAGATATAGACTACCTCACAATGGGTTCGCCTAGTCTTGGGCACCGAAAGACTAGACGTTATATTACCCGTTAGCCTGTTTTACTTACATGGAACAACAAGCTAACTGCTTGTGCTTGAGACAGGGATCTCAGGGCTTCCTCCTCTACTTCTATTATAATTCTTCTCTCTCTCTCTAACCTCTCCTCTGATCTGCTAATTCTCCCTTCTTCTTTGTCGTTTTCCTTTTTTTTTCAAGTGGTCCAATGACGCACTTAAATTTTTTGCTGTGGGATAGGTTCTGGTCGGTCCTCTCTCTGATCGTGACTTTGCTTGCGATTGAACAAAGTTCCATAAAATCCAGACCACAAGGCACAACACAAATAGGACCAGCCCGGTTATGATGCTGGCCAACAGCACTTCGTGGTGGATCGTACTCCCTTCCTCTTCTCCATTGGCACCAGTTGCTGTAGCCACAATGATTCCCACTGGATTGCGACGGAATATCAAATAGGCCATGACTATTGACAGAAGCGAAATCCATAACAGTATGATCGAATCGCTGTGTGCACTATACTTCTCTCCATACGTGAGTATACTCTTTGGCGTGGCCTGGATGGCGTCTTGAATGTCTTTCAAATTTTCCCTTTGGCTGGTTAGGTTGAGGTGCGGTACCTCGAAAGTCCAATTTGCGTTGAGGCACTCCGTGAAATTGGTGTACACCAATTTATGGGATGATTCAGCCGGGTGGACATTCATAGACTTCAAGGTGGACCACATCGCTGGTAGAATATCGGTCGTCTTGGCTTCTGTCGTGGCATCCTGGCGGCATGAAAAGCGCTTGGGTATCATTACTTCTTCTCCTACGATCAATTCACAATTGCACGGCAGGTTGATCTTCACCGCGCCCATCTTTTCCTGGTTGTTCTCGATTTCAGTCTCGTTCTTCCCGCACTTGATTTTCGTTCTTCCTTCCCCGTGGGTAAATATGTACTCCCCCTCAAATGCTTCCACAATTAATATTGCGGTGGATGCATGGCAGGACATATGGCAGTGATTGCCGATTTCTTCTACTGTGGCGCCTAGAAACAATTTCCTCGCACACATTGGCCCGTGGATGGAATCGGACGAAAACCTCGGCAAGTAACATAACTTGTCGTGATATGGGCGGCATTGATGGAGAGCCGCGCCTGCAATGGTCCTAATGTTCTTCCTGGTCGATGATGATGCCAAGTATAGACTTTCGTGGGGTATTCGGCACGTTTGGTTGTGCCAAGCAAATGGGATGGTAATTAACTCGAAGAGTTTCCACTCTTGAAACTTCTGGGTGATGGGGATCCGGATATGAATGGTCAATACTTCCTTCGTGTAGGCGCAGTCGCAGAGCGGCAGTTCGTAGTAGCGGCTGACATCCTCTAATGGTATAGCGAGCCCTTGGTTGGATTCGGCCAGCTCTTCTGCAAGCCTTTCGAGATCCTTAACTAGCACCCGTTGTTTTAGGGCAGCTAGCGGGATCTGGTGCTGGTTGCACGACATACGGATCTCATTGCGACGCATTACTCTAAACAACGCAATAATCCGTTTCAGATTTGTGTAGTTGTCATAGAACACTGCCATGATCTGCGCTTCGTTGTTCTCTTGCTTATTTTGCAAGTTCTGTACGGTCTCCTTGACATATTCTTCGATGGAATGGATTCTCTGCTCCATTTGGTGCATTGTCATTGCTGACTTCCTGGTGTAGTCCTCAAACTTCTTTGACGTCGCCCCGATGTTGGTAATCGTGTCCGACAGGCCTTGATGCAACCTCTGGATCTCTTCCTCCAACTCCTCTTCTTTAGCGTAAAACTTGTCAAGCTTATGCTGCGTCGCCACTCCACAACACCACGATAGTCCGTCCCCAACAAAGTCAAGCGCTCTCTTTGATCGCCACTTCCTAGTCCTAGTCTTTGTTTCTTCTTCGTTGTTCCAGTCCTTCTGTTCTTCATCGTACTCCACCTGGAACATTTTAGCAAGCTGGTGGATTTGGTAGAGTAGTTTGCAACTCTCCTTCTGGGTACCTTCGTGACAACCTTGCAGCATCATTGACTGCTCGCTTGCCTGGTCCTTCATTGGATTTTGCATCGTCCATTCCGTCGTGTAAATTAGTGGGATGGTTGCCTCATAACTCACTGTTTGTGGTAGGGGTCTCCAGAATGCTCCCACATTCACTTCTACGGGGTGATCCCTTTGGCTGCTCGTGGCGTGGATCAGGACCATCCATAATCTATTATTCAACAAACATTAGGCCTTTTTAGTTACCGTCGTTACAGCCCGGGCTGAGGGGCAAGATCCAAGGGTCGCTATACTTAAGTATTCTCTCGACATGTACTACGACCTTTTTTTATTTAGGCGTCAGCCCTTTCTATACAAAGGCTACTCTATGTGCATAATGTTATACGGTACCTCTGTATTTGTCGTTGTGGCCCCGTAGAAACCAATTAAATAATTAATCTGTTAATCTTTCAAAATTCGTTTAAAGAGGAGGAAAAAAACGTATATATTTTTTTACTAAAAATTAACAAAACAAAAATAGGGTGTGCATTTCTTTAGCAGTTCAACATTTTGTATTAACGACTGCTAAAGTTCGGATATTTGCCGGATTTTTTTTTTTAGAAAAGAAAAAAAACAAAACACATTTTATTTATGTAGTATACGAACGCTGTCGACAAGAATTTTTCATTTTCGTGTCGTAACAGACTGGGTGCCAGCCTCAGCAACCCCAACAAAATTTGGGTTTTAATTCTGGTAATTTCGCTATCAGGTTGAATGTCAGCCTCAACATCCGCACAAGTTGGCTTTGAACCCTGATTATTTACCAAGTAGAGTGCCAGCCTCAACACTCAATCAAAATAGACTTTTAAACATGGTAATTTTAATATAATTGCGACACAAATTAAATCAAAAACTTAAATTAAACCAAAAGTAACCGGTGTGGTAGGTTACGCGGAACATACGCGAGATTTTAGGCGCCTTCATCATATGTCACGCCTTGGGGTTCATTTGGGGTACGTAGCGGCGTGACGCGTTAATTTAGGTAAAATAGAATAATGAATATTTAGGTAATTAATATAAGGATAGTTTTTAACAAATTTAATAAGAAACAGAATCATAGTTACTTACATGAATCGCCCAAGCGGCAGCGATGAGGATGAGTAGGCACTCTTCATCATTAGAGAATATCCTGGTCGCACAATGTTTGTTCACCAAAACAGATAATTTTAATCGACCCTTCTGGATCTCAAAACAGACTGATTCTAATTAGTTTAAAAACTAATTAGAAGTACCCAAATGGCGAAGTCAGCGCGGCGATTGACCCATCGATCAATCGCTGAGTCGACTTCCGCTCGCGGTTCAACTGCCTCGAGCGCGGTACAATTGACCGGCGACGCTGACTCCGCGATATCAAAGAATATGAGTTCTTTGGCGATATCAATGCTACATCAGCTATTGATGAATTCAATAGCTGAGGAGTCTTTGCAACAATATAACAATTTATTAGTTCAAATTGAATTTATTAGTTCAAAAGTTACTATCTGTTACAACATTTCAACGCGTACAAAAGCTATTAAAAGTTGTTAAGTAATATTTCATTTTAGAACTATTTCCAACCTGACGGGCTTTCTTGGTTATTCATCGATTAGAGTGGACGATTTGATTTTTATTCCACCACGGAAATATATTTTGCTTGAGTATGGCTTGTTTGCCAATATTGTTGTTATATGAGTAATGACTATTATTACACGCACGGTGAATAGCATACTAATTTTGTTACTAAACCATTATATTATTTCATTTTTTTTTAAATAATTATTAAAATTGAATCAAAAACATTGCTACGAAATTATCAACTTTCGAGATATGCTCAAAGCCTCAATAAATCGTGAAGAAAAAAAATTATGTTCGAATCAATTTTAAATTGATTATATACTGATTGAAATCAATTACATTATTATCATCATTAAATATATGTATATTGTATTGATTAGCTAAAAATGATAAAAAAGTGCTTTCCACGTCAGCAATTTTTTTTTGTCGCTGCGACATTTAATGTTGTAATTAATTAATAAATTAATGACAGAAATTAAGCGGCTTATTATTTTGGATATAATTAACATTCTTGTAAAAAACCTCTTGTACGAATGATTTCAAAATGTCCAAACCTAATATATTTCTTGATTCAAAAAGTATTAAAATTCAAATCAGTTGTACCCATTCTAAATAATCACATTTTATTTTTTAGATGACACTTTAATTAATGTCTTCAAAATAACGTGGAATTTACTAAAATGGAAGTTCATGCAAGTTGGTTTACAACTTCTTCTAATTTTGCACGGATTTTCAGTATTTTTAGGAATATATTATTGGATACAACTCGGTATGAACGAATTTCTTTTAAAATACGGCTCATCGTATTTTGGAATGATTTACGTATGTCATTAAACTTTTTTTATTTACATTTCTACTACTAATATTAGCGAACAATTTATAGATAGTTGTAGCACTTTGTGCTACTGAAATATATTATAAAAAGTCACTAGCAATCAGAAATGACTGTTATATCCGTTTTTGGTCAGTGAACAAGGCAGCCCCAAAACTGCAGAAAATAATACGCCAAGAATCCAAATACATACTAATGTTTACAATCGTTTGTTTAATAACTGGTGCAATTACTGCAACGTTTTTTTTGCCGTTCGAAGGCGATGAAGTCGAGGTGTGGGTCATGTGCCGGTTTTTTCACAATAATTTCGAGCAATGGGAACCATTATTGAGTTGGTTGTATTTCTTAACATATCAAGCATTGGCGTATCACACGGTAGCGCAAGTGGCCGCTCTAATGTATTTCGTATTTACATTTAAATTTCAATGCTATTTGATTAATCAAGAAATTGAAAATGTTTGCTGTGATTTACAAGAAATTCTACCTGGAAATCAAATGGTGCAGAATATTATTAAAAGGCGTTTAGAAATTTGTTCAAAGCATCATCTAAATTTACGCAAGTAAAAAAAATATATTCACGTATTTAGGAATTTAATTCACGTAATTAATAAAAAATAATCATTAATAATTAATTAATTAATTAATTTAATAATTTATTTAAGAATTTGATCATAATTAAGGCTCCTCCACCGGCTGTCTCGAAGTCGTCTGCAACCAGCATTGCATCATAGAGAAAAAAGCGCGAATGAATGGCGAAAGCTTAGGAGAGAGTGAGAAAAATATATAATAAACACGCGTATTTATAATTACTGTATTTCGATTATGCGTTGATGGTTTTTGATGAAAATCATGTCAAAATATTCTGAAAAGATTAATCTATTTCCTAAAGCTTTTTTTTAAAAATAGTGGATAATTAAAGACATATTTGATAAATTAAATTAAAATAATTAGCAATAATTAATTAAATTTATTTAAATTTAGTGAGCTTCTTGCTCTAGGGAATTTTTTTCTGAATATTTTGACATGAATTTTATCAAAAACCATCAACGCATAACCGAAATACACTAATTATAAATACGCGGGTCTATTATATATTTTTCTCACTCTCTCCTAAGCTCTCGCCAATCATTCGCGCTCTTTTCTCTAAAATGCAATGCTGGTAGCAGACAACTTTGAGACAACCGGTGGAGAACCCTTAAATCTATATTGTCACAAGCAAGAATTGGCAAGAATATTGTCGATAGCAAGAATTGGATATGGACTTTCGTCTTTCTGTCAAAGTTTGATCATTTTATTAAAACAATAAAATATTGATTTATTATTTAAAAAAGAATAATTTTTTTAAATTTGTAAGCAATTTAAAATTTAAAAAAAAATATATTTGTGAACGTCACTATTTCTAGATACTTACTATTTAGCATTTAAACCTATTTTGCAGTATATCGCAGCGATGTAATGAAATTACGTTTCTGCTCAAATTGGTATATACTCTTGCTGGTATTTTGGTTGCTCTATCGGTGTTATTCGATTTTACTATACAGGTATGATCGCAATCCCATAAAATATGTATGTTTGCTTGCAGCTTGCATACCGATTTTTAAAATTTTGTAACTTAAGAGCGCGCCGCAATTCAAAACTTGCAAGAACGTCCGCTAGTTGCGCCTCGTTCGTATATCGGGTCTGCATAGTAACGACAAAAATCAGCGTACAAAATGCGAACTATCTCGTATATGAGTTTCTGGCAGGTTTCTGGCTTCTAAGCACTCGTACTCACGCTCGACCCCCTCCTTCCTATCCTGACTTAAATTTAATCAATATTGCGGCGAATAATATTAGAGAAATAAACTATAGTCTATCCAAAGATAGAAGATCGTTACGTCATGAATGTGAAATAATGACGTACTTAATACCAACCTAAAATTTTTAAAAAAAACTAACATAATCAAAATGAATTTAAGCATAAATTCTTCATTTAGTACTAATATTAACATTGCTATAAGAATAAAGTCATTATATGAGGTATTAAGCGAGAAAATGCGTTAGAAAGTTTTTTTTTTAGGGATTATAGTGGCTTAGGTTGCACCTGGCTAATGAAGGGTTTACCCCCAAAAATTTCACAATTTCACAAATAATCGATTGTGTATTGCTGGCAATCTAGATCGATTGTCAGTTACACTGCTTAAATCATAGCATAAAGTCAGGTTAAGTTTTGTGACTATTGCTATTCTTGTGCTAAGTTTTGTGAGTATTAAGTGACTGTTTTGTCGATAATCGATTCATATAGTCATATCGCTTTGTAATAAAAGTAAGTAATAATTTGGCAACATTCAATACAAATTGCACATTGAAAAATATTGATGTAAATAGACCTTAAGCCTACGTCATATAGCATTAATGACGTAACGATCTTCTAACTTTGGATAGACCGTATGTAAAAATCTGCTCTCAAAGACCTAGTTTTGGAAAAATATTCATTTTACTGAAAATGATCTTGCGGATCTCAATATGGAAGTCTCCAATTTATCCGCATTTTCAAAATGCCATAAAAAAATACTTAAAACATTTTTTTTTTAAATAGAAAAATGTTAAATTTTATGTTCACATTCCATTTACAATCTTATTTTTGATCATTTTTTAATGATTTTTAGACTAATAGAAAGGGCATTTTACCTAGATTTAGATGCTGCAAAATTATTCAAAAACAAATTGTAAACAATTTCCACCGAAATTGTTTAAATAAAGCATGCCCAAAAACTGCACTACAAACTTCAGCAACGAGGGATAATCTAAACTAGTCTAGATAGATGCATACTTCCAGCGAATGAAATATGAAGAAAAGAATGAGGAAGTTTTTAGTGAAAGAATTACATATATTGCTCAAGTTTTATAAAAACTACGAGTTTTTTTGTACGGCGTTCTGTTGAGCTTTGCCGCATTTTTTTGAGTGTATGATAGAAAGCGCAACCCGCGACGCTGTTTGAACATTAGGTAGGTACTTTTCACTACCGTACATTTCACAAATTAAAAATATTTTTTGTACCCCAGTAAAAAATTTAAATAAGAATAATTTTTGCATTTGCTTTTTTGACGGTTGGAAGATAGCTATTTTTAGTACAAGTGAGCAAAGTGCGTCATTTAATAACTAGTCTGAATGTTGGGCGCCCGAGCCGTAGGCGAGGGCCCCAATCAGACGTGTGATTAAATGACAATTAAATTATATTCTATTTTTATGACCACATAAAAATAGAATATTGGAAATAGTATCAAATAAGTTCTCACTAAATTAAAAAATATGTAGGTAGATAAATAAATATAGTAATTTCAATATTATTTATATAAATACCTTATATTATATAAGTAAAATTCAATACACATTTCAGCGCTTATGTAGAACAAATACAGCAAAATGGTCCAACCCACTACATTGTTCAAAGACTCAATGCAACTGAAAATGAAACAAATATATTTTCAAGTTTTATTATAAAGCCAATCTAAAATGTAACTTACTCAAAAAGAAAATTTTTATAATTCACATATTTAGTTAAATCTTTCAAACATTTTTCTTCTCCTCTTTCGGTTGGATTTAGGGCGCGAATGCGATGATTGAAGAAAATAAATTGTATTTTGAATAAAATGCAATAAGTTATAAGAAATACGTTGAATGCAGAGCTTAGCAATGCGAGATTATAAAAAACATATAATTGAAAAATTTTCAAGTAAATTAATGGAATCCATTCTGGTTCATATGTATCTAATATATGTCTGGTACTGAAAAAGCGTGGAATTTCCATTAAACAGTTAATTGCTACAACAAAATAGAAACAATTAATGCAAACATTGTAGGTATTGAGTAATTGCAATGCGCGTTCTTTAACCGATTTAGTTGGAAACTCTTCAATTTTCCAAAAATATTGAATTTTATTTTTGAGAATGATATATTTATGACTTCCAAAGAATAAAATATTTAATTTCTCAAAAGCCTATAAATAGTGGATGTTTGAACCAATTCATAAAATCTTGCATTCAACTTACTCTCACAAGAATCATCAACGTACGAGCCATTTTCAAAGAGCTTTGAATCGTAAATGGCTTATAAACAAATGTCATTAATGCCAATACGAATGTAATTAGAAATGCAACATTGTTAAAAACTGTTGGAGTTTAAGTTTTCGCGCTACTTTTCTTATACTTACCGACTAAGTCATTTGTGCCGCTCCTGCGCCTAATGCGCTCGCGCATTTTTCTGCACTGTGAGTACTGTGCACGTTAAAACATAACAGTAGTTGTACCAAAGCCATTGTATAAAACACATTAAACTGTATCTCATAATAATTCATTTCAATAAACTCTTTGTATTTCTCGCGTCACCTGGTCAGTTTTTCATTCAGATTTAACAGGTTATGGGCCCAGTACCCTACACTGCGAAAAATCTGTCCAGAAGAAGAGTTTATAGCGAAATTTGCCTTTCTTGGTGCGGTGGCTAGTAGCCGCCATTTTGTGTGTGTGCCCTGGAATACAACAATGGCTGTAGAATTGTCTACGAGAAACATTGCAAAGCTTGATGGCTCAAACTTTCATGGATGGAAGTTCCAGATGAGAGCGATATTTGTCGGATACGGTTTGCTGGATGTCATTTCGGGAGTCAGAACAATGCCTTCTGATGCCACAAGCGAAGACGGTCGTAAATGGGTCAAGGACAACGGCAAGGCAATGTTCCTTATTTCATCCGCAATAGATTCCACTCAACTTGAGAGTATGCTTACGTGCACTACCGCAAGAGAAATGTGGGACAAGTTGGTGAGCATCCACGAGCAGAAGTCGGCCTCGAATAAACTTCTGATGTTACAAAAGTTCCACGAGTACCGGATGAATCCAAATGATTCGGTGGTTCAGCACGTAGCTCGCGTGCAGAACATGGCAACTCAACTAAGAGACGTCGGAGAAAACGTTTCGGACATGGCTGTAATGGCGAAAATACTGGGGAGTCTCCCATCAAGTTACAACGCCCTTCAAACAGCGTGGGACAGCGTCAGCGAAACGAATCAAACACTCAGCAGTCTGCTGGAGCGGCTAATCAAAGAAGAAGGACTCGCTGATGATTTTATCTATCCTGCCGAGGAGGAAAATGTCCCAACTCCCGACGAAGATGGTGGGGGTATCACAGTAGCAGAAGAAGACAACCGAGAAGAGGCGATTCAGCACGACGAGCAGCGCCGACAGCTCCGCGATCGGAATTCCATTCAAAAACCTTCCAGGTACGAACTTGATATTGCCACTTACAATCCACCTACCACATTTCAGGAAGCTGTAAACGGTCGAGACGCAAACAAATGGCTCAACGCCATCGAAGAGGAGCTCGCAGCTCACTCGAAAAACGAGACATGGAAAATTGTTCCGAGGAAGCCCGAACACAAGCCGATCGACTCCAAATGGGTTTTCAAAGTTCAATCAGGCGATGCACATCGCTACAAGGCACGGCTGTGTGCTCGAGGTTTTCAACAAAGGCCAGGTCTCGATTACACTGAGACGTTCTCACCAGTCGTCAGGTACGATTCACTGAGGGTTTTATTGGCGATCGTCGCACAAGACGATCTGGAACTCACGCAATTTGACGTCCGAACAGCATTTCTGTACGGTGAATTGCAAGAAGAAATCTTCATGAAAATCCCTGAAGGTGTCACCATCGACGAAAGAAGAGAAGACGTCGTATGCAGACTGCAGAAGTCATTATACGGTCTGAAGCAAGCACCGCGGTGCTGGAATGAAAAATTTCGAGGTTTCTTAAACAAATTCACTTTTCGCGAGTGCGAGGCCGATTCGTGCGTATTTCGTGGAAGGGTCGACGGAAGTGAAGTGTACCTAGCGCTCTTCGTCGATGACGGGTTGATAGCAGCAAAAACGCGTCTAGTTCTCGACTCAATCGTTAAGTCATTACGCGAGTCATTCGAAATTACTCTGGGAGACGCGCATATGTTCGTAGGAATGCAAATTGAAAGAAATCGCGTGGAGAAATCGGTATTTCTTCATCAGGCCGCCTACACAACGCGCATCATCAACAAGTTCAACATGAGCGAAGCAAAGCCCAAAAGTGTACCAGCCGACCCGCACACAGTATTAACACCCACCGAAGACTCCGACGACAAACCAGTGATCGTTCCATATCGTGAAGCGGTCGGTTCTTTAATGTTCCTAACGGTTGTATCACGACCAGATATTGCTTACGCAGTCAACTCGGTAAGCAAATATGTAAACAACCACAATCTCTCCCATTGGCATGCTGTGAAAAACATTTTTCGGTACCTAATCGGTACACACGATCTAGGAATAAAGTTCGTAAGCAGTACGAATCAACCAAAACTCGTTGGTTTTTCGGACGCCGATTTTGCAGGCGACGTTGAAACCCGAAGGTCAACAACCGGATATGTCTTCAGTTTCGCGAACGCTCCAGTGACATGGTCATCACAACGCCAAAGAATGGTGACACTCAGTACAACAGAAGCTGAGTACGTGGCGGCATCTGCTGCCACCAAAGAAGCAGTATGGCTACGCAAGTTACTAAGCGATCTCGGACATCCACAATCAAGCGACACAAAACTCTATACCGACAACCAAAGTGCAATTCGTCTGGTCAAAAATCCCGAGTACCACAAACGAACCAAGCACATCGACATCAAATACCATCACATCCGAGAGAAAGTCGTAGCTGGAGAAATTTCGGTCCACTACGTACCTACCGACTTGCAGCAAGCAGACATCTTCACCAAGGCACTCCCTAAAGAAAAATTCGTTGCCCTATGCAATAGTATGGGACTTCTTCAAAACTAAATGTGTGCGCTCAAACGGTGGAAGTGTTGGAGTTTAAGTTTTCGCGCTACTTTTCTTATACTTACCGACTAAGTCATTTGTGCCGCTCCTGCGCCTAATGCGCTCGCGCATTTTTCTGCACTGTGAGTACTGTGCACGTTAAAACATAACAGTAGTTGTACCAAAGCCATTGTATAAAACACATTAAACTGTATCTCTTAATAATTCATTTCAATAAACTCTTTGTATTTCTCGCGTCACCTGGTCAGTTTTTCATTCAGATTTAACAAAAACAAATAGAAAAATTTGCAAAGCATTTCGATTTGGATGACATCCAGAAGTATAATATATAAACTCGACGACTTTTAAATGTTTCACATAGGCATATTCTGTCATTGTAATTTGTAATGTGTTCAACTATTCTTACTTATTAAAATGAAAATATGATTTTATAATTGGTTGCTTTTATACTCTATATTGCCCTGCACATCTATAATTTATTTTAACCAACAATTACAGGCAAATATATTGAAGAAGTTGGTCAAACTAGTCAAATACTTAGGTGCTTTTTGAGAACTCTTGAACTAGAATTATTTATTTATTTCTGTAACTTATGGATAAATATTTTAACTTAATAATACATCTGTTAAGAAGTGTTGATGTAGTATATTATTTAGTGTCTACTTGAATATAATATAAAATACAAGGTGGCGAGGATGGTTAAATACGCTTTGCGTTAAACAAAAAACGGTTCAAAATGTTAAGTCATATTTCATTACTCAACTATTTCCAACAAATTACAAGCATTCTATTTATTTTGTTATTTTATTTATTAATGTCACTACAAAAATATATATTATTTGAGTATAGATCGTTTGCCAATATTATCGTTATATGAGTAATAACAATTATTACACGCTCAGTAAATAACATACAAATTTTATTACTAAACCATTATATTATACCATCTTTTTTAATAATTATTAGAATTGAATAAGACCATTGCTACAAAATGACCAACTTTCTTGTGTAGGTATGTTTGAGTCTATTTGAAATTGATTATATTGGTTTAGAATAAAATACATCATTATTATCTTTAAATATTTGTTTATTTCATTGATTAGCAAAAAATAAACAGTGTTTTCCACGTCAGCCATTTTTCAGTTGCTGCGTCATTTAATGTTTGTAATAAAATAATAAATAATAAATTTTTTCATTAAAATTAACATTCTTCTACAAAACCTCTTGTACGAATGATTTGAAAATGTCTAAACCTAAAATATTTCTCAATTCAAAAAGTATTAAAATTCAAATCAGTTCTATTATAAATAATACCATTTTCTTTTTTAGATGACCCTTTAATTAATGTGTATAAACTATCGTGGGGATTACTAAAATGGAAATTCGTGAAAATTGGTTTACATTTACTTCTAATTTTGCACACATTTTCACTATTTTTAGGAATATATTATTGCATAAAACTTGGTATGCGCCAATTTCTTTTCAAATATGCCTCAACGTATTGTAGAAAGTTTTATGTAAGTCGTTAAATTTTTTTAATTTTAATTTTTACTACTAATAATAGCGAACAATTTATAGCTGAATCTAGCAATTTATTTTACTCTAATTTATTACAAAAGTGTTCAGGAGGTTAGAAATGAGTGTTATATCCATTTATGGTCGGTGGACATGGCCGCCCCGAAATTGCAGAAAACGATACACCAAGAATCAAAATATATTTATATGTTTACAATTATTTGCTTAATAATAGGCGAAATTACTGCAATTTTTCATTTGCCGTTCGGTGAAGATAGAGTCAACACTTGGGTCATGTGCTTGTTTTTTCACAATAATTTCAGGCAATGGGAACCAATATTGAGTTGGTTGTATTTTATAACACTTCAAGCATTGGCGTATCATATGATAGCGCAAGTTGTCGTTCTAATTTATTTTGTGTTTATATATAAATTTCAATTCTATTTGATTAATCAGGAACTTGAAAATGTCTGCTCCGATTTACAAAACATTGCACCTGATAAGACAAAAATGCAGAATATTATTAAAGGACGTTTAGAGATTTGTTCAAATCAACATATCAATTTACGCAAGTAAAAAAAATTTCGAATCAACAATTTTATTTAGTTTATAAAGCAATTTTACAGCATTTGTAACAAATGTAATCAAATTATGTTTGTGCCTAACTTGATAAATACTTTAGCTGGTATTTTTGTTGCACTGGTGGTGTTATACGATATTACTACCAAGGTAAGAACGTGAATGCAAAAGTGGTGTATGTTTGGTTGCATAAAGAATTTTCGATAAATCTTGTTAAGGGCGGAGTTTACTGTTGTATATATAGCCGTGAAACCGCGTGGATTTGCGTGAAACATGTATAGAATATCACAGTAAGCTAATCTAACTTAACCAAAATCTCCATTAGTAAACAATGTACAAGCAGTCTGTCAACTGTATTTTTAGAAAACCACAAAATTTTGAACCGATTGAACTATATAACATTTTTTAATCTATTTATATTAATGAGATTAAAGATTTTAACGTTTAACGAGTTTGTAAAAAAAAATAATTAATTACATTGATATTTGTTTAGAAAGACTTACCATGGAAAAACTTAGTTGGAATATCATTATTTGGAGTTCTTCTTCTTCTTCTTCTTCTTAGGTCTTGGCTTTTCCCTAATCAGGGCAATTAGCCAGCACATTAACTTCATTTTCACAGTTTACATAAACAATAAAAACAATAAATAAACAGTATCAGGTGTAAGGTGTTATTTAACATATGTCACAACAAGGGAATAAAACTCTTCACGCTTCAGGGCAACAGCAAAGCGACTTCACACCCAAAGATTGCCTCGGATTCAAGTACCCATTAGAGAGAAAATAAAAGGATTTACATATTTAAATATTTAAATATTTATCATATTACTTTTAAGAAATTTGTTGAGTAAAAATATTATTTTGTCATTAGTCATGGAAAGCACATATGATATACAAAGGGGTTTCGGTAACCCCATCAATGCAAGTTCATCATATAAGTCTAATCCCGGAATTGAGTTAATAGGGCATTCAAAAAACAGATGATCCATACTCTCTTCAACACCACATTCACAGAAAGGGTGGGGACTTATCCCGATTTTATATAAGTGCTTTTTCGTCAAGCAGTGGCTAGATCGCAACCGACATATTGTGGTAATATAACTTCTATCTATATAATTTAGATGCTTGAACCAAGGTTCTTTCGGAAATTCCTGCTGAACCCCCGCATAATGGGTTCCTTTGTGTTGTAGTGATCTTTTCCATTCAAGGTTCCACTCTTTATTAATTCTTCTCTTGATTTCAGGTATTAAATCATCTTTGCAAATTTTTAGGTTCATCGGCACCTTGAGGTTTCTTCCTATATTAGCCAGCGTGTCTGCTATATTGTTTCCATTAATGTTAGTATGACTAGGTATCCAAGCAATAACGATATTATTGTTAATTTGGTTGGCTTCAAGAATCAGGCGTTTGGTTCTTAAAGTCATATAATCATTTTTTGCATCTATCTTGGTTTGGTTCAGCTTTTGTACTGCACTAAGAGAGTCTGTACATATCAGATTGTTCACAAGATCATTTTCTAAGCATGCCGTCACCGCTTGGTGAATTGCAACAATCTCAGCATTGCAAATTTGCAAGTCGTCGGGCAATCGGGCCGAGAAGGAATAGTCGATGCCCGGGATATATACCCCCAACCCCGAGCTCCTCAAAACCTTAGAAGCATCCGAAAATGCTTTATTATAGTGCTTAAATTTTTCAGTGGCTATCATAAAATTAATAGCGTTGTCCTCTTCCGATTTTTTCAATTTTAAATCTACTAATTTCACATTCGAGATCTGGTGTTCCAATTCAATTTCGAAGCAAGGTAGTGTTTGAGATCTATGGATTGAATCAAATACAGGATGTATATTATGCCAAGCCTCAACCAGATAAGGAGTGTCTTTGTTCCTCCAATAGGACGAACCAGCTGCACAGAAATCATTCAGCATGTTAAGGATTGGGTCCAACGGGTGGCTAACAAAGCCTGCAATCTTCATTACAAATTTTGCCGCTAACCATTTTCTTCTAAAATTTAAGGATACTTCTGCACATTCCGCTAAGAGCACATTAGTAGGGGTAGATCTCATGCATCCAGTTATGATACGTAGTGCTTGATATTGTATAGCATTTAATTTATTTATGTCCTTCTTACAACATGGGCTTAAAATTACCGAACCGTGGTCCAGATGAGATTTAACCAAACCGTTATAGGCAATGAGCATAGTTGACGGGTCCGCACCCCACCATACTCGGCAGAAGGTCTTCAAAATGTTTATGCCCTTTTGAGCTTTCACACAGATAAGGGCAATGTGCTCTCGCCATTTCAAATTTTGGTGAAAGATGACACCCAGATATTTCACACTTTTTTTAAACACCAATATCTCATTATCTATTTTAATTGGAGGTAAGACTTTTTTAGACATTCCTTTCTTAAAGCATATTGCTTCACATTTATTCAAAGACAATTGAAAATTATGAGAGGTTAGCCATTCTGACATTAATCCTAGGCATTCATTCATTCCATCAATTAGCTTTTCCGCACATTTGCCATTACTAAATATGACTATATCGTCAGCATACGATAAAATTTTGATATTCGGAGGTATAATTCTGAACAACTTATGTAGATAAATATTAAATAGCAGAGGGCTAAGAGGGGAGCCTTGCGTTAGGCCGTTGTTTGTTATTTTTGGTCCAAAAGTTTTACTACTTTTGTCATTAATGTAAATATATCTTTCATTAAACAAATTAAAAATTAGATTACAAATATCCACAGGTATGTCAACCTCTAGCAGAAGCTCATACAAAATATTTAAATCTACATTATCATAGGCTGCCTTAATGTCAAGAAAACAAGCAATTACCTGTTCATTCTGAGAAAAAGCCAATTGTATAAATGATGTAAGATAGTAGATGTTGTCATTAACACCCATACCCTTTCTAAATCCTGTCTGAAAGAAGCTAAACGTTCGGTTGTTCTCCAATTGCCATTCAACTCTGTTCTTAATTATAGTCTCGAGGACCTTTCTAACTGTAGACGTTAAAGAAATCGGCCTATAACTACTTGCTAGATCAGGGTTTTTGGTTGGTTTTAGGAAAGCTAGAATTAGATGATTTTTCCACTCTACAGGAATGTTCTTACCATATAGACATTTGTTGTACATTTTAAGAATAAACTTCTGACAAGAAGGTGGTAGGTTTTTGATCATTGAGTAAGAGATCTCATCCAATCCCGGGGCTGAATCCTTTCTCCCCCCAATAGCTATCTTAAATTCATCCAAACTGAATGGTTCAGCATTGGTATCAGAGGTTCTCAGCTCCCTACTAGTTTCACTGGTGTCGGCCGATAATAGCACTAGTATTTGTTCACAGATTAACGTATTCGGGAACACATTGCTGTAACTTATGTGAGAGTTTGAGAATTTTTTAATAGTTCTCCAAATTGTTTTAGTATCTGAGTTTCTGTTAATATTTGAGCAAAACTTTTTGAAGCTTGACTTTTTGGTTTGGCTTAAAATTTTTCTTGCTTTAGCAATGGCATGCTTAGCATTTATATAGTTGTCAACCGAGGGAGCTGTTTTGAAATTGTTAATGGCAGTCTTTCGATTTGCTATAGCTACCGAACATTCCTCATTCCACCATGGCAAACGGGGTTTCGAAGACTTTCTATTTTTATTTCTAGGGATGGTCGTTTCAGCTACTGAATCAATAATTTCAGAAAAAGACGAGTATTCCATATCCATGCTGTCAAAAGTGTTTAAGAGTTTTTTATGGAATTGATTCCAATCCGCTTTTCTAAAATTTCGCTTAGCTTTGAATGGAATAACCTCTTCAGTTACAATGTTATAATAACAAAGAGTGGGGTAATGATCACTATTACCACAATCCGATAGAACTTCCCAATTCACGCGAGGAGCTAGATTAGCGGATGTTATGGTTAAGTCTAATGCACTATTCTTTTCCAGCGGAGATGAAAATCTAGTGGAGTCTCCATCGTTAATAATTACTAAATTATGTTTGTTAATAACATCCAGAAGGATATTACCATTAACATTAGAATGATTGCTACCCCATAACTGATGATGGGAATTAAAATCACCCATGATGACAATGTCGCCTTCAACACTGCCAAAGATGGAGTTTAGAATATCGACGGATAGTTTATTATTAGGGGGAGAATATATATTGATTAGGTTAAGTTTGTTAATTTTGATAATTAGAAATTGAAAATTATTGTTAATGACAACATTTGGTTCAACAGCCCTCCATGTCAGACTATCTCTAATCAGGAACGCTATCCCACCAAACCCATCATCTCTATCCTTTCTAATCACTGAATAATTACGTATTTTGAAGTTATGACTTGGAGATAACCAAGTTTCATTTAACATCACTATATCTGGATTGTGATTTCTAATTAGTAATATTAAGTTATCGCGATTCGCATTGATACTACGAATATTCCATTGTATTATTTTCAAATCTTTTAGGGACATTTGAGAGTTCCTTTGGTTTGTCAACATCATGAATCACCGCAAGTCTGTCGGTCAGCTTGATTCTGTCTGCCACAGAGCTATCGAAAATTTCCTTTTCGGATGACGATAATTTAGAAACATATTGAAGAGCAATATTAAATTCGTTATAATCTTGGGCACGTAATGGCGAAAAAGAAGGAGATTTATTTGGCTTATTGTCAAACATAGAATCATATTGACCCGGAGTTCTTCTGACAGAGGGTCCCGGTCTAGAGTTGGGGCTGATAAGACAGGAATCATGTTTCCTTTGATCAAACCCGCATTGCAATGAGTCTTTAGATTTTTTACTAGCTTCTGGATTGGAAACTATAGAGGAATAAGTACGCTTTGATTTAGCTAGGAAGCTATCTGCCACCACTCTTCTTTGATTTACATTGGTAGTAAGAGCAATATTTTGAGCGCGCGGTAGAGAAGGGTAATCCCGAGGATGTTGTTCGAAAGAATTTTTATTTTTAGGACATAGATTATTTGCATCATAGTAAGAAACATTATCAAAGGCCATCACCCGTTTTATTTGTACTTGTCTCGTGTACTCGATACAACCCTTGTACGTAGATTTATGTTGGTCACTCCCACAGTGTAGGCATTTAATTCGATTATCGCAGATATGTTCCGGATTACCAGATGAACTCATAGCGGACGAGCACGTATGACACTTAGCTCTACCCCTACATTGAGGCTTGGTATGTCCATATAGCAGGCAAGAGAAACATTGAGTCACAGGTGAAATATAAGGCAACACTTGCATCGGAAGATGACAAATGGTAATGTTTCGCGGTAAAATTATACCTTCAAAAGTGATGAGAATAGTGGTGGTGGGTATATAGGAAATAGACGGTTTGCCGTCCACAGACAACTCTACTCTATCGATAACTCGTCGATTTAGGCGTATAATATCTAACACCTTAAACGAGCTATTTATCATCTCATTCAAATCTTCGATAGTAAATGTAACATCCACGTGACGTACAATTCCTTTACAAAACACTTGATTAAATGGAATATAAATTTTGTAACCTTTTCCAATTAGGTCTGCATTTTCTACAAATTTATTCGCTGCTAAGTAATTAGTAAAAGTTACTGCAATTCGGTTAATTCCTTTAACTTTAATTTGGTGCACATCTTTTAATTTCAAATTAAAAATTTCCCGGGCAATAGATAAATGATTAAATTTGCCAACATTATGGCCCGATAATTCTGTTGATTCCAAATGTACATGAAAAGGTCCTATATCAGTAGATGAGTATCTCACATTTTTTTGATATTCCGGAATATCTCGCTTCTTTTGCGCTATCACATTACTGTTTTTGACCACTGTTTCACCTCCAGCGGAATTCGACTCGCAGGACCCATCGCCCCCCCCCGGACGTCAGGTCCATCGCCCAAAACAATTAACAATTTTCCCAGATAATACAAATTAAGAGTAACAGTTATCAAACAAATTTAAAGAAATGAAGGAAATAGGTATAATAAACAGAGGATGAATTAGTTTCGTACTCACACCTGATACAAATTAGATCGTCAGCACTAACACTCAAGAAATACGTGCTATCTCGACAGCGGTCTCGATAGAAGTCCCATTATTTGGAGTTATTATTGTTGTAATTACCGTCACGTTTAGTTATTTGGGACAGCTTATAATTGATCAAGTAGAAATTTTGTTTTTAAAGATATTTTATTTTGTAATTATATTCTTTTATTAGCAGGTGATTTTATGCAACACTTTATATTTTAAAGTGCCATGGTACAATTTTTCTCATCAAAATAAAAAGTTGTACTTTTTCCTCATTATACAAGTGAACGATACTCTGCGAATATCGGAAGGCCTTTTTGATATGGATTATACATTAATTTTATTGGTAAGTTTTATATCTTTTGCTTGTTAATTGTTTTAGAATTAAATTCTGAAACAATTTGTTTTTCCTCAATTTAAATATATTTGCGGACTAGTGCTACCTTGCTTTAGTGTTGCGGAACAACAAATACATTGACATCTCGAAGGCAGTTGATCTATCGATAGCTAGATCCGCAAAATTTGTATTATTGAAGTGTATTTTACTCCTCTATTGCAGGTTTTCAGAAGAGTTTACACCGTTCTTTCTGTTTTAATTCAACTTAACAATTAATAATTTTGAATAATTATATTGTAAAATTAATGTGGAAATAGTAAAAGAAAGCAGAAAATTACTAAAAGCAAACATCAGCACCAACAGACACTTAAAATATAGTTAATTCTAAATACACACTTCAAAAGAAGCTTTTTTTTGTACACTTAAACTTCATTCACAAAAATCACGCACTTTTAACTAGGCGACTAATAAAAGTTATTATTAATAGAGGGGAAATAGTTATAAACTATGATTCGAATAAATTACATTACGTTTTCCATGTTCCCCACGTCATTGTTCCGGTACGTCATCTAAATCTGGTAAACCTGTATGCTGCATAATTCCGCGGGGGTTAAGCTAACCAGCTGGCGCGTCCCCGGGTTGCGGATACGGGAATGGCACACTTTAATCGCTGTGACATTTGGGCTTTAGAGAGGTTGAGGAGAGAAGTTGCCCCTATAAGGGGCCCTAGTTGTGGTCTACTGAGCGCCGACCTACCAACTAATAGTAAACGCAGACCTCACTTCAACCACCCTAAGAAGCTAAGGCTAGCGGTACGTCGTGAAATCTGAGTCGGTACGTTCAGCCTCCTACAAATAAATCTACTTCACTCTAAAGCGGCTTCGGCAGCTCAATAGAAATTAATATTGTTCTAATTCAAGAACAGTGCATCTATGGCGGGAGAATTAGATTAATAGGGGTGGGAACGACTAGGAGGTTGTTAATGCAACAACAATTTAGTTTTTACTTTATTTATTTCACGAAGATCTAGTAACTTGTTTTAACTTGTTTTAGTTTAAAAAAAAATAATTAGTGGGCTTTGATCGACGAGCTTTGATGATTGGACGTTGATAAGATGACGTCATAATTTTTTTGCTATATAAGGGAGTGCAGGGCGGAATTAATTCAGTTCCACTTTAGTCATAGATGTACTAAAATAGATAGGCAATTTAATCTGTCTGACAGTTATTAGTTACGCATACCCATGCCACCGAGCGCTGATCACTGAACGTCAAACCGGCGGGAAATTTAAATTTTGTAGTTTCCAATAGTTTTTTATATTTAAATTAAACGCAAAATTATTTTCATGCAAATAAATTTATTAAACAATATTATATCAGGTTAATACAAAGTCTCTTAAAGTTAATATAAAGTCTCATCACAAGTATTATCACAATATATACATTATCACAAGTATTTACAATATTACAAGTTATCATTGCTTTGTTTTTCATCAAATTTTTGTACAAACAAAATATAATTACTATGAGTTTTATACTCTTGGTGAATTTTGAACAATCAAATCAATTTTTAAGTGAAATTATTAAATTAAATCCAATAAAATAATTAGAATAAAAACATAAAAATTTAAACAAATTAAGCAATTAACAAAAAAATTCTAATAAAAACTAAAATCTTCCGAAGAACCAGAAGGCAGAGTACCCAAGACAGAAGCTGCGTTTACTTCTTTGAATGTAAAATAATTACTGTATGTGATAACAAGGTGATAAAGCGCATTTTTACTATATGGAATAAAATAGTCGCTAAAAATATAAAGAATATGAGCAATAAAGGACATGGATGCAAAAAAGTCATAAACTGTGGATTCCGTAAAGGAGCAAATATAGGGCATTTCAGTACAACAATTACTACGACAATTAAAACGGCTACTGAGAAGACAAAATCAGTACGTTCAGTGTTTTAACCCAGTAAAGAAAAAACCTTAACTTATAAAGTTTTTGTAAGTTAATCAATCAACCTGGAATTTTGACCAACGTTTGTGGGAAAATTGTTTTAAAAACTCATTTTTATTTAAATGGGAAATGTCTGATTTTGCATTTATACGCTTCATATGTTACATATTATTAGAGTTACTCATATTTATTTTGTTTTTTGTTTATTAACTGCTTTTTTTCCCTCTCATGCTTTTAAATTTAGTGCGTGCCATTTTTTTAACATCATCGTTTGTTTCTGAAATCTGTGCCAGACAGAATTTTATTGACCCTGGTGCACCATTGATATACACCTAGTTTTATAAACATCTCGACGAAAATATTAAATAGGTTGTGCGATTTACACTTGAAAACATTTTCTAAAATCTGTTTCGTTCTATAATGATCCATAATTAAATATAATAATTTTGATATATTTTCTTGTGTGCAAATGTTTGGTAAACATTGACTTAAACGGCCACTGCATTTACCAAACATTTGCACGGCTACTGTATTGGGCCTGAAAAGCGAATTGGAGTCTTTCCTATACTCACGGCAGTCAAATACTTTGTATAAAGAGTCATTATCTTTTGAATTTCTCATCAAATCCTTCATACATACATGACACTCTCGCACTTGGCTAATTTTCTTTATACGTTTAATTAAATACCCTGTCATATATGCATGAATTCTTAACTCCTCCAGATTAAAATTTTGAAATTTTACTGTCAAGTACGGAGAAATATCGATAGCATTTTCTTCGTCGGAGTCAGAATTTTGGATTTCAGTTTCATCAATGTCAGTGTCTGCCCTAGGTTCTTCATCTGTGTCGTCCGTATTAATAAGATTCTGATGATCAGTACTTATTGGTACTGGAGTGACAAATAATGTCAACTCGTCTAAAGCGCTAGATGCATCGTCTTCACAATTTGCCCCAGGTGAATGTGCCGATGCAAAGTTGTTAACTATAAGGCTTTTGAACGAGGCCTCAAATGCACTTGGAGTCGGATTAATGTTCCGTACTCCGTGGCTACGAATACAGCCGAAGAAATTTTCAAGCGGATCCTGATTTAAATTTCTTGGGAAAAGAAATTTAAAATTATATTGCTTGACAATATGCCATATTTGTTTTAAACCACGGAGTGTGGTAATCCAGTTGGTTATGCAAGGTGGTACAGCATGTTGGTTTTTTTTTGTTGGAATAAATTTACAGGACTCCAGCACTTTAATGGCCTCGTTCCCAAATTCAAAATAACGATTTTCATTTTCACGCGTAATGGCACAATTGAATGGTTTGTTTTTATATGGCTTGAGTGTATAGCCATTAAGTGAGTCAAACAGCCTATCCATAAACAACAGGAAATTGGCTGTCCCCATTGCTTCTTTGCGAATTCGTCCAATACCTAAACAATTAATATTAAGTCAATGATTAATTTTATTAATAATTTAATTGTCTTACTTGACATGTGTTCCATGATTGAGCCAACTCTGTAAGACATCACCTGTGCAGCCACTTTAACCTTCATTTTTCTAATATACTTCTCCATGACATGACCCTCGGTCAAAGTTGGTAGCAAATTGTTCGTGGAGCTGCTGACATCCTTAGTATACACTTGAATAATATCTTGCCAAGACGCTTTTAGAGGCCCATTTTTCCAAGTGTATGTTAGATCTTTTGTTAGCAAGTTGTTTCGAATGCCCTTCAAGAGATGGCACACGTCAAATATTGGCACCACTTCTTGGTCTCCCACACAAAAAGAGCCCGCAAACCGATTCTCTCCAGTACGTTTAATTTGGTGTCTTTCTGTCTCATCTAGCAACATTTGCACAGCCTTGCTATTTGTTGAATGCTGATCACACACAGTCATTACTACTGTGAGATCAGCTGATTGCAGATATTTAACCACTTCAACAATTGCTTTTTTAAGAGCAACTGTACCCATGCCATTTTTGAAGAAGTGGTATGCGATCGGTTGTTTCCACTTCCGGTGAATTCCTCTAGCCTTAAAAACTAGAGCATGGTCGGCAATTTTTCGCTTCTTTTCGGCTGACGTGTGGTGGAAACCGATGATTTTGTCATTTTTGGGATATAGGTCAAACTTGGATTTATCATGACTTCATCAAAGATTAGACTGCACACTCGATCTTGAGGTTTCATTTTCTTTGCTGCTTGTTTTAAGGACTCTAATATTTGTGTGTTCACACCAACTTTAAATGGTACACGATTTAGCATCGCCATTAAAGTTTTTCTGCATGGCAAGGCAAATGTCTTTGACATGACTTTATATGCTTTTCGGCTCATTTTTAATAAGGATAGAGCAAAAACCTTATCCTCTAGCGTATATCTTCGTCCTTGTTTGCCTTTTCGTTGATTAAGCAACTGGCTTTCCATAAACTTAAAAGACGTTTCATTTATTTTTCCCCTTACAAATGCCAGCCTATTGCCTACGTTTTCTGCTGCTTCGACGCGTTCTTTTAAAGACTGATTTTGAAAATCAACTTTTTTTGACATTAATTTGTAGAATTTTGCACACTTGTAAAGTGACCGGGCTTGAGGTGTCAGATATTGTGATCTAGTCAAATTTACGTGTTTTAACAATGAAAACTTTTTGCGTATATCTGCAAATCAAAAATGCAATAAGGAAAAATACGGGAAAGTAGTAAAATGTAAATACGGGAAAGTAGTTATTTGTTTTATTTAAAAATGCTCGACAAAAAACGAAAGCGTTTATATAATATAAGTTCATAAATATAATATAAGTTTACAAATTAAACATGTAAACATTAAACAATTAGAAATGCAGTAAAATTTCAAAATAATAATTAAGGCAACAGTTTACTTCGCACGATACGCAAAAAATTCACTTCGCACGATACCACAAAATTGTGTTTTATTTGTTTCTGTTTAAACTAGATTTTAATTTAAATAAGTAAATTTGAAGCAAGCAAAATTTAGCTAAGTAAACTCCAGACTTAAATGACTAATATATTTTCAAACCAACTAGAAGTGTTGCATGAACCATTCTTTAAAAACTGAATAATTCCTACACTAAAATCCACACGTTTCATTCTCTCTCAGTTGAAACGACGTTAAACGTACTTCAAATAATACTCGAGATGCACTGTTTTCGCGTTCTTAAATGATAAATCGGGCAACACTTCTCGTTGGTTTGTATATTACCTCCACGACAATTTGGTGTTTTCATGCAATCTTCCAATCTTGCTCTTTTAATGCTTTCCGGTTGCATCGGCGTACTGGACCTTTTTCTAGAACCTGAGGCAATTTCATCATGTCCCATGGAAATTTCATCAATTACTATTTCCAAGTCTAGAACTATTACTTTAGGCTCAATTGGAACATCTGAAATATACAATTATTTTATCTGTACAATTATAAATAATACAATTATATATAATATTTGTAATACCTGTTAAAATCATGCAGATCGCAAACTCGATAATTTGCCCTCTTTTTTACATTGACTTCTAGAAGATCTTGTCGATCAATTGCAATGCACCATTCCGCAAAAAGCTATATATAATAAGAATATTTTTATTATTAAAATCTTAAACTCTTGCTTTAATAACTTACCTTATCATCCCTTGGCATTGAATGTCCTATTATGGGAGGTCTTACTAGCGCAGAACTTCGGCAGCCCCGTACCACACAAGAATAACCCATTATTAACAAGTACAGAAGTGTATGTTATAAAACACAAATACAAAATTAGAAAACACGAGGAACCAAATCGAACAACAAACAAGGAGAACTAACAGAACAAGAATAAACATGAGAACGAACAACAAGAGTAAACAAGAGAACAACGAGTAACAAATAACAAACTTAAAAACACGGAGCAGAGATTGTATAGAGAGATTATAACACAAAGTTATTATGACAGTTGATAGAATAAAAAGGAAATGGTAACGCTACTTTTTTGAATTGAAAAAAATGGCGATACTAGCGCTCGGTTTCATGGGTATGAACTAAACACATAAAATAAATACATTTTGGCGAAAGTGGGAGAATTCCCACCCCCTGACTTTAGTCTTGACACCGATCAGAACTAAACTAATTTTGAAGCCCATCTGATTGAAATCAAATAATAATTGTATAGTAACACCGTATTGTAATAAAGATTTGTTTGCACATTTGCACAACATATTGCGGACAAATATTTGGAATATTATTTCTCTTGGAGAGCTGTCAGAAGTTTGACTACAGATCGGTAAAACGGAACAAAACTTCAAAATTAATTTACTAAGAAGGTTTGTGAATTGATTTATGAATTGATATGAGTGAATCAATTCCGAAATACACTACTCACACTTGCACTTTGTGTAATGATCTTGATAATGATGATATGGTACAATGCGATGGTTGTGATAAATGGTTTCATTTTCTGTGTGTGAGTTTATCAAATATAGATGATCAAACTCCATGGAATTGCAAAACATGTGAGGATTCTAAGAGAGCGAACTCTGAAGACTTACAAAGAATTTGTAATGGTAATTGGTCAGCCAAAGAAAATTCCAAGTCATTACCGACTCACAGAAACAAAATTAATACTAAACCAACAACAATGCCACGTTTTGGACAATTCACTGGAAATACAAGTCAAATTAACGAAGATTTGAGCAGTAAACATTCTTCACAAAATCACGAGTCAATACGCTCCACTACCTTTACTGCAAGAAAAAAAATTGAACTACTTCGTTTAGAAGAAGAAAAATTATTACAAGAGAAATTGGATGCAGATGCGCTAGCCCTCAAGGAAAAAAGGGAGCGAAAATTCCTCGAACAGAAATTTCAATTATTGAATGAAGAGGTAGCAGAGAATGAAGGAAGTTCTCATAGATCTTCTTATACACGAAAATGGGTAAAAGACTGCAATAAATATGCAAAACATTTTCAATCACCATTTGATAATCGTGGACAACAATTAAAGACCACGACAAAGTTTGAAAATGTCGATAGAGTTGAAGGAATAGAATCAAATTTGACTCGTAATCAAATTGCAGCAAGACAAGTTGTATCGAAAGACTTACCTTTGTTCAACGGAAATCCTGAAGACTGGCCTATGTTCATAAGCAAATTTGAAAATAGTACTAAAATATGTGGTTTTTCAAATGATGAAAATTTAGATAGACTTCAGAAATCTTTAAAAGGCAGTGCATTAGATACTGTCAAAGAACGTCTTTTACTGCCAAAATGTGTCCCGGAAGTAATTAAAACTTTGCGTATGAGATTTGGAAGGCCAGATCTAATTATAAATAATTTGATTGTGAAAGTTAGAAATGAACCCACAATTAAACCTGATAAACTAGATGCAATAATCAATTTTGCATTTAAAGTCAGAAATTTAACAGGAACCATTGAAGCAGCTGGACTTATATATCATTTAACTAATCCTGTTCTTATTCAAGAATTAGTTGATAAGCTTCCACCCCAAACAAAAATTGAATGGGCAAGATATATGAGAAAACAACAAGAGGTAAACTTATCGACTTTGTCCAATTGGTTGTATGAGTTAGCTGAAGAAATTAGTACTGTAACAACTCCTGAAATTAAATCCAACCATTTTGATCGAAAAGTTGAAAGAAAACCTTGGATTGAGAACAAATATATCAATACTCATCGTGAAAATATTGAAAATAGTGGCAGTACTAGCTTTAGAAAATGTATAATTTGTTTTGGGAATTGTAAGAATGTTGAAAGCTGTCCAAAGTTTAATGGATTGAATACGAATTTACGATGGAAAGTTTTATATGATAACAAATTATGTAGAAAATGTCTTCGTCGACATTACAATGATTGTAAATCTTCCAAAGAATGTGGTAAAAATGGATGTAAGTTTAAACATCATTTTCTATTACATGACAATGAAAAACATTTTATGCCACAAGTAAATCCGCGTACAGGAATTACACCATCTTCAGAAAATGATAAAAATATCTGTAATAATCATAATATATTTAAAAATGATACGTTACTTAGATATATTCCAATTGTAATACACCACAATGGAAAATCTATAAAAACAGTAGCCTTTTTGGATGAAGGTTCAACTGTTACATTACTTGAAAACCGAATCGTTGATGAACTTGGTATAACTGGAACGTCTGAACAACTTTGCTTGATGTGGACCGGAAGTATGCAAAGAAAAGAAGAAAATTCAAAGAGAGTGAATATTGTGATATCTGGACAAGGAGAATTTAATCAACAATATCGTCTCAGAAATGTAAGAACTGTTGAAAATCTTGGATTACCAATACAGTCATTACAATTTACTAAATTGACTTCACACTTCCAACATCTTAAAGGCATACCTCTCATTGATTATAAAGACGTTCGACCTGGAATTTTAATCGGTTCAGATAATGCCAGATTGGGATTGCAATTAGAAATTCATGAAGGAGAAATACATAGTCCCATTGCTTCTAAAACAAAAATTGGTTGGTCATTACACGGTCCTACCTCAAATCCAGATTCAACGTTTTTGAATAGTCATCGAGTAATAGAATGTTCTTGCCAATCAAAACTTGAAGAAGAGTTACATCAAACCATAAAACAATTCTTTTCTTTAGAAAACTTTGGTGTACAGTATAATTCAAATTGCTTAAAATCGAAAGATGATGAGAAAGCCACAGAAATGTTAAAACAATTGACTATTCGTAAAAATCAAAGGTTTGAAACTGGATTATTATGGCGTGATAATCTGACAGTAATCCCAAATAGTTATGAAATGGCGAAAAATCGATTGCTATGCCTTGAGAAAAAAGGTGTTGATACTATATCACGTATTAATAAGAATATTCTTGAATACATACAAAAAGGATATGCAAGTAAATTATCCCCAGACAAACTATTAAAGGATTACTCTCGAATATGGTACTTACCTATATTTACTGTTATAAATCCTAAAAAACCAGAAAAAATACGAATGGTTTTTGATGCTGCAGCAAAGGTTAAAGGAGTTTCTTTGAACTCAATGTTGTTAACTGGTCCAGATCAGCTTGCTTCTTTATTAGAAATATTACGAAGGTTCAGAGAAAAGAAGATTGCTGTATGTGGAGATATTCGAGAGATGTTTCATCAAGTGTCTATTCGTGAAGAAGACAGAAATGCACAACGTTTTTTATGGCGAAATGGAAACACTAATATTGAGCCTGATGTTTATGTAATGAATGTAATGACATTTGGAGCTACATGTTCTCCCAGTGCTGCTCAATATGTGAAAAACATTAATGCATTAGATTTTGAGAAAAGTCATCCGCGAGCCGTAAAATCAATCATACAAAATCATTATGTTGATGATATGATGGATGGAGAGGACACTGTGAGTGACGCAATACAATTGATAAACGACGTCAAAACAATCCATGCTCATGGCGGTTTTGAGATACGAAACTTCATTTCAAATTCATCTGAGGTATTACATGCTATTGGAGAAACAAATAAGAACGAAAAGAATCTTGACATGAATTCTGTAAGTGGAACTGAAAAAGTTTTAGGTATGTGGTGGGATACTAAATTTGACTTTTTCACATTTTCACTAAAATATGCTAGAATTACAGAAGAAATTTTGTTAGGAACTAAAATTCCAACTAAACGAGAAGTACTTAAAATATTAATGTCAATATTTGATCCATTAGGATTCTTGGGATTCTATTTAATATATCTTAAAATACTACTTCAAGACATTTGGAGATCAAAGATATCTTGGGATGAACAATTATCCGAAATCCAATTTAAAAAATGGTCAAAGTGGATTGATCTCCTACCTTTGATAAAAAATTTAAAAATACCTCGTTTATACTCAGCAAAATTATGTTCAGATTCTTTAAGGTCAATTGAAGCACATGTATTTGTGGATGCGAGTGATGAAGCTTTTGCAGCCGTAGCTTATCTAAGAGTAGAAGATAGCTATGGAGTTGACTGTGCAATAATTGGCTCAAAATCTCGAGTAGTACCATTGAAGTATTTATCAATTCCAAGAAAAGAACTACAAGCTGCTGTTCTAGGAGCAAGATTATTAGTAAGCATTTGTAAAAGTCAATCATTCAAGATAACGCGAAAAATTTTATGGACCGATTCTGTAACAGTTTTGAGTTGGTTAAAATCTGATCATAGAAATTATTCACAGTTCGTAGCTCACCGCATAGGAGAAATTCTTGAAAATACCGATATTACTGATTGGAGATGGATATCTTCAAAAAATAATGTTGCTGATGAAGCGACAAAGTGGTCTAAAATGCCTACTTTTGACTCTTCAAGTAGGTGGTTTAAGGGACCCGAATTTTTAGTACTTCCTGAAACACAATGGCCAAAAGTAAAATCTACAGTTTATTCAAGTACAACAGAAGAACTAAAAGCAATTCATGCTCATTCAGAATTGTTAATTACTTCAATTATCAATCCACAAAGATTTTCAAATTGGAATAGATTAGTAAGAGCATTGGCTTATGTTATCAGATTTTCAACTAATTTAAAAAGTCAAATAAAAAAAGAGCCACTGAAAAACGGTGCTTTAACATCAGAAGAATTACTTAATTCAGAAAATATGATATTTCGGCAGACTCAGTTTGAAGGATTTTCGGAGGAAATGATTTTATTAGAAAGAAATAAAATTATACCAATTTATGAACAAATTGAAATCAAAAAACCAAGTCCTTTGTATAATTGTTCACCATATTTAGACTCTGTTGGAGTAATGAGAGTTAAGGGACGTATTGATTTAGCAACTGAAGTAAGTGATCACGTCAAAAGACCAATAATTTTACCCAGACAACATTTAACAACTAATTTATTAGTTAATCATTATCACAGAAAGTTTCATCATCAAAATCATGAAACAGTGATCAATGAATTACGTCAAAGATTTTATATTCCAAGACTTAGATTGGTTTTAAAAAAGGTGAGATGGAGTTGTCAATGGTGTAAAAATAAAAGCATGAAACCAATAGAACCAGAAATGGGAAATTTGCCTTTAGAACGTTTATCTTCTCACATTCGACCATTTACATATATTGGAATTGATTACTTTGGTCCCTTAGAAGTACTAGTTGGTCGACGTGTTGAAAAAAGATGGGGAGTACTAATTACTTGTTTAACAATACGTGCAATACATATTGAAATTGCTCATAGTTTGAATACAGAATCATGTATACTTTGTTTACGAAATTTTATTGCTCGTAGAGGAATACCTATTACAATATACAGTGATAATGGAACAAATTTTCATGGAGCCGATAATGAATTAAAGAAAGAATTGGAAAAATTAAGCGTTGAACAATTGAGTGAACAATTTACAAGTTCTTATACGAGATGGATGTATAATCCACCAGCAGCACCTCATATGGGAGGAAGCTGGGAAAGATTAATAGGACTTGTAAAATCAAATTTGAAGAACACTCTATTTGTTCGAACCCCAAAAGATGAAGTATTGAGAAGTTTGTTATTAGAAATTGAAAACATAGTCAATTCCAGACCTCTTACTTATATACCGATTGAATCATTTGAAGATGAAGTGTTGACTCCTAACCATTTTTTAATTGGATCTTCAAATGGATACAAACCACCCGGAAATTTTAATTCAAGTGGTATATATTTTAGAAACAGTTGGAAAGAAGTGCAGAGAATCACAAATTTATTTTGGAACCGTTTCATAAAGGAATATATTCCTACGCTAATTCGAAGAACCAAATGGTTTAAGTTGGTTAAGCCAATTGAATGTGGTGATATTGTACTAATTATTGACAAAACAAACCCAAGAAATACTTATCCAAAAGCTAGAGTTTTGAAAGTAATTATCGGATCTAACGGCCAAGTACGCAGAGCAAAAGTTCAAACTGCAGATGGATTAATTTTTTGGAGACCTGCTGTAAAGTTAGCTGTTCTAGATATAAAAAAAATTGATGTTGATGATGGTTTAGCTAATTCTCATGAGAACTAGCGAAACGGGAGGAAGAAATGTTAATGCAACAACAATTTAGTTTTTACTTTATTTATTTCACGAAGATCTAGTAACTTGTTTTAACTTGTTTTAGTTTAAAAAAAAATAATTAGTGGGCTTTGATCGACGAGCTTTGATGATTGGACGTTGATAAGATGACGTCATAATTTTTTTGCTATATAAGGGAGTGCAGGGCGGAATTAATTCAGTTCCACTTTAGTCTTGACACCGATCAGAACTAAACTAATTTTGAAGCCCATCTGATTGAAATCAAATAATAATTGTATAGTAACACCGTATTGTAATAAAGATTTGTTTGCACATTTGCACAACATATTGCGGACAAATATTTGGAATATTATTTCTCTTGGAGAGCTGTCAGAAGTTTGACTACAGATCGGTAAAACGGAACAGAGGTAGTCAGCCCGAGAGGAAACCATCCAAGATGTTGCATTCTTGTAAAGACTACACTAATTTGGTTTTCATGTGGGAGCTATGTATAAGGCAAGGTTACTTTATAGTAACCAAGTTAAAGATAAAAGTGGGACAAACGCTGAGGGATCTTGCATGGGATTAGCATACCTCCATGTTGACCAACCTGGACCACCACCAACCTTAGAGGTCAGAGAACTAATTCGGCAATGCAAAGTTAGAAACTGCTCTGCTGCGATGTCAACGATGCCATCTAGTAAGCACCGGTAACAACAGAAGAGATGAGTCACTTTTGGAATTTATTATCAGTAATAAACTAAAAGTTGCAAATCGGGACAGACTTTTGTCACGACGACAAGAACTCTCAAAATATGTACTCAAGTGCCATAAGAGAGACCAAACATCTCGCATGGAGGAAGCATTGTGAGGAGATTGAAAAAACTCCAGAATGTGCTAGACTCCAAAGAACGCCGCAGTCAGAATACTAAGGAAACATGAGATTACTGCAAAAAAACTGACGGAACTTCTATTTCATCCGAGGAGGAGACGCTAAATTTGATACTAGACTTGAAGCACAATTTCCGGGCAGTAAACCGATTTCCGGGCAGTAAACAGAAGGAACCAGCTGAAACCGAGAGATACCGGTAGCCCGGAACTCTAGGGAAGCTGCAAGCTGGCAAACAAAATAATTAATCTAACCAGAGTTATATGGGCAGTGAAATCTTTCAAACCATTTGGATTGAACGGATTTTTTTCCGGCGATACTTCAACAGGTTATAGACTCACTAGCGTCTCCCCTGTGCATATTACTAAGGGCTAGTATAGCCTTAGGGTATGTGCCAAGAAAATGGCGGATGGTGAAGGTGCTAATCATACCCAAGTCCGGAAGTGATACTTACGCTCTCGCTAAGTCCTTCCGACCTATTGGCTTCACATCTTTCATGCTCAAGACACTTTCATGCTATCACAAAAAATGATAGATATATAAGGGACGAGAAATTGGGAGCAACCCTTCTGCATCGAGATCAATATGCTTATCAATCAGGAAAGTTCTGTGAGCTGAGTATACAACTGAACTTACTCACAGGATCGAGCAGACTCTGGACAGCAAAGAAATTGCATTAGGGGTCGTCTAGATATAGAGGGAGCTTTTGCTGGGACACGTAACCAGGGTGGTGTCGGCTGACAGATGGTGCTCACAAGGGAGAATTCTCTCTTCCATATTGTGGAGCCTGGTAGTGGATAACCTCCTTTTGAAACTAGAACAGAATGGAGTTACACGTGCATGGCTATGCAGATGACATAACGTTCCTGGTAAGAAGCAACTTCGGAGAGGTGGTAACGAACCTTATGCAACAAGGCTTTACTACATTGGAACGTTGGTGCACCGCCGAAGACCTTTGGGTCAATCCGAAAGACTTTAGTGATGGCTTTCACGAGGAAAAAATAGACTATTCTAGACATGATGAGACTTCAACACCTACTTCCTTTTTTCCTACTTCAACAAGTAGGAAATAACCATATGCTAAGCATGCATGCAGATGGAACCAGCACCATCCTGAACCTTCAGAAACCTTTCTGGGTGATCGTATGGCAAGGGGAACGGAAGGTGTATCAAAGGATCTGGTGCAATAGAAAGAAACTCTAAGACCAAAATTCTAAGACCAAAATTAGTACTGAATCAGGGGTCTGGAATGAGGGTAATATCTTAGCATTTAACCTGTTAAATGTCCAAACCTAAAATATATCTCAATTCAAATAATTATATATTTAAAATACATTATATTTAGGGTTATACAATAATTATATATATATATATATATATATATATATATATATATATATATATATATATATATACATATATATATATATATTTTACAATCATAAAAAATAAATATTATAAAATAAAATAAAATCATATTAGAAATATTTCGTCCATGGTCATGTTTGTTGGCAAAGTTCCCATTATACTAGCGGCATTTCCTCTCTGAATGGCTAGTCCAATCCGTTGTATTAGGTATGATTTTGATTTAGGTTCACCAGATTGAATTATCAGTAGTTTGCCTAATTCATTTATAAACTTTATAGCCTCATCACACCAAGGTCCCATAGTCTCCACAGCAAAAGCTAAGAATTTATAGCCTTGTTCTTCAATTTCTTTGTATTTATTTCTTTTCATTTTGGCAGCAACATTAGCAATTTCTCCAGTAGCGCAAGAAGAAACTGATAAATGTGACGGTGATAATGTGTCTGTGCAAGTTGCATCCCAAACTAAATGTACTCCTCTTGACCATGGAATGAGTGATATTCCATCTGCTCTCTTTCCATCAGTGCGAACTAGTCCTACAGGTTCTAGGGCAGAGGGTATGTTGGCTGATGCTAGTGCTTTCTGGAGAATGCTATTCAGTTCGTGATGTCGGGAATGTCTGCCAGCACTTTTTATACAAGACAGTCCATGGGTTCCTTGGCTGTCTACATTCTCTCCACAAACACATGTGTGAGGTTCACATACATGACATCCAATTCTCAGAGCTACTGCAATTCTAAATACATTGTTGTTTAGTAAAGTTCCCACATTCCTACAAGGCAGAGATGATAGCCAAGCCCCAGCAACAGGAGACTTAGAAGCCAAATATCTTGCTTTATCCACAACTGAATCAAAATGCAGATTGCTCATTATTCTTTCGATGTTGATTTTATTCCAGCTTTTCTGAATGTCCATAACTACAGGTGTCTTGTCAGAATTCAAACTATTCCAAGCATTCAACGTCTCATTGTAGCCACTGATTTGAAAAGGATTATTCACTTTAAAGGGAGTCATAAATGAACTAACCAATTTCGTTACAGTATTAACAGACGAGAGAAATGCACTTAAGTTAACATCACTGACTTTTGGAATTCCTAATCCTCCATCTTTGATTGGAAGTGATATTAAATTTGATTGTGTTTGATTTAGTTTTATATTAATAATTTTCTCCAAAGTTGATAAAAAGGTTTCATCGAAAGAGTAGAGTAGTTCTTTAAAATTTGCTAGTGGTGTAGTTCGAAGCAAGTATGTTACTTTTGGAATTCCAAGACAAAGACTTAGGAGAAAATAAGCAGTGTGTGCATTCAAAGATTCTAATCGGCTGAATAAAAATTTAAGCTCTTCCAGTTTGTTTTTCATGACTTGTTCCGTGGCTGATTGAGTTAAAGGTGATCCCAGTAAAGTTAAATCATCATGCACTACACGGATTCCAGGTGAAAGTTCGGAAAAAGATTTCAGCACGGACTGGTTGAATTTGTCGCAGAAAATTAGTTCGCATTTTTCGGGGTTAATTTCAAGTCCAATTTCTTTGCATTTATCAATCAAGTTCTTAAAATCTTCTAGAAGACATTCAGGTGATCCACCTAAAGTTCCATCGTCTAAATACCAGCAATTAAATTCGGATTTCATCTTAGCAATGATTGGATGAATAGCCAGACAAAAGAGCATCGGTCCTGCTGGATCACCTTGTTGGGCACCTACCTCAGAGTTGATTTTATTTGCACCAAACATTAATAGTGATGGATCTTGATAACATGAAGACAAGAATGGGTATATAGTTGGACTCGTGTTTTGCAGTTCTTGCAACATTGTATCTCTTTCTACTGAGTTAAAAGCATTTTTAAAATCTATTTTTAGCATCAGTTTATTCGACAATTTATTAATTTTTAGATAAGTCCTTGCTGCATGTACTACTGCTTCAGCGCCTCCTTTAGTAGCAAAACCTACTTGTATAGGACGAAGGTATTCTCCAATTGAATCCCGAACTGAGGTACATGCAACTTTGGCAACTAATCGACGCAGTGTGGTTCCTATTGCAATAGGTCTGATTCCACCATCTTTCTTATTAAGAGCACAAAGAGAAGCACCATAAAGGATCCTACGAATTCCAAAGTGAAGCTGTCCTGATAGTAGGAAGTTTGCTAGTCTAGTTAATGAAGTCACAAGTTTTCGTCCAGCTTCACTTGTATAATGTGATGTCAAATCCTTCAAGTGCTGTGGTCGCAAACCGTCAATTCCTCCTGCAGATCCATTTGGGAATGAAGCTATTGCCAGTTTAATGTTTTCTTCATTGACTTCAAGAATGGTTGAATTGTCCAAAGGTTTTGGAAAATCAAGATCACGTGATGGTTTTGGATGTTTTAACCTAAGCTTTTCCAAAGTTTTCTCATCTTGATTAGCGAGACTGTCTTCACATGACAAAAGTGTAATTGCTCCTCTAATGTCCCCATCAGAAACTTTAGATTCCACTCTATAAGAAAGACTGGTTGGTTTACGTTTGAATCCAATGTCTTTCACCTTTGGTAGAGTTGTTTCATTACAATTTTGTTTGACATAGTTTGATAGACTTTGTTTAGTTTCCTTCCCTGGTATTCGAAGAGTACTGTAGGTAAATGTCATGAGATCTTCCCAAGATTTAAAGTCGTTGGCAGAGACACATTTATCTATTAATAAGGTCAAACGCTGTGCTACCAAAATTCTTGCACCTTTGGGGATTCGTTTTATAAGTGGTATAGTAGAGCGTAGTTTTCCAAGTTTTGTTGCAAGAAAATTGACTTCTTCCCTTTCAACTTTCAGACAATTGGTAGCTGCATAGCATATTTTATGTTTCTTTGTAACATGTTGCTTTATACCTCGCTGAGTAAAGTAAAGGTCACATATATTGCATATAATTCTGTCATTGTTTTTGAGTTTTAATTTGCAGTTCATACAAATCCATTCGACCGTTGACTGTCTCAGGCTTTCAGTATCTGTGACTGAGGTAGAAGCACAAGTTTTATGAAACCAAGTTTTGCATGTTTTGCATTGTATCCTTGTTTCATCATTATTATCGTCATCAACCAAATTGTTCTTTTTGCAGGGACAAGGTGTCCAACAATCCATTGATAATTAATTGGTTACCTTTTTGTAAATGATTCTTCGGGCAATTGATATTTTCGTCGAAGTTTTGTTCAAATGTTTTAAGATGATTTTTAATTCAAAACCAAAAGTAAAAATGTAGGTTCGATTTTTTAATAAACGTCAAAAAAATCAGAAAAAATCATATAAATGATGAAAAACAGGTAAAATTCTTCTAAATTTAATTGTAAATAGTTCTCCAAATAATGCTGATTATATCAGAATGAAAATGATGGTAATAATAATCTTCTAACTACTTCTTTTTGTATTTTTTGCCGGAGCAGAAACAAAGTGATGTTTGCTAGTACTTTGGTAACTAGATATATTCAAATAATTGTACTATAATTATTCAAATAATTGTACATTTTTCTTATTATACAAATGACAATGCTATGAAATTTTCAATATCGTCAATGTGCTCAAAAATTCATATAACAAAAAACATGTTGGTTTAAGTCCATTTTAAATTGATTATATAATGATTAGAATAAATTACATCTAACTTTGTAGTTATTACCTAAGTGTTAGCAAAAAGTTTATTTAGCCACAAAATAAACAGTGTTTACCACGTCACCCATTTTTAAACTCTTCACCACCTAATGTTGGTAATAACTATTAAGTAAATTACAGAAATTAGGTGGCTTATTATTGGGTTAAAATTAACATTATTCTATGAAACCTCTTGCATGAAGGATTTCAAAATGCTCAAATCCAAAAGATTTCTGAATGCAAAAAGTATTATGATTAAAATAAATACTTTTCTAATTAATAACATTTTTTTTTAGATGACACTTTAATTAACGTGTCAAAACTATCGTGGGGATTACTAAAATTTAAATTCATACATATTGGTTTATATTTACTTTTAATTTTGCACACATTTCCAATATTTTTGGGAATCTATTATTGCACAAAGCTCGGTATGGTCCAATTTCTTGTAAAATATGGCTCAACGTATTTTAGAATGTTATACGTAAGTCGTTAGTTTTTTTTTTAATTTTAAGTTACTATTAATAGTAAACAATTTATAGCTAGTTCAAGCAATTTTTTTCTCTCTAACATTTCGCAATAGTATTCAAGTGCTCGGAAATGAGTGTTATCTTCACTATTGGTCGGTGAGCACGGCAGCCCCGAAATTGCAGAAAATAATACGCCAAGAATCCAAATACATTCAAATGTTTGTCATCATTTGCTTGATAATTGGCGCAATTACTGCAACTTTTGATTTGCCGTTCGATGAAGATAGAATCGACATTTGGATCATATGCTGGTTTTTTTACAATAATTTCAAGCAATGGGAACCAATATTGAGTGGGTTGTATTTCTTAACATTTCAGGCATTGATGTATCATACGGTAGCGCAAGTGGCCTCTCTAATTTATTTCGTGTTTATATCTAAATTTCAATTCTATTTGCTTAATCAAGAAATTGAAAATGTTTGCTCTGATTTACGAGAAATTCTACCTGGAAATGAGATGGTGCAGAATATTATTAAAGCGCGTTTAGAAGTTTGTTCAAAACATCATGTAAATTTACGCAAGTAAGCAAAATTTCTAATCACATTTAAGAATTGGATTATTTTATTAAAAGTAAAATTTTAATTTATTATTCAAATAAATAATAAATTATTATTTAAAGCAATTTTGTAGCATATGTAACAGATGCAATGATATTATATTTATGTCTACTTTGACCTATACTATGAGTGGTATTGTGATTGCACTTTTGGTGTTATACGATACTACTACCAAGGTAAGAATGCAAACGCTAAAATGACATGTTTGGTTGCATAGACATCTTTGAAGAAAAAAATTGGTACTATATTTTGGTACTTTTCTAGAAACACTTACCATGGAATCACTTAGTTGGAACATTATTATTAGGAATTATAACTGTTATAGTTATTGTCACAATGAGTTATTTGGGCCAGCTCATAATTGATCAAGTAGAAATTTTGTTTTTAAAGATATTTTATTTGTGTATCTACTATGTTCTTTTATTAGCAAGTGATTTTATGCAACACTTTATATTTTAAAGTGCCATGGTACGATTTTTCGCCCAAAAATAAAAAATTGTACTTTGTTCTCATCATACAAATGAACGATACTATGCGAATATCGGAAAGCCTTTATGATATAGATTATACTTTAATTTTGTTGGTAAGTATTACATCTTTTTGCCTGCCAGTTGTTTCAGACTTAAATTCTGAAACATTGTAAATTTAGCGATCGCTAACTCGGCAGGGTTTGAATTATTTAAATTAATTTTACTTATTCCTTGCAGATTTTCAGAAGAGTTTACAGCGCTTTTTCTGTTTTAATTCAACTTAACAATTAATAATTTTCACATACTTTATATTAATTAAATAATACACCTAATAATGTTCCTAATTCTACAATTAAACTTTGTGTTAGTGATATCCATATTAGTCCTTTTGGTTACAATAATATGGATTTAGGCTAACTTCACTTACTAAGTGCACGCAAATCTGTTCTTTTTTTGAACATCCGCAATGCCATTTAATTTAATATCTTAATTTTAACATAATAATTGTTGTATAGAATATTATAGTAAATAAATATTCCTAAAGCTTTGTTGTTAGTGTTTTGTAAATACTGTAAGAATTTTCGATTGGATATTACACTTTTTTTTGGATGTTCATTAATACGGTTTTTGAAAAGGTGGCAAAACAAAAAGTAGTTTTTAATATTTGAATAAATTTACGTACAATTTTAATAATAATTAACAAATTCACAATTCAAAATTAGTCGCCAAGGTTTGGTACTCCTGCGAGTATCTTGAATTAAAAGAAAATTTTGTCTACTGCTATACATATACTATCATCTTATATTATTTGTCAAATTAGCTGACTCTTAATAACGAAACGAGACGAGATTATCGCGTTACGTGCTCCTTCGACATCCAAGGTATCTGATTACCTAGTGAACCATTTTATGCTAATTGCTAAGGAGATGGCTCATTTTTTTCACAACCATGAATCGTTATACAGTGAGTACTCGTGTTCCTTTTTCTTTTTTTTTTAAATTATTGAATATTTCCAGCTCAACATCCAGAATCTCATCATCGTCGGCTCCGTCGAGCAAAGTGCTCCTCCGGCGGACCTAATCCACATCCAGTGGGTTAATCTAACCTGGAGCTGTTTGAAGAGTCCGACGAATTCCGGGCTCCTTCAAGGGATTCACCCCCGATTCACCCTTCAGCACGGAGGGCGTTGTGGGGGGTACGGAAGGCTACGCTATCGTCGTCCCCGTGGCTTCCCTGGGTCCGGATTTTCCCCTCGGGCCCTGCTGAAGTGTCGTCGACCGCCCCGAGTGCCGGCGGTACTTTGCCAGCCGCCGCCTTTGCTGTTAGCGTTGGCGATCTCATCGGGGTGCAGTCGCGCCACTGTCGCTGCCCCCTTCGTCTGTGCTAACTGCTAATACTATGTAACTACTTTATACTATGTGCTTTTTACTATGTATTAAATATAATACAGAAAAAATATTAACTAAAGTGTTTTTTTTTTCAATCTTTTTTCCTCAATTTTTTCTATAGGTAGTGAATAATCGTAAGTATGAACAAAATACCAAAAATGTAATACGGAACGTTCGAAAATTTGGCGGTTCTATACCGTCACGCCCCGTGATAGGGGCATACGTATGCTGCATAGATAAAGAAGACTTATAGATAGCCGACTCTTTCTAACAAATCCCAGCACCTAACTTTATTTTTCAGGAGGGGGAAATCCTCATAGAACACCCAGCTCTTGATGTTCCGGTGAGCTGGGTAGTGCCGGACTCTTACCGTCATTTGGTTTATTCCGCCACTACCTGGGTAGCTACTCTATGAATATACTGAGCTGCTAGGTACCATCAGGGTTAGTAGATGATAACTAAGGTTAAGTATTAAAATAGTACAAAAGTATAATAAAATTGACTTATAAAATGAACCTCTAGTGCCACCTTCACGCGCACTCTAATCTTGCTTCGTTTTCATTTCATTGTTTATACGTTACTTAATTAAACTTATATTGCATAATACAACTTACAAGTACCCCTTAGAAATATCCTACCTATAACTGTCTTAAGAAATCAGTTAACGACGTCCTAAAATTAAACTACTAAAATCTATAAATGAATAAACGCGCAAAAACAACAAAAAATAAAATTAATTACATCCTACCACCTACCCCTATCCTATGAACGATGCTACTTTATTGTTACAGTATTTTCTTTCCTTAACCTGGCCGAGTCCCGAAATTTTGGTGCCGCATCCCGTATTCCCTCATTAACTTATTATTATTTTTCTTCGTTCTACTCGATTGTATTACTTATACAATTCAAATCTACTTTTTTCGCAATTGCGTAGTCTAGTCTACAGCATTGGTTCTGACCACCATCTACTACTTATTTCTTTATGCAGTAAATTATGGTTAGTCCAATCCCCCAGATATAGACTACCTCACAATGGGTTCGCCTAGTCTTGGGCACCGAAAGACTAGACGTTATATTACCCGTTAGCCTGTTTTACTTACATGGAACAACAAGCTAACTGCTTGTGCTTGAGACAGGGATCTCAGGGCTTCCTCCTCTACTTCTATTATAATTCTTCTCTCTCTCTCTAACCTCTCCTCTGATCTACTAATTCTCCCTTCTTCTTTGTCGTTTTCCTTTTTTTTTCAAGTGGTCCAATGACGCACTTAAATTTTTTGCTGTGGGATAGGTTCTGGTCGGTCCTCTCTCTGATCGTGACTTTGCTTGCGATTGAACAAAGTTCCATAAAATCCAGACCACAAGGCACAACACAAATAGGACCAGCCCGGTTATGATGCTGGCCAACAGCACTTCGTGGTGGATCGTACTCCCTTCCTCTTCTCCATTGGCACCAGTTGCTGTAGCCACAATGATTCCCACTGGATTGCGACGGAATATCAAATAGGCCATGACTATTGACAGAAGCGAAATCCATAACAGTATGATCGAATCGCTGTGTGCACTATACTTCTCTCCATACGTGAGTGTACTCTTTGGCATGGACTGGATGGCGTCTTGAATGTCTTTCAAATTTTCCCTTTGGCTGGTTAGGTTGAGGTGCGGTACCTCGAAAGTCCAATTTGCGTTGAGGCACTCCGTGAAATTGGTGTACACCAATTTATGGGATGATTCAGCCGGGTGGACATTCATAGACTTCAAGGTGGACCACATCGCTGGTAAAATATGGATCGTCTTGGCTTCTGTCGTGGCATCCTGGCGGCATGAAAAGCGCTTGGCTATCATCACTTCTTCTCTTACAATCAATTCACAATTGCACGGCAGGTTGATCTTCACCGCGCCCATCTTTTCCTGGTTGTTCTCGATTTCAGTCTCGTTCTTCCCGCACTTGATTTTCGTTCTTCCTTCCCCGTGGGTCAATATGTACTCCCCCTCAAATGCTTCCACAATTAATATTGCGGTGGATGCATGGCAGGACATATGGCAGTGATTGCCGATTTCTTCTACTGTGGCGCCTAGAAACAATTTCCTCGCACACATTGGCCCGTGGATGGAATCGGACGAAAACCTCGGCAAGTAACATAACTTGTCGTGATATGGGCGGCATTGATGGAGAGCCGCGCCTGCAATGGTCCTAATGTTCTTCCTGGTCGATGATGATGCCAAGTATAGACTTTCGTGGGGTATTCGGCACGTTTGGTTGTGCCAAGCAAATGGGATGGTAATTAACTCGAACAGTTTCCACTCTTGAAACCTCTGGGTGATGGGGATTCGGATATGAATAGTCAATACTTTCTTCGTGTAGGCGCAGTCGCATAGCGGCAATTCGTAGTAGCGGCTGATATCCTCTAATGGTATAGCGAGCCCTTGGTTGGATTCGGCCAGCTCTGCTGCAAGCGTTTCGAGGTCCTTGACTAGCACCCGTTGTTTTAGGGCAGCTATCGGGATCTGGTGCTGGTTGCACGACATACGGATCTCATTGCGACGCATTACTCTAAACGACGCAATGATCCGTTTCAGATTGGTGTAGTTGTCGTAAAACACTGCCATGATCTTCGCTTCGTCGTTCACTTGCTTATTTTGCATGTTCTGTACGGCCTCCTTGGCATATTCTTCGATGGAATGGATACTCTGCTCCATTTGGTGCATTGTCGTTGCTGATTTCTTGGTGAAGTCCTCGAACCTCTTTGACGTCGCCCCGACATTGGTAATCGTGTCCGACAGGCCTTGATGCAACCTCTGGATCTCTTCCTCCAACTCCTCTTCTCTAGCGTGAAACTTGTCAAGCTTGTGCTGCGTCGCCACTCCACAACACCACGATAGTCCGTCCCCAACAAAGTCAAGCGCTCTCTTCGTTCGCCACCCCCTAGTCCTAGTTTTCGTTTCTTCTTCGTTGTCCCAGTCCTTTTGTTCTTCATCGTACTCCACCTGGAACATCTTAGCAAGCTGGTGGATTTGGTAGAGTAGTTTGCAACTCTCCCTCTGGGTACCTTCGTGACAACCTTGCAGCATCATTGACTGCTCGCTTGCCTGGTCCTTCATTGGATTTTGCATCGTCCATTCCGTCGTGTAAATTAGTGGGATGGTTGCCTCATAACTCACTGTTTGTGGTAGGGGCCTCCAGAATGCTCCCACATTCACTTCTACGGGGTGATCCCTTTGGCTGCTCGTGGCGTGGATCAGGACCATCCATAATCTATTATTCAACAAACATTAGGCCTTTTTAGTTACCGTCGTTACAGCCCGGGCTGAGGGGCAAGATCCAAGGGTCGCTATACTTAAGTATTCTCTCGACATGTACTACGACCTTTTTTTATTTAGGCGTCAGCCCTTTCTATACAAAGGCTACTCTATGTGCATAATGTTATACGGTACCTCTGTATTTGTCGTTGTGGCCCCGTAGAAACCAATTAAATAATTAATCTGTTAATCTTTCAAAATTCGTTTAAAGAGGAGGAAAAAAACGTATATATTTTTTTACTAAAAATTAACAAAACAAAAATAGGGTGTGCATTTCTTTAGCAGTTCAACATTTTGTATTAACGACTGCTAAAGTTCGGATATTTGCCGGATTTTTTTTTTTAGAAAAGAAAAAAAACAAAACACATTTTATTTATGTAGTATACGAACGCTGTCGACAAGAATTTTTCATTTTCGTGTCGTAACAGACTGGGTGCCAGCCTCAGCAACCCCAACAAAATTTGGGTTTTAATTCTGGTAATTTCGCTATCAGGTTGAATGTCAGCCTCAACATCCGCACAAGTTGGCTTTGAACCCTGATTATTTACCAAGTAGAGTGCCAGCCTCAACACTCAATCAAAATAGACTTTTAAACATGGTAATTTTAATATAATAGCGACACAAATTAAATCAAAAACTTAAATTAAACCAAAAGTAACCGGTGTGGTAGGTTACGCGGAACATACGCGAGATTTTAGGCGCCTTCATCATATGTCACGCCTTGGGGTTCATTTGGGGTACGTAGCGGCGTGACGCGTTAATTTAGGTAAAATAGAATAATGAATATTTAGGTAATTAATATAAGGATAGTTTTTAACAAATTTAATAAGAAACAGAATCATAGTTACTTACATGAATCGCCCAAGCGGCAGCGATGAGGATGAGTAGGCACTCTTCATCATTAGAGAATATCCTGGTCGCACAATGTTTGTTCACCAAAACAGATAATTTTAATCGACCCTTCTGGATCTCAAAACAGACTGATTCTAATTAGTTTAAAAACTAATTAGAAGTACCCAAATGGCGAAGTCAGCGCGGCGATTGACCCATCGATCAATCGCTGAGTCGACTTCCGCTCGCGGTTCAACTGCCTCGAGCGCGGTACAATTGACCGGCGACGCTGACTCCGCGATATCAAAGAATATGAGTTCTTTGGCGATATCAATGCTACATCAGCTATTGATGAATTCAATAGCTGAGGAGTCTTTGCAACAATATAACAATTTATTAGTTCAAATTGAATTTATTAGTTCAAAAGTTACCATCTGTTACAACATTTCAACGCGTACAAAAGCTATTAAAAGTTGTTAAGTAATATTTCATTTTAGAACTATTTCCAACCTGACGGTCTTTCTTGGTTATTCATCGATTAGAGTGGACGATTTGATTTTTATTCCACCACGGAAATATATTTTGCTTGAGTATGGCTTGTTTGCCAATATTGTTGTTATATGAGTAATGACTATTATTACACGCTCCGTGAATAGCATACTAATTTTGTTACTAAACCATTATATTATTTCATTTTTTTTTAAATAATTATTAAAATTGAATCAAAAACATTGCTACGAAATTATCAACTTTCGAGATATGCTCAAAGCCTCACTAAATCGTGAAGAAAAAAAAATATGTTCGAATCAATTTTAAGTTGATTATATACTGATTGAAATCAATTACATCATCATCATCATTAAATATATGTATATTGTATTGATTAGCTAAAAATAATAAAAAAGTGCTTTCCACGTCAGCAATTTTTTTTTGTCGCTGCGACATTTAATGTTGTAATTAATTAATAAATTAATGACAGAAATTAAGCGTCTTATTATTTTGGTTATAATTAACATTCTTGTAAAAAACCTCTTGTACGAATGATTTCAAAATGTCCAAACCAAATATATTTCTTGATTCAAAAAGTATTAAAATTCAAATCAGTTGTAACTATACTAAATAATCACATTTTATTTTTTAGATGACACTTTAATTAATGTGTTCAAAATAACGTGGAATTTACTAAAATGGAAGTTCATGCAAGTTGGTTTACAACTTCTTCTAATTTTGCACGGATTTTCAGTATTTTTAGGAATATATTATTGGATACAACTCGGTATGAACGAATTTCTTTTAAAATACGGCTCATCGTATTTTGGAATGATTTACGTATGTCATTAAACTTTTTTAATTTACATTTCTACTACTAATATTAGCCAACAATTTATAGATAGTTGTAGCACTTTGTACTACTGAAATATATTATAAAAAGTCACTAGCAATCAGAAATGACTGTTATATCCGTTTTTGGTCAGTGAACAAGGCAGCCCCAAAACTGCAGAAAATAATACGCCAAGAATCCAAATACATACTAATGTTTACAATCATTTGTTTAATAACTGGTGCAATTACTGCAACGTTTTTTTTGCCGTTCGAAGGCGATGAAGTCGAGGTGTGGGTCATGTGCCGGTTTTTTCACAATAATTTCGAGCAATGGGAACCATTATTGAGTTGGTTGTATTTTTTAACATATCAAGCATTGGCGTATCACACGGTAGCGCAAGTGGCCGCTCTAATGTATTTCGTGTTTACATTTAAATTTCAATGCTATTTGATTAATCAAGAAATTGAAAATGTTTGCTGTGATTTACAAGAAATTCTACCTGGAAATCAAATGGTGCAGAATATTATTAAAAGGCGTTTAGAAATTTGTTCGAAGCATCATCTAAATTTACGCAAGTAAAAAAAAATTCTAATCACGTATTTAGGAATTTAATAATTAATAAAATATAATCATTAATAATTAATTAATGAATTTAATAATTTATTTAAGAATTTGATCAATAATATTATATCTTTATTGTCACAAGAACAATCGGATATGGACTTTCGTCTTTCTGTCAGAATTTGATCATTTTATTAAAACAATAAAATATTAATTTATTATTTAAATAAGTATAATTTTTTTTTAATTTGTAAACACTTTTAAAGGGGGCGAAACCGCTACATATATAGCCGCTCTGGGTCGCTAGCGAATCTACATAGTTTTGCTTATCTAAATTTGCATCAAATTTCGCGATATGATGGAGCAAGATCTGACTTATTTGCCACGTGCTTTAGCCGAAAACATTAGGAAAGATCGAGAAGTGTGGAAAATTCTCATAAACTGGTAAGCAGTTTGCGGCTTTGTTATAACTCCTAGAAAATTTTCAAGGCTACTGAAAATTAGAGAAAAAAAATACTTATATTTTGACGAAAGATTTGTCCGAATAGCCATTAATTAAGTAAAATATGAATAAAAAAAACCTCTATCAAATATTAACCACTCGCTTGCTAATTAACGAAAAAAGATAAAAAAAAAAACTTTCTGTTCATTTATTGCTACATCTGTTCTCTCTCTAAATCTACCATTAGATATTTTCTAGGATAATTAATAGTGTCTGAAACTGTTTTTCCGCGTTAAATTCCCTGAGCTGCTAAGCAACGTTTCACGCATAAATTTGCAAATTTATGCGTGAAATCTTGGTCCATCTATTTTTTATCAGATGTCGCAAAATTTGCAGTGAATTTAGATAAGCAAAACTATTAGATTCGCTAGCGACCAGAGCGGCTATTATATGTAGCGGTTTCACCCCGTTAAAATTAAAAAATAAATATTGGTGGACCTCACTAACTCATTAACTTATCTAATTTGATTTATTTCTATGATTAGTATTTAGATCTATTTTGCAGTATATCACAGAGATGTAATGAAATTACCTTTCTGCCCAAATTGGTATATACTCTTGCTGGTATTTTAGTTGCTCTATCGGTGTTATTTGATTTTACTACACAGGTATGATCGCAATCCCATAAAATATGTATGTTTGCTTGCATACCGATTTTTAAAATTTTGTAACTTAATACTATAAAATTATTTTGGTATTTGTTTAGAAAGACTTACCATGGAATCACGTAGTAGCCGCATTTTTAATGGGATTTCTTACTGTTGTAATTATTGTCACGTATTGTTATATGGGCCAGCTCATAATTGATCAAGTAGGATTTATGTTTTAAATATTTTTTAATTTGGTAAATACGGTTTTTTTAATAGCAGGGGATTTTATGCAACACTTTATATTTTGAAGTACCATGGTACAATTTTTCGCCACAAAATAAAAAGTTGTACATTTTGTTCATTATACAACTGAACGACACTATGCAGATATCGGAAGGCCTTTATGATGTGGATTATACATTAATTTTAATGGTGAGTATTATATCATTTTCTTGTTAGTGGTTTTAGAATTAAATGCTGAAACAATTAAACATAAATTTAAATTTATTTGCGGACTAGTGCGTACCTCGCTTTAGTATTGTGGAATACCATATACAGCGACATCTCGAAGGCGATAGAACTAACAATCGCTAGCTCCGCATCATTTGTATTATTTAAATTTATTTTACTTATTTATTGCAGATTTTTAGAAGAATTTACACCGTTCTTTCTGTTTTAATTCAACTCAACCATCAATAATTTTAATACACATTATTTTAGTCAAATAATGCACATAAATTGCGCTTTTACTATTTATAGGTAATTATAGGGCAAATCTTTTGGTTACTTTAGATGTAAAATTAGTTTCTCACAATGTTTTTAATTCTATAATTTATCTGTATATTTAGTAATTATTAAATTCAATTAAAATAAAAACAAAATTAATTAGTGATTTTAATCATTAGAACTGGTGATTTTTTAGTGGTAACACTGACTGCAATGACGCAGACGCGTCACTTCTGTGGTCCGGCGTTACTTGTGACACCTTTGAGGTTACCTATTTCTTAGAAAAACAGTTGTCATGTATTTAAATTTTAAATAAAGCGCTTGAATTAGATAATTGCATGAATAAAAAAAAGGTCATCTGACCTCATAATCGTAGCTGGTAGAGATGTGAATAGCCACTTTCATTCAAGTGGAAGCATATCGATCGCAAACGAGACACGCGCAACTCTAACGTCACACTTGTACTTCGAATGATTCCAACTTTAATATTCTACAAAACACATTCAACATGTCTGACAGAAAACAACGTAAACACGTGCAGAAAATGACTTCGTCCATAGAAGGTATTTATCCAATCGCAAAAATGTACTTTGATCATTTCAGCCAACGTTGATAACCATAATTTGCTCGAAAAATCGCGATACCTGGGCCCATCTTTCGATTTTGTTTTGACATTGTATTTGGCTGTGCAAAATCGACAATGAACTAGCAAAATCTACGCACAAATTCCCAGTTAATTAAATCAGTTCCATTGCAGATGAAATTTGCCGAATGCAGTCTATTGAAGGTTACCAAATTTGTATTATGAAATAGTTTAGGCAAATCCGCAAATATTAAAAATAGAAAAACACAAAACATTTGACGTCACACTTGAATTTTTTTTTTGCTCGAGTTGGACTAAAAAACTTTGCACTTCTTATTGCCAATATTAATCTAGTTTTAATTTCGTTTCAGACGTGTCGGATTCAGAAGACACTTCCAAAGTGATGGATGAAAAAAAATCACAACCACATGCTGTCCCGATTGTTGTGGCAAACGATAACCATTCGTTCTCGTTGGATGAGGACGCCCTTCAGAGGGTTTTAATGCGAAAGGAAATCAAAGATCGATATATTGTGGTGGTGTCGGTGGCTGGGGCTTTTCGCCATGGCAAATCTTTCCTTTTGGATTTTTTCTTGCGATACATGAATTCCAAAGTAAATTATTCGGTTAACAATCCGTAGTTTACCTAATTGGATTAATTGGTTTTAGTATGTACTTAAACAAAACTCGTCCGAATGGTTGGGCTCCGAGGATGCGCCCCTAGATGGGTTCTCATGGAGAGGCGGCTCTGAAAGGGATACCACAGGAATACTTATGTGGTCCGATGTTTTCCTCACCGAATTGGCTACAGGTGAAAAGGTGAGTGGGCTTTTTTTATGTTTGCGATTGGGTTCATTATTCAAGTTGGTGATAAGTAATTTCGATCACTTGTGTTGTGCTGAATCACTGCTTATATTCAAATTTATTACGAGCAAGCTTAATTTATTTATGAAATCTTTTGTACGCTTAATTTCTCAAAAAAGTACAAACGATTAATTTTATTTATTTATTGCATTATTTAAAAAACAATTTACTTGTTTTATATGCGGCGATTTTCATTTATTTTTAATTGCAATTAATTTAATTTGCTGTTATCTATAAATTGGAGATCCTTTTGAGATAGATAAACTTTGATTTAATTTATTAATTGCTTTTAATATTTTTTATTCTAATTTTTTTATTATTTTCAGGTTGCTGTCGTCCTACTAGACACTCAAGGAACGTGGGACAGTAAAAGCACCGTCAAAGAATGTGCTACAATTTTTGCTCTCAGTACTATGATTAGTTCAGTACAAATCTATAATCTATCCAGCAATATACAAGAAGACGATTTACAACATTTACAAGTAACTATGAATCTAATTTTGCTACAACAAAAATCGAGCATGTTTAGGCAACCAACAATACACGTTAATTTCCATAATTTCTAGTTATTTACCGAGTATGGTCGACTAGCATTGGCAGATTCGGGCAAAACTCCATTTCAACGGCTCCAATTCCTTGTACGTGATTGGCGGTTTCCATATGAAGCACCTTATGGAGCTGTGGGTGGTCAGAAAACTCTCGAAAAACGCTTGGAAGTCAACGAGCATCAACATCCAGAGTTACAGTCGCTCCGAAAACATATACGATCCTGTTTCACGGAAATTGCTTGTTTCCTAATGCCACATCCTGGTAGAGAAGTGGCCACTAGTCCGACTTTCGATGGACGTCTTGGAGGTAATGAATGCATTTGTGCAATACAAATTTAATTAAATCCCTTGTTTGCGTTTCGTAGAAATCGACCAGGAATTCAAAGACTACTTAAAGATCCTGGTACCAATGTTACTCAGTCCGGAGAATCTTGTACTAAAGAAGATTAACGGCGACAAAGTGAAAGTTCGCGATTTCGTGCAATATTGCAAAAGTTATATGCAAATCTACGAAGGGAATGAATTACCTGAACCGAAATCTATGCTTGTGGTAATTGAAATCATTTTTTTATTAAATTTAAATGGTAAATTTATTTATTTTTGTGCAGGCAACGGCCGAAGCTAATAACTTGGCAGCTGTAGCTGATGCCAAGGATGTTTATGTGACGTTAATGGAGGATGTGTGCGGAGGAACGAAACCATATTTGAAAAGTGAAGCGATGGAAGTCGAACATCGCCGAGTGCGCGATAAGGCTCTTCTGCAATTTCAGAGCAAGAAGAAAATGGGTGGTGATGAGTTTAGTCAGACGTATAAGGATCAACTGGAAATGGTGCGTATTATATTTTGTTAATGGGGTAGTTTTAAATGTATTGCATTATTGTGGCTAAATTGGCAGTAAGGTAGGCAACCACACATACACTGAAAATGCATTTGCAAACGTCAAATGAACCAATCTAACCTAAAAATAATTGTTCATTTATTTTTAATAAAAGCGGGGAATTTAAAAAATATTTTATATTTTAGGATATTGAAGAGACGTTTAGCCAATTCAAAGCGCATAATGAAAGCAAAAATTTGTTTAAATCAGCTAGGACTCCAGCAGTGTTTTTCGCAGTAGCAGTATTATTTTATGTACTTTCTGGAATATTTGGATTTATCGGTATTTATGGTGTAGCGAATATTTGCAACTTGGTGATGGCACTGGCGTTCATCACTCTTGGAACTTGGGCTTACATCAGGTAAGCATTTCAAATCTGGTTTGAGAATATTTTAAAATTGTATGTGTGTTGTTTAGGTACAGCGGCGAAATGAGAGAGATTGGTTCTTGTATCGATGAGACTGCGAACTTTGTCTGGGAAAATGTAAGTTTTTATTCTGGTTTTTTCTTGTAACTAAATATTGAATAAAATGCCGTTTATGTACTAATTTTGGGTATTGTCTAACGAAATTAACAAATAATCTTCATTTTTATAGCATGCCTATTTCAAAAAACGAAAACTAAGAAAACGTAGGTATTCGTTGTGTGTAAATCTATTTTGCATGACTAAAGTTAAGCACATCTATGTCGCATGTCGCTGTCACTAAATAATACTTAAATACATATTAAACGGCTTCCACTCGAAATAATTGAATAACGGCATTATTTTAATAGCGTTTGCATTACAGTTAATGAAAACCGTACTACAAGGGTTCATCGAAACCGGTATGCAAGAAATAGCTGCCGAAGTAGCTGAAAGAACGGCAGTGGGTGTTGCCAAAGCTGCAATAAATGGCAACAAAAAGAGAAGCTAGATTTAATTCAACCATAGTCTGCCATAATTTTATGAAGAAACTATAATGAAATAATTAAATAAATAATGTATATTTGAATAAAATTAATTGCAATGTTACATCATATATTATGTTAAACAGTTTAATAGTGAACTAAAATTTAAGGAGTGTTATGATTCTAGTTCTATCTTGCCAGATTCATTTTTGTTTTGTTTAGAAAATATGTGCGTGTAACATTGAAAAATCTCTAGATAGTTATGTGATATTGTAGCAATGTTGGTATTAATGCTTTATTTATTTAATTTACAACATTTATTTTTTGCTACTAATTTATTTGTTATGAACAAGCTATTTTATTTATACATTTTTATAATTTATTTCCTATAGGGTTGCTTAGAGTGATTGATTTATCTTTAAAGTAGGCTCGGTTTTTGTTTATTTAAAAAAAAATGTACTGACATTGCAATATTATAAAATATTTAAACAGTAGTTGTAACCAGTAACACCGAAGTGCCTCTAATTGTTAAGATTAGGTCTAGATAGTTTGTCTTTGATTGTAAATCTGTGTTTAAATTTTAAATTTATTTTGTTATGGATTTTTTTTAAGGAAATATGTACCTTTTAGCTGATAATTCAATCTAGTCCAGTGAATATTTAATTATGCATTTCATCCGGGAGGGACAATAATTTATGTTTGGTTAGTGGGGAGTTTTTTACTTCCATGCATTGGCCAGTTCTTTAGGGTGTAAATTTGTTTTTTATAAATATCTACGTTAATTTACATTTTTTTGAAAAACGTGTAGATATCAAATTTGTAGAGAAGGAAATTTTCTACAAGTTTGTACGACGGTTATTTTTTCAAATTTTGGTTATTTAACAAATTATAGTCGATTAATTGCAGAAACATGAAATAGTAGAAATCAAACATGTATTACGGGTTGCCTGAATAGTGGCGCTGCGCAGATCTCTCAAAAAAGTTTTAATTTCGTCTGCAATTTCTTAAATAAGCAAAATTCAAAAAAATTACTCTCTTAGAAACTTGTTGAAAATTATTTTCTCTATAAATTTGATCTTTGCTGTTTTTTTGATAAAGTGTAAATTAACATTATTAATTGACAAAAACTAAAACAGACTCTTCACAGAACATCGTTACCACACACAAGAGTTCCCGGATTAAATGCATAATTAATCCTTTCGGATATATTTACTGGACAATTACTGCACTAAAAATTAAGTTTAAAAAATAAGAAGACTACTTTCTATTATAGAAAATTAAGTTAATAAACTATTTAAATTTCTATAATAAAAATTGTTGCTGGATGAAGTGCTCAAGTTTGTAAGACAATGTTGTAATTTAAACAAACTCTTTTGGTTTTGGTTATGTTATATTTAATATAATTTTTTAAGAAATTTTGCATTTCACTATACCCCCACAACTAAAAACAATTCCAAATTATCTAATATATACATTAGCGCTCCAACTACCCAAACATTTTCTTAACAATTCCATTCACTCGATTTTCCGCAATTACAATGTGTCCTTTCACAATACGACATTGCTCAATTGCTGCTTTATTATGTGGCTCAATTTCGAGCACTTTCGATAACATCTCAAAAGCCTTCTCATAATTATTAAGATTCTTGTAAGCAACACCGCTTTTATACAAAGCCCGCACGTTTTGTTCGTTGAACTCGAGAATCTTCTTGCAAACACCCAACACAACTTCCCACGACTCATTGCGAAAATAGCAAACTGACAAATTATTGTACAAACTGCTTTTCATGAGATTAATTTGCTCGATTGAAATGCCATCAATTTCGGTTGGCTTCTCCTCGACACTTATGGGAATAATGCAAAGCAATTTAAGCGCTTTATTGAACATATAAGCGGCTTCTTTGATGTCGTCTTCTTTAATAAGCGTATTTCCGATTTCTTTGTATTTCATCGCAGTTTTGTATTTTTTCTCTGCATCCCAATCGAACAAAAACCCATCAAAAACGAAATCAGACAATTGGAAAACTACCATTATTTTACGTCCTGACGACAAACTAAAATAAAACTCCGCTATTTCGCCCTTATGCATGGTGCACACTGCAATATCTAAAATCCTCCCTACGATCCCCGTATTATCCCCTACAATTATAGATTTAGCCAATTCAATATCGCCTTCTATTTGCGAAATGGTGCATTCGCTACCCGGCGCTGGTTTCAAACCAAACTCGCCTTCCGCTAAGATTGTTTTTGCGATTTTGCGATCGGGCGAAATCCACGACTTCATCCTGGCTTCTAACACTCGGACTCAGTCGAAAAACGATCGGCTAGAATTTCCAAAGTCAACTCGTAGTATTCCTTGGCGATTTTGTCGTTTGCTCCAATAGGACTCGGCAGCGTTAACTTGCAGTCGCTGTAATACTGCCCGCTTGAGCGATTTGATGTTAATAGTGCGTGCAAAAGTGGTTGGGCTCCTTGCCTTGGCGTTTTAATGACAATTGTGCGAATAGGCCATTGCAAAGCGTATAACCAAGGATTGCTTAATTGCGGGAAATTGCGGTAGATGTTGGTTTCGACGTTGCCTGGGTTGACGGAGTTCACGATCACGTTCGTATCTGCAAAATCGTAATTAATATTTACCCTTGACTAGCAAATAATATAGTTACTAGCTAATTTCTTCGACAACTCCTTGGTGAACAAAACAAGCGCTAATTTCGAAACGCCGTAAGCCACAAAATGTGATCTAAACTCGTTCTGGCATTTAGTAACGGCTTTCAAATCGTACACGTTTACGTTTCGATGCGATTCAGATGTAACGTTCAAAATCCTCGCATGCACCGACTTCTTCAAAAGTTTGAGTAAATGATGCGTCAGAATAAAAGGACCTAAATAGTTGGTTTGTAAAGTAACTTCGAAGCCGTCTTCGGTTAAGCCTTGTGGATGGTGGAACACGCCAGCGTTGTTCACCAGTGCGTAGATTTCGTCAAATTCGGAGCTTAGAGTGTGTGAGAATTTGATGATGCTGTTGATTGAAGTTAGGTCTAAATGTTTGACGTAGATTTTGGCGTTTTTGTTTCGCAGTTGCGATATGATGTGCTTTTTCGCGTTGATGCCTTTCTCGATGTCGCGGCAGGCGAGAATTAGTGTTGCACCTGCAATTTACGTAGATTAGCTGAAACTGTAAAGATTCTTTGATTGTTACCTTTTTGTGCGAGTTCTACTGCAAGAGCTTGACCGATTCCTGAATTGCCACCAGTAATCACAATCACCAAACCATCTAGTCGCGTCGTACAGCGACAAACACCACCAGCAAAGTATTTACTAAAACAAATTCGGTGGATTCCAAAAATGTTTGTTTAGTTAGATTGTTTACAAAACTTACACTAAACCATAAGCAACTGATCCAACTACTATTGTGCCAGTAACATATTTCCACATAGTGATTTTCAGACAATTTATTTATGTTTAATCTTAAATGCGACTCATAATGCAACTTATTTTGATTTAACTGACATTTCAGTTTTACTGTGGCATCAACTGTCAGAATACAGGTGTGCAACCGTCGAACTTAAAAGTCACTGAAATAATTCAATTTTTTAGCAGCAGAATCTGAAAATATAGATGTACCAAATGTTAAATCGGATTTTAATTGATACCTATAAATTGAATTTAATAATATTCACTCGGAAATTGTAAAATCGCACAAGATTAACAACTAAAATAATAAAAACTTTCCGCCATATTGCTTACGTGTATTGTGTGTTGCATAAATCTTATAGCAAAGAATATTTACCAACAATAAACATAACCCTGTTTATCGCTTATTTAAGTTCGATTTAATACACGGAAATTTAACATTAAATAGTTGGTGGTGTCTTTGAATATTTATAAGATGGCAAGTAAAAATAAGGATCTGTACAGTTACTATAATCACGTAACAGGAGTTGTAAAAGCACTTGAAAACAAATCTACTTTAATTGATTTACGAAACGAAAGTTATGTTACTGGCAAAATCAAAAATGTTGATGGATTTATGAACGTTGATATGGAAAACGTCGTTTATCGTGATAACAGAGGTATAGTTTATTTATTTAGTAAACAAACTATGTAATGTGATTTTGCATCGCTAATGATGTTCTGCATATTGCAGGGGTGGACCATTACTTCGAAAGTTTCTTTGTTAGTGGAAGGAGTATTCGATATGTGCATATACCAAAAGGATTGTCTGCCGAAAAACTGATGAATGCAACACTGGCAGGTGTAAATAAAAAGCCTCAGGCTCTCAAACAACAATACAATAAAGGGCGATCGTTTAAAAAGTTTAAAGCCGAGAAGTATACCAGGCAAACTGTTGCTCAAGCTTATCAAGTTAAAAAACATTAAATGTTTGTATAATTTTGAAAATATGTATGATTTTGATATTTATTTCATTAAATTTTCAATAATTTAATCACGTTTTTGTAAGTTCAACTTCAAGAAAATGCGCAAACTAAACAGTAATGTTATTACTTCTGTTCTTCAATAAGTCAATAAATAAATCAGCATAGCAATTGTTATAGTATTTATTTCAAACCTCAATGAATTTTAATCGATATAAAAAATAAGTAAAAAAATTCAGCCTTCAACTTAAAAATCCAGTATCTTTTCAAAGCATAATTGAATGTAGTGTCCTATTGTCCACCGCGAAGACGCAATACCAAATGAAGAGTAGACTCCTTCTGGATATTGTAATCAGACAACGTACGACCATCTTCCAGCTGTTTACCGGCGAAGATCAAACGTTGCTGATCTGGTGGGATTCCCTCTTTGTCTTGAATCTTAGCTTTTACGTTTTCAATTGTGTCGGAAGGCTCCACTTCCAGGGTGATGGTTTTACCAGTCAAGGTTTTAACGAAAATTTGCATACCACCACGAAGACGCAAGACCAAATGGAGGGTAGACTCCTTCTGGATGTTGTAGTCAGATAAGGTGCGCCCGTCTTCCAATTGTTTACCAGCGAAAATTAAACGTTGTTGATCTGGTGGGATTCCTTCCTTGTCTTGGATTTTGGCTTTTACGTTTTCGATGGTATCGGATGGTTCGACTTCGAGGGTGATTGTTTTTCCAGTCAAGGTTTTCACAAAAATTTGCATACCACCGCGGAGACGTAATACCAAATGCAGAGTAGATTCTTTCTGGATGTTGTAGTCAGATAAGGTGCGTCCGTCTTCCAATTGTTTACCGGCGAAAATTAATCGTTGCTGATCTGGTGGGATTCCCTCTTTGTCTTGAATTTTAGCTTTAACGTTTTCGATGGTGTCAGATGGTTCGACTTCCAGAGTGATTGTTTTGCCAGTCAAGGTTTTAACAAAGATTTGCATACCACCTCGAAGACGTAAAACCAAATGAAGTGTAGATTCCTTCTGGATATTGTAATCGGACAATGTACGACCATCTTCCAGCTGTTTACCGGCGAAGATCAGACGTTGTTGATCTGGTGGGATTCCCTCTTTGTCTTGAATTTTAGCTTTGACGTTCTCAATAGTGTCTGAAGGTTCGACTTCTAGGGTGATGGTTTTGCCAGTCAAAGTTTTGACGAAGATTTGCATACCACCTCGAAGACGCAATACCAAGTGAAGAGTCGATTCCTTTTGGATGTTGTAATCAGATAGGGTGCGTCCGTCTTCTAATTGTTTACCGGCAAAGATTAATCGTTGCTGATCTGGTGGGATTCCTTCTTTGTCCTGGATTTTAGCTTTCACATTTTCAATAGTATCGGAAGGTTCTACTTCCAGGGTGATGGTCTTACCAGTCAAGGTTTTAACGAAAATTTGCATACCACCACGAAGACGCAAAACCAAATGAAGGGTGGATTCTTTCTGGATATTGTAATCAGACAACGTACGACCATCTTCCAGCTGTTTACCGGCGAAGATCAAACGTTGTTGATCTGGTGGGATACCTTCTTTGTCTTGAATCTTAGCTTTTACATTTTCAATTGTGTCGGATGGTTCCACTTCCAAGGTAATGGTTTTACCAGTCAAGGTCTTAACAAAAATTTGCATACCACCTCGAAGACGCAATACCAAATGGAGTGTCGACTCTTTCTGGATGTTGTAATCCGACAAGGTACGACCATCTTCCAGCTGTTTACCGGCGAAGATCAAACGTTGCTGATCTGGAGGAATTCCCTCTTTGTCTTGGATCTTAGCCTTTACGTTCTCGATGGTATCAGAGGGTTCGACTTCCAAAGTGATAGTTTTCCCAGTTAAAGTTTTAACAAAAATTTGCATACCACCTCTCAAACGCAAAACCAAATGCAGAGTCGATTCTTTCTGAATATTGTAGTCGGATAGGGTGCGGCCATCCTCCAATTGTTTACCAGCAAAAATCAAACGTTGTTGGTCTGGTGGGATTCCTTCCTTGTCTTGGATCTTGGCCTTGACATTTTCAATGGTGTCAGATGGCTCCACTTCCAAAGTGATGGTCTTGCCAGTCAAAGTTTTGACGAAAATTTGCATACCACCACGTAGACGCAACACTAAATGAAGGGTGGACTCTTTCTGGATGTTGTAGTCGGATAGGGTGCGTCCATCCTCCAATTGTTTGCCAGCGAAGATCAAACGTTGTTGATCTGGTGGGATTCCTTCCTTGTCTTGGATCTTGGCTTTGACATTTTCGATGGTGTCGGATGGCTCGACTTCAAGGGTGATGGTTTTACCAGTTAAGGTTTTCACAAAGATCTGCATTCTGAAATAATGAAACGAGTATTAGTAAGCAGTCGCCATTTTGGAATGTAGAAATTTCTAGAACAAAGGGTGACGACTGACGTTTCAGTGAGCAAGTCAGCCATTTTGTATTTTACTAGAATTGATCGATTTTCTGGCTAAATATGCATATAAAGGCACTGAAAGTGCCCTTGTATCGCATTAATGGCAATAAACTTACATAGAATATTGAAAATGTGATGTGAGTTGAAGACTGACGGAATGATTTAATTAAACAAAAAAAAAAATGTTGCTTGATTGCAATACGAATCTAGTTCAAATTAAAACAGAATTATGAAAACTATAATTACCTTTAGCTTGTTTCTTCACAATCAATATTTATATTTAATTCTTTTAAGTTTCAATTATCACTCAAAATCTGTTGTTTACTGTTTCACTTACAAATTGCAATTGGATAGAAATGGCGTAGCGCAGCTGTTTATATAAGGTCTGGTTCCCCTACCACTAGATAATCTCGAACCCAAAAGCAAGTTCTAGAACAAATTTATCAAAACTCGCAATTTAAACAAAGTTTGATAAGAAACGTTTGACTATCTAGCACATTTAATAAAATGAGGACAAACGGGTTACAAATTATATGATAATTTGTGCTAATTCATGAGATAAACTCATTTAATAAATTTAGTAATTATGCTATTAGGGTGGCAACACTGGTTACCAAACCAGCTGCGTATTGATCAGCTGATTCATAAAACAAAGATATGTCATATTTGTTATTGAATTTGTAATGTCATTATATTATTCTTTAATTAGATTATAGATTATACAAATCAATGAACGAGTATTCATACAATTGAAGAACGTATTGATAATATCAATTTGTTTGCAATGTCATGAAACGTAGCAAAAACACGTTTTTAACAATTTGTTGTTAATTGCTCTTTATTGTCTATTTTAATAATAACAACAAAATTGCAGTAATTGCCTTTAATTTGTTTGTCTTGAAATGACGAAATGATTTGGCTGGAAATCATCCGGTAAAAAAAATTGAGAATATTTTGCAATTTTATATTAATTATATAAGTTGCAGTTAATTAATTTATTATTTAAAAAAAAAAACAGCTTTAAATATAGTCGTCTTTATTTCGATATTGCTAAAAAAGCACCACATAATAAAAATAGTTAATTTGTTGATAAATATAATTTATATAAATATATCACAACAAAAAGGCATACAGGCAAGCTTCAAACAATTACAATAATACATATACGACGAAGTTAAATTATTAAAGCACTTAAGGCATTAGATAAAAAAACATTGTACTTGTCCAAACAAAAACAACTTAAACAATTATTGTCATCGTCTGGATGTGCAAATCATCATGTTAGTCCAAACAATTTCATGGCATTAAACGACGTGGCCAAAGCCACTTCTTCTGGCTTCTTATTCATGAAAGCAGCAATCATCTCGACAATTGCAGGCAACGAACAAGGCTCGTTTCGTTGGAAGGTACAATAGCGTTGCAGAAAAGTCATCGATCTAGAATAAACAACCAATATTTATTTTTAAAATTGTTGGTATACGGAAAACAAAAATATTTATTAATAAACATGATTGTGGATTCATAATAAAACTGTGTTTTCGTCAAGTTGCTTGATTTACTTTACGGTTAAAAATAGCATTCAAGGAATATTAATTATAAATAACGTGTTTTATTCAGAATCAAGGTTTTGCGTAGAAAATCAGGTGTTGATCTATTATTATTATTATTATTAGATTATCATTTTGGAGAAGTTGGACTATTTATTATTTTTGTGCTAAATTGAAATTTTATCAACATCAAAACAATTTGCATTAAAAATTAAAAAAATGTAAACTACTTTTGTTAAATACGTTCTAAATTATTCTAGTAGATTTAATTGAAATACGTCATAGTAGCGTGTTATTTAAAATTTAAATGAGTAAACTTTTGCGCAATATTTTGCAACTCATTTTTTGTCTATAATGATATCTTATCTACTTTTATAAATACAAAATTTTAATTAGTCTGATAAATTTAAATCGACCTTCAAAACAAAAATATTATGCATCATTATTGAAGCAAATTCCAAATATCAAACTTTGCACAGAATCATAATATTTATCCACAATTTGGAAATTTGACATATGGAATATTAAAATAATCAACTAATTTGAAAATTTAAATATTCTTGCAACAATTCAATTTTCTAATTTGTAAAAATTATATACAGAAATAAATTACCGTTCTGTGAGACCATCCTTAACATGCTGAGGTAACTTCGAAGCGCGTGTATTAGGGTACATAAAGGGGGCATCAGTTTCGACTACTAATCGGCTTAAAGGAATCGCTCCCTCGATTAGCAATTTCCGAACACCATTGTCTGACTTATCCTTACATAAATAACCTATTAAATTAAAATTAAAACCAACTCAAAATCAAATCTGAAAATATACCTGTTAATCCAATGTAAAAACCTTTATTTAAATAAGTTAACGCATGTTCGGAGCTGCCAGTGAAACAATGTATAAGCACGGGTGGAAGTTTTCCACTGAATTCATCCAGAATTTTTAATAAATCGTCATGTGCATCTCGTTCGTGCACGAATAAAGGCTTTTCTAGTTCGATAGCTGCTTCGATCTGCAAAACGTATCAATTAATTTTACAAAAAATACGGTTGGCAACATTGCGGAATTTAAATAGAGCACGTGACTTTAGACATGGCCTCTATTCAGAAACAACTTCACTGCACTCATACTAAAATACACCACGGTTAATTGCATTTTGTTAATTTAAATGCAGTGTTAAAGTTATATTGCAATGCAGTGAACTTGTTTATGGTTTCTTTAAACCTCAACTCACAACATTAATTTCTAAATTCAAACTTACATGTTTTCGAAATACGTTTCGCTGATCTTCCGGCTCGGAAAAATTTCGATTAAAATCTAATCCACATTCACCAATAGCTACACATTCCCTGCTCCGCGCAATTGCTTTTAATTCCTCCCAGGATTCATCTGTGTACGATTTAGCGTCATGTGGATGAATACCTTAAATTACATGCTAATAAAACATATGTTTGTTCGTTTGCACGATTAAATCAAATACCAGCGGTAGAATACAAGGTTCCAGGATGCATTCGAGTTAACCGTAGAGCTTCTTTGCTGGCTTTCACTGAGGTGCCAGTAACCATAATTTTCTTAACCCCTAAAAACATGAAACACAAATCGTCTTGCCCGCTTTCGAAATAGGTGCAATAAGGGATTACCTGAATCTTGTGCCCGTTTTATAACAGATTCTAAATCTCTGCTATACTTCTTGTTCGTTAAATTAGCACCAACATCGATTACAATGTAATTTTCGTAGCACTTTTCCATTTCCATTCTCTCAATGTTTTCGTTGCTTGTTTGCGATGCCATTTCGATTCCACTTTTAGAATTATATAACCTATTTAATAGAAGTCGATTTCGGAGTTTGCAAACGATATTATTTATATAAATAAGGCTAAAATTAAGTTTATTGCTCATCGACTCATTTGGCTAAATGCATGACCTCTGCATCATCCCCACTTCAAATACTGACAGATAAACATAACCTAATTGACGACAGAGTCATCTAGGTAAAATCCGAAGAACTCTCAAAATCAAGATTTATAAACATGGCCACCCAGATCGCCTCTTTATGGCCATGTTTAATTACAGTTTAGAAAAATTTAATATAGTTTATAATCAATCATTTTGATAAAAATAAATGGAAAATGAATATAAAAAACATGACAGCTACCTAAATAGGTAATTTATTAATTATATTACAAATTACAGTTAGGTACATAGTTTTTTTAAATTGTACTGTTTTAAAAAAAATAACTTAAAATTAAAATTGCTATACAAATACATAATAACTGATTAAGGGGGCGAATACAGTGTCATTTGCAAAACAACGTTTTGCAATCCCTGTCAAGCCTAATAATGATCTACATAACATTTCTGAATGGGAAAGATGAGAAAATTGAACAAATAAACACAGTATTAACCGATAGGAAAAAGTTCCAATTGCATTTTCAATGATACATCACTTTCATTTTCTTGGGCCTTCGCTGCTGCAACATGCTTTCCATATCGGACGCATCCGATTCGGTTTCTTTTCCATCGCTCATATCCACAGAAAACGTGCCGGAATTCCTGGCCTTCTCCAGCGTCTTAACTACAACACTCACTAACATTAACATTACAAAAGCAAATCTAAATCTTCACAACTTACTTTGAGCTTCTAGTAAATTGTTCTGTCGTTTGAGATCATCAATATCCTGCTGATGCGAATTGTTCTTTTTCCTCATAAACAGGATGTAATCGGCTGCCTTTTTCAGGATTTGAGCACGACTAGCCTGTAATCAGACACGGTATTATCTGGATTCAAAGTGGATTGGACGGACTTACCACTTTTTCGCCAGTTAAAGCTGGTACGGAATCGCGTAAGCTACTGAAACTGTCCTTTATGTGGTCACGACGTTTTCGCTCCAGTGCGTTGTGATGCGCCCGCTTTTCGGCCTAGAAAGAAATTGGCATGTGAACATTTCATTTAATTACTTAACTAATTAAACAGTTTATTGAGTTCTAAAATTTAAATTACGCGCCATCGTCAAAGTAATTTAAAGGTCGTCCGGCGCCCCCTGCCGGGAGGAGCCGGCAAATTTACGCTACTGACATTAATATTACGGATTCGTATCTATAGTACTATTTATCTATGGAAAAAGACAAATTGTTCTAAAATACACAAAAATTTCCGCAACTAATTAACAAAAATATATAAAAATCTACTAAAATTCCAGCAATTTTCAAAAAATACAATACAACTCCTACTCCACCAAAAACCCAACCAACAATTTGATCACCCTGTATAAAATCTAACCTTTAAATTAATCAAACAAGTTACGGAACCCCATTCAAGCCAAAACCAAATAAAACGTCTATCTAAACCCAGTTGCGTTAAAAAGTGGTCTTAAACTCGACATTATGAACCGATAAACTTTGAACTTTGTTTTAAAATAACTAGAAGAGTTACCTGTGAAAAATACTGACTGCCTGATGTTTGCCTAGGCGTAGGCTGTCGCAAATCAGAATCATCACCTTCCTGCAAAAGTTTAAAGGCACAAAAATGTACGTTTTTCCCATGTAATTTGTTACTTAAACATATCATAAATATTGATCCATGCTTGCATACAAATACAACCAAAATAAAAATTCTGCAAAATTTAATTTACGAAAATATAGCATCAAGTTTCGGCTTACATCACTTTCAACGTCAATGTCCCGATCGTCATCGCTCATTGTAACTAAAGCAAGTCCTTTTCGCCGTGGCGGATTACGAACATTTATCTTTTAGCCAAAAATGTCACAACAAGCTAAACGAGACGTGAACGGCACGACGTGCGTGACCTGTCACGCTGTTCTGCGCAGCCGTTTCGTTTCCCAACACCAAACTATTACAACCCGTTTTCTTTGTCTTCGATTTCCGAATTTGGCTAACCAAATAGGACTAATTGATGCCCAGATTGATAATCCGCGTTTTGCAAGCGCTATTTCGGTGCTTGCAGCGCGATTTGATGACGAATTGTTGTGGAAAAGTTGAATTTGTAAACGCACCTCCGAGAAGTGAACAACAAACACTGACTGAGGCGCCACGGTCTACTTCCACGTGTTTTCAACGCACGTGAGTCTAGTTTGGTTGCAAACCTTGCGTACAGGGAACTGCATTCATTTGGTGAATGCAATGTAATGTAGATGGCGGTATAAAATTTTACACAAATTTGTATAATGTGCTGCCTAATTAACGACTTAAATAAAACAGCTCAATCTTAGATTTAAAATTTATTCAAGAATTTAGTTTAATCTAGGTTTCTTCTCTGGAGGTGGTTTAATTTTCTCTTGCTTAATCTCAACGATTTTATCTTTACTATCACCGCTTCCATTCTCGGATTCAGTGCGAACTGGAGCTGGTTGCACTTTGGGCTGCGGTGGCGAAGGTAAAGGAAACTTTTTAATCAGTTCCCCTAAAAGCATATCAACTCTTTGCCTTTGAAATAAAGAGCTGGGTTCTTCGCGTGGCTTTTCTTCTTTAGTCTTCGCTTTGTCCGTTCGTTGCGATTTGAAATCCCAAGAATAGCCTTTGCTCGGATGGTATCTGGCGAATGCTGAGGCTTCCTCGAAGGACGATTGCAAATGATGCACTGCTGACAACTAACACACAGTTAAATAATCGTAAAATATTAGAAAATTTTTACTTACTAGTCGGGAGTTTAGTACACTGGCTACATCGGGGGCTTGGTAGATAACTCCAGCGATTATGTAGTAATCCGCTAAGGGTGATACTTGCTGAGGACTGTGGCGATGTTGCTTTCGAATCACATACAGAATAGGCTCTTGAACGTGCAGTAAAACGTATTCCAAACCAGTCATATTTCTGCAAAAAATTTGTAACGTTATTTAATATTTTTATGAACTAAAAATCAGTCTTACTGCAGCTGATCTGGATTGAGCCTTTGCATTTTTACAATTTCATTGTTGCAAGTTCGATCAAAGAATGGATTCGAACGTTCGGAAAAGTAGTCCATTACATTCGTTGTGTTCAGAATTGGTATCCAGGCTGAATCGTGCCATGATAAGCTTAATGGATTATCCGGTATTCCTATACGTCCAGGCATCATTTTTATGACGATTTATAAGATATTTATAGAAAAGTTCGTAGTAGTAGACTTTATGATATTTTTGCGGTTATGTTTGTGTCGGGACGCGAGAACACTTTGGCACTTTCAACACTTCTCACACTAATTTAATCGGAATGCACACGTTGCCTAGTTGCAGTTCTAATTCAGGTATGTTTTGATGCAATTTTCAACTCACAATTCAAGTTTCGCTTTGTTGTTGACAAATTTCTGTTGACAGTATACATAACCTAAAAATAATTTTATTTTGATTTTATAATGAATTGAACATAAGAAAATAAGGACTAAAAACTACTTTACAAATAAAATATACACCTAATTTGTTGCATTATATATTTATAACAAAAACTATAAAACAAATATAAATGTTTTTGTACCTATTATGTATTACTGGTTGCCTACCACGAAGCGCAAAATTTAAATTATTTTTCATTTTCAGTAAAAAATGGATGATTTCAAGCTAGTACCCATTCATAAACATCCAGAATACCTTCAAGATTGCTGTGCCTTGATCAATTCCGAATGGAAGCGCAGTGAAACAGCCAGAATGCGAAGTCTTCTATCTTCTTGTGATAATTTACCAACTAGTCTGGTTTTATTACAAAAAAACCAGGTCATTGGACACGCAAAACTATCGGCAATTCCTAGCATCAAAGATGCTTGTTTTGTGGAATCCGTGGTAATAAGTACAAGTCTAAGAGGAAATGGATATGGAAGAATTCTGATGAATAGATGCGAAGAATACTGCAAACAATTACATTTAGATGTAATTTATTTGTCAACAAAAGGACAAAAACAGTTTTATCATAAATTGGGTTACATTGAATGCCAGCCGATTTCAATTTATGGAAGCTACATTGTACCAACTAATTGTATCCTAGCACCAAAACAAAAATTAGCCGCATTTTATGATAACGCACCACCTCCCCCACCTCTACCCGCCGCCTCAACACAATCCAATGCTAATTCGACAACATTTATGAGAAAATCAATAAAATCATAAGAAAAATTTAACATCAAGCACAAATAGAATTATCAACTTTTTAACACCTTTTGGCAATGGTCCCCTAATATTAATAAAATATATATAAAGCCTCTACAACAATTTGGCTTACAATAGAATATCACTAGCTCTGATAAAATATTTGATTATGGAAGACTGGATTGCTAAAACAATTTTCTAAGAAACTCCTCCCATTTCCGTCAAAGGTAAATTCTTACGAATAAGTTTTAATGGGTTGTTATATTCTTATGACGTCATATCCGGTTATATGTCAATATTAGGTTATGTTTACTTTTTCTTCTTGGCTTGTTAAGAATTCGCATTTCGCTCAATCATTCATCGACCATCGTTGTTTCATTTAGTTTTTGTGATAGTTTATGTAAATTTAAATTACGCGCTAGGAAGTAGATGGTATAAAGGCGGAGTCAGTATCATGAGGCGGAGTTAAATGATTTCATCTCACTCTGCTTGAGCTGATTTAAATCCAATCCAATCTTCCATAATCAAAGGATAAAATACATTCTGGATTTAACGTTTTGTGCTGATGCCACATGCTTTCCCGAAGTGATCCGGCTGCGACAAGCAATCTATCAGAAACCTGCCAAGATCGAATTTCGAAATAACGCGACCTGGTGACGCATTGTGCTCAATCATGTAATCGGATCCTGGAAGATCTGCAACGTACAACTAGAAAATAAGCGCCTTGAAATTTTAATTTATCTACAAATAACATACCTGCAATGTGCGGCGGCATAACCGCAATATACTGCAATCCTGAACCCTTCAAAACCTCGAATTCCCTCTCGTGATCAGCATTAAGATCCTTGAACATCGGCGGAACCTTATCGGGCTCGTAGAACAGAAACGCAGACAGACAAACGGAAACGATCTGCACCCCATGCTCTTTCATCGCCTTCACGATGTTCTTCATGCCTTCACTTAGATCTGTCGTCGGTTTCAAATCGTTGCGAGTGCCAAGCGCTACAACCACAGCTGAAGCGTCGCGCACCGCATTGTACACGTCGTTGTAGACCAAGACGTCTCCTCGCACGACTTCCACGCTGTTTCTCAGAGTGTCTGGTAGTTTGGTTGGATCACGGACGAATGCCCGAACGTTCATCCCTTAAATCGCAATTATTAGTTTGAAAATTAGGTGAAATTTAGATTAAGGTGTACCTTTTTGGACCGCAGCTTCAACGGCGCAAATACCGGTCATTCCAGTGGAACCGAAAATTACAACCTTTTCCATCGCCATTCTGCTATCGACTGAATTGTTTGCTTTAATGTAGAAGGAATTTGCTAATCAACTCTGTCACGATGACTGTCGGAATTGGAATTTATAAATGCAAATTGTAAATAATGATAAAAAAGTGATTAGATTACAATGACATTTACTCTAACCTCACTTTTCGTTGTTTTTGTTGTCGAAGTAGCAGTGTTGCCAACAGAACCGCAAGATAATTTATATTTTGTATTTAAATGATTTAAATATATAATTAACAAGTACAAATTGAACTAAATTAACTAAACAATTTTTTGTTTAAAGATTGTGTATATTAAATGTATTATAGCAAACAACAAAAATTAAAATTGAAAGCGTGTATGTTTGGTTGCATAATAGTAGAAATATTAGTGTAATTTATTTTAAATAGCAATAGATGGCCACACTGACTTCCTGTATTACCTAGTTACCATTACCAACAAATTAATTCAATTGTTTTGAATTGAATTGTGGCAGAATTTTTCTACAATCCCCGTTCATCAAAGCTATTCTGATCGAATCCATGCTGCAGTACTCAATATCAAGTGGTTTAAACAGCGAATAAATGGATAACTTGGAAGATAAGTCGATTTATTTTTTTCACAAAATCACAATTCATAATCTAATGTCAGTTCGTTACGAAGTTGATCACGAAAACGAACTGGTGTACAAAAGTCTAACATCTGCACCCCATTTAATCAAAACGCACAGTTGCGAAGACGATAGCGGTAATTTGAACTTCGGCTTGCTATTTTCCGAAGTCGTCACCGATGTGCTCCACCTCTTCAAACTGTCATCTCCGGATGATCCTTTTAGTTTACAGCCGCGGCCGGTCCTTCGGCGCCGGCTGAACATCTCGACAATGATCCGCTGCCAGAATTGCGAACTGCATTTCCCGACCAAGTACCAATTCCAGCGTCACCAATGCATTTTCAACGCGGAAAAAGTGGTGCTGAAGCCGAACGCCGACGTACCGGACGCACAGCATCAGGAGGTGGTTCGCGTCAAATACGATTGCCCGATTTGTGGCAAGCAATTTGTCAGCAAGAATAATTTGGAGCGGCACGAATTCAGTCACGCGAACACCGAGCGCAATACTTGCGAACATTGTCTTAAGCAATTCGTCAGCGAGAATCGCTTGCGAATCCACAAGGAGAATCACTGCAAAAAAGCAGGCGACGTCTCCAAGTTCTATCGTAGCGATGTCACCGTGTGGAAATGCCTGAAATGTAGCGAAGTCTTTTCCTCGATGATTTATGCAAAAAGTCACACTGTGAATTGCGTTATCGAAAATGCGGATGGGGAATGCAGTGCGTTGATTAATCTCCAGCGGGAGATCAAGAGCGTTGAGCAAATGGTGTTGGAAACTGGTAGTGTGCCTTTAAGCCTCGATGTGCAAGACGTCGAGAAGATCCTGACCGAGATCCTGCTGCAGTGCGAGTTCTGCAATCGCACTTTTGCGGATAAGACGCATTTGGTCGAGCACCAACATCGACATACCACTTCTACCAATTACGAATGCAGTCATTGCGAGGCGCAATTTGTATCGTATTCGGTGGCCGCTAAGCATTGGGTGACGAAATGCACCATGAACTGCAATTTGTTCTATCTGCCAAGATTGACTTATTGCGAGACTTGCGATCGTACTTTTAAGACGCATGAGCTTCTCTATGTGCATAAAATTAAGAAGAAGCATTATTATGCCAAAAAGCATATTGTGAATGTGGAAGATGTGTTGCGTAAGGAGTGCGTCAGGGAGCTGATCGAAGATATGTTGAAGAAGTTAGAGGCTAGTGCTATTCCTATTGTGGAAGAACCAGCCACTGATAAAGCTAAGGAGGAAGGCGATAAAGCGCCTGAGGAGGAGAAGAAGGATTCTGATGAGGATTATGAGGTGGATGAGGCTGGTGTGAGGAAGAAGAAGCGCAAGAAGAAGATTAAGCTGACGGCTAGGTACAATAAGATTTGCAGTATTTTGCAGAATGGGATGATGTATCAATGTGAGCGATGCGATGAGGTGTTCAATTCGATTGGAAAGTTGGACTCCCATCGCAAGGATAAGCATGTTTCCAGTTTTACTTGCGAAGTTTGTACTCAGGTAATTTATGTTTGATTTTTTTTGACATTTTGTGGGATAAATGTGGTTCGTGACGTCACAGAAATGACTATTAGACTTTGATTATGGAAGATTATCAAAGCTATTAGATAAATATTCAGTGACGTCACGGCCAACATTAATACCTCGAACGACGATAATTCTTTGGATTTTTCTATGACCATTTATTCGATCTGATTCACATAAAAGACTTCGTTAAAAGTTGTAATTGCTTTCAGAACAGTGATGGGAGTGGATTTCACTTATGTTGCTTTTAATTTAATTTTATGTCATGCGAGTATGTCACAAGTTTCTCCTACAACATAATTAATGGAATTAAGCAATTTGTATGTTTGATAATAAGATTTAGTGCACCATTATCTCGCATCAGTCACTTTTAATAATGAACTTTGTTTGCTTTTATTGATTAATCGGATGTGAATTGTGTTTCTTCATCAATTTAATATATGTTGTGTTTTGTTTAAATGTCGATTTTTTATGTGAAGTAAATTCGTTATTTTCATTTCCAATAAAAATGTTGATATATCATAAAAGGAGGTTTGTTTATTTAAAGAAACTCGCATTTCCTTTCGTCGTTTTCCTCATCTACGACCATTATTTTTTTAGGTCCAAAAAATAATTAATCCAATAATCCTCATATATGAATAATCCTTTGTAAAGTTTAAAATTAAATTTATTTGTGAATTACTTACTTCACAAATAAAAAAAATTCCTAGGAATAGAAAATTTTCTAGGAACTCTTATTATAACAGCAAATCCACAAAGGTGAAAAGTTTCTACCATAATATGTTTGGTAGAAACTTTGTACGGAAATAAACTCGCTGGTTTTTGGGGTTTGTTAACATTTTTCGATTTTCACCGATACTTGCCCTTCTCACACTGATCCAATTTGAAATTTTTTTCAGGTGCTGACCACTGCCAAGGCATTGGTCATTCACAGTCGCGTACATAATTCTCTGAAGCCGTACGTGTGCGACACGTGTGGTCGCAGCTACTCGCAAACATCCCATCTCTGGCAACACATGCGATTTCATCAAGGTACTAGTATTAGCTAAATTAATCGAAAATTGGGTGCTTGATTGCAAGTGCTTTGCAGGAATAAAGCCTTTTGCATGTCCACATGAGGGCTGCGAAGCGCGCTACACAATCAGACCTGATTTAAAGGACCACATCCGCAAAGTCCACACCCGAGAGCGGCCCTTTAAATGTCACGTTTGCAACAAATGCTTCCTGACTGGATCCGTTTATTATCAGCATCGTTTGATCCACACCAATGATAGACGTTATGGCTGCTCTGTAAATAATTTTTTGGCAATCCTGCTTTTGAAATTTCAGTTTTATGGTGGGAAATCATTTAAGCGCACAAATGCGAATGTTTTGCTCGCTAAAATTATTTCAATAGCAGGATTGTACAAAACTCTTTGGTGTCTAGCACTTGTCAAGTGACGAATTTAGTTTGTTCACTTTTTTGATAATTGAAGTTTTTTAGGTTTGTCTCAAGCGTTTTTTCCGAGCGGATGCGTTGAATAATCATCGTCGGATTCACACCGATGAGCGGCCCTATCCTTGTGGAATGTGTGAGCGATCCTTTAGGCAGAAAGGGGATCGCAACAAGCATTTGCGATCGCAGCATCCTCAAGGTACTGAACATGAACCGGAACATGCTTGAGTTTTTCTTTATAGTTACTTTTATACTAGTTGCGTTCCTTTTTGTAAATTATCTTTATATGTTAATAAATGTACAGTTTCTTTGTTTGCGAGCCGAGTTGCGTGAATTTACAAACATTTATTGTCAATATAATTGGACGAGTAACAATTTAATAAAATCAACGTGGTGCATGAAATGCGAAAATAATAATACTGAGAAGACAATTTTAATAATTAGCTTAAATAATGTTGTCCCTGAGATGGAATCGTGAAAGGATTCTTCAAATGGCAGTGGTGCAAACTGAATCGACATCTTCATTTAGTTTTTCCTTTTGCGAATTTTTTCTTGAGCTTCCCTGAAAAAGTTAGAGGAAGTTTCTGTTCATCATCTAGACTCGTAATACGCGATTCAAGCTCCTATAAAATTGTTAATATTATTTTAGTTTAGGTCTAAGCAATTTAGAATCCAATGGGTTGTCTTTTTTAAAAAAATATTTTCATTTTGATGCAGAATATTTTTTTTTTAATTTAAAATACGGCGAAATCAGGTACAGCCAAAATTTGCACTGTGTAATTCAGGTTTTAAATTTCGATAAAAATGTATAACTGGTTGCATACTCGGTGTACCAGACTTCGTTGTCCGCCATTGTACCTAGCGGAAAACTCGCTAATTTATTAAATATTTTTTGATTTAAAAATGCCAATAGCTAGGATTCTTCCAATTAGTTCCTTAATGGACATTGATAATTCAATTATTAAAACATCAATTTCTCGCAAATGAAACGACCTTCATGTTCGGTATTTGATTAGTGCAATCAGAAAATTAAATGAGTTTCCGTTTTAGTCTAGATAAGGAAAATATTTATACCTCCGACGAAGTTCGATAAATTTTCTCTTTCAAACTAACGGACAGCAATTGATAATCGACCACGCACAAGACACGCAATACCAACAATCCCAATTGAACGCCCCAACAAATCGTTTCAATGTGAGCACTTGCAATCGACCAATAGTAATAAATTGTAAACTTCTTTCTTAGATCCGTGTTCTGATCGGCAATAACATCCAAGCATCTGTAATAAAACGAAATAATGCAATTCGACAAAATGCGGATGTAAATACTACATGCATCGCATTTACCGCGTGCTGGAGGTGTTTTCAATGAATTCCCTGCAGAAATGCCTCAGTCCTTGGGTCAACTCTGAAGTGGAAATTGAGGAAATAATAAACATTCCGCCAGTGACGAAGAGCAGCGGAAAAATGAACGTCGACGTTTCTTGGAAGCTACACATTTAAATTAAATTTAAAAATATTCCCGCGAATAAATCAGATTCTTACACGTCGCTGGCGTATCCTCGGCCTCCTCTGGCACTCAGAAACACAAAAGCCCCCAGAAAAATGGAAATGATCATGGACATGACGGGACTGAATTGGCAAAAGTTGCACAAATATAAGCGACCCCATAAAGTCGATCGGATGTCAATGTTTAACATTTCAGTCGACGTTGCGATTGGTGGTTTGCTGGTTGTGGTTGTTATTGTTGTTGCATTTTCGAAAAGTTCACTCGGCTGTGATATTTCGGTTTGGGTATCATTCGTCGAGGTCTCATTGGACTCAAGCTCTCGATTAGTCGTTAAAATGATTGGTGGATCGGTATACTGAGCAGTAACCTGATGACCCGTAATGTTCGGATTGAGAAATTCAATTTCCGCATACAAAATGCACTGGTAATCGAAATAGCTTAAAATTATACCAAAGCTGTATGCAGTCATGTAACCGGAGATACAGATGGCGACGAAGAGGATTACATGGAAAACTGGAATTGACGAAAATTTGTTTTGGTTGGGCTTTTGGGTGACATTTTGAATTTCGTACAATTTAAATTTTATTTCAGTTCTGCCAACATTAATATCTTGTAAGTTACTGGTGCGACATTTTTAACGATAGGTGGCGGGAAATTTAAATTCAGAATAAATGTTGGTTTTAATTTTTGTAAGAATTAATTATAATGCGCCATTTGCAGGTAATAAAAATGTAATAGAGAATTGAAATAAAATTAAAATAGATTTTCAATTATAATAATTTTCAGTGCAACGCATTTAAAAATAGAAATTGAATTCAAACCTGTTTTAGAATGGGAGTAACTCAATTTTCAGCTATGTGCTATAACTAGATAATATTAATTACAGATTGGCACATTTTATTATTCTTATCGTTAATTAAATAAAATGATTATTGAAATAAATTTTCAGTATGTCACAAAATAATTACAATAATGCACATGTGCAACAAACAATAAATAGATATCAACAAACAAAAAGTGAAAGCAGTCTTACCTTTCCAACCACGAGTCACTTCAGCAGCATTTCGTTCTTCCAAATGATAATATTCCTTATCAACAATCATAATAACTGAATTTAACTTTTTGACTTTTCAAAAAGAAACCCAAAAACAATAATTCGACATACCGCAACTTGATCAACACATTAACGTTTGAAACTAAACAAGCCGACTGACACGGCAAATTAAAGATGATGGAATGAACATAAATAAAGATTACAACATTTAACAGACTAGAAATTGTTTACATTTACAGTATTTTTTCAGGCACACCCACACACAGCAACCAGTAATACAAAACTGGGTTTATTCAATTATTCCTTTATTCCTACCTTGGCTAGAATAAAATAATCAATTGTATAGCTATTAAACAATTGGATGATGAATTATTCATAAGTGCGTGTGAGTTACGCAGCAATTAAACAATAATGGAGTTTAAACAACCGGAACAACCGGATTCGGATCAAAATTACCGCAACTAGGTAAATAAAATTTTAATACAATATTATATAAAATATAATAATAAATTATAATTATTATTAATTAATTTCTATTTTTTTATATCTACAAAAATATTTGTATAATTTTCAACTGTAGTGAAAAAGTTACTAAATTTGGTATTACCGACGCCATTTTCTCTCTTTTAAATTAGTGCGTTGAAAGTATCTCTGTCTTGCTCTATCAGCCCAAGTTGAAAAAAGACAGAAACACTTTGTGTGCTTCAATTGCAGTCAATGGAAATCACCAATAGTTTTGACAGATTCATCAAAAATTTTAAGGTTATGATACAAAAACCATCGTTTTCAATCAAAAAATAATGAAAACTCATAATAATTAGCTGATAAATTAATTGATAGAAAAAACTTTTCTGTTACTGACGGTAAGTGTATACATTTTTCTAGCGTTAGTAATAACGGCGTTATGTTTCCTTATGTAACTTACCTATCCCTGGTACGGTGCATTTTGATCATTGAGCAGGATTTACGCAGGCGTTTGTTATCCTGGATACAGCCCATGCGCCACAATTTGTTTTCAGTAAATTTCAGTCGACACAAGTGCGAAGAGTGATATCAGTAGTACATTTCAATGTTTGCGCGAAACTAGAACACATTTTCGAAAACTGGCCAAAACAGCGCTGCAGCACAACTTTTTTATTTTGCGCAAATTTTCGACTTTCGGCCAAATCCCCGAAAGCCATGTTTGCAAACTTCAAATCAAATAACTCGTAAATATTATGACTTTAAGCGCAGTTTAAGTGTGGGGTGACAATGTTGATTGCAAATCAGAGCTACTTCAGTGGTGAGTTTTTTTTGAGCTTTTTAAGTTTTGTTCAATTGTTCTTTTTGAATGAAAACAATTGATTTTCCTGACGGCTTTATACGAGTTTGTATCCTTCCTTCCATGTGACCCACATTTGCGGAAGGTTCTGCATGGAAATAGGTTAAACTTGGGATAAAAGCAATGCAGTAGAAACAGAAAGGATTCTCGCAAAAATGCGTTAATATCGAGCAATTTGCTTTGATTTGAAAAAAAACTGCTGCTGTGTGTGTGAGATAAGAAGGATTTAGAATTAGTATGTGCACAAAGAAATGTACACAATAGATGGGAAGCATGATAAATAAACATGCGAAGTGAATTCTTTTTGAAACGAGGAATCTTAGTTCTTATTGTAAATAAACAAATCAAAGGAATTGAGGTTGTTATTTGTGGTGTGGTGCTTAATTTCGCGTTATTTGTGTCTTCTTGATTGCTTGAGCTTGAGTTAGTTAGGTACATCTAGAAATTTCAATAATGGAATATGAATTCAAATTTTGTTGTTGTAGACGCAATTTATTAAACAAATACATTTTAATCCATTAAGACGAACGATTCATCTTTTATCAAGTTTGTTTTTGTTTTTCTAGTCGATCGATGGAAAATTAATTTTTTATGGATACGAAATTGTGTTGACTGAAAATATTTCATATAGCAGATAAAAACTAAAGTAAAGGTTTTTAATTAATGAATATTTGTTAAATAAAACTTGAAGTTGGCACCAAGTTTTTTATATTTGAAAATTTCAATTCTTATTATTTGCTATGAATATTCAAATATATTTTTTTAGTTACATAAATCAAGATTGTTTAAAAAAATAAATTGAATAAAAATATTGATTGCAATAACATAAATTTCGTCTCCAAACATATTGCGCCTAAAAGTTACTGCGAAGAATCTTCAATCCCGGATTGAGCTTTTTTTTATCAACTCTAAATAATAATAACTAATTATAATATTTTTGTTAAAAAAAATAAAACGCGGTAAAAAATGCGACGCTTTCTAAAAAATCAATAAACATTTTTTTTGTAACTAAATTCAACGCTCTAGTACAACCCCATTAAAAATACGCTAAATTATAAATCACTTTTTTATTACATACCAACAGCATTATTTTTATGTAAATTGTTCTTCAAGTATTAACTACATTACACTGTTGTAAAATATCTGCCAACTTTAATTGTTGATAAGTTTTATATATTTGTTTAATAATAACTCGTCTGGTTTGGAAATCAATAGAATATGCCCTTCAGGTGAAACTGATGCATCATTAATTTTAAATTATCAAATGAAAGCGAGTCAACGATTTGAAGGACATTATATATTGTACAAATTGTCCTGAATAATATTCCGTTATAAAATATGTATGTGAACTTTATGATAGTGACAGAATATCTAAAATTTTCGAATAAAGGGAAAACTTTACTACGATTTCATGAACGTATGATGAACATTGAAATTGAAAAGTAGAACTTGAAAAAACGAATTCTTTTGTATGGACGATGTAATGTGAAGCTATTTCGTTGCAATTCGAAGTCATTTTTGTGTCACATATTCAAAAGCAGCCATTCTTATCAAACAACTTATAGTTAAAGTTAAAGTTTCATATTTGCAATAGAACCAAATAAATTGCAACAATATTTATATTTGGAATTCAGCCCGCTGGTGGAAAATTTGATAAAAAGCTCTCCACTGAATTATATTTTTATAACCATCATAATTACCTACACATATTGTGCAATATCTCAATACTAATTAATTAAATCACAAACAAGCTATTTTAAAAATAGTTGTTACATATTATCAGAGGAGTGTTATTGAAGTAGACGACGTTTCAAGGATCCACGTTTTTCAATTCACGTTCAAGTCCAAACTACGTTTCATCCTCTGATCATTAAAGCTCCAGCTCCAATTTCGAAAGGCCAATGATTTACAAAACGTGACCATATATCGAAGCAAACATGTGCCACTATAATCTCTTCATTTTAATGGTATATTCAATGAAACTAACATATTAAACAACATGCACGTGGCATGTCGTTTGCAGGACGGTGAACAAAATTAGTGGGAACGCGACTTAAGGGGGTCTGTATTAAGGGTCCTTCACCGGCTGTCTCAAAATTGTCTGCAACCAGCATTGCATTATAGAGAAAAGAGCGCGAATGATTGGCGAGAGCTTAGGAGAGAGTGAGAAAAATATATAATAAACACGCGTATTTATAATTAGTGTATTTCGGTTATGCGTTGATGGTTTTTGATGAAAATCTTGTCAAAATATTCAGAAAAAAATTCTCTAGGGCAAGGAGCTCACTAAATTTGAATAATTTGAATTAATCATTGTTAATTATGTTAATTTATTTATGATTATCAAATATTGTCTTTAATTATCCACTATTTTTTAAAAAAAAAGCTTTGAGAAACAGATTAATTTTTTCAGATTATTTTGACATAATTTTCATCAAAAACCATCAACGCATAACCGAAATACACTAATTATAAATACGCGTGTTTATTATATATTTTTCTCACTCTTTCCTATGTTGTCGCCAATCACTCGCGCTCTTTTCTCTATGATGCAATGCTGGTTGCACACAACTTCGAGACAGCCGGTGAAGGACCCTTTATTCTGGCCTTGTTTTTTAACATATTGACCCAAGTTTTTTTTAATATTATAATTTTCATATTTACATTGAAGTATAATAGAAATTTTTTAAAAATTTTGTTTTCTTTGATTTTTAAATTAATGAATTTAGAAAATTCGAAAAAATTCCATTACAGTTTGGTAAGAAAGTTGATTACAAATAACTCTTGCAGTGATACTTTTCTTAAAAAAAACAAAAATAGCAGCGTAAATAGCAAAACATGTACGGAAATCTAATTATGGTATAGTAGTGGCAAACGCTCTACATAACCACAATGAAATTACAGCGAAATTTAGTAGGGATCATATGTCAAAAATTTGACAAATATTGAATGCATAAATGTGCAAAATGCACGGTATCTATAATTTTCATAATATTTATTAAATTTCTCCAAATTTAATTGGTTCCTATAATTTTCCAGCATCCAAATTTTTGTCAGCAACATTTGTTCCTTTATTGTTCCTATACATAGAAAATCTTGCACCAAAATAGAATCCTTACCAACAACATTTTTATCGATAAATTCAATCAGATTAAGAGGCAAAAAAAATCTACGTTGCATTGAAAAAGCATGAATGCACTATTCCTTCAGAATGAATTAAAAGTGGGAGAAACAAACGGGAGCAAGTCGACTCACAGGTAAATAGGGGTTGTTTCATCCGATGCACGATGCAGATGTTCAATGAACTATACGGGGTAGTTGTGAATCGATATGGCAGTCGTGGAAGGGGTAGGAAAGACTCATTCTGCGTGGGCGTCTGTGTCTGGAGGGGAAGAAGGTATACGCGTGGCGCTCTCAGCTGGGGCTGCTGCTTGCTGGTCTATTAGCCCCGATGTCTATGATATGATGATACTGCGAACAAGTCACATGTTGCATTCATATTCGAAAAGTTGCACTTTATCTCATTGATTCCATTTTTCAATCAGATTTAATCCAGCTAGCGGAAATTTAATTATATTTTCAAAAGGGATGATGCACAATATTATCATCCCCTCTTCAACAGCAGGTGGTTTTTGCAGGTGCATGTACAACAAGTGGTCGCGCCCACACTTTTTCACTTCTAATCAAATCAACAATTTTATATTTTGGATATTAAATAGACAGTCTTTGAAGGTAGATTAGGTTTCGATATCAAATTGCGAAAATATTGATCTTTAAATTTATTTTAATGCGTATTATCCACGAAAGTTCTTTTTCAGCTTATATATTGTCTTCTTGTATCTAATTTGTTTTTTTTTTTTTTTCGTTCAAAGAACGTCATTAACTGAAAAACTTTCAAGAGTCGCGCAGAAGTTTTTAGTAAATATGTTAGTTAAGGGGAAACTGTGTTGAAAAATCCAATTTTTATACTTGCCTTGTTTTTAAGGTATTGACGTAGAGTTTTTTTAATACTATTATTTTAATATTTTACATTGATCTGTAAAATAGAGAAAATTGTTGAATTTTCGTTTCTATTGATTTTTAAATTCATCAATTTGGAAAATTCAAAAAAAAAATTCTATTACAGTTTAGTGAGGAAGTTTAGGATTACAAATAACTATTGAAGTGGTACTTTATTTCTTTAAAAAAATCGAAATTAACAGCGTTTTATGGCAAAACATTCACAGAAATTTAATTATGGTACAGTAGTGGCAAACACTCTACACTACCACAATGAAGTTACAGTAAGGTTTAGTCTGATCATAATCCAGAGAAAAGAGCGCGAATGATTGGCGAGAGCATAAGAGAGAGTGAGAAAAATATATAATAAACATGCGTATTTATAATTAGTGTATTTCGGTTATGCGTTGATGGTTTTTGATGAAAATCATGTCAAAATATTCTGAAAAGATTAATCTGCTTCCCAAAGCTTTTTTTTTAAATAGTGGATAATTAAAGACATATTTGACAATCAAAAATAAATTAACATAATTAACAATGATTAATTACAATTATTCAGATTTAGTAAGCTTCCTGCTCTAGAGAATTTTTTTCAGAATATTTTGACATAATTTTCATCAAAAACCATCAACGCATAACCGAAATACAGTAATTATAAATACGTGTGTTTATTATATATTTTTCTCACTCTCTCCTAAGCTCTCACCAATCATTCGCGCTCTTTTCTCTATGATGCAATGCTGGTTGCAGACAACTTCGAGGCAGCCGGTGAAGGACCCTTAAGTGGGTAATTCCTCAACATTCTAGGCATTTATAGAAGGTTTTCGAATTTTGAAACGCAACTTTTTTTTTTATGTTAATTATTAATATTTTTTTTGAGAACAAAATATTTTAACACAAAATTGTTCTTCTTAGGAAATTGTTCTTCTAGTTTTTCTTCAAAATTTCAATCCCGTAAAAGATTTAATTTTTCAAATATCGAGTTTACTACAATAACCAACGGTCAAAATTTTAAAAATTGATAAACTGGCAACAATTTTCGCCTTTGATGCTATATATTTTTTATTTTCGACTAATATCTATAGATTTCCGAAAATTAGGCTGCCAACTGCATTATATTCTTTAGGTTTGCCATCAAAAGTACAATAAAGGATTAACTTTTTCATGTTGTAATATAATTAGTTTCTAATGTAATTATTTCGTTTGAAAAAGCACTGAATTGAATTTCTTTTTATACCAGTCATGACGACTTCGCTCAAATATTAGGTCGATAATAAAAACCTTTATTGTTAACATAAATCAAATTTTTTTAATAATTTTAAAATTTCATATTTAAAAAATGTATGAATATTCAAAAATAATTATTCAAATGAAAAATTGTATTATTATAATTACAAATATGAATCTGAATTAAAAATATTGTTTAGGTAAACGCAGCTTGCATCACTAATTTTTCCTTTAATAAATATTAAATTGAATTTTTTCGTAATTGTTTATCAACCATGTTGTTCACGCACCGCTCTTTGAATGTTAATTACAATGTGATGTGGACGAAAAAAAGTCTTGTTATTTGAATATTTTATAAATTAATTTACGCGAACCAATTTCTACGAACAGTTTTTCCACTGTCAGTGAAAATGAAAAAAATACTCGATTAACGTTACATTCTAAAATGCAAAGTGGAAAGAAAATAAATCGCTATATATAGCAGCAGATTGTTTGCAAGCTTTCCAGTTCCTAATAATTGCAAATTTATTTATGTTCTCCACTTTCATAAACTTTCCGAATCATATTTTTGATTGAAGTTTCAACGCATGGAAATATATTGTTTCTATTTACACCTGTAAGAAACTGAATACTGCAATGCAAAAATAAATTGGCTATTTGTTTGGGACTTGCATTGCATGCATTGCAGTGATAATTAAATGTTGACTTTAATTAGCAATAGAACACCGATTGCGAAAATTTTGCCATAACGGCTAAAATATCGATAACACTGCAGGATTTTCTAATTAATTATCTGTACCAAGAAAATGCAACGCATTTTAATTGAACGGGGCTATGATCCGACTAAATTTCGCTGCAATTTCATTGTGGTATTGTAGAGGGTTTGTCATCAGTATACCATAATTAGATTTCTGTGGATGTTTTGCTTTATAACGCGATTAATTTTGATTTTTTTAAGAAAGTACCACTGCAAGAGTAATTTGTAATCAACTTTCTCACTTAAGACGAGGACTTTTTAAAGCTAACGGTAAACGCAAATTCTAGAAGCGACAAACCATGCCCTTCATCTCTTTTATTAGAGTTAGGACACAAATATTAGCATGAGACTAGAATTGGAGTATATTTGCATGTGTTGAAATGAGACGCAACCAGCCATCTTGGAAGCTAACTTGTGTTTGAGCGTCCGTATAGCCATCTACCGAGCACTAGAACAAGCACTCTAACGATGATTTTCGTTCAAAATATGTTAAAAAAATTCAAATCGGGTGTAAGGCAATCTTAAAAACTAAAGAATCAATTTTCAATATTTAAACTGATATATAATCTGAATTGATTTATCTGCGATTGCAATGAACAAAGTGTCATTTATGTTATTTTGTATTTGAAATATCAACTATATTAACTTTGAGTAGCTGTATCTTTTTTTTACAATAAACTATAAAAACTTTGTTCCATTAAAAGCATAGATTAATCTTTCTAGAATGTATATCACTTTAAATATTTAAAATTGATTCAGTAATTTTCCTGTGGGCCTAACACCGAGTGGCAGTGATTTTTCCATAAGAATAGCATGCGTTCCAGTTAGACGCGCTGAAATGGGAGCTCAGCAGAAATACTCCTGTTAACTGTAATAGAATTATTTTGAATTTTGCAAATGAAACAAAAATTGAATTTTTTTATTACAGTTCAATGTGAAATATTAAAATAAAATTTAAAAAAGGCCTGCGGGTCAATATCTTAAAAAAACAACGCCAGTATAAAATTTGAATTTTCCAGCAATATAAAAAATATGATCAGACCTAAAGAATCGATTAAATTTGCAATCATGCAAAGAAATGTATAAATATGCACGAGCAAATATAAGAAAACAACTGCATTATTTGTCTTTAGCTTGAAACTATAGAAATTCTAATTATACTTCATTTCAGCATACACTTTGCATACCTACTCAGCTTTTATAATTTATTTAAAAAAATACCACACACAATTTTTCTTCAACGTACTAATAAAATTTGTTTTAAACACCATTAATGCCAGTAATTAGTTTACCACTCAGCGTGATTTATTTTCTATCAAAAATAAATATTCTACGAGCGTTCGTTAATTATATCCGAAAGAAAGAAAAAACCGTACATTGCGACTTTTTTTCTAATTAAGCTCCATATTTTTTTTCAATAGGAACTGAAGGAAGCGCGGTGTTAGGAGCAATCGCCGGCCTCGGTGCGTTTTTCCTCGTCTTTCTGCTCTATATCAAAAACAAAAGACTATGGTGGAATTCAGTGGGAACCATCAACTGTTGCCATGAAGTGTGTCCACCTGTTTCTGCAAGACCTGCACCAACACCACCTGTGCCTACATCGGATATTCCTACTCCCATGTCGCCCAGGGACAAATTTGGTAAAAATTTACTAATATTTGTTGTTCAAATAACAACACATTCCCAATTGTCCTATTTGTTTGATTATAATATGTAGTTTGATAACTAGTATAAATTTATTACAAATTTCCTATAAAATCAATAACAAGCAGCACGCAATTATGGCGCGCTTTACACTAGTCCGGAACTTCAATTTACTTCAAGAAAATATTTTTTCTCCTCAATAAATTGTAGCGCATATTTTAATCCAATATCTTATCTAGTAATTTATCAATTTTCAACCGGATTGATTGAATGGTTTGAGTGTGATGGAGCGACAAACACACATCCAAAATTATCCCAACCAATCAATTTAATGAACGCTCCAATTTCAACAAAATTATAATATTTCCCCAAAAAGTCGAATTGTTTCACCCTCATCAACCTTGAATCCTCTATCGAATATTCTGACATTCAAACCAGTGACCCAGCAAGCAAACATTTAGTAAAAACAATCAATAATCACAAGCTCAATTGAATTCGTCATGAATATTTCAAATCCGTTTGTCCTGATCAATTGATTTTCATGTTGCATCGTCTTTAGTCAAAAGGTATTCGTTCGATGGTGGAGATTCGAGTTCCGAGTCGGAAATGGGCAGTTCAAAACTGCGCCATACGGCTTCGTTACCTTTGGGCACCACTGGCCCATATTTTCCACCAAGACACGATTTGATCTCGTTAGTGGAAAAAGGACGAGTTGGCATGAGTAGTAACAGTTCATGTTGCAGTTCCACGACCAGTTCGGTTGGCGACAAACATGGAGTGCCGGCGACGAAAGTTACCGCGCAAATTAACGATATCAATTTGCAAAGGTAATTTGCAAATTTTTTGGTTCGAAAATATCTCAAAAATATGTCAAATTTTTAGATCGCCCTCAAGCCGATTGCGAGAAACGAAAATCGACAATCAAGGTATCACCTTGAAACGGGAACAAATCTTGTCGAATCAACATACCGATATTAACAGCAATAGAGATGTAAGTAATATGTTTGTCAATTAAGGGCAAACCAAATAAGCTAACGCAGTTTTGCGTCATGCATATTAAATTTCCAACTTGGCGTTTAATTAATTCATCATCCATCTACTTTTCGATGTTTACGCTCGAAAAATTGATTTTTCAGTGTATCGTGGTGATGAACACTGATGGTGAGGAACGGAACGATTTGACATGCCAAACCGAAACGCAAATCAACAAATGCGGTCATTTGGAAATTGCATTATTGTATGATGCGCCTATGCGAAAAATGACGGTCCACGTATTACAAGCTCGAGATATTCCAAGTCGAGATCGAGGTCAACCCACACACACACAGGTAACCATTTTTGTCAGTCACAAAATTTTGACTAATCAGCTTCGGCTTTAGGTGAGGCTGAATTTGTTACCGAGCAAGAAACAGAAGCATAAAACGAAAGTTCGGCAAGGCGACAATCCACAGTATATGGAGAGTTTTCTACTGCACCGAGTCAATCCAGGTAACAAAAATTAAACTTGGGGGCGTGGCCTAATTCTTTAAGTGTCTTTACTGCTTCAACTTATACTATATCCAATTATGACATTCCAGAGGATGTGAACTCGATGGGCGTGCGATTGCGTCTCTACGGATGCGAACGAATGCGACGTGAGCGTCTGATCGGCGAATCCGTCATCAGTTTCGCCAACATCAATCTGGAATTGGAGAATAATTTCTGGTTGAATTTGGAGCCCAGAGCCAATACTACGGTTGGTATTACTGAAATTTATTTTGAAAATATTTTGAGTTCGGTTTTATAGCTAAGTGGATGCACTGGCGAGTTGATGAGCTTGGCCAGATCTGATAGTACTGGGTCAACGCATTCGATGCAACATGGTGGTGTGCCTGAATTATTGTTGGGACTTTGCTATAATGCTACTACTGGTCGGCTCAATGTAGAAGTGGTCAAAGGGTCACATTTTAGGTAAGAATTGAAATTTAAATATGGCGCCGTTTAGTTAGGGATATTTCACAATTCGGTTGGTAGTGGTGGACAAAGTGAGGTTAGATTAGGCAGCAAAATATTTGCACACACTAAAATTACTTCAATCTTGTACGATTTGACAAACAATTACTTTTTTTTCAGAAATTTGGCTTTAAATAGAGCACCCGACACTTACGTGAAGTTGAACCTAGTCAGCAGTACAGGCCAGGAACTGGCCCATAGTAAAACGACGGTGCGCAGAGGCCAACCAAATCCGCTTTTTAAAGAAACTTTTGTTTTTCAAGTAAATTTTTGACTTTATCAAAATATTCATTAATTATTTGATTAATGTAATAGGTGGCCCTTTTCCAATTGGCGGATGTCACTTTGATGATTGCGGTGTACAATCGCAAAGGGATGACGAAAAAGAAGGAAATGGTTGGATGGTTTAGTTTAGGATTGAATTCGAGCGGCGCAGAAGAATTGTCGCATTGGATGGACATGAAGGAGTGCCAGCAGGAGCAAATCTGTCGCTGGCACATTTTGGTCCAATCATAGCCATTACTTGAACATATCATTGTTTGAATTTTCAAAGTCTACTTTAAGGATCAAAAAAGCTACAAGACATCTTTTAATGTGTTATTCACATATACTATATTTCTCAAAATTGCTACTTTAAAATAAGGAATATGGAAAAACTTATATGTCTATGCCTTATTATTATTATTATGCATATTGAATTTAATCATATAGTATTTTAAATGGGACGGAAAGTGTGAAAAAAAAATTAAGAGGCTCGTGATCGAAACAAATTTACCTAAATTGTTAAAGCATTCCGTTTTCCATTCAATGATTTTATTGTGATATTGTAATCGAATTTGAAGTTGATAAAAAATCAAAAATCACAACTGTTGTGTGGAAGTTAGCGAACGCGGTTTATTCAAAGAAATTATTAAAAATCAATTTCGTCAAACGATTGATATTTTTTAAAACATTATTAATGCACAAATTAAATAATTAAAAATATATTAAGCTTATTAAAGTTACGTAGGGATGGGTTCGTTTATACCTAGATTAAATTGAAACTATACTAAACTAGTCTTTGTACGTTAAAACTTACTTATAATAAATTACAGATTGTAATTTGTTGTAAATAATTTTGAACCGTTTTGTATGAGCTAAATTTCGTGGCGAAAAATTGATCATAATACAGACGATTTGGAGTTTTAGTCTTATTAACTTGTGGGTCAATTTTTCGCACGAAACTTTAGATAAGCAATTTTATACTGTAATAGATTTTATGATGTGAACGTATTTGTATTTCGAATATTTCGTCAATTTAATGTGTTCATAAAATGTTACACGTTTTTGTGAATGTCTGTAAAATTGGCCGTGATAAATGTGATTTTGAATTTTCAAAGTATTTAACTGTTTTATGGAAAACAAAAAAAAATTTAAGAGAATTGTTAATATTAAGGGTTTGAAGCCAAACTATAATAAACGCCTCGTTTCCTAATAATATTAACTAGTAAATTTGTAAAGATAAGCAAAATAACCAGAAGGACCATTACATGTAAATACAATTAAGACAAATTGAAGGTTTTATATATAAATATTTAAATTTTGCCCATCCCTACTTAAAACTCTAAATATTGTATGCCTTTTCTACTATGAAATTGGTTTTCAACCTAATTAAATTTAATATTCATCCAAACTTTTGTACATTGAACCAACCAAACTGTTTACTCTCAATATTATAAATATAGCGCACTTTCACTGAACTTCACAGGAATACTCAAAATGCACAAATATCGATGTGACATTATTTCCTTTTTAATAATATAATACCATTTTGTACAAATACATTTGAATTATATCCAACAAATTGTGTTTCATTTCACCTTCAATGAAATGAGGTTGAAATGGGCGTAAATAATTAAATGCCAATTAATTTTCCAACGGATAATAATTTTAATATTAAATTAGACTACAGCTTACAAAATACAGCGACCACCAATCAGTAACTGTCTGGTTTTGGACCAGTCGCGTAGCGTTCCTCCTTGCTTCGTTCGCCCGCCGCATACTGTCGCTGCCTTTCGTCAGTCATCGCCTTATAACGCAACAGTTGCTTATGACGAAATGCGCACTCTTTGAAATCCTGCATAAGAAGCTGGCATTTTTTCATTCCTCGTTCCATACCGTACGCTTCGAGACAATCCAGTGCTTTCATCTCCATATCGGCGCACCGTCCATACCACTGATGACTCACCACGTTACCGGTTAAATCGGTGAAGGGGGATTTAAAGTATGGCGAGAGCGACATTCTGAAAGCAAAAAAAGTTTATTAAATTAATAAATCGTTACGTAACTATAATAAAATACAAAATTAGTTCAAAAATATATTGTATCGATGTATGCCGATAGGGGGCGATCATTTCATTTAAACTCGAAATACATACATTATAGCAAAACCACTAATTTAGTTTAGGTTGACTCAATATGCTGTCATCGAACGTGTTAACCCAAAACTGAATTTGCTGCCCCGCCGACTTTTTCGTTCTCAATTTAGGGCCGCATTTATACAATCTGTATTTATGCAAGGCCAATATAGAGAGCACATTCTTTCGGGATAATTTAGTTTCTTTGCAGATTTCGACGAGCGACAATGTAGGGTCTTCTTCAACCAGCGAGCAAACCATCGCATCATCCAATTTGTCCAAACTTGGTGGCAAATTGGAAAGATTTTCCTTGCATGGTAGAACACAACCAAACTTCTTAAACGTTCGTACGATTTTGTGAATGTGTGTCTGTGTTGGAATTGGACGAGTTTTGAAAGATGTGCAAAATTGGTTTCTGGTCGAAGCTGCACTTTTGCCACCGATGTAGTACCATTTAATGATTTGAACGCGCTCCTCGATTGTGTACGACAAATCGCTCATTTTGGAGGAATTAAATAAGCGATTGGTTAACCAAATAAATTAGTGTTGCTATAAATAATGCATTTGAATTTATGGATGTCATTTAACCCCAAATATTACATCATAAGACAATTAATTTGAATTCATAATAGTTACTTTACCTTTATAACTGGATTAATTATTAATATAAATATACTAAAATGTTATATAAAATTCGTCTGTCAAAATAAACAGCTATTGTCATTCATATGTCAAATAATATTACTGACGTTTTCCATTAGCAAAACGACTGCGCAATTGTTTTGGATTATAAAAATTAGCCATTGCTGTAAGAATGCAGGACTTTATCGATAAGTTTTATTTAATTAATATTAGTACCTGGTAAAAAATATAGATAATTTAAATTAAAACACGCGTAAATAGTTTTTAAACAATTGCATTGAATCTAATCGTATTGCACCACTGGAAAGCTGCTTCCACAATTTTTACAGAAATATTTAGTTTTACAACTAAAGTTGGCACTTCCAACTGTCAGATTCTCGTTCTATCAATAGTCTGCTGACACATTTTTGTTTATTTTCCAAAAATCTATCACCAAATTGCGTCAAAATGAGTATTGGCGATTGTTTGGAAAGTATATCGTTGCCCCCTTGCATCTGGTTTCAAGGAGGTGACAAACGCAATGCCTACGCCTCGATGTTATCGGGATTTTTGGTTTGTTTACTTTCGCTCAACTCATTAAGCTCATTAATTAATTATATTATTTGTAGTTCTTTGCTGGATGGTGGACATTAATTGATGCAGCTAGTGTTTATCCAGGCAGGGTTGTAGCTGGTTATCATATGTGTGGAGTGGTTGGCACTCTTTCGGTGGTTATGATCAATTCCGTTTCCAACGCTCAAGTAAAATCACTATTTACTAATACTAAGTAATTACGCTGAGGCTAAGTAATTTTATTCCGTTTACAGATACGAGGCGATGCGTACGAGGGTGGTTGCCTTGGTTCTCGCGGTTCAAGGATTTGGTTGTTCTTAGGGTTCGTGATGGGATTTGCTTCAGTCATTGCATCTTGCTGGATTCTTTTTGCTGATTTTATGAATAGTGGTTTGTGTGATTAGCATTTATATTTATTTTATTTGACTAAATCATTTTAAATTATTAGCCCCACGCTGGCCCGGTGTCGCTCTGTTTCTACAAAACGCCCTGATATTCATTTCTTCGTTAATTTACAAATTTGGACGATCTGAGGACTTGTGGAACTAATTTGACCGGGTATTTATTGTGATAATTTCTACTTAGATTAGTGGTTTAAAAACAATATCTTAATTAAGTTAAGTAATAATTTAAGTTAAGTACTAATTTTTTTAGCCTAAGCCGTCACTTGTATAATGTTACTTTTTTGCATTTTTGTTTAAATCTGCTTCTAATATATATTTTTTATTTATTACATTGCTTTTTACTAAATACCCTTTTAAAAATAATATATATATTGTAAAGGTGCGTTCGGTTATACATTTGTGGTAAGAAAGTCTCATTTAATTCTCAGGCATCTTTTTCTTACACGACTGAAATGATGAGTGTGAGGGAGATGGTTAGAAGTCAAGTTTTTTTATTTTTCAAAAAAAAATACTGAACACATCTCAAGTAGTTCAATTCGCCAATCGCCATGTTACCGAGTAGTTCAAACGTCACTCAACTGTCATTCAATCGTGAATTATCTATATTTATAATCAACGTGAAACGTTTGAACCATGTTGAAAACATGTAAACATCATGGATTTGATTTCTCAAAGTGAAAGGTAGTTATTATTAAACAATTATTTTCACTTAATTATACATATTTATTTTAGTGCAACCAAATTATCGACGGATATAGAAACCCCAGGCTTAGACACAGAAACCGCGAAAAAATGGATCTATCCAACAAACTACTCGCTCCGCGACTACCAATTCAACATCATCCAAAAAGCCTTGATGCGAAACACCCTAGTAAGCCTGCCTACCGGTCTAGGCAAAACATTCATCGCCGCCGTCGTAATGTTCAACTTCTATCGCTGGTATCCCGTATCGAAAATCGTATTTATGGCCCCAACTCGTCCTCTAGTCAAACAACAAGTCGATGCTTGCTACGATATTATGGCCATACCTAAAGATGTCACCGCCGAACTTACTGGCACTAAACTATCGGCGTCTAGGGCCGATATTTGGGCCGAGAAGCGCGTCTTTTTCGTCACGCCGCAAGTGTTACAAAACGATTTGGAGAGCATTCCGGGACTAGGCGCGCAAATACGGTGTATTGTGTTTGACGAGGCGCATAAAGCTCGCGGGAATTATGCGTATTGCGAAGTTATCCGACGGCTGAAAGGACAGAATCGGTGTTTTCGCGTGTTGGCACTTAGTGCCACTCCGGGGAATAGTGTGCAAGATGTGCAAGAGGTGAGATGATTGTTTTGAAATAGTTGGCGTTAATTTTGATTTGGTCGTTTTAGGTGGCTTCGAATTTACTAATATCGCACTTGGAATTCCGCATTGAAGAAAGTATGGATGTGCGTAGTTATGTGTTTAAAAGATCGCTCGAGACCGTTGTAGTGCAATTGGGCGATAAACTGCAGGAAATTAAGGATGAATATTTAAAAGTATGAAGTTCTATAGGTTATATTATTTGGAATTAGATGCGCGCGCAATGCCTTGCCTATTATATGCCCTTCTAAGGTGATGTTACCGCTGCTAAGCAACTGGTCATACACATGTGTATGACAAGTTGCCTATTACCACTAACGATTTCTATATGTGTGCGTATGGCGAGAATGCGCAGCGCATCTAGTTCTCGACTAACTACTTTGTAAAGTACTTATTTAGACGCTTAGGTTTTAGAATGCTTCACAAAACCATTGCTGAATAATCGCGTAATTTACGGCAATTGCAGCATGCTTAGTAAAGGTAAAATATTTCTGACAATGAAGGATTACCAGCAACGCAGTAGAGGTGCTCCAAATTACAGTGAAAATATGAGAGCTTTGAATATTTGCGTTACGCTTTATCATGGGTTTGAGTTACTTATACGGCATGGATTGCGCGGATTTCTTTCGTATTTTGATGGTAAATATTAATTAATACCTTAATTCGATTACATTCTAATAATTGTAGAGCATATTAATAAACCGTTGCTAAAGCACAACGCGCACATCATGGAAATAATGGAAAATGTGCGTAACTATTTAGGCCCCGCCCCAAATATTGAGCCGTTGCCCGACGGCAGTTTCGCAGAAGTATGTGCAATACTTTAAATAAACTGCAATTTGATGAGTTAATTTAGATTCCAGCAGATGTAAAATTCGGCCATCCGAAATTCTATAAATTGCGCGAAATTTTAGTGAAGCATTTCAGTACAACCAGCGATGCTACGCGAGTGATTGTCTTCTTCGAGTATCGCGAGTCCGTAAAAGAAGCGTACGCCTTGCTGTTGCAATCAATGCCACTGATCAAACCGCGACTGTTTTTGGGCCAAGGCTCGGGAATTACGCAACGGAACCAATTGAATGTGCGTATACGAATATTGTAGTACTCACTGACCCAACAGCAATTTCAATTAGGTGATAAAAGCGTTCCGAGACGGACATTGCAACACCCTGCTGTCCACTTGCATTGGTGAGGAAGGTTTGGACGTGGGTGATGTAGATTTAATCATTTGTTTCGATATCTCGAATAAGTCGCCGATTCGAATGGTGCAGCGAATGGGCCGAACTGGCCGCAAAAAACAGGGACAAATCATAGTGATGGTGACTGAAGGGAAGGAACAGCAAACGCTGAAAGATTGTCTTATTTATAAAAACAATGTGGCGCAGCATGTGATGAATTCCAGTGATTTGAAGAACAGTTTGTACGGCGATAACGCCCGATTATTGCCGAGTGATTTACTGCCTGTATGCGAGAAACTTTTCATTACTGTGCCGAAACCCACCCTTTCTAAAAAATCTACTATCAAAGTATTTAATAATTATTTAGTATTTATTTAATTATTATAAATATATTTTTAGGACTTGTTTAAAAGCTTTGCGGGTGGTTCTAAGGAACTAGTGCTATCGCAAGAAGGGTGCGATATTCAAGGGCGAGTTGATCGAATTCCCGAGGTTAAAATGTATTTTAATAAAGGTGATAATTTTAATTTGTAAAATACTTCTTATTAATAATTGTTATTGTAGTTAATCTATTAGATAGAATGGTAACGAGCTCTATAAAACCAAATTTGGAAAAGCAGCGTATTTTGCAAGCAACGTACAAAGTAAAACATTCAAAATCATCCGAATTACTAGTGAATTTGTTGCAAATCGCTGATTCGAAACGTTTTAATATTCCTGCAAGTCACGCACCTTGTAAGTTAAATTAATTATATATTTAAAATTAATTTTAGCAATTTTTAATTTTTGATTTAGTAAATTTAACGCAGTTATCGCAAAACAGGAATTTGAAGCAAGGCGATATACGAAGCATGTTTGCGAGACCAGCACCCGCACTTCCACTTACAATTTCACAAGGTATTTTAATAACTACTGAAAATTATTAAATATTTTACTTGAGGGTCCTTCACCGGCTGTCTGGAAGTTGTCTGCAACCAGCATTGCATCATGGAGAAAAGAGCGCGAATGATTGGCGAGAGCTTAGGAGAGAGTGAGAAACATATATAATAAACACACGTATTTATAATTAGTGTATTTCGGTTATGCGTTGATGGTTTTTGATGAAAATCATGTCAGATATTCTGAAAAGATTAATCTGTTTCTCAAAGCTTTTTTTTAAATAGTAGATAATTAAAGACATATTTGACAATCAAAAATAAATGAACATAATTAACAATGATTAATTAAAATTATTCAAATTTAGTGAGCTTCTTGCCCTAGCGAATTTTTTTCTGAATATTTTGACATGATTTTCATCAAAAACCATCCACGCATAACCGAAATACACTAATTATAAATACTCGTGTTTATTATATATTTTTCTCACTCTCTCCTAAGATCTCGCCAATCATTTGCGCTCTTTTCTCTAGGATGTAATGCTGGTTGCAGACAACTTCGAGACAGCCGTTGAAGGACCCTTAAGAAACTATACGCTGTCCGTTTATGATAGGCTATTACGTCACTGCTTAGCAGTTATGACGTAGTTAATACCAACCGCTAAAATAAAAATTAAAATGACAGAATCCAATTAATTTTAGGCATAAATCCGTTAGTAATTAATAATATTAATATTGCTATAAAAAGTAGGCGATAATATGAGGTATTAACTGCGAAAATGGGCGAGAAAGATTTTATTTTTAGTGACATTTAGTTTATTACCAACGTTTTGTTGGTCACGCATAAAGTATAGTTCACATTCGCCAGGACAAAAGTGCCTTTCTAGTGAAGTGAAAAACATGGTTGTAAATTTGCTCGGCGAATTTTGGTGGCGAATGCACTTAAAATAAGTTTAACGAGTGTTAATAGAGTGGCTGCTGCCAAAAACAAAGACCTGCCAATTGCAGGGCCCTCAAAACGAACTCATAAAAAACCGCTGGTGACTCGGAACCGCCGGTTAATCGGAATAGACCTTTAGATTGCGTTATATACAATTGATGACGTAATAGCCTATCATAAACGGACAGACTATATCATCCGATTAAATTTCGCTGTAATTTCATTGTGGTATTGTAGAGTGTTTGTCACTATTATACCATAATTAGATTTCTGTGAATTTTATTTTCAATTTTCTTTGTCTTTGCCTCGAACGCAAAGAAAATTTGAAATAAATGTAATTGTACTAAATTATTATATTTTAATGTAGAAATCATTATTATTCACGACACTGAGCCCGAACTGCCGTCCTTCACTGAAGACCTATTCACCGAAATATCCGATTATGTTACAATTCAATTATCTCTCGCCAATAAAAGTAAATGCAAGTTTTGTCCGCCTCGCTTCGATTGTACGAAAAATGTGTCAACGAAAATTGTGAATTTTGATTTCGTTATACCCGATTTGAGTATATTAAACAAACCCATAACGCTTGATGATTTGCGCAAGTTTGACGCTGAAATGAAACCAACGGTAAAAGTTGAAGATCCAATCGAATCGTCACTCAACGATGATTTGGATGAACTGTTTGAAAGTTCGAAAATCAGTGCGATTTTGAATAATAGTAGAATTTTATTTCCTGAAGACGAGAAAGTAATCGAAGAAACTGTCGTGGAAGATTCGCTGAATTTTGCACCCCCGGATAGTTTCCGACAACTTTTTGGCTCCACGTCAATACCAACAACAACGACTGAAAAAATTGAGGAACCTGTTAAGCCAGGCTCAATTTCGCCGGACTTATTCGAAAGTCCTGAAAGGGTTCCTCAGACGGCGGATGAAACTAACAAATACGTTTCACCAATTTTGTGTTCGCAAAATTACAAAAAACGCTTGCAATATCAAAGTGGCGAACGACCCAGCTGGAAGAGGCTGAAGGAAATTCATAGTCCGGCGAATTTCACCTTAGACAACAGTAAATTGTGCAGCACGCCTAAATCTTCAGTGAAGCGAAGAGGTGTCTTAAACATGAGTAGATTGCTGGAAGATCCCGCTGATAAAAAGAAGCAAGAAGCTGAGAAGATTGACGATGAATTATTGGAAGTGTCTATCGACGATATCATTGATATTTCAACCGTTTTTGATAAGCCAGCGGGAGGTAGCGAGGAAAAGAAGAAATCTCATTCAAGTGACTCGAATTTGGTGACGATAGATGATATTGTGGATACTACTATTTTTGAGCGAAGTGAAGTTAAAACTAATAAATGTAGCAATACAGTAGAAACTCAAGAAAGTGGTAATGTTCATTGTGATGTTGAAGAAATGGACATCGATGATATTTTTGATGTTTCGGCTCATTTGACTCAACCCAAAATTAAACGAATTCGCGAAAAGTTAAAGGAACCTATTGTAAAAAATATAAAAAGTGTTGTCGGTTATGAGACTCTTAATACAAGCGATCTCTTCAATATAGACGGTTTTTTTAATGATTGCCTAGAATCTCGAAAAATAGAATCTCAACCAAGCGAAGTTTTAACGAAATCTCCCAGTGAAACAATTAATATCTCAAGTGATAGTGATCTTACGGATATTGGTGATATTATTGATTTGCCTGAAATACAACCCAAAAATCCAGCTTCAAATACAATGGATTTCGATTTAAGTGATATTTTGGATACTTCAGAATGGTCTCGAAATGAGCCTACAATAGCCGCACAAATTAATACAGTTGGCGAAGAGCCGCATGTACCAGCATCTTCAGCAACAAATAATACAACATCGAATTGTGACGCGAGATCATCACAAACTAGCGAAAAAAAGTCGTCACCATTTTTGCGAAAGCAATCTCCGCGAAAATCGAACCAAGAACAATCTACTTTTCAGGACGAAATTTTAGCTAGACCATCTACAAGTCAAACATCACAATTGGCTGAAAGACCAAACGATTCAAAGACCGCACGAGAACGTTCAGAATACTGCGATACGAAAGAAGAAAGTTATGGATCAAGCCAGGAGACTATAATAAATATGAGCCAAATTATAAGACTAACAGAACAATTTCGCGCCAAAACCCCAGAACCAATCGACACCATCGATTTAACCCAAGATAGTCCAGTCAAAGAAAAGTCCCAAATCTTCAACTTAGATTTATTGAACTCTGCGCAAAAATGCAACACATCAACGCCCATAAGGAAATCCAAACTAAGCACCAACAAAAACGCAAACTTCGATCCGAAATTGTTCAAGAAATCTTTACGAAAAGTTAAAGAAGTGCCAGTAGACGAAGTCTACAAATCAGCGATTGGAGATGTTAGCTTGTTGGACTATTCGGTGAACTTGCTCAATCACCAGGACCAGGATAGTGATAACGATTTTGAAGAGCCGCCTTGGATCAGCAGAAAGAAGAAAAAGAGAAAACCAAGCTTTGAGTTTTCCAAACCTTCAAAGTTGTCTGCTAAGCGAAAACCGATGAAAGCTGGTGGATTTATTGCCTCTCAGGCGGAACTGTCGGAAGATAATTGTATCGTTTCGGAGGATGAAGATGAGTCGAATTTGGACGATTATGATGCTAGTTTTGTGGAGGATGAAATAACGCATTCGCCAGACAAAACGCAGGTTTATCTTAATTACATTCAATCAACGAGGTAATTTATTTATTTATTGGCGAAATAGTGGATCAACTAATTCGTCTAATATTTTAGGAGTCCGATAAGACGTAGAGGTGGCTTTAAAATTCCCGAAAAACCTCGTAATGAGGTTTCTTTTATTTATTCGCAAGCAGTTGAACCCGATGTTGATGATTATGGAGAAGAAGTAAGTTGATTAATTTAGTAGGAAATTTTTATAGGTTTGAGGTTGTAGGGTGATTCGTTTGTGGTGGATGAGGAGGACGATCAGATCAGTGAACAAGCCGAATTGAGTGAACTTGATATTTTGGAAATGAAATTAAAGGAGATGAAAAGGGCTAAAAGGAGGCATAAAAATAAGGATGACAAGGAGAATTTGGAGAAACCTGTTAAAAGGAGAAGAATCCTCATATTGAGCGATAGTGATTAATTATTGTAAGAGATTATGTGGATAAATTTATATGTGAAGCTGGGCTTCAATTACCAGGCTTTACTATTATTATACTTAATATATTTATATGTTTATAATAATTTGTTTTATTAATTTTCTTTGATTATGGAAGACTGGATTGCTAATACAATTTCCTAACAATGCATCAGACAAGGAGTAGCCCTCGTAATAAAGAAAGTGAGATAGAGTCAAGTAGTCCAATACAAGTAACGTATAACAAGCTTCTATTTAAGAAACTCCTCCTATTTCCGTCCAAGGTAAATTCTTACGAATAAGTTTTATTGGATTGTTATATTCTTATGACGTCATATCCGGTTATATGTCAATGTTGGGGTTTGTTTACTTTTTCTTCTTGGGTTGGCTTGTTAAGAATTCGCATTTCGCTCAATCATTCATCGACCATCGTTGTTTGATTTAGTTTTTTTAATAGTTTATGGAAATTTAAATTACGCGCTAGGAAGTGGATGGTATAAAGGCGGAGTCAGTATCATGAGGCGGAGTCAAATGATTATATCTCACTCTGCTTGAGCCGATTTGAAATCTCACTCTTTTAGCAATCCAGTCTTCCATAATCAAAGCTTAAACCCAATATATTGTATGGATAGAATTACACCACGCCCCTTACAGGCGTCTTGATTGCGCAATGAACTTGAAACATTAAACTGCGCAATCATATATTTTATGGGGCGTGGCCTATTTATATCCATTCAGTAAATAGAATATAGTTTTGTTTACTAAGTTTGTTTCTATGACAACGAGCGAATATATATCAATTAGGCCATAGGACCTTTTATTATTTATTTTTTTAAATAGAAAAACTTTCGCTAACTAAAAAATGTTAGAAATAAAAAATGCGCAATAATTAAATTCAACAGTGCTAATTAGCCAAATCAATAAATAGTGTTTAGCTAGTGCTTCATAATCTGACACGTATTTGTTCAAACTGCGTGAAAATATTTAAAAATCTGACGTCACATTTTGCTTCATTAATATTATAGTCAAATATTATGCACATCCAAAAACGGCGAATGACTGGATTTTCTAGACGACATGAGTCACTAATTGATGCAATTACGAAGGAGGCAAAACTTTCATTGGAAAGAGTCGTAAAAACGCCAAAACTGGATGGTGGTGACTTTTTATGGTTTCGTGGAAGAAACCAACTTATTATTAATTCAATCAAATAATTTAATCTATATCTAACTGACCAAGAAGATTTTCTTGTTCAGCAACTACCAATAATAAGACAAAAAAAAGGAATTCTCGCAGTTGCTTTTCATTCATGCCAGATGAAACCAGCATGAAGACATCTACTGAGTGTTTCAAAATTCGTGCACCAATAATTTTGGGATTATTCGAGTGTTTTAGAGGTGATATAAATTGCATCAGCTTGATTATCAGTAATTCAATAGGTAAACAAACTAAAATCTAAAAAATAGATTAAATCGATTGGTTTCAAGGGGGGTCTCCTTGGAATTGCAACACCCAGTATGCTGGCAGTAAAGGTCTTTTCTCGCAAGCAGGTTTTATTTTTGTTCAGGTACTTTTTCTTTGCCTCCCGTATTATTATAACTGCGCGAGAATAGCAGCAGCAGCAGCAACAACAAGGACACATGGGGAGATTCCGAAATAAGCGAGAAGACCTGCTGCTGCTTTATACAAGGTGTTCAAACTTTAAACGAAAAAGTTTGTTTATCAAATCAGTTATGTAAATTGTTGAAGTAATTAATTCACATGTCAACAGTCAACTTTAATCTAATCGATCGACATTTGTTTGAACAATACTAAACTAGCACGATCTGACAGAATGATATAGTGTACTACTATTTTCCTGGAAAAATTAAAAAATCTCCACATAATAAGCGCAAAGTAATTGAACTGAAATTTTAATTAAATTCGACAATCACGCAATCAGTATCATTATAAATAATGCTATTCTCACTAAGGCAATGATGATGCATTTATGCAAGTGTTTTCCTTATTTTAGACTTACCTAATTTGAAGTAGGTACTTGTTTTAAAGCACTCGCGATTGCAGAGAAGCCGGACACAAAATATTTGAGGTTAGAAAACTTCCTCCTGTCAGTTTGAAATTTACAATAATGTGCGCAAGCGCCGCTTTTTAGTTTTAGATCGGGAGCAAAGGTTTCAAAAATAATTTATAATAAATTACAGAAATTTGGGAAAATTAAAAAAAAATATATTGAACCTAATTTTTAGTTTCGGCAATCGTATTATTTTTCAATTTAAAATAGCGGTACGACTTTTTAATTTTTAGTATCCGCCATTTTTATTCTGAAAAACCACCATTTTTATTGTTCAAAACTGTGATTTTCAACTACAAAAAAATATGTGTCGTTTTAAAAAGAACACCCAGTACATCAAACTAGTATTCCCTTTAGAAAACCTGTTACATAAAACAAGGAGACCCAATTCGAGTGAGCAAGATCGCAACACAGGGAGATTCCGATCGGCAATCGCTGTGTTGTGGTCATACCCTACACATCAAAAATTCCTATTCATCGCCAACAAAACAAAAGAACAAAATCCTCAACAAAACGCATTATCATCATCAGTTTATCTCGTCGAATTTACGTAATATTTGCGTTTCGCCTCGCATGATCAAAAATCCAATTTGTGATGAATAGTGTAATGAACGAAAAGCGGCGAAAAGGTGCGATCTAATAAATAAGAGAGACAGTTTTTCGGTTTAATGGTTGAGGTGAATCCATGCAAAGACAAAGACAGAGATTGGAACAGGTTTGAAAGTTCCCGAATGGGGCTCCGAGCGAGACACACTGATCCGACCAGTGCACGAGTGCAAGCGAGACGGTGCGCGTTCGACGTGCGCGAATCGGGGGTGATTCCAAACAAGCTAGAATGAAATGCACTCAAGTGCGAGACAAGGCTTTCAAAAAGTTTTTAGTCATTCGTGTTTGTGCAAGTGAGATGGTTGCCGTTTTCTGATACGAAACACACAGAAGTAAACATGGCGCCGTGTGACCTACCATATCATATTTAGCGTGTATTATTATTACACGCAGTGTTACACCAAGAACAACATTTATTCCGCAATTAGCATTTGTACAAAAAAACTAATAAGTGAAAGTGCCAAATCAAAAAACGACCCGACTAATCGAATCAAGTGCCAAGCGAATTTTCCAACCAACAATACTTTACATAATGTAAACACAATTAGTGGGCTGTGCAGCAGAATCAATCTGAAATTAAAAATCCAAGTAGGCGAGACTTTGATCGCTGCAACCTACAAGCCAGAAAGGTGAGCGTTTTGATTTTCCAATGCTGATTCGCACGTCAATCTGCTGGCTGCGATCATTCATTATTTAAATTGCGCTTCGGCGATTTATTTATTAAGTATACGAATGCTTGCTCTGGAGGAAAGGTTTTTTTGCACGGTATTGTACACAGGCGCCGCAGTGACTATCACTTGGCGTCATACGCTGTCTGTCTAGAGTCGAACGTTGCCCCCTTTGTCCCGCACGCCACGGATTCCTTCCTTTTGCCTCTCCGCTCCGCCACTCCACCGCACCAATTTGCCTTCCACATGTTGCAAACAACAACACCCGATCATCATCATCATCATCCTGCTCAAAGGTTTATTTTTGCCTGTTCGCAGAAGGAATTCCTACCACGGTAGCTAATGGGATTCAGGGATTTCCTAAAATGTTGTGCGCGTTTCATTCTCTAATCGCTTTTTGTTACAGTTATTTGGTTTGTTCGTTTAGTTGTAGTCGTCGTCGTCGTCTATCGACCTTCACAAATTCAAGGATTGCTTAATGATTAGATATTATATTTGGTATTTGCTATTTACAGTTAGAGTGGCGATATTTATTGCGCTTAGTTGAGGAGGAATTTCTTTGTTTTGTTTCATTTCCGGGATTTCCTGTAGACTGGTCATTTATATTGTTGTTAGGAGTCGAGTGATTAGAAGTAATTGGAGGTTTTCTTGGAAGAGGAAATTAATTCGGGGTATTTCGGAATCAGTCGATTTTGATTAGAAATTTGAAATTTTTTGGAAATCTAAATCTTCTTAGAATTCACCTAATTTAACGACTCAGTTGTACGAATTGAAACCATAATTTTATTTTATATATGGGATTAAAAGATTTCTTGTTGACGACAATTGAGAAGCGTTTTCTAAATTTACGATCTTTGTAATGGTTCAAACTTTAAATTTGCAGTTCGTTTCACTCACGCTTTGTAATTGATAATTATCAATTACTACAGTGTAGTAAAACGTTAATTATGTTATCCTCGAAGAATCATGACGCAAATCTAGTAAAATTGTAATAGGACGTTCATGTAATGCCAAAATTGAAGGGCACGTCAAATTTTTGAAGGGTGCAAGAAAACTCCTAACCTAAAAAGATCCAGCAACATCTCTAAATGTTGAAAATCGAGGTGAATTTGGATTGCTGGACTTTTATTGGTTGTAGATACTGTTTTTCGTACGTGGAACAATACTTTCTACAATTTTTAATTTTTTAAGTCGCCCTCAAAAATGTGCCTGCTCTTTAATTTTCTACAACAAACTCACTTTTTCTGCAGTTTGATTGGACTATTAAAAACATTTCTCCATCATCGATAATGATTTCCGAGACCGAGCTGGTTCTCAGAAACCAAGCGAAGCTCTACAAACTTGTTACAAATTAAATAAATATTTTGCTCGATATTTTGCAACATTTCTTAATTGATAATCCATTCAGCATTCCACCAAATAGCTGAATTGTCATAATTTTTTTTGTGCTTGTTTGTCAAGTAGCCAATAAACCTGCCTGGTTTTATTTTTACTCATAATCTAGATTTCAAACTAAATATTTATAATAACAAAATAAATGAACTCCCGCCTCAAAATCGTGTCAATAAATTCGAATTCACACAATATGACCCCATTACGAATATAAATCGTTCGACTACTTTTAGCTGGCTAAAGTCAAAATGTATCTTGTGTATTATTCGCTTTTTTCAACGGTTCAAAAGTCATCTGACCTATAATAAAAATGAATATGCAATTATTTCTATCCAACTTCCTCGCCGATTGAAGGTCGATTGTTTAATCGTTCGCCTACGTATTTGTATTTACGTATAGGTTTCAATAATCATCCGATAGCGCATTTTTCGAAAGAGTTAAAGTGAATCTAGCAGCTTTTTTTGTGAGTGGTTGACGAACAACCTGCTGCTGCTGCTGCGTCGTCCAACATCTGCTCGTTTTTAAATGGGGATTTCTCCGAAATGCATCAGGTATACAGCAAAATGCAGTTCGGAATCACATGAATCTCCCTGTTGAGCATTCTTCTTTCACCGATTTAACAGAGGGGTTGTGCCACATAATAACTTGACTTTAAATAGGGGTTTTTCGTTCTACCTGCTCATTATCCATCCACCTGACTCATTTTTTTGCCTTCGTCCATTAATTGTTTGCGCAAAATTTAAATTGGTTTATTTACGTCGGACTGCATTCATTGTTTTGCAAAATGCTTGCGTACGGTTTTATTGTGGTTGACGTTTGTTGAGGTAAGTTACTAAGTTGACAATTTATCCTCAATCTGGTTGGCAGATGTTTATTTATTTATTATTCCAGAAAAGTATCTATAATATTGACGGGCAAGCCAAATTTTTGAAGCTAAAGGATGCCAAGTTCCAATCGAAAAATGTCTGCCAAAATTTTACTCGCGTCACTCCTCAAATCCCCCATTTTCAAAATGTGGCGAAGGCGCAAGACAAAATTTTGTTGAATTTTTTGGTTTGGTTGACAGCTTTTAGCAACCCCTAAAAATGTTCTTTTTGACAAGACTAATTTGCTTTCGCCGCAAATAAAAGTCGAATAAATTTAATTTTGAATTTGGACAAACAATGTTTTAAAATTTAAAGACCAACTTTCTTAATCTTGTGCATACAAAAGTAGTGTTAAACTAATAATGATGCTGATGACCTTCATTGCATCTTTAGATAATAATCGTCATATTAAAAACAAAGTGTTTCATTTAAATTACATTTAATCTGCTTTCCTGTAAAAACGTTTGCTTTGCCAAAACGAAAAAAAATCAAGAATGCTGTGATGAATGATTTGCGACGTAGTTTCGCGGTTTTAGCCCAATTTTTGCTTGGAAATATGGGGCCACATAGCATCAAGCCAATATGTATGTATGTGCAATTCTAAAAATACGCAATCCCCTTAATAATAAATATTCAAGAACGCAACTGGTTGAAAAAGCCGAACGAAAATAACCATTGACATAATAGAAATTCCAAATTTTATTTTTCTCGCTCAATTTATTATAACGTACATATTAATATTTCTTCACTTTGGCTTATGGAGTTTCGTCACGAAATTCTTTGCACCTACTCTCTTTTCGAAGAACTTGTATTTTACAATTAAAAATACTTGTATGTTTTCATTTGCTCCGTTGCCCACGCATTTGTGTATGAACGTTGCGCAAAGTAATGAATTAATATTTAATTTTAATTGAAATGGCTAAAAATCAAACATTTATTTACAATTGTAGTTTGTACTTTGAAATGCACTTTGATTAGTAGAATACATTTTAGAATTTTTTTTAAAGCAAATATTTTAGGAATTTTTAAAAAGTCATCCGAACTCTTCTGGGGTTTTTTTTTGAAATTCTTGTAAAATACACAAAATTTTTGATACATTTTTGTAAATTCTCGAAGTTGTCTGCAACCAGCATTGCATCATAGAAAAAAGAGAGCGAGTGATTGGCGAGAGCTTAGGAGAGAGTGAGAAAAATATATAGTAAACACGCTTATTTATAATTAGTATATTTCGGTTATGCGTTGATGGTTTTTTATGAAAATCATGTCAAAATATTCAGAAAAAAATTCTCTAGGGCACGAAGCTCACTAAATTTGAATAATTTTAATTAATCATCGTTAATTATGTTAATTTATTTTTAATTGTCAAATATGGGTTTAATGATCCACTATTTTTAAAAAAAAAAGCTTTAGGAAACAGATTCATCTTTTCAGAATATTTCGACATAATTTTCATCAAAAACCATCAACGCATAACCGAAATACAGTAATTATAAATACGCGTGTTTATTATATATTTTTCTCACTCTCTCCTAAACTCTCGCCAATCATTCGCGCTCTTTTCTCTATGATGCATTGCTGGTTGCAGACAACTTTGAGACAGCCGTTGGAGGACCCTTATTAAGTTTGAGAATCTTTGGAAATAATTTTTATTTTTCAAAATTATTATTCAAAATCTTAGAAATTCTCGGAGTTCCTTTTCTGAGAAATTCTTGAAAATATAAGGAATTTTCAATAAAATCGGAATTTGTGATATATTTATCTTAATTCAAAATCTCCAAACAGATGTAAGCAATTAATTCGTAATTTGTGTGGAATCTATTTTTTACTCATCCAAAGTTTATCACACTTATCAAACCGATTACTACTGCGTATAAAAAAAAAACATTTTTTTATAGATTCTATTCAAATTGAGTTGAACAAAATGATGAGATAACATATTTATATTTATATACATTGAAATTCAAGTGCTTCGTTGGAAGCAATTTATCTACTATTAAATTATTCTTCCAGGAATAATAATCAGAATTTCTGCGAACTATGCGATTTGTAAGAAACCACAAGATTCGTCATCAGATTTTTACCATACTTGTTTACTTTTTAATTAATTTCTAATAGTATTTGTTTTCGTTAATAAGTCCGAGCCTTGAAAAAAAGTTATTAAACAAATCAACTAATTCCGATAAGAATTGAAATTAAGAAGTTATTCTCAATAATTCTCAAACAATCTTGCGCACTATTGAAGATCTCTCATACATTGTTATCAATAACCACTCATTCGCTCTTATCGCTCGCATTTCAATGAATCATTGTTGCTTAGATCGCATGCTACTCCACATTTAATAGAAATTGTTTGCTTCCAGATCGCTAACATGGAAAACATAAATGTAGTCGCCAGTTATCTGCACAAGAAGTTCAAGAAGCAGCAGAGTGTCGAGCCGCGACGCAATGGCGCGAATCTGGACGAAACGCGTCCGACCGAAGAAGTGAACAATCGCCTAATTGACAATAACAAGATTCTAGTGCCAAAAATCAGTACAAATTGTAACGAAACTAGTTCAGTGAATAATTTGTCTTCCATATCACATGCAGCCACCACATCGTCAAACTTGTGCATATCGTTTGTAGTGTCGAATGAACCAACCAATCCGCTCATGTCTTCCAATCACACATTACTTCAAACCATCAACAACAACAATAACAACTACATCAAAAACGAATCGGACGAACTCGAAGCACCAATCAAAGAGGAAAAGTCCGACGACGTGCTGCCGCCACCCGATCGCAACCCGAACGGCAAATACGTCTGCACCTATTGCAACCTCGTCTGCTCGAAACCGAGCGTGCTACAGAAACACATCCGAGCGCACACGAACGAGCGACCGTATCCCTGCACCAGTTGCGGCTTCAGCTTCAAAACGCGCTCCAACTTGTACAAACACTGTCGCTCGCGCACGCACGCGAATCGCGTGATGGGCAACAAAGCCGCCGTCACACCGCCAGCGGAAACGACTTCGACGTCGCTCAAATCGAAGCCGTACAAGCCGCGCTTCCATCAGCACGCCGCCGAGTTCGAGCCGCAAGGCTTCGACGACGACGAAGAGGATAAGCCCGACGATGATGTCCTATCGCATCATATCAATGAAATTATCACGAAGAACAGCAGCTTCGAGCAGCAGAAAATTGACGAGCCACTCAACTTGAGCAGCAAGAATCGCAAGCGGTGTTTGAGCGAGTTTGCGACGGAGAACGGCGTGCAGAAAAGTCTCATCAAAGAGCTGCTGTTGAAGAATCTGTGCTCCGACATGCAATGTCCGTATTGCAAGATGATTTTCCAAACGGTCACCGAACTCGAGTTGCACAAGTTGCGCAGCTGCAAATGCAAACCGTCGAATGTCAAGTACACGCGCAGCAGTTCGGTGAATGTCGCGTCGATTCTGACGCACAACAAAAATGCCTTCGACACGTTACCGCAATTGCAGAACACGATTTTCCCGCTAAACTCGCCCGGCCTTTTTTTAGGCAAAACTCGCCTTGTCGACGGCGAGAAATGCAAATCGTTCTCGTTCGATGACAACATTCGGCTGTCGTCGCTGACAGCGAGCGCGAGCGATCTGTCGCCGAGCTATTTGCTGTCGCCGTCGCCGTTCGAGCGCAAGATGCCGGTGAAGTTGTTCGGCGGCGAAGTGAAGATCACGCACACGTCCGGCGAAACGAAAAGCTTCAAGATCGATCAGCCCAATGAGGAGAAGTACGAGACGAACGATCTGTCGAACAACTACTCGATGGACTACAATTTGAGCAAGAAGCTGAGCGAGAATCGCGTGATCAAGTCGAGCTTGCAATCGGGTGGCACGGTGTTGACCAATCGGCACAGTGTTAGCGGCACTAGTGGCGGTGGTAGTAAGTATCTCAATCAGGATGTAATACGCGTATACGATAATTCAGCGATGTCGCCTAGCATCGATATGAATCTAGTAGGCAGGACCAAATTCACTTTCGAACATAATCAGCAGTCGCCGAATGTACCTGAGCGGGAAGCGTTGCAATTGAAGAGTCCGTCGTACAAATACCCGAACATTAACGATTTCAGTCAGAACGCCGTCAAAATGCTGATGCCGAATATCAAGCAGTTGAATAATATGCTGCCCAAGCCGAAGTTTAACCAGAACAACGCGCAATTGTTGGACGACTTGTATCCGCCGAAAGACAAGCTGAATTTCGCGCGCAAGGAAAAAGGCTTTAATCCCGTCAATTTGATGATTGATGGGAAAGTGGTGCGATATGTGCCCGGAATACCTGGACCAGCGGTTCCGGCTTCGCCGCGCAAACTTTCCCCGATCCCCAAATCGGTGATTACCGAGAATCCGAGCGTTTCGCTGAATTCGCCTTCGAAGCCAACTAATGTTACGACGATGGCGAAAAGTTCGTCGGTGTTAACGACGACGACGAGCGTTTTGAGTTTCGTTGGTGGGAATAAGAAGTTCGCACGGCCGAATAGTCTGGCGTTGAAGCCGACGAATGCTTCGTTGAAGCAGCATCACGGGTTGACGCCGACGATGTGGAACCAGATTTTGATTAGTCCGGAGACGCCGAGAGTGGCGAAGAAGTACGAGCAGCATTGTCTGCAAGGGAATTATTTCAGTTTTTTGGGTTTGAAGAGCTCGACGCGGCCGGTTTATTGCACGTTGAATAAGACGCAGCCGTTTTATGTGCCGCATTTTAAGAAGTTGAGTATGTATTCGGAGTGGAGGCAGCAGGACACGAAGACGGATAAGTTGTATGTTAGTAGTTATGATTCGAGGCAGAAAGGGTGCAAGTATACGATGGCGGGGAAGACTGAGGCTAATCTTATTATTCATTCCAGTTATAAGGTAATTTGAAAAAATTTGTTTTTATAATTAAATATAATGTTCAAAATTTTAATTTTTTTTTTAGTTTGTTGTGTCCGAATTACCGTTGCGATTGTCTTCAGAGGAGCAGAAGCAAACTTCGATACCAGGTGGCTATGAGAGCTTGGAAGACTACACTTACATTCGAGGCAGAGGTTCATAGATTTAAATTTGCAGTTAATGTTAAAAGAATTTGGTGTAGATTTCCCAAAAAAATCAGAAAATTGAAAATCGCGTCAAATTGGCCAACATTTGGTTTGCTTTTGAAGATAGAATATATTTTTATTAATTAAAAAAAAAATATATTTTATCAAAATATAATTGTAATAAATAAACATAAATAGCACCAGAAACTTTTGCCTCTAACTGTATTAATTTCCTAAGCTAAACATATTTTTGAATTGCAGGACGAGGACGATATGTGTGTGACCAATGTGGAATTCGATGTAAAAAGCCATCGATGCTTAAAAAGCATATTAGAACGCATTCGAACGATCGGCCATATACCTGCAACCACTGCAACTTTAGGTAGGTTTATTTAAAAATTTGCGTTTTTATAATTTTTTTTTAATTAAATGAAATATTTACTAGAAAATTAATTAATTATTATTGTAATTTTCAGTTTCAAAACCAAAGGAAATCTAACAAAACACATGAAAAGCAAAGCGCATACTAAAAATTACACCGCAAGCTCATCCGGTTCATCCACGCAACAGAGCGGCACACAAAGCGAAGATTCTGGCAGCGATGATAGCGGAATGGATAGCAGTGGTAAGCACTATTTTCAATCCAACTAAAAAATTCGCTGGAAATGAGATTCCACAGTACTTCTCTCGTTGCTATATTAAAATTGGTTATTCAAATTTTTAGAATTTTGAGGCATCTTTTACTGAAAAAAATTATCGGGTATTTAAAAATGCTTTTTAAATTTTAACTAGGAACAAAATTTTAAACCAATTTAAGCGATAAAGTTGAAACGTGTGTATGAAAAGATTAAAAAGTGAAAACTTGTTGTAGGTACTCTAATTTAATGAAACTATTTGAAGCTAGATTTAAAATTACCAATATAAATCAATGTTTGAAGTAAATCCTAGCACTATCAGTGTAAGGGGAGTGTTAAGGGTTAAAAACATGAATTGAGGATTCTAGGACATTTTTGATTAAACTACTTTAAATTATATTTCAATTTATTATTAGAAAACAAATTTAAAAGAAATCTGAATAATCCAACTGTAAGGGGTGCATTAGGGGTTAGAATTGTAATATATAGGTCCTACCCTAATTTTAATTTAATTAACTAAATAATGATAAGTTAAGTAAGTTAAATTACTACTAGGATCCAAATTTGAAAGAAATCCGAGCAATTTGACTGTACATGGTATGTTAAGGGTTGAAATTGCAAAATAAGGGTCGTATACTATTTTAAATTATATTATTCGTAAATATGTTTAAAATGTATAGTAGAAATCGAATCTGAAGAAAATCCGAACCATATGACTCAAACTCTATATTGGAGGGGTGGGGGTGTGTGGTAAGGGTCGAAAATTATTTTTACTCACTCTTTATGTAAATATTACTAAAATAACTGATGGAAAAGTGTGGGTAATGCTGCCATATAAGAATCACAACACCGGCAATTTTTGAACAATTAACTTAAATGGCAAATGGGTCGTAGGGGCTTATTTTTAGGGGATGAAACTTTTACCAGCATTTTCTTCAATGTATCCCTAATATGTATACCAAATTTGGTCCAAATCAAATATTCCTCCTGGCAGATATTCACGTTACACCTTATTCATTTTTACAACTTTTTGACCCTTCAACCCTTAATAAAAATTCAACCCTATAATAAACTCCAGATTTTTTGAGAGCATTCACCACTTGGGGTATACACGAAACATATGTTCAATATTTGGTTAAAATCGGTCAGCAACTTTAGAAGATTAAGTGGATCTACCGATTTTGCCATTTTTAGCATGTTTTTGGCCTATAACGCGCAGGTCTTTGAGAATTTTATAAACTTTTTTTCTTCGATATCATCTATGGGCAGGTAGAAAAAAAGGACGCAAATTTTGCTTTAATCGGGCCGGTAGATTCCGAAATATAGTGTTTTAAAGAATTGCACAGACCGACCGACAGACCGACAGACGGAAATTAGTGAATATGATTTTCGTAATCTACGCATTCTATAATGTAGAAAAAAGTGAAATTTGGAGAAAATTTTTTTTTCATGAATACAATACTTCCTCTACGAGAGAAGTAATTAATATTTAGCGGTCATGATTCGGCTAAATTTCGCTGTAATTTCATTGTGGTAATGTGGAGTGTTTGCCACTACTATACCATAATTAGATTTCTGTGAATATTATTATAGTTGTTTTGAAACAATTTTCAAAAACAGTTTTTTTCGTTACAGATGAATCATCCACCCGTCAACAAGAACACGAAGCAGCCTACGGCCTCTTATCCTTATCGCAAAAAACGACACAAAGCACCTCCTCGCAATTGGACCATATATCAACCAGTCCACTTTCAAATCGCAGCACTAGTCCCACCTTAAACAACGTGCGATTAACCACCGAAGAAATAGCGCACATGTCGCAACGTAACTACGCTAAAAATAAAATCCTAGATGAGAACAACTTCAGTGCGAGCATTACCTGCAACGACTTGCCGATGATTGACGATGACGAACCGAAAGAGAGCTCTCGGTGCCACTTGTCGGCAGTACTCGGGATTTCAACGGCTAACCGACCTTTAACCTACCCGTACATTACGACTATTCTACAGATCGAGAATGATACGAGTAGCATTCAAAGTACGCCGGAGAAATCGCTCAGTACCGATGCATCGACTAGTGATAGTACGAGTGAACCAAAGTGCATTAAACAGTTCCATGTTATACAAAAGTATGCGATGGAGCAGACGATTGAAAAGCCGCCGCAACCTGAAAGCGTTCCGATTACTACGAAGAACGATGTTCCTATTATGACTTTAGTGCAATCGAGCAATATTAATCGGCCGAGTACGATTGTTAGTGCCAAGAGTGCGCTGCCTACGCTGAAACTGAACGGGGTGATTATTGATAATGTTAGCGAATCGCGGAAGCGCAAAATGGCGGAGGATTATGAATATTACAAGATGAAGGTGCAGAAAGGGGACGTTCAAGCTGAGGTTAGTATTTTAAAATTATAACCTCAAAATTTTAAACATTCTGTCAAAACTGTAAAAGCAAGATGGCCGACTGTTGTGACTAACTTTTAATAAATTAAAATTAATTAGTTAATAAAAGTCGCCATTTAAAGTCACGTGCGTCGTCCATTAAAGTACTTTTTAGGTTAATTTATTTTGAACTTTTATCTCAACAGACTAACGATGAAGTAATGGACTTATCAATGACCACAGTCGAGCAAGAACCGAAACCTGTAATAAATGGTACAAACTATCAGCATCCATTCGAACCCACGAAGGAACCCTTAGAAATACTCAATCAAGCAAACGAAAGCAACGGCCTAGCGGATGAACCAGCAACTATTTATGTTGGTCAAAGTCCGCCGCATGAACTAATCGGCTCGCCGAAGAGTTTTGAGTTTGATAACAGCGCAATGGAAACTTTAGCGGATGTTGCAACGAAACAGGTGAAACTGGAGAAAAATACGCTGGCCAAAAGTGTGGCTTCTGAGTTCCTTAAGCTGGCGATAGATGGCGTGCGTGAGAGTGGTAACCGCTTTTCGCACCATGTCAACCAAGATGTTAATGTGAACGATTTGATTGTGAAGCCGGAAGGCAATAAGAGTTGTACGGTTTGCTTGAAAAGTTTCAGTAAAATGTCGCAGTTGCGGTTGCATATGAATATCCATTATTTGGAGCGACCGTTTCGTTGCGATTCATGTTCGGTTAGTTTTCGCACTAAGGGGCATTTGCAGAAACACGAACGTAGTGCTAGTCATCATAGTAAGGTAGGTTTAGTTAAAATTGCCTAAGCGCTTGTTGGTGGTAATATGATTGAATTTGTTATTGCAGTTAAGTTCGTCGCCGGCTCTGTCGTCGTCGGAACCACGTCCGTTCAAATGCACGGATTGCAGTATTGCATTTCGCATTCACGGTCATCTGCACAAACATTTACGATCGAAAGTGCACATTATGAAATTGGAGTGCCTTGGTAAAATACCGTTCGGTTTGTATGCGGAACTTGAACGGTCTAATAGTTTATTGACTGAGATCAACACTTGCGATGGGGATCAATGTTTGAATAGTCTTAAGGTGAATATTAACAATTGTTTTGCTAGTTTCTTAATTTTTGGAAAAAATTTGAAAGTTTAAATTAAGGGTCCTTCACCGACTGTCTCGAAGTTGTCTGCAACCAGCATGCATCATAGAGAAAAGAGCGCGAATGATTGGCGAGAGCTTAGGAGAGAGTGAGAAAAATATATAATAAACACGCGTATTTATAATTACTGTATTTCGGGTATGCGTTGATGGTTTTTGATGAAAATCATGTCAAAATATTCTGAAAAGATTAATCTGTTTCCTAAAGCTTTTTTTTTTAAATGGTGGATAATTAACGACATATTTGACAAACAAAAATAAATTAACATAATTAACAATGATTAATTAAAAGTATTCAAATTTAGTGGGCTTCTTGCCCTAGAGAATTTTCTGAATATTTTGACATGATTTTCATGAAAAACCATCAACGCATAACCGCATTACAGTAATTATAAATTCGCGTGTATATTATATAGTTTTCTCACTCTCTCCTAAGCTCTCGCCAATCATTCGCGCTCTTTTTTCCTATGATGCAATGCTGGTTGCAGACAACTACGAGACAGCCGTTGGAGGACCCTTAATGTATGTTATTTAAATTTTTGCATTTTTTAATTTATTTTTGTCTTGCAGGCTTTAGCGAAGAAGGTTTTCATCAACGATCCAAATCGGTTGAATCATATTGGTGTGACCGAACATGTTGATGTGGACAGCTAGTTAAATTATATTAGGTAAATAAATTTTTAAATACTAGATGAATATACTATTATACTAAACTACTATATTATAATTGAAGAAGACTGATTGAACTATTATTGTAAATTAATTAATTAAACTGGATACGATAGAAGAGAGAAATAAAATTTATATTATACTATTATATACATTTTCTAAAAAAAAAAACATACAAACTACTATATTTTATTGTTGGTACATTCTACTTAGAGCTTTGAGTTTTTTATATTATTATTATTCTGATGTGTCAAATATAATTATTGTGATATAATTTAAGTGTTGTATATAATTTATTTAGGAGATTGAGTTTTAGTTGTTTTTTTGGAAGAATTAAAAGTTTATTTTAATTATCGATTTAATTTGTTGCTATTGACAATCGATGATGCATCGAGGTTGTTTATATTTTTTATTATCAAATTTGTGCAAAAATGATTGATATTGATAATCTTACCTGTTATTTTGGTAATTAATTATTGTAAGAAGGATAATAGTTTTATGTGTTTTATTAGGATGCTAAATCAAAGTTATGTTATAATAAGTCACGTTTATATAATTTTATTGTAACGACGTTTTTTTTTTTTAAATAGAATGTAAATGTATTAATATTTCTTTGAGCTAGGCGAATTGTTATTATTTCCTTTATATTGTTGAAAAGAGTACAAGATAGTTGTTGAAAAATAAATTTTTGTTTAAAATTACCTGAAAGTATTTTATTGGGGTGGAAGTAAACAATTGCGTTATAACAATGATATTTATTGTCTATTATAATATGAAAACAAAACAGTATAAATCAAATCGATCTATATAATATTATTTAAACTTACTCTCTCATTTAGCAAAGAAAAAATATGGGTAGTTCTTTAAGAACTGAAAAAAAAAAATTATATAAATCACAAAAAGTAACATGTTATTAAAGTTGTTTCTTAAAAATGAAAAAAAAAGGTGATACTTAAGCTAAGTATGTCATTTGAAAAATTACTCACAGTATTATTATAGTATGTAATAGTAAAAGTAGGTACACTAAAATCGACTAATTGTTTTTTAAGATGACAAATCTCTTAACATGGTTTCTGTCATATTTAATCAACTAATTATTAATATAATAATATTAATAAAATTCTATTTGACTAAAGAAAAATTACATTAGTTATTCCTAGTCATTCTTTTTGACTAAAAAAAGATCTTAACAATTATTGCACAATTAATAATAATATTATATATCTACTAATTTTGAGCTTTATTAATTATTCTAATTTAATATTAATATTATAAAGAGTATAAATTAATTTGATATAGTACATAATATGTAAGATTTTCTTAGTGCAAATGTGCATTATTGTGACTAATTCATTCGTTGCTGCGTTTGCATCCAAGGATATTGCATCTTAATAAAAAAAATATTAAACTGAACAAAATCATCATCATCACATAATTAAAATAACTATAATCGAAGCGAGGCTAAATTACACATTTTGATGATAATACTAAATTAAATATTACCAACTAAATTCAATCATTTAAAACAATCACATCATGACTATTCGCTAGATTCCAAATCAATTTAATGGAAGACTGGAGATTTTGCTGCTCTTCTTAATTCATTTCACATTTCTATCATATATAACTCTTATATATTTAAAACAAATAACAATTGCACTAATTTATGTAATAATATATATTAAATTATCGATTTCATAAAAGCAACAATCATAGAATTAATAATTAATTAATATGTAATATAATTAATAGTAACTATTTGTATCATTATTAAATTTTCTCATTTTTCAATTAATTTCTAAAACAATAATAATAATCTAGAAATTCACAACTGATATGTGCAAAGGGAGGTTCGCATTAAAAAAAAAACTTTTTTTCAAATTAAAAAATTAAATCCAAAACTTAAATGATAAGTTCGACATAATGATTCGGTGGGAAATTTTGTCTAGCCTTGTCGTTTTCTTGTCGCGGTACTCCTTCGGGCATCAATCGGCCATCCGGCATCACCCGACCGTCCATCGAAGGTTGCATGGGAGGCAGCGCCACACATTCAGGCGGAATCTGCACCACAAATCAAAATCATCACTCAAACGAAACGTCAATCAGCTAAATCTAGTTACCATTGGCTGTTGAGGTTGTTGCGGAGGCAGTGCACCAGGTGGCGGCATAGTCGGATAGTAGTTAGTGGGCGACACTGGCGGACTAGGATAAGGCCAATAGATGAACGGCGGCGGTATGTATTGTCGAGGTCCTATTGGTGCGGCAGCTATTTGCAGGGCAGCGTATCCGGGATGAAATGGGGTTGGTATTATGTTACCACCTAAACAAAATCAAACGTTAAGTGGCGGAAATATTGTTTGCAACTTGCGGGTAGATAATATCAATTTAGTTTACACACCAGATTTTTATTTGAATCCCAAATTTGTACACGATTTGATTACGATTATGAATAAATGATCAATAAATTGATTTAAAATATGAAACATGCTCGATTGAAATTCCAGTCACCAAAAAACATTCTAAAGAAACACGATTTTTGATTAGTTTTAGTACCGCAAAACAACAGAAAAGCGCTTGGAATTAATTTGATTGAAATTATTGTTGATACTAATGTGAAATGATTTCTACTGGTGCTTGACGAATAATGATTACAATTATTAAATAAAAACAGAATAGACTCACCACAGTGTAGCAGAATAATTATTTAACTTTCCACCAATATATATTTTTTTGGCAACAGCAGACACCACGTACGACTCCATTCCCGGATATAATTACCAATAAACTATAGCCCACAATTTTAATCATGTAATTGCTCATTTTTAACTAAATAAATTAATTAAATCTCAAAAAAAGTATAACAAAAAAAATATTGGGACGCCGCTGGGATTCGAACCCTAGCAGTCCAGCGAATACTTAAGCGTAGGGTTCGAATCCCAGAGGTGACCGAATATTTTTCATTTTAGCGTTTTATTAAAAATGAGCCCTTAACAAGATTAGCGTAATAATAAAATAGGAAAAACTAAACAACGAACCCAAAAAAGCAAATATTATTTGTGACAAACATTTATTAATAAGTGTATATTAATATTAGAACATAATCGTAAAAAATGAAGGAGCTGCTCGCATACATAAGGTATTCATAAATATAGAAAAAAAATATTACCACATATTCTTTCTGCAAAATTAAGGGATTAATTAAATAAATAAAAACTTGGAGAAAAGCCTTCGCTAGGTTTCTATTCAATGCTGCCAACAAAACAACGAACAGAGAAAAACCACGAAATTAGTAGTACTATATCTTATTTTCAAGATAAAGCCGAAATATCGCAAAAGTGTTAATTCATTCATATAGTGGCTTTGCAATTCAAACATTTCGCACCCAGACTCAAAAGGGAATTTTAAAAAAAATAATAATTTTTATATCAAATCTCACTATCACCAGATACTAAAATTTTTCAAAAATTTTAAAGCAATCCCCTAAAAAAATAAAATAAGAAATAATGGCATACCACAAAACTCGACGACCAGAACCATAATTTAATTGTTATGGTTCAAGTTTTCGAGCGTCAATCAAAATTAAGGACCCAAATAATATGTGTCAACACCAAACACCCACTAAAATCTGAGTAGGAAAGAAATTATCACAAAGCAAAAATATTAATATTCACATTCCACCAAATGAAACGAAAATCTAGCGAAAGCTTTAAAAAATTATGCACAGGCTTAAGTTACTAATAAATAAAAAAAAATACTACTCGGTTGCCATTCAAAAATGCACTAAAAAAATGCTCTTAGTACATTTTCAAATTGGAACTCAAAAAAAAAATAAACATTTAATTCTAAACTATAGAGTAAAGTATAACTAGCAAAAAATGTGGACCCAATATATATAAATAATTATTTACGAGTATATATATCTTGATGAATATTTTGTACAAAGTGAAATTAAATTCAAATAAAGAGAACTCAAAAATATCGACCCATTGCCTCATTTTCTGCAACGAAAATGCAAAAAATACAATATATAAAAATTATCAACTAAAAGCAACCATTCATCTTAAATATCTACTTGTAGAGTAATAGTACGTACGTAATTTGGTTATAATAAACAAAAAAACAAAAAAATAGTTGCCGTTAGTTTAGTCTCAAAAACAAATCGTCAAATTTCAACTCCCCAGAATTGTTATTATTCAAACTAATCTAATAAAAAAAAAACCACAATCTAAATTAGTCGCAGGACAATTTTGTTATTGCAAAACAAAAGCGAAAAATATAAAATCGATAATGTCACTATCTTATTGAAATATTTTCATTATTTCCAGGGGAAAAACTTGGAATATAAAGTATTATAGTAAATATATATGTAAATATGTCTATAAAAATATCAACATTGTATAAAATAAACAATTTTGGAATGCTTGATTAATCACATCGTTACTCAATCAATTGTTTCATCTAACAGTCTTTATTTGTCTAATCCAGCTCTTTTCGCGCGTAATTTTAAGTACTTATAATTAAGATTGTCGTTTGATAAGGCACTCGACAAAAGAGAGCAAATTTACATATTCGGATAGAAATGCTGGTAAACCGGCGCATGATGATATGCGCGTTTAGCCGGCTGCGCTTGCTCAGTAAACGCATCGCCATAACTCCGTTTAACGGCCACATGTGGCACCACCGGCAAAACGCCCGGATTGCCGCCCTGCAACAAATGCGGCGGATACGACAACTGTTGCCTAGGCAACCCGTGAATAGGCATGCGCGTCGGCACCATAAAAAACGGATGATGCGAATGGTGCTGCAACAAATGATGCGGCATCATTTGCATGGCACCAGGTGGCGCTTGCTTGAACATCGGATGATGCAAATTCGGCTGGCCGCCGTTCGGCGACAACGGCCCGACATTTTGCTGATTCAGCACCGCCAAATTGTGCTGCGTAATTTGCACCAGCATATCGTTTTGCGCTTGCGCCTGATTCTGTCGCGCAATTAAATTCTGCTGCGCAATAATTTGCGCCTGTTGCTGCGCGAAAAGAGCCGGATTGTCCCAGGGGGCGGCCGGCGGCTGCCCGCCGACCAGATTTTGTGTTAGTTGCGAGACGACGCCGCCAGTGTGTGGCGGCGGCGGTGGCGGAATATTAGTTGGTGGTAGTGGAGGTAACATACCGGGGCTAAGAAGAGCTGGCGTAGCTTTGGCTGGTGACACAGGCGCTGGAATGCCGCCAGTCAATACGAGATTCATGTCTTCACCGGAACATTGGAACACCTCGATGTAGCGCTGCTTTTTGCCGAAGATCATGTTGCGATGGTGTTTCTGTTGGGCCGTCACGAACGCCGACTGTTCCGAGTCCATTTGGATGAAGGCCTCGCCACTTGGCTGACCCTATAAAAACATTACTATAAATACAAATATTCTTTTTAAATTTCAGTGCGGTAATGTAATACTTTCCGCACGGATTTCGCGTGCGGTAATTAACTATTTCCACACCGCTTAGATTTTGATTCGTAAATTCTTACCTGAGCATTGTAAACCATATGAACCCCTTGGAAAACGATATTCTTGGCGAAATCGCCGAGAAAATCCAAGATGTGTTCAACCTGCGCCTCGTATGGCAGTCCCCTTAATCTAATGCAGTCTTTTCGCGTTCCGGAAGTAATGATATGTTGCGGCAATAGAGGCACTTGTGGTAGATTCGGCAAAATCGGTGGCGGTGGCGACTTCGGATCCAGCGTTCGGTTCAGTACCTGCTGCACCTCGGCCGTTGTCGATCGAAACAATTCGATGTATCGCGAGCCAATCGATTCGCGATGTTTAGAGAGCGCTTTCGGCGAATCGGACTCGTTCGCGAACAGAACGAACGCATCGCCCGTCGCTCTTCCATCCGGCTTCCTCACAAATAGTATCCCATCGTTGCCATCCAGCACCTCGCATGCGTTCTCGCCCGACCCAAAAAATTCCAACTGCCACACACAAAAATACGTTTGATTAAGTATGCAATAATGAATCGAGGCCGACTAGTCGGGACCTACCACTTGCTTGGCGGTACAATCGTACGGCAGTCCGCGCATGCGCACAATTACAGCGGCGCCACGCGACAGGAATGCTTGCGCCTCGCAACTTGATCCACCAGCAACTGATAGGAAATCGTCACCGGATGCTCGATACACCTCAATGTAGCGGCTACCAATGTGGTGTTTATGTCGTTTTAAAGCCATATCGCGATGTTCCTGGTTGATAAATCGAACTAGAGCCTCTCCGTTTCGTCGACCGTGGGGTGATAAGCACAATGCTACTCCACCTCTGAACAATCATATATCGAATTTAGTTGGATAATGTCTGAGGCATTCATTTTTTTTAAACATTCTTTTAGTTTATTGTAAGTAAAGCAATTGTTTTCAAATCTAAAAATGTATATAGCAAGTGATTAGATATGCAAGCGAATTTCAATCAAGGTCACTCGATAAAATTTTATTCGACCTGGAAGTGACTGATTTAAACGTTCATGACGTCACGGACAAGATTCATTCCACAGGTTGTAGCGCCAAATAACTTGCTTATTTTTCAATATAATTTTACCAAATTTGGAACATAGTCATATAAAATAATTACCCACACAAATATCTTTTAATTTTTTTGTTAAATTTATTATTTATTGCTAAAAAATATTTTTTTTGCAAAAATGAATAAATTCAAACGAGTGATGTCTCGAAAATGTCTAAACTTAATTTTTATTCCGTTTAAGTTTTTTGAATTTTTGACAAATAAACCCGTTAAATGTTTTTTGCCTTTAACTTGTTTGCCTATACACGTCGTCAAAGATGTGTCTTTTTTTGCAATGTGCCAAAAAGAGAAAATGGCGACTTGACGTGTACATAAATTAATTTAGTCAAAGTTTAGGTTTATGGTTGAGTAACTTAAGTCGAAATTGACTTAAGTATTTTGTTGACTCAGTATTTGATTTGAAAGCACACTACTGGTGCTAAATATGAATATTATCACAATAATATCAAGAATGATCCCTCGGCTGACCTTTTTAAAAAAAAGCTAATTATATCTTGCATTATTTGAAATGAAATATCTCAAGCATGCATGTAAAAAGAAATAAAGAGCACATAAAAAAAAATCATAATCGTTTTTAAAAAATGAAAAATGCATTATCCATTGTACTATGTGCACATCAAATTTTATCAGCAAAATGCAATTACTCGTTGGAATTGTTAAATGTACGTGTTATATTTTATCAAAAAGAAAAAATAAATAAATAAAGTTACTTACTTTGCAACATTGAGTCCTCGGAAAAATTTGGCAATGTCTTGGTCGCTGCTTTGCCAGGGTAGTCCTCTTGCTCGTACCACACAATTGTTGTCTATTTCATCGTCCTTTGAACTGGAACCACAAAATCGAAATTTATTTACCTAGGCTCAACACAATTTTGTAATAATATTATTATGTAACTACTAGAAAGATAAAATTATCAATTCTAAAATAAACATGTTTGAATTGTTGTTGATTAAATCACCGAAAGTCATTGCTTCAGAAAAATATCTAATCGACTTTCAAGACGTGTTTTTGCTCTTCAGTATTTCATTTTTTCTTTGAAATTCCAAAATAGTCGACAAATGTATACCTTAGTACACGTTTATCAAACTGTAATTAAGCGTTTAACATAATTTGAACTACACGTGGCCCGCAGCACGATTCGCATTTCTTACCTATATCAGTAATACTTCGTCTAAACGTAATTTAATATATATCTATATTGCACTTAAGTTAATTGACTTTGAATATTATCACAGAAGAGTCGAAATGACTTGAATTTGACTAATATTGTAAAAATTTGCAGAGCATGATTTATTGTTGCTTCGTACCGACGCACGAGTCTGAATAAATGATTGAATCCGTATCGAAATATTAAACGAAAAAAAATTGTAGGAAAAAAGCTGTTTTATTTACTTACTTCAAATGGCTTACATCTTTGTCTGACACACGCAAGTAAATAGAAAATAATCAAGAATTGTTATCAAGTGGCTTTCGTTTCAAAGTGGGGCATTCAAAGTCGCTCGATTGGTTCGATTGACGATAAGACTTATTTTGTATATTTTGTGCCAAACACGTCGCTTAAATATCATATTTTATCTGAACTAAAGAAACAGCTCTTCTTTCTTTTCGAAAAATATTTTGGAAAAGTACTCACCAAATTCCAGGTTCCAGAATTAATGTGACTGTTTCGGGAATATCAAATCGGTGACCTGCAAAAATAGATAGATAGATGCAGTTTGGAGAATTCGCAAAACAAACTGGTGCAAAAATATGTGTTTATGTGAGTGAAAAAAAAAGTTCAACAAACTTGCTGAATCTTGCATTTCAAGTCAAGGTGTCCATTTGATTTCGTATGGAGTGGAAATATGAATTACTTTTATTACAATCACGTACCGGCGATCTGATTGTATTATAAAACTATACGAAAATAGACATAAAATCTTAAAATTTACTCACCATCACTAATTAATCTTTGTACAATATTGACCATGTCTTTCGCTTCTTTCTTGTAGAATTCGTTTTCCGATTCCGGCTTTATTTGTAACCCTGTATAAATAATATTTATTAAAGAAAATAATTGTTGATTGGAAATTCAAATAAAGCGCGCAATTAACAGGAACCTGTAATATAAAAGTCGATGCAGTACCGTTAGTTTGTAACAGATGGCGTACGACGAATACTTTTGCACCAAGTTCAAAAACCTTTCAGCGCGCTAATTAGAATTTATAATTACAAATGAACAGGTTTGCATATATCCTTAATTAAGGTCGAACTTTCACTAATAATATAGAATTTAAATTAGAATTTTTTACATCATCTACTTTTAGCTATGATATGATATTATAAACTAAGATCACTAATTATATATCGGGTGTGTCGTAATTACTAACTACAACTTCCTGCCTTGTTACGCGACTACCAAAATTTTCGCGTCAAAAATAACCTAAAAACAATCCGAAAATGAATTTCCTACTTCCTCCATCTTTAGTCGCCATTTTTACGTCGACTAACATAACCTCAAAATTTGTATCGACACTTTGACATTCATTAGTAATATTCCAAAATTATTTCACAGTTCGCAATAAAAGAAAGCAAATTGTTGATGGACATAATAATAATAATAATAATTTCCTGACACACCCCGTGTTGTTGTAAGAATTTCCTGTTTACAGGTAAATATGAAAAAAAGGATACAATCGAGCATATCTGCGACACTTTGCGGCAGATCATCAGATTTGCCAAGAAATCGCGCCGCCTCTTTTCTGAGGTCATGGAAGATGCTGTAGTACAAAGGCAGATTGAAGTCTTTCCTGCATGCCTCCGGGTGGAGGCATTGCCGTAATGGAAGCTGGCCATCTGTGACTAGTCGAAAACCGGCATTATGTGGATCTATGTGTAAGCTGGTGCAATAGACGTCGAATTCCGTTAGAGCATCTTCCAACTGACGACCGGCTGATTTGATCAGATCATCGGTCAGCACTGACTCGCTGGTTAATTGTTCGGAGAGGATGTTGTCATTGGTGTCGGCGGTTTGGGGTCGAATTGGGTATTGCTGGACACCAACAATCTAGGATAGATCAATTCAATTCCATTAATATAACGTTTCATTTTGAAAAATTTGACGTCTGTCAAAATTTAATTATAGGAATTAATCCACTAAATAACAAAATTGTAAAAATTAAATTCCGACTTCGTTAGTCAAAATATTTAATTCAACGAAATAACCTTTGACAAAAAATGTATTACTTATTTATAAGACAGAGGTTATTCCTGGCCGCATTGTTTTCGGAATATCGTTTTTATAATATTATTATTGGGCATGCATAACATTTTTTTAAAAATTTATTTGCGTCCATAATATAAATATTATTATCAATTTTATTGATATGCAAAAGTTTTCAAAAAAAGGCTGGTAGATTCTGAGATAATGATTTTAGAAATTTGCAATTTAAATTTCGGGGAACGACTTTTAGAGCGTCTTGAATCAGACTTTTCGTACAACTTAATTTTTTTTTGTAGAAAATTTTTATTGGGCTACTAAAAAAACTGGAAGATATTATGCATAGCAAAATAACACAAAAAAAGGTAAACAAAAATTCAGACTAGTTTCTAAGAAGTTCTTAAAATGCATTATGTTTTTGCATTGTCCGCGGGTAACTTTTGGTTACCAAATAAATAAATACGTTTTATTTTAAGTGACACCATAACTTGTTTTGAAATACATTTAATATTGATAAAATCAAAATAAATTAATATGTATGCACCGTTTTTGTATTTCCTATGCTACAGGACTGAACTCGGGACTGAATGTATCTAATAAATATAAATTGTTTTTCAGTCGATACTTTTAGTTTATATAGAGAAGAGCTTTAATTACATATTTACACCTTTTTGCAAATAGGCATTTTTCAGTTTTTATAGCTAGATTTTCCGCAGCTTTTAACAGCTTGCCAATTTCTCCGTTAAACAAACAGTTTCACAAAATAAAGCAAACTAACTATTATAGCTAATAAAATATTTACTACCGCTTGTCAGAAGCTTTTCAAAAAAAAAAACTTTAAATTATAGTTACAAAGCAACAGTACAGTACAGAATAGATAAATCAACATTTTATTAAAAACTTGCAAATATGGAGTTTTATCTTACGATGGAAAATCCTTCGAAACAAAACTACATAAATGACATGCATTAAATACTCGATTAAATATAAATAATATCTTTAGCTCTTCATTGTTCGTCAAATTTTAAATATATCTATGAAAGACGGCCTTGGCATTTATTCCTACAAATATGTGCCTAAATTAAAATCATAAGTATAGCATTAAGTTAAAAAATTAATTACGCCCTTCCCAAATAAATTAAAAATTACGTAGTCAATAAATGCAAACAAATATTAGCCAGCCAAGAAAATGATGGGATGACAAAAAGCTTTTAAAATCGTATAAAAATGTCAAGACACAAAGTGCACACGATATTCTTAACGCATTTGCATTGTACCTGATAACTAATAACAGAAATTACTATCGCAAAAGTATTACCTTACATATCCTAATTAACTTAGTTAATAAAAAACGTTTTTTAATTACATTTTATTTATAAGTGAATCAAGGCCTTATACTTTGACTTATTTTTTCCATTTTTTTTCATTAGCTACAAATTATATGTAATTCTCGTTTTACTTTGAACTCATGTTAATGTGTTTACGTTTATGCAGTTTTTATCATCCTTACATTTCGTATTTCCAGTTAAATACATATTTAATATGTACGTCAAACGCAATTAAATCTGAAATGATGGATGGTTTAAACTTTAAACCACCACACTCTATCGACGTATATTTACTATACAGAGCGACACCTGAGAAGCCTTACATAGACAATTTAGTGTGCGCGACAAAGAAAGCATGTTTATTACTGTTGTCAGAAAGAGACAGCAAGAGGCGCTGTCTTTTTCACGCTCATCTATGCACATGCTCTATCTCAGTCTTATACCCGCACGGAGATAATTTTTATATTTTTTTAAAATCGCCCTGTATCTGTATGTCCGCAACTGTAATTTAAACAATATTTACTACTATTTGCATCATTTGTATAACAACAACTTTGTCCTACGACAATATCACAAGAATGACAAACTAATTAAATATTTTTTTGTGGTCGGTTTCAAAACTTGTTTCACTAATGTAAGATATATATTGAATTAATTGTACGTTTTTGATGTATGAAACGAAAATTATTGCACCCGAAAAGTATACAATAAAATTATTATTTCAACTTTGAACCCATAAGTGTCGTAAACAATATTTAAATTGTCATTTTGTCAATAATCATTCTTGATATTAATATGCAAATGCTGCTTGAAATACTAAAAAAGTGAAATAATTTATGCACATATAAGTAATGTATAATTAATGAAAAAAAAATTGAACAATAGAAATTGATGAGTTTCGTACACTTTTTATTTCTTTTTGAATTTAATTAATTATTATTCCAAAGGACAGTATAAATGTTATAGGTATGTAGGTCGCATTTTTTATTAAAAATAGATAGATAATATTTTGCGAAAATATAAAAAACCATTTAAGATTGGTTCAACTCCAACGCATGCACTTAAAACAAATTAAACGTATCATTTTATTTGTTTATTTAAATGACAATCCGTTTTATTTGATTCGATTGAAAATGAAATTATCTATCAAACATCATTTATTTTTTATAACAGTCTAAATAAGTTTTATCTAAGATTAAAGTGCAAACACAAATTTGGGGGTTGATAAAAAAAAGCTATATATAGTCACGCATGTTCAACAAAATTGACACTCGGCGTTAGATTTGGAGTGTGGATTGCTCGGATCCTATTCGTCGTAAAAACCTGATTTATTTTTTTAATTACGCAGAATATTATTTTCCACAACTTTTATTAAAAAAAGTTTTTTCTAATTTCAATTTTAAAAAAGTTATAATGCAAAAAGTGACGAAATTTTTCACGTAAAAAATATTTTTTACTAAGAGGCGCCATATTTTTTACTACTTTGGCGCCATCTATCTTGGGTATTTTTTCAGTTACAAGAATTTGTAAGAAATATTGTTTTGCGTACAAAATAAAAAACAATATTTCTACGACCAATATACCAACTTTGTGGCCTCTTTTTGGTTTCTGACTTTTCTAGGCGTCCTTTAACAAGCCTCAAAAATTAATTTTGAACTAGAATAATCCGAGCTAAAACCCAGTAGCTAATATAAAATGTATCGCACATTTCCACATAAATTTACGATAAAATCATTTGGGTTTTATTTCAAGCGAAATTCTATTTTACAAAAGAATAAGTTACACAATACGATTTCGTTTTAAAACCAAAAGCATATATTAGTTACTAAAGTCAAATTAATATTCATATGCATTAATTTATGTTAATAAATTTCTGTACCGGCACTATTGTCTCTATCTATATATACTTATACTGGGGTAAATATAGATCGTGTGAGTTCCGGTAAAAATCATTTCAACTTCCGGTTGAAATATTTTTCAACATATTAAAATACAAAAAAATAAAAAATTCCAATTAAGACGAACGAAATCAGAAATGCAGCAAAGCAAGCAAGGTAACATCTCTCCGCTTAATTCGAGGCTTAATTTATAGTTTAAGTCCGAGTTTAACTCCAACAAAATAAAAGGTCGATTATTATTAATTTAATTTACTGTTAAAGAAAAATTAAGAAAGTTTATTTAAGACGATTAGATTTTACTAAAAGGTACGAAAATTAAAATTAAAAATTGCTTGTAATGTGCTATAGTTTTTATTTATTTACTGATATATCAAACATAAGATATTTTGTAGGAGCAGTTTAGAAATAATCTATTTATCTTATTTATTTTTGAACAAAATTAAATTTTGTCAAGTATTTATTTTAGCGTCTAAAATAAATTAATGTTATTTAATCTATAATATCTAACTAATGGTCCATTGTAGCAGAAAAGCAAAAATTAAATTAGTGACAATTAAATTAGATCTCGAAATAGATAGATGTTTTAGAACTAAATACAGAAGTTGCAAAAATCAACAAATCAAAGTTAGAAGAAAATTTATGTATGTGTCTACTTTTCAATATTTTTATAATTCAGAAAGATGAGATAGAGGGCAGACAGACATGAAGAATAGAAGACAGACAGACCTAAGGAAGATGGAATTAAGGAAAAATACTCGCAAATAATAATAAGATATTTTGAATAAGAAAATTTGTAATTTGAAGATTATGAAGATTTGTGAAGAAATTTTAATTCGAAGGTGAAGATCAATTTCTTAAATTATATCAATTGGTTTTTTAATCTTATTTCATAGAATGATAAGAAAAAAAATATTGGAAAGTTAAAGTACCATAAAAAATAATTATAATTTGACAAAATTAGAAAACTATTGGTTCAAGAAAAATGGATGAAGTGAAGAAATATTTAAGTAGGGAGGAAGTAATTTAATTATTTAGGAACTCGAAGAGTCAATTAATATGAAAATAATTACTAGGAAAAATGAAATTATATTTTGAAAAATAGAGATTTATTTATTACGGTAATGAGCCAGGAAGAATTAGAATATTTCGAGGAATATTTAGAAAAAATACTTTATATGATCAAAATTGAGATAAAATTTTAAATAAAAGTCGAGGAAAAATATTTTTAAAATGAAATGCCAGTTTCTTTTTTTAATTTTGTTGCGTATTTTTTGAAGTAATTTGAAGTAATAGAATTTTGAAAAATTGAGATATTTAAATAAGAAAGAAGAAAACTAATTATTTCCGTCTGAAACATTGCGATATTATTTCTTTTTCCAATATTAAATAAATTTCCAAATATTTCCAAATATACCTAAAATTTAACTTGAAGTTTAATTTATTATTCAAATTAGCTTTCTAAAAATACCTTTTTTTCCAACTGCATAATTGACGCAAAAAAGCATAATAATTCCATTCCAAATGAATGGAAACGTTTGAATTTTTTTCTCAAATTCTACAAGGCAAATCATTTACACCTAGTATCTACATTCGACAATTTTCTCACAATTTTTTTTTCAAACCACCATAATAAAAAAAACATGCTAAACCAGTTTGAAACAAATTTAAGAAACATACATATTATATATTCTTTAATGAAACTCGACTCGATAAAATCCGGGCTTTTTCCGAATTACTTTAATGAGTTTTGATTTAGTTTTTCAAATAGGAATCTTGAGCAATCAGGTGGAATTGCATTATGTACAAGATATTTGCTTTGCAGTTCAGTTACTATTCAACTTTCTAAAAATGAAATGAAAAACACAAAAAGTTGCGACACGACGACGACGACAACAACAGCGGAATAAAGCAACAGGTGGATGATTCGAATTCGAAAGATTGCGTCCAAAAATTTACCTTATTTTGAACGACGTCCACAATGACATAGATGAGCAGCACTATTTCTTGTTCGTCGGTGCCCATAAGGCCCCCTTGCAAGCCCGCGGTGGCCACATACAAGACGCACACATGATGGGGCCCAATCATATTCAGACCCTTAATGCTCATTTGCTTCGGAAGAACGCACAAATTTTCGCAATTTCACCAGCCACACATGTCTAATGTGTTCTATACGACGAATATCATTATTATTCCGACATCTTACTGCCACGTGACACCTGTTTGAGTTTGATTCCAGCCAGGTAAAATATAATAAATATTTTGTGCCGCTTTTCGAATTTGAATTCGGTGGTTGGTGCTTTTCGAAATGCCGTATTTCGTATTCGTACAGACCTTGCGACTTATCTTTGTATTCAGCTTGTTCGCGCTATCTTATCTCTTCGGAAAAAACGCATTAATTCAAATAATATAAGCAGATCACAGATTTTAAGTTGTAGTATTAACCTACAAAACGCACTTTATACTAAAAAATTGTGCTTAATATTTTAATATCACAATAATAAATCGCGCGACGTCAATTTGCGATTAATAAATTAAACAATAAATAGTACAACAAAAAACGGAAAAAGTCCACACAATTCACAGCCTAGCTTTATTAATTTTGTTTGTTAATAATAATAAAATAGTTTTATATACATCCACATTCACACACACGCACGTTTCGTCACTAAACTCGCAAATCGCCAATTTTTTTCTGTTTCGTTTTTGACAGAGTAATGCCTAATATAACAAGCAACTGTCGTAAGTTTCAAGTAAAGTAATTTTGTTATACAGGTAGCTTCAATTTTCTCCCATATGAACGAGGGGCCCGAGACTGGTTTACCTGAGCGAATCAGCCAATCGCGTGGCTCCATTTCGTAAAGCTATAGGTAACTGTACCTATACTCCAGTCGTACATTTTGTATTTCTATCTATATATAAAAGTGGTTATATAATTATCGGACTTTTTGTTGCATGTTCGTTCAGAGCGGTCCACTACCACATGTTGATCATCATTTCAAAAATTTTCATTATTTAGTAGGTACTACGATGCGATGAGCGATGATGATTATAAATGGAGGAATGTTGGTTTCGCTATGAGTGGAAATATGGGTGCATCGCGGTTTGGGTTGAGAAATAATGTCATCACGATGTGGATTATTTTGTATGCATGATGTGTAGTATGGTTTAAATAGCGTACCACATGGATTTCGAAAAAAATACTTTATTGGGTTTTTGAATGCGCTTTTTCAACCACTTTGTTTGGTACAATTTTTACAGGTTTTCACTTCAATGAATTGATTTTAACATTTATTTTAAATGTCGCTATTTTCTAACAACAATAATTTTTAGTCCAAAACCAAATAATTCAACAAAATTTTACTCCACGTCACCATTGAAATTTTTGAAAAGCCATTTTTGATTGCGCGGCTCCTATTGGCCGTGACGTGACTAATTTGTCAGCCCCTGTTAGTCGTACGCAAAAAATGTTCAAATAAAACTTGTAGAGGGCTCAATTCTCTACTATTTTGATATATTTATATTTTTTGTACTAGAAAGACAGCCGACATAGAGGGCGCCAAAGTGGACCGCTAGCTCAAAAATATGAAATATGTGTAAAAAGTGGGTTTTTGCCGTTAAATATCGTGATATCGCCACTTTTCGCATTATAACTTTTTAGAAATTGAGCTTACAAAAAACTTTGCAAAATAAAAATTGTAGAAAATTATATTCTACGTAAATTAAAAACATAAAAAAGTGGATACGATCAACAAGAGTCGAGAAATTTAAATTCCATCAAATTTGCTAAATTTATTTCTTCTCATTTTGACTATTTTGCTAATGACGGTAATGGTAAATTAATTTTGTATTTCCAATTTCTAAACATGTTGTGGTTTAGAGAACGTCTAGTCCATGAGCTATAATTTTTCAATAATTCAATAATTATATAATTTTTTTTATCATAATAGAACTTTTTTATTTTACTAATGATATTTCATGAAGGACACAATAATTGACTGTAGAACAAGTAATTATTGTACGAACAAAAAAAATACATTTATATAAATAACTATTTTAGCATTTTAAGCTACCGCCGTCTACCTGGGTACTAAACATTTGAATTTAAATAATTAAATTAAAATATTACACGGACGCGTTGATTCGTCTGGTATTGAATTAAATTAAATTTTCCATATTCTAGAACATAAAACAAAAAAGAAAATAATAAATTCATAAACAACTAAAGAAATAAATGATTTTCCGGTCCCAAATTTAGAAAACGGATTGTTAATTGCACACTTTACATGCATATTTAAATCTGGACGATTGGTTGCACCTCATTTCTTTCCGTTATTATTTTCAAAATTATTCGGTTTAATTGCCTTGTTTTTGACTTTGTTTTATAAACATTTTAATTTATGTATAGGTATCATCTTTCTCTCTCCTTCGGTAGCAAAATAATGCGGGTGTTATTTATTCACAAAAGAGCGTTTACCACACCCACATAACATAACCCCTTATCTTGCACTTTTCAGCTATCATTTGATTTACCTTACAAATTATGCTGAAAATAATAATAAATTAATTTGGAAATAATGCACATTTTAATTAAAAATCAAATAAGAAATGAATAATGCACTTTAGTGCTAGTACGATGCACTATGCAATGCAGGTACCTGTATTCAAGCATACAATGTAAATTGAAAGCAAGAAGCAGGTGTTTCAATGTTTTATATAGTTACTGCCATAATATATAATAAATACCAACCTTTTGGTTCTAAAGAAATTTCAAATATATTTTGATGCAGCAGGTTGAAAATAATTGAAGCGATTGTCATGGTTCGAGAATATCGTGCAACTCTTGTTTGAATCGAAAAAACTATAGTCTGCGCAGTGACGTAACGGACAACATTCATTCCTCATAGTAGATTTATAAATTTATAAATTTTGTTGAGCTTCTGAATTTATTTCGAAATTTCGCAATTTCTTACGATTATTATTTTTAATGAGTGAGGTCCATAGGAAATGAAAATTGTGTGGTTTAAAATAATAAGAATGCCTTTCCATTCAATTCATACAGAGAGAGAATAATCGTAAAGGAAAAGAAAACAACTCGTGCATGCGATGAAAAACAATACTTATAAGAATTGCCGGTAAATAAAACAAATAAATACTAATTAAGTTCTATCTGTTCGTTAAATACAGGCATATTGCAATCATATTCTCTATACCGGAAAAATAACTTAAACACGGAAAATCTACTAATAATAATAATATTAATAATATAAAACTGTTTTTTTATAGTTTCAACAGTAATTGTCGAATAGAAGTGAATTATTTTTCATAATTGTAATTAAGTTGACTTTAATTATTGCAAATACTAAATGAATATGGTGTGACATGAGTTAAAAATAGCAAGGGGGCAAGGTGCTTGTACTCGTACCCTAATTATCTATCCAGTCTTGCTTGTCATTTACATATAATTATCGGCATTTAAGTTCGATTGGCGTCAGACATATACGATTTCATTATTCATGCTTGGGAAACTTACGTGGAAATATTACAAGTCATTATAAAGTACATTTTGAACGCCAAATTATCATCCATGATTATATTTACCATTTAATGTACATCGAACTAAATTAGAATTTTTAAATGTAAATGCATGTGGAAGGATTCAAAATTATTAAATTTTGAGTTTACAGGCAATTTTTTTAGAAAAAATATTTTAAATAATTTAAAAAAAATATATTTTTTTAAATTTATATTTCAATCAAAAATTAGATAATAGCTATTTATGCAACCAGTTAGGAAATGCATTTTTTTGTGTAACGAGCGGATTTCTGCGGGACGAGCGCAGCGAGTTCTGCAAAATAACGCGAGTTACACAAAATAGCATTTCCTAACATGTTGCATACAAGATTTTTTCTAATTTTTACAAGAACCTTCTCAAAAAAGAGTTTTTTAAACTTATGATATTAATAATTTAGTGAATTTTATCAAAACAAGTAGGCTTTATTCGGAACTTTTCATCACCAGTTGTGAAATATTTTTCATTACATCACCAGTTGCGTAAAATGTGCCGTTTGCCAACTACAATCGATTTTGAAAAGTCACATTTTACATGCCAAAATTAGAAAAATTAAATAAAAGTAAATTAAGTCAAAATTTCAATTTTTTTCTAAAAAAAATAAAATATTTAAAAATAAATTTTTAAAATTTTCAGTTAGTTTTTGATTCGATTTTAGTATTATCGAAAATAAAATACCAAATTCTACAATTCACATTTAATTTCAATCTATTTTAAAATGAGACCAATTTTTTTGAAATTTCATATTTTCTTGAAGATGGAAAAAAATTAGATTTCCTGCATATAAAATTAAAATGTTCCTCTCTCTGATTCATGATTCGACGTAGAAAAAAACCTGCTAATTTACCATCAGAATCATTAAATTATTTCTGGAAGAGCGTGCTTAGAGAATTATGACTTAAAAATAGTGTTGTACCGTTAAAGGCAAAAGCAGAACTTGTCATGCAACATAGTTTTCCTGTATAGAAGAACTTTTTCGATGGTATTTATTATTGCTATTGAACTAACCCTTCTACCGACTAAAGTCGAAACGAAAATAAAATTCGAAATTCCTCATCCTTATGCAAATACGTTGCTGAATGAATAATAAATAAATTGTCGATTTAAAAATTAGCAAATTCCGAGTTGGTGGACAACGAACGAACGAACGGTTTTATATTTCATTAGCGCTATGTAATTTATATAATCTGAATACAGTAATAACTGGTTTGCCACCAGAAGGATTCAACTTGAAAAGGAACTCGAAAAAATCGTTTGGAAAGTCTCGAAACGTTTCCAGACATTTAAACAATCTAATTTCAAAAATTATGCTTAAAAGTGTTTAACGATCGCTGTTAGGTAAGACGGAAACGATTAACGAGTTAAAGCACCAACATCAAGGACCCAAATTGGATTGTGATGAGAAAATGCGACTAGTATTTGGAAAAGAAAAAAAGTCTGCTGCGGAAAGAAGAAGAAGAAGTCGAGTGGCAAGGCTGGACAAGGCAGCCTTTGGTTGGATTACCGGTGCTGGGTTCTGCTGAAGACAAGCACAAGATATCGCAGGCAATGACCGACCATAGATCGTTGAACCGAAAAACTCCATTTCACCGGAGCGGCCAACTCAGTTCCGGGATGTCTTGTTTGTCTATTTACGTTTTTGTGTTTCGTTCGTTCGTTGCGGCGCCGCCACACTCACCAGATGATGACCCTCTGAAGGAGTGGAGTGGATGGATGGCATGGCTTCAAGCCAACTAATGTTAATTCGCTTTTTTCTCTCTTTGCTGTTTTGTAATCGCTATTGACCAACAATGTTTCTTTTCATTGAGGTTTTATATTCTAAGACGCGGCGGCCTTCATTCGCCGTTCCTTCGTATTCGTATGAAATAACGCACACCACAAAGCCCATCATCATCATCATCCTCTTTGGACGCTTTGATTTTTCTCTCTTGATGCATTTAAGCATAGCTTTTAGTAAAAATGACTCTTTATCATTCCAACTTTTTTTTTTATTGTGCTGCAACAATACGTACAAGGTGTTTTATTGAAACTACACCTTTTTGATGGATTCTTTATATAAACAGATGCTTCTCCGCATCCTGTATGGTTTTCAACTAGGTGTTGCCTTTTTTTATTTGATCAAGCGTAACATTAGTACAAGGTTGTGATTTGTGAAAATTAAACCAAATCGCCACCCACAATTACCAAGAATCGTTTTTACATAAAACGCCGATTCAAATTTAGCGCTTTTTAAAAAACTAATATTTCTACTTTGAAAATCCATATTATAATTAGCTAGAACTATCAAATTAAAATATTTTTGATTGTTTTACCAGTTTTAATTCACAAATCTAATTAAATTATGATTAGAGCGAAAGCACAACTAATAAATCAGACGCAACCAGCAATACACATATATAAAATCACAAAAATAATAATATAATGGAGAACAAAAAAACGAGAGTACCACAATCATAATCATAGTAAGTTTATATCTTATTTACAATTAGTAATAAGGAATTTAGAATCATTACTGCTCTATTATTACAAAAAAAATCATATGCAATTAACTTGCTTTGCTACATATAATTTTTAACCAACCTAGCCCACTTCATGGTCAACCTTATAATTTTTTTTAATAATTTAACTTTGACCAGTTTTTTAAGCACTAGATTGGATTATTAGTATTCTGAAAATCAATTCAGGTCAAGATATAATTAATTTTTATTTTGTATAAATTGAAATTGTATGCAGAAAGGCAAACCAGTTTTTAAATATTTTGATTAGTCTAAATTGAAAGAAGATTATCCTCAGGCAAGAATTATTCAATGAATTAGAAAAGTAATATTTTATATTTGATTATTTGAATTTGAAATAAAAGTGTGCAGCGGCATCTATGTTACAATAAGTGTACTTGAGATAAAACTAGAAATAAACAATAAAAAAATTGAAAAAGTAAAATGGATTTATTCTTTGAAAATAAATACCAATTAGTATTAATTGTAAATTATTACTAATTTCCAATTATATTTATAACTAAAGGTATTATAAAATAGAAGAATGCAACTAGCAATACAGCAATTATCTAAAATAATTTTTGTTAATTTAAAATTAAAGTTGAAACCAGTTTATAAATTGCAAATTTAATTAGTTTTATTTGTAATTAGATGACCATTATTTATTCTAGAACTTAAAAATGAGCTTTTTAGATTAAAATTTAGCAGCGACATCTTTGCTGCACCGAACACACTATTATCTCTGTTTGGCAGTTTGACTTTTGACCCACGGGTATAAACAAACATTCGTGATTCTTTATTTTTGCTCAAATTAATAACGAACATTAAGTATGGATGAATTGGATTGGAACGTGGAGCAAGAAAGTCAGTTATTAGCTGCAATGATTAGTCATAAACCAGTTGGTAAGTTCCAAAAACTATAAAATCACAAACACAATCATCTCATACTACAAATTCAAGGTGTAAACAAATACTTCCAAATGGCTTTTATATGTGATAAAATGACTGAATCCGTCAAAAAAGAAGTTGATTCGCTTCGACTTTGGCAACGCTTAGGCACAATGTACAACTTGGAAGCACTAGACGAAAGCGAAATCGTCCCATTCCCAAATACCGAGAAGGAATTCGTGCTACCTGACGCCGATTTCGGCACACTCCTAACCAAAAAGGAAGAAACTAAAATCCCACCACAAAAAGCCACCGGCGGCCGAGAGACCCCTATAAAAATCAAAGAAACCAAAAAGGATGTCGAAAAGACGCCGACGAGTCGGAACGCGAAAGAACGACGAGACAGTAAAGATGCTAAAGACGCCATCAAAACACCTGCATCAAATAAGAAAGACATGAAAAAGGAAGAGGCTAAACCGAAATCGGCTGCCAAAAGCCGAAGCTCAACTGCTGCCGCTAAAATTGCAGAGGATAAAACCGGTAAAAATAAAAACGAGGATACACCTAAGCCGGTAAAGCGACCCACTAGAGGCAGTTTGAATTTGAAATCGAATGACGATTCTGGCTCTAGTGGTAAATCTAGTCCGGTCACTGTTGCCCCTATACCTAAACGTAGGCGAATTTGATATTTAGATTATGTTCGTGGTTGAATGATACCTACCTTTAATTGATGCAATATTTATTTATTGTAGAATAATTGTAATTTTTAACGCGTTTTTCATAATAAATAATTATGGTTTGTAAATAATTTGGAAATTAAACTTTTAAATTGTAAATCGTATATTGCTGGTTGTCTATATTAGTAAAAGGAGCTACGAATACTTGCGGAAAATTTAAATTTATTGGTCAAATTGTAATTTATTAATTTAGAAACAAGTAAATGTTACCTTTCCAAACGACAGAAAAATGCATGCTTCGATTCTTGCACATCGTTCCGCAAATACTTATCATAGAATCCGAGATCAATTTTTTCGACTTTAAAGCCGAATTTTTGGTAGAGGAACAACGCCGGATTGTTAATTGAAACATGCAACGTGATATCTTTACCCAAACTTGTCTGCAACCAAATCAAACCAATAAAACAAGTTCAAATAGAACCGGACGGTAAATACTTGAATTAAATGGTAAATCATAAACCGCGCAATTCCACAGTTTCTCCAGCCAGGCCTCGTAAACAAAAACGAAATATAATTTTCGGTGTGTTTCACATCAGGTACAAGAAAGGCAAAGCCGATTATCAGCTTCTTATAGAGCGCCACGCAACTAAAGTCTGGATATTGCAACGATTCCGTCACTACAATTTAGAATTATTAAACAAAATTAATGAAATTAGAATCAAGCTACTGACAATCAATTCCGGGCCAGAAAAACTGATTGCACAAACTGTTAATCGCTGGAATATGCTCGGGTTGCACATAAGTGTAATCAATCGGCGCTCTGCTCGGCAAAACAAATTGAGAATTATTTTCGTTGCAGCTCAATTGCAACTCTGCCATCAGCATTAACCAAGCGGGAAATGTTTCGATGTCTCGTCGAATATATGGTTTTAGATAATTTGTGCTGTATGGCGAGTAAATCAGCTCCATTCGAATGCCGCCCAATAACTTAACTTTCAATGCTTCGTCGTTGCGTCGAGATAAATCTGCGAAATTATTTATTAATAAGTTAATGTTAGTTTAAATAATTCTTACTGCTTAACGAAGTGTTGTAATGGCAGAAAGGATCGAAATATTTCGTCTCAACCGGCTTAGTTGGTTCGACTTTATTTTTATTTATCGTCACAACTTGTGGGCGTTTGCTTTTAGGTTGCAAATCTGCTATGACGAAATCTCCCGAAGCCATGTTTAAGTCGTCAGACTCATTCGCAAGTTTCATTATCCTGCAATTCAATATTTTAAAAGTACTTTTATTAGTTGCAAATAATTACTTTTTAGAAGTGCTTTCAATCGTAGGCAGAATATTCTTCCTTTTTAGCACTGGGCTATTTTTAAACTTGGTATTAATCCTCCTAGTCTCATGAAGTGACTCATTCGGATCCAAGTTAATCGCAGTTAAATTGAACGGCTGCAATAAGTGCTCATCCTTTATGCAACTTCGCAAAACTTCTTGAAACATTTCGCTGTCGCTGGTCATCTTCTTGTCGTTATTCAACTTCGCTCTTTGACGTTCAAGCGTCAATAAATAATCTAACCAAAAAAATTATGTTAAAAGTAATCGAACTTAAAACAGCCGCAACTTACAAATATTCGAAATAGTAAAAGGCGTCAATTTTGGGTAAAGTAAGGTCCACCAGGCTGGCTCCTGGAAAACCGACGTGCCCGATAGAAATACATACGAGCTAAAGTGCGACAAAGTGCCCGCAATGGTTCCAGTCCATTTTTTCTTGCGTTTACTGAAACAATATAAATTTAGCATTCAATTTCAAGGAATTTAATGTAATTTACACATCATGTGAAAATAGAATGGTCCAGTTTCGATCGATAAAGCTGGCCAAATGGTTTCGCCAGTGGAAGAAGCCTTTTCTAGCCAAACCCGGACTTTTGGTCTGCAAGTGGTAGAGCACTAAGATGATTATTTGCAACCTGGAATATTTCGTGTAATTCGTGAATTATTCCATAAGTAATTATTAATTATATACCATGAGAGCTTGTTTCGTTTAAACACCTCGACTTGCGATGAGGAACATTCCTGGCAAATGTAGGTGTAAAACAAATCTCCATTTAGGCCTCCTGGAACTGTTCCTCTTTTCAAGCAGCGAATGTGGACACTTTGTTTGCAATCGGAGCAATCCAGTCCCTCGTCTGTGCATAATTCTAAGACTTCCGTGCAGTATTTACATGCTTTTATTATAGTAAAGTGTTCCATTTTTCAAACTACAATAACATAACCTCAATTAACAAACAAATGTATGTTGGCAGCTCTGGATGGAAAATTCGAACTTATTGAGTGTGATTTCAACGTAACTAATTAAACTAGAAATTTGTATTTGCAAAATTATAATTAAAAAGAAAAGAATATTTAAATGCAAAGTTAATTTTATTTTTTGTATTTTGATGGTAATTTTAGTTTTTGGTTGGTGCTACTAACATTTTCAACAATACTAGGGGATTTTAGTAAGTTGGCAATAAAAATTTGACATAGTAGATGACCATTTTAAAAGTTCTTCGTTAGGAAATTATAATGTTCGTGTTGAATTCAGTTTGTAGTTAATATTGATTCAAATTGGGTTAAATGTAAGTAGATTTTATCATTTTTCTATTGCGCGTACAGATTTCTTAATGCAACTGTTTTAAACTCCAATTTAATCGACTAATTAAGTTTGAGGTTATGTCCAATTTGACTTTTGCCAAATAAAACCAAAAACACTTATTACTAAATTAATTTATTATACTAAAATTACGTATAAAATTCATTGTACAAAAAAGTAATAAATAAAAATAGTGTATAAAAAGGCACTCGTATTCGGAATGACACAATAGGGCATTGTCACGGCCTTGAAAAGTTGAGGGCAAGCTGAGAGTGTCGTACGCTAAGGTTTTACTAACAATTATCCCGGTGATTTTTATCCTACAATTAACGTTTATATAGATTTAGTGACAATAGTTTAGTTTAGTTATATATAGTTTATTATTTTAAGTGTTATATTGTGTTTTGTTGTGTTTAAATTAGTGTTTATTCAGACTCGATTTTGAGGTTAGTAATGTGTTGTTGACAAGTTTTAAGCTACGTTTTAAATTCGCTACTCAAGTTCCATCCATTATAATTAAATTGATGGATTTATATATTATATATCAAACAATTATAATAATTTTTGAAATAATGAAACCTTTAAATAACATTTTAGTAGTACGCTCATGGTAACAGTGTCAAAAAGTGTAGCTTGCCCTCAACTTTTCAAGGCCGTGACAATGCCCTATTAAATATATATAAAAAATAATTATCATATAAATATACATTATAAAAACTCTAGTTTGGTTAATAACAATCAAAATGTTTTCAAATGGATGGAACAATTTACAACAAGAATAATCACAACTTCGTTTCATGGCGAAACGGCCGACGTAATTGTCGAACCAGCGCAGGTGCCGGATTACAATCCGATTCGTCATCAGCCGAATCCACATCGCCATCACTCGAATTCGTCGAAGCAATTACAGTCTGAATCGGTCGACCTCGTTGTCTCCTATAATACTTAAACTCTCGCGGCAACGTATACGATCGCGGCAAACTAATCTGACTCTCCAAATCCGAGCCGGCATGCGCATTCGGCAACTCGACCGCTTCCGGCTCGGGCATAATGCAATCGCAATACAAATATCGCGGCGCTAACAAAAGTTCGGGAGTGCGACTACGCGGCGCTCTAGGCGGCGGCCGCCTATTCAAATTCACCCCATAACTCGCCAAATTATTCAGCGACGCCAAACTGAGCAACTGGGGCTCAACATGGCGCTTTGTCCTCGGAATCGGCTGCCGATCGTCAAAGTCCGCGCCTTCCGGTCCGACAAGCTTGCCTTGCTTGATCTCCTCCTCAATAATTTTCAACTCGGCCAATTGCTTCTGCTTCTTCTCTTGCAACTTTTGATGGATATTAACACGAGAGCCGACACTGCTCCCTTCGTTTTCGCTCGAGGACGGAAGCGGACGACGCCAAAACGGCACCGCAACCGGTCCTAAACCGGGCGGCGGCACAAAACTTGTAGGCTTCTTTTTCTTCCGATAGAGGGCCGAAGCGCTTGGGCTTGCAAAGCGACAATTGAAGACGCCAGGTGGCGCTGATGGCTTTTCAAGTAATCGACGTACATGAAAGAATTTGTAGTAAACTAGCATAAATATTATACCGGCTACGAAAAGCGCAATGGTAAGAAGAGGTACTAATTCCCAATGTAGAGGGCGCGCAGGCCAAATCGCCGCCAACCAAGCGCCCACTAGCAGACAATTCTCCAACAACATTACGATATAGAAAATAGTCATCGTGCGGCCATGCGGTTTACCCTGCAAGTTAATATACGCCAAAATATAAATGGCAGCCATTAAGGCGCATACGCCCAGTTTACTGCCACGTTGTCCATGAAACGGACTGCGCGGTGACAGCAACCAAAGAAACATACACGCCCAATGCAAAGCTAACACTAGAAACACCCACGAGTGGTAAGTAGCCGCATACGCGCTGAGCGCAAGCGCACGCGCTGTAACCGTGCCAGCTCGCCATAAAAGCTGCGAAACGACACCGAGCCAAGTCAAAACTAACCTATCGACACTTTGTACATGTTTGCTGAACGACGCAAGCGCCCAACACACGGAGAACAGCGACAATGCGGCGGATACTGTCACTAGATCGGACGGTGGGCCTTTGACTTGGCTTGGTAAGACACTGAGTTGCAACAGGAGCATTGGAGCCGCTTGCAAAAATCCGTGCACTAGGCGCAAAATGCACAAGTCGCGAACTTCACGTTTCACACTGGTGAGTTGGACAGGTACCAGTAAGCGAGCGTAGCGCCACAGTACGCCAAGTTGCAAAGCGTGAAGTGCGATGACGATCAGTCGGGGCCATCCGTTCGGTTTGCGAGACAGATACCAATGGAGGGACAGGATTTGCGTGATGAGGGTGGTGAGCACTATTGCGGCTAAGCATTGTGCGAATGCCACGCGTAGGCCGTGCTCGTAGAGTGCGTAGACGACGAGGATGTCGAACAGCAAGTCGCAGAAGTAGGCTGCTAGGGATACTACGTTGAACAGCAAATCGCATAATGGCAAAAATTCTGCCATGTCTTCAACAGCTCGGTCATATCACATACTGCAATTCGAAATTTTTCTATAGTTTTGGGATTTTGTTTCTATTTCTAGGACTTACTTGGCGCTGGAGTATTTGTTTGGGCGATTGCCCGCATTCCTAACCTCCTTTCATTTTTGATACAACAGTTTATTCATTGTGGACGGCTTCAGAATGGTCGTAAATTGTCACAGAGCATTCCTAGATTGTTGCACCATCGATTTGCCATGGATTGTGGCCTGAAAGTTCACTTTTAACCACTTAATTCCGTGGATTTTGTTGACAATTATTTAAAAGGTAGAGTATTGTAGTGGCGCAGCTCAACCTGTGCTACTTTGGTGGTTGAGGTTAACATTGGAATGCGGTAGAAATGTTTCGGGCTATTTATTTTGCCTTTATCATTTTTTTTTGTCGGTGTTAAGTTTTGATTGCATTCTGATTTGACTTGGTTTAAAGTAGGTTTAAGCTTGGTTTAAACGCAGGGTAAACATTGATTGATTTGTGTTGATTTTGAAGATGCGTCTTTAGACACTTCCAAGAATTTTTAATATGTCAACAAACTGAAGTGAAAATGGATTTGAAATCGTTGCTGAAGAAAAAATTGGAGAAACGAAAGCGTAAGTATATTGCGAATTATTATTATTATTTAAGATTAATTATGCAAGAAAAATAATAAACAACTGAATTAAATTGGACTGAAATTTCACCTTACAATAGTTAAAAACATCAATCAATTGATTATTAAAAATGTTACAGATGAACCGAAACCGACCCAAGAAGAACTCCAACAAACCGAAGAAGAACTCTTTCAAAAACACCTGAAAGAATGGGGAAAAGCCCCACCGCCAGTTAAAGGCATCCCAAAATTCTTCAACAAGCTGCCCAAAGATAACGAACCACTTCGCCAACTTCTACGACAAGAATCTCAGTCGCATTTACTAAATCGCCGAACGTCACATGTACTCGACAACAATCATCTGAAAGAATTGTACCGTTTATTAGATATAAACCAAAGTTTCCCCGATGAGCAACTCATAACATACGCCGATTTTCAGAAAGTGACTAACCTAGCTGGTGATAAGTTCAAGCCCTATTTGAAAGCGACCGCATTCGCCCGACTGCAACAAGGCGACCCGCAAGGCAGGATTTCAATGATGTCCTTATTTAATTACGTTTTGCGGAAAGTGTGGCTGGAAGAAACGCATATTAGGCTGTCCCTGTACGATTCAACTGGACAGGGATACTTGAATGAGGCTCAATTGGAAAGCTGGATCAAAGAGCTGCTTTTCAATCTGCCACAGTTTGGGAAGGGTTTGGAGAAGTCGTTCCATGATTTCTACGTTTGCACTGCAGTGAGGAAGTTTCTGTTTTTCTTGGACATTACTCGAGCAGGTCGAGTTCGAATACTGGATATTCTGGCTTGCTCGTTTTTGGACGAGTTATTGGAGCTGCGCGATGAGGAGCTGAGTAAAGAATTGCAGGAGCAGAATTGGTTCAGTGCTGCGTCCGCTTTGCGTATTTATGGACATTACTTGAATTTGGATCGCGACCATAATGGGATGCTCAGTAAATCAGAGCTGGCGGGTTACGGGTCAGGCACTTTAACGCAACCGTTCCTTGATCGCGTTTTCCAAACGTGTCTTACATACGATGGCCAAATGGATTACAAAACATACTTGGATCTAGTCTTGGCTCTCGAGAATCGTGCTGAACCGCAAGCTCTTGCTTTCCTGTTCCGAATACTTGATATTCGAAGCTGTGGCTACTTGGATGCCTTTACGCTCAATTACTTCTTTCGTGCGATTCAGGATCAAATGAAGGCGCATGGCGCTGATCCTGTATCGTTCCACGATGTTAAAGATGAGCTGTTTGATATGGTGCGGCCGAAAAACCCCGAAAGAATTACTTTGGATGATTTGCTGAGTTGCGGACAGGGTGACACTTTTGCCAGTATTTTAATTGAGTTTCATGGATTTTGGGCGTATGAGAATCGAGAAGCTGTTTTTGCTGAACCTACACAAGACTAATGTAATAATAAATCTATTTTTTTAATAGTAATGGTTGTTATTTTAGTAAAAAGTAGTATTTTGTGAGGAATTTATGCAACCAGCAATACAGAGATTTACGGAGAACGCGTTTTGCTGGTTGCATATACAAGAAGAATTTTTTTTTTGCGCAGGTTGAAAACTGTCACATCAGCTTGTCAAATATTAACCTTCGCCTTCGTTAAAATTCCTTAAATCATCACTTGAAGTAATCGTGATGATACCTTCGCTTTTATAAAGTCTCTAATCATGTCTTCATCCGACGTTTACAATGATCTAACACTGTGAGTAATCATAACAAAATCACACCCTAGTCCACAATATAAACAAACTTCCAGATTTATCACCCCCGACAAATTCTACATAGAACCGAAAGCGGGCCAGGACTTACTAATAATCGACCGTTCATCCGAGTCGATAAGTCTCCAACGAAATGCGGGCCAAATTCCGGCGGCGACCAGTCGCAAAGATTTCTGCGGCTTGCTCGGTTCAATCAATCTAGTCGCAGGTCGATATCTAGTCATTGCAACGCAACGAGAACTAGTGGGCTACATTGCAGGTCACGCCATCTGGCGTCTAGTAAAAACCGAACTGCTCCCATACCCGCGCACTTTAACGCATTTAAACGCGGAACAAACTGCTGATAACAATGCGTACATAAGCATGATCGAACTAGTACTATCCACACCGTACCAATACTTCAGCTACAGTTACGATCTGACACATTCCATCCAACGCTTGCACGACATCGGCCCCGATTTCTGGCAACAATCGCTGCACGATCGTGCGGATCCTCGCTTCGTATGGAACGGGCATTTATTGACATCGTTCAAAAACCTAGGTCCACACAATTTCAATCTTCCACTCCTCCACGGGTTCATTTCAATCAACCAATGCGTCATTAACGGTCAAAACTTGACGTGGGCGTTAGTGTCGCGTCGAAGCATTTTCCGCGCGGGCACACGCCTATTCCGTCGAGGCATTGACAAGAACGGCAATGTAGCCAACTTTGTCGAAACGGAGCAAATCGTGGAATTCCAAGGAGATCGGGCCAGCTTCGTGCAAGTCCGCGGCTCGATTCCGTTGTTCTGGCATCAGAACCCGGACTTGCGCTACAAGCCGCCACCCACATTGCTGGAAATGGATCCACAAGAGCAACATGCAGCGTGCCAGAAACATCTGGAGAGCATGGCCGAGTTGTACGGGAAGCAAGTGATGATCGATTTGGTGGACCAGAAAGGTTCGGAAGGTCAGTTAGAGAAGGCGTTCAAAGACGCGATTCACACTTTGGCTTATCCGTCGGTGCGATATGAGCCGTTCGATTTCCACGCGGAGTGTCGCAAAATGCGATGGGATCGCCTTTCGATTTTGATCGATCGCGTGGCTTTGGATCAGGACGAAATGGGGTTCTTTTTGCTGTTGCGCGATGGTTCCCTGTCGTCCTTACAGGAGGGCATTTTCAGAACGAATTGTATTGATTGTCTCGATCGGACGAATGTGGTGCAAAGTATGTTGGCGCATCGCAATTTGGAGATGGTGTTGAGGAAGCTCAATATATTGGAGCCAAAGCAACCGCTTGATCAGCAGACCACTTTCGAGAGTCTGTTTAAGAATATCTGGGCGGACAATGCGGATATTATTAGCACGCAGTATTCGGGTACTGGGGCTTTGAAGACGGATTACACGCGGACTGGGAAACGGACCAAGTGGGGTTTGTTGGCGGATGGAATGAATTCGCTGACGCGATATTATAAGAATAATCTAACGGATGGGTTTCGGCAAGATGCGATTGATTTGTTCCATGGAAAGGGTGAAGTGGTGACGCCGTTTAAGTTGGAGCGAGGATGGCGTTACATTACCTTCCCGTCGGTTCTGTTGGTGGCGGTTGCGATGTTTGTTGCCTCGGTCGTTTTTCCAGCGGAGTATTCGACCGAGTCGCTGATGTTTTTGTTGTTTTGGGGCTCGATGGTTGGAGCTACTGGGCATACGATTTTTAGGTATGGAGTGGAGTTTGTTGATAGGCCACGGCTGGCGCAAACATGACTAGAGATTTAGCTTTTGTTATTGTAATGGAATAAAATTTTAGCGCGGTGTATTTTTGAGGATGTTATTTATATTTGAATATGTTTTGTAAATATTTTATAATTATGGTTTAATGCCTTTACTAGCTGTTTATTAGGTGGTAATTTGCACATGAGTATACTAAGTACTAAATAATATACGTATTTGAAATTTGATTTTAGTTTTAATAATTTTTGGAACGTAAAGATTTATTTAGTCTTTTTAGACGTCAAATAAGTCAAAATGGAATTATTTCTCATAAGAGAATTTAAATTACCGTTTCGCACCATCTAAGAAGCGCTAACGCGGAGAAATATTGAACTACGTACGACTGTCAATTACAGTTAACTGTACTTAACGCTTTAGCAAATTAAAAATAGAGGCGCCAATTAAGTTACCTTTCAATTTATTGAAACCAATCTTTCTTGAATTTTATATAAATATGTAGTTTTTTAGATATTTACAATCATCAATTTTGTTATGTTTTTCGTAAACAAATTTCTCATTCACATGCGTTCAGAAACTCTAGACGCAACATTTCGCAACTGTCCGTACACTTTCGATGGTGGTGAGCCTAAAATCAAATTACAAACAGCCCGTCTAGCCATCTGAATATTTTGAAAGCTCCCTAAAATGTGTATTTTACTATCTGCCAAAACAATCCTGGTTTTCGTGACGTTTTCAATGGTAAATTTAGTGCGACCCCCTTTGCCGGCTAGTCTGCCAATTGCCCTGGATTGATGGTCGCCTTTCAAAGTTTTCACGTCTTTTATCTCAAACGATTCGACAAACAGATCGTCTAAACGAAGCAATGCTAAGCTATCTTCCACTTCGAATCCATAAATAAACGACTACAAAAAGTGCAATTAAAATACTACTAAACGTAATTATTTAGCGTTATTACTCGAACAAAGTCAGCCGCTTTCTGCAAGTTTCCAATATCCTTAGTTTCCTCACACGTTTTGATCTCAACATTCCGCGTCTTCAAATTGAATCGAATCTGCAGTTGCAAGTGTTCAACAATTGGTGTAAAAATCTTCAACCAGTTTTCCTTTAAAGGTGTGTATCGGTGCGGTGGTACTGGAATCTTGCGGAAATTGTCCGCACCCTCCGAAATTGACTTCGTTTTCGTACGTTTTAAAGTCGGAGCACGATTCTTGCTTTTTCCTTCGATGCCATTATGAGTCTCGACATCCATTGCATTTTCGCTGGTCTGGCGACCACGTTTTGTCGCTTTTTTTGGTTCAAAATTATCGGTATCAATATTTATATCAGCCATAGTGGAAATTTACTTAAAACGGTCTAAATTGTGGTCACTACAAAAATATTTAAGTTTCACACGTGCAAATTGACAACACGAGGCAATCTAAACGATCTGTCAAAAGTAGTTCAAAGCGCAACCGTCAGTACAAAGTAGTTCAAATATACCAAGCAAACGTCAAATTTCTGACAGCTAGCTGTCGTCCACCTTGATTGAATCATCAACAATGCAACTATGATTAGAGTTTTCTAATTAACATCAACATTCTGGCGAAGAAATTAATTAAAAATGTATGGCGGTGATAGTGGCCGCAATTGGGAGAGCCAGAACCGGCAGGTGATGCTCGATGGTACCCAGATACTCGAACGAACTAGTGAAAGTTTGGCCCGTTCAACGCAGATTGCCATTGAAACTGAGAATATTGGTAATGAAGTAATTACGGAATTGGGTGATCAGCGAGAGACACTTTTGCGAACTCGGGAACGATTGGAGAACGCCAATGAACAATTAGATAGTGCTAAAGCGGTGCTGAAGCGAATGGGGCGCAATGCGTTGTACAATAAAGGCATTTTGATTATAATCATTTTGTTGGAGATTGGCATTTTAATTGGGGTCTCGTTTATTAAGTTTTTTAAGTGACATGTGCATTATTTTTACGAATTTGTAATTTACCAGTTATTGAATATTAAAGTATTTTTACGAATTTTAATTTGTAATTATTGAATTGAAGAAACTATAAAATTGAGAGTAATAATCCCATGTGAAATTTCAGCAATAAATTTAATTTACTATTAAATATGATACATAAATCTTGTTCCCATAGATAAACAAACAACGTTAAGAAACGGTCTCATTTTTAACTATGTCAACAAATATTGTTATTTTAATTTGGCGAGAAAAAATACACACGAAATATTTATGATAATTTTTTTTCCACAAAAATCACGCTTACTTTTCAACGGTTTAGGAGGCATTAAGTTAATGATGTGGCAAAATTTATTGCTAAAGTATTTATATAACATTCAAAACAATAGCATCAATTAAAATTTATTATGAACTAAATGAAGTTAATTAATTTTGTGTAGTAAAAATATAAAAAAAAGATATTGCCGAAACCAGGGATCGAACCAGGGACCTTTAGATCTTCAGAGCGTTATATAGCGCAAAAAGTAAACAAAACCGTAAAATTCATATTCTGACCTTAGTTTCCAATATTTTTAATTCTGGTTTTCGATAATATTTTTATAATTAGTTTGTGTATTGCGGTACATCGGGCTATTTTATAAATTATCAATTTTTAATAATAAATGCAAAATTTATACAAAAAAAAATAAAAACCCGATGTCGCTCAAATATATAAATTATATAAATCATTTTAGTAAAAAAAATTTCCAAAAATAATAAAAATTAAGGATTTAAAACGACTTTTTAGTTTACATTATTTTCTATTAAAAACTGCGTCCTCTGTTGGCCCACAGTTTAAGCAAAAGTAACGGTAAATCGAAAAGGCAACATTGCTTTTATGGATACTCGGAAGCTGTTTTCGTACATATAACAAATGTGTAACGAATTCATGTTTAATAAATGCATACTAAATTCAAGTCATACTAAATTTAATTTCTGTTTTATTTTCTCATTCTAAATTAGTAAAACACTAATTAATGTATTCTGACTTATGTTGTGAAAAAAGTATTGTAATAATAGTATTGTAATAATCAAATTTTGTTTCTAGTAGTAATTTTAATTAAATTTACAAATGATTTGATAAAAAATAGTTAACTACCCTTAATTCAGTTTTTCCACGAAAATTTATTTTTTGAGTATTTAAGAAGCTCGGATTTTCTTCAAATTTGGTTTCTATAAGTAAATTTACAAATAATCTGATAAAGATTAGTTAACTACCTTTGGTTCAATTTTTCTACCCTTATTCTTCTTCTTAAGTATTTTTGCGCGGATTTTCTTCAAATTTTATTTCTAGTAGTAAATTTATAAATAATTTGATACAAAATAGTAAACTTCTCTTAATTCTGTTTTTCCACCCTTATTCTAGTTTTTTAGTATTTTTGCTCGGATTTTCTTCAAATTTTGTTTCTAGTAGTAAATTTATAAATAGTCTGATACAAAATAGTAAACTTTTCTTAATTCCGTTTTTCCACCCTTATAAATCGGATAAAAAATAAAAGTGAAATAGAAGCAAAACTGATAAATTTTTAGCGAAATGAAAATTCCTAGCTCCTGCACGGGACAAACTATAATGATTTTCTAAGAGATTAATAATTTTTTAAGATTAATAAGATTTTTAATAGGTTGCACTAGTGCACACTAAGTATATCGATATTTTTTTTTAACATGTTTTAATAACAAAAGATCGACAAACACTAATATAAATTTATTTCACAATACAAACACTCGACCCCCTCACGACCCCCAACGCGTGACAATATCACTTTGATTGAGTATTTAATAATTATAGTTCCTTTGAGTTTGTTAATCTACATAGTATTTTCAAAAATGAATTACACACTATAATTAAATTTTGTAATAAGATTTTAAATAATCCAAATAATCCTATTTATTTATTTTTTATTAATATCCAATGATTCTTATATTCTATTAATTATTCCATCATAATTTAAGAACCAATTAATTTAATTATCGGATAATAAAAATATATCTATTTTAAGCAAGGGACTGTTTGTCAATTTTAAGTTTCGTCTGGGTTCGATTCGATTTCACTTTCACCGTGTAGGTATGAAATGTTGCCAAATTTATTACCGTTAGAATGACGACCGTAGCTGAGGTAAAATTGTAACGGATCGACGAAGACGTAAGGGACGATTTGTTTACGTCGCAAATTTTCCTCGACTATATAGCACTCTTCAGTCTAACGCTCTCCCAACTGAGCTATTTCGGCCGATTGTGATCGAGATCTAAAACTCGTATTTCCACAACTTATTTTCGCACAACTAATTATTGAATATTAATATTAATTTAGCCACTTTCAAACATATTAAAATAAAGAAATTTACCCAAAATAATTTCACTTGTGCAATAATTCACTCTTATTAATAAATTATCTAATTAAAATGAATATTATTATACTAACACTTTCAGTTTAAATTAAAAATTGCATATTATTAATATTTTAATTGTATTTATTTTGAGCAAAATAAAGCACAATAAATTCGTGTGTGGTAAGATGGTTCAGATCCCTACTATATGATCTGAAAGTATGAGAATTCAATTTCATACACCTGAAGAAGAAGAAGCACTTCTTACTTAATCTTAATTTCAATCTCCCACATGTATATAAAACGGGGGCGCCTTTTATTTGCAGTATCACAACCTCATCGACCATTTCCAAAACACCACTAAAATCCGATAATTAGTGTAATCGTTCTATTAAATTAACTTTGAAAAAAATGTCGGCTAAAATTGTGTTTGTGACGTTTTTTTGTGGAATTTTAGTGCATCTGGTTGTTAGTGTAAGTTATCAATTTTATATTAGAAAGGAATTTTTATTTTCAAAAATTAGAAATTGGTGTTAAATTGTGTTAATATTCTTATATTCAATTAGAAATTTAATTCAATCAAAAGTCGTAATTATTGCTAGTATTAATAATGCGATTAGAAAAAATTATATTATGTTCTATGTAATATAGTACAAGGCTATTTTTTGATGATAAGTAGTACTCACATTTAAATATTTCGAATATTCCAAAAAGTGTTCAGATAATAGATCACTATTGAAAGTGAAATTGCACGTAACATCTTCATTCAATTGTTGACAAATCGCGGATTTTCAGTTGGTTGCACATGCTAATTTTGATTCATTTAAGACCATATAAAAAAACAATGCAGTCGTCAGAATAAGTATCATAAAAAATGCTAATTTGAAATTGCAAAACTGCACCACACTAAGACAATCACTCTTTTACCCGCGGAATATAATAAATTCACATAAATTACGATACTTTGTATAATAATTAATTTTATGGTCTAGCTGATAATTGGCTGATTTTTCACAAAGATATTTAATTTTAATATTGCACAAAATTGTGATGGGAATTTGCTAAATACCTTCCAGCAATTGGATGGATACGTACCGGGACAAGACTACCCAATCTACCATGAAGTACCTCAAGGACTCAGCTTCAGATGCGATCAGCGACTGCCAGGATACTACAGTGATCCTGAAGCTCAATGCCAAGTAAACTTAGACGACTAGTAATACAATTGAACGTATGGAAAGTAGCTTAATGATTGGTTTTAGGTTTGGCATTGGTGTTTGCCAAGTGGTCAACAGTTCAGCTTCTTGTGTCCGAATGGCACGATTTTCAATCAATACGCTCGAGTGTGCGATTGGTGGTTCAATGTCGATTGTGCTGGCACGCCAAATTTGTATGGAATTAATGAGGATTTGTATAGGATTCCTGATTATAATCATCATCAGCAACAAGTGCCGATACAAAATTAATTGGAAGAATAGTATTTAAATTTATTCATCTCTCAGTGCGAAATAGATAGGATAATTATTTTCTATTCATTATTCGAAATTTTAATGCAGTTTTTGATTTACAAGCTTTTATTTCCGACGAATTTATTAGGAATTTCCTTCGATTGTTATTTTATTTTTTTTTTGGAAATGTTGTTCGTGTCTATTTTGATTTATTTTGTGTGCGGGACGTATGGCTTGTTTAAAAACGGATTTTATTTTATATTTATTTTTTTATATTAAATTTTATGTGCGATATTATTTTTTGCAATAAATTTTTTTTACGCTAATTATTCGATTATTACTGATTTTGTGGAGTGCGCTATTGTTTACAAAGTAAGTTCAAAATTACCCAATTATTTCAGCGCGTCTAACTGGAACGCATGCTATTCATATGGGAAAATCACTGCCACTCGGTGTAAGGCCCACAGGAAAACTACTGAATCAATTTTAAATATTTAAAATGATATACATTCTAGAAATATTAATCTATGCTTTTGATGGAACAAAGTTTTTATAGTTTATTGTAAAACAAAGATACAGCTACTCAAAGTTAATATAGTTGATATTTCAAATACAAAATAAGATAAATGACACTTTGTCCAGTGCAATCACAGATAAATCAATTCAGATTATATATCACTTTAAATATTGAAAATTCATGATTTAGTTTTTAAGATTGCCTTACACCCGATTTGAATTTTTTATCATATTTTGAACGAAAATCATCGTTAGAGTGCCTGTTCTAGTGCTCGGTAGATGGCTATACGGACGCTCAAACGCAAGATAGCTTCGAAGATGGCTAGTTGCGTCCTCATTTCAACACATGCAAATATACTCCAATTCTAGTTTCATGCCAATATTTGTGTCCTAACTCTGATGAAATAGATGGAGGGTATCGTTTGTCGCTTCCATAATGTGCGTTTACCGTTAGCTTTAAAAGTTAACACCTCTTAAATAATAATCTAAAATATTAGATAATCGTTTATGATGAAAATTAATTTTATGGAAATATTACAAAATTATTATAATTTAAAATAAATTAATAATAAAATTTCAAAATTAATTTCTTTTTAATAAAATGACATTAAAAGTCTACTTTAGACAATAGAATTTAATTTTTTTAACTTCCTATACTTATAACCATTTTAATTTCATAATACATAATTCTAAAAGTGAATTTTGTTCAATTTACTGGAAAAAAACAAATCACATTTAAAAGCCTGTAATTTATAAATCTACTACCTAAAAAAGCAACTGCTTCAACCTACATTTTTCAACGTGCATGTTGCATAATTTCCAATTAAACAATAGAACCCCGCCATTTTTGGTGTCAAGTACCAAGGAAACATTTATTATATAAGCTCATCGTACCTGCACCATAATTAATTATTAATAAATCTAATTAGTGAAATTATCCAAAGTACTTTCGCTAATATAAAATTAAAAATATTTTTGTCAAAAAACCTAATTTAGGCAACCAACATTAAATTCGCTGTAAGAAATAGTTGCATTCTACGCTTATGGGTTCCAGTCCAATCGTCTCCTTTAGCACCTTATAGAAAGTTGCTGCAGGTAAACGCGTAATATTTGCCCGGATCGGACATAAGCGGCCAACCTTGCGAGCTTGCAAGTCGCTCGGCTTTTTCTAGAAAGTTGCGATGCGGCAATGTTGAAATATCGGTCGCAATTATAATACTAGTTGAAAATTGAATTTCATTCTTGAAAAGTTAATCCTGCAGACACTTCACTTGGTGTGATGCAGTCGACCAAGACTGTGCTCTGCAACTAGAATTAATAATAGTGAAAATTTAAAAGTGCTCAAAACAGTGCAAATTTCCGATATAAATGCGCAAATGAATAAAAAATTCGTTTGCATTTTTCGCTGTTTATTCAAAGAGCTGCACAAATATCCGCGATTTTTGAACGCTGTGAAACTGTTCAAATTCGGACTGTACGCCGTGTTGCCGTTTTCATTTTTTCGGTTCAACCTCATTCTCCAAAAACAAATCGTTCCATTTTTGAGTTGAGCTGCTGCTAATTGTCCAAAATTTCATTGCAAGACATCTGCACCGTTTTGGTACTTTACGTGAAATTTCTCCTGATTACCGTATTGCTCAGTTTAGCCACTTATTGGTACATGCTTTACTTCAACAAAGACTTAAATTGGTTGTGATTAATTATATTTACTTAATATTCAGTAATATCAAGAATTAAAGTGAAATGTTTTAAGTGTTTATAGTCGCTGTTCGTTGTTCTTTTATTTTTTATTGGAAAACAGGTGTTCTAGATAATAATAGGTAAGACTGAATGCTGATTAACAATTAGCTGTATTTACGTGTCTTAATTAATTGGAATTTAATTATTCTTTACAGTCAATTTGTTTTCAGAAATTAACACGATAATTTATTTGGCATTGTTTTATAAACTGAGTAGCTCAAGTGTGGCCCTCTGGCGGACAAACTTAGCAATCGTTGGATACTTTTTTGAAATTTTTTAAAATAAGTAATTTTCAAAATAAAAAAATGGCGTTTTTTCTAAATTCTCACCAAATTTTTGAGCAAATTTTTGAAAAAAATTTTATTAAATTTTTCTTACAATTTTATAATAAAAATAATTAAAAGGTAATAATAATAATTAAACGTAATTTTGTAAAAATATGAAATTCAAATTAATTTTTCAATTAAAAATCTATTCTTTTAATTAAAAATCTGTTAGAATAATTGAGCTACTCAATTCTCATATTTTTCTTTGTATACTATAATTTTGATTTTATGTCTTTTCTATTAGAAAATAGTCAATCTACTTCCCAAGATTTTTACTGCATTCTAAAATCCTTTAAAAATGTAATTATTACTTTAAAACTAGTATTTAAAAATTTTTGAAATTTTTTACCAATCGATTGTTTAACAGCTCCCATATTTTGAATATCACAGCCACTCATCTTTTCTATTGTATGCTAATTAACGAATGTGCATTTCGAAGAATTATAGATTTATTTAGAAATTGAAAAGAAGGTAAAATATTCTGGTTTACATAAAACTGGCAGTAATCTATACATTCATAAAAAAAAATAATCTCAGACTTCCTTATACAAATAATTGTGCAATAATTGCAGATTATTGTTACGCTACATTATTTAATTATAGGGCAGTCAAATTTCAATTCAGTTCATGTTTAAAATTGGCTCAAATTTTCATTAAAAATTAGAAAACACTTAAATGGTAGACTCAACGCAATGTATGCTGGATAAATAGTAAGCTTGCGCACTGACACATTTCCCTCGTACCCGCATTATATTTGAGTTTCCATGGCAACGCGCAGTTTCCCACCACTATTCGTCCAACAAACATTGCGCGGAGTCTACTTTATACGTTAAATGTCGCATTCAAATACAATATGTCTACAAACATTTTCTATTGTGATAAACTACTTTTTGGCTACAATATTTAAATATACAGTTGACGAAATGTTGACGAACGTGTCCAGAATTCAAATTTTTCTGTATTCGTCCGTAAAACAAAAAGCGATCGCGTTCGAATAAATTGAATTGGAAACGGAGAAAAAGGTGTGGTTCACTCTTGTGGTGAATTTTTCCGTCTGATAGAATTATATACATCTATAATATAGTGAAGGTGATCGGCTTTTTAATCAGCCAGCCAGATAAAATCGCGTTATGCACCTAGCATTTCGGTCGAGATTCGCTTGTGCGAGGAAGTAATTTTTTCACGATTATTTTTATTGAATTCGTTTATTGAAAGTTTCGCGAGCGAATTTATAGAAGCGCGTTTAATTGTATGCAGAGAGAGCACAAATTAATAAATAGCCGCCGAGATGTTTTAATGTCAAGTTTATTAAATTGTAAAAAATAAGAAGCATTTGCTGGAACGTGATTGAAATCGTTAAGATATGTAAAAGCATTGTTTATATATGCACCTGTATCATTTATTATAATATTCAGTTGCACTTTGTTTATTTCACATTGCATCAAGTGCAGTGAACTGTTTTTTATTTCTACCGAATTTGCCTGCACGTTAAAGGTAAAAATATTATTCAATTTTCTTACTTAATTACTGTTCTTTGGATGTCGTGCATTGAACTTCCGCAAAACTATTTCCGTTATGAATATATTACGGTTATGATTTGGTATATGACGTGCATAATTAATAAAAATTTGCAAAATTTAACGAAACACTACGTTTTTAAGTGAAAACTACGTCAAAAAATAAAAAGCTAAATTTCTCTTTTCATTCATTATAATAACAAAACAAAAAATGAAATATATTCATAATAACAGAGTGCAACATTGTATCCATTATGTACGATTGGATCTAAATGTAAATGTCATTTTCGAAAACTTGTGACGATGAAAGTTTCAACACAAATAACACATACGCGCCGATAAATTAGGATACTTATGAAATCAAATCGCGTCATGTCAAATAAAGCTAAAATTTCGAAAAAATCAATAATTTAGAACTAATAACAACATTATAAGTAGAATGTTGTTTGCACGCATTTTTTTCGTGCTATTGTGATTTTCAAAACAAGGTTATAACTTTCAGTTCCATATGCATTTCCTATGGCATTAAATTGATCAATATACATACAATATTTTCTATAATCTTATAGTTGTAGCGCAAAAGCTAATGAGCAAAATAAAAGACACTAAACTGTAATTATGGCTTTCGTCACGTTACATAGTAGTCAGAAACTTTTCAAAATAAGACTACTATATCATTACGTAATTAGACTATATTTTTGTAATTAATTTTATGATAGGGTATAAAAGTCACATACTTCGATTACGCATATAATTTTTGGGGTTCGGAAGGGGTGGAAATATTTGACCTGTAATATCGACCTATAGCATTTGACATTGCATAAATAGACACCTACCGCAGTAAAAGAGGGGGGATGGGAGGAGCCTGATTTGCATTGCGCTAACTTGACTGCTTTTAATTATGACGTAGTTTTCGCATCAAATTGCTCTGATTTGAATTCTGCTAATATTAATCAATCGTTTATCGAAGAGAATAATTGATAAAAAAAGTTCTTTTAATTACTACATGTAAAACCCATATAACTTTTAATTAATAGCATTTCTATAGCATTGAGATATTTTTAATTATTCGAGGCGTGCCAGAAATTTGCTAAACCGGAATACAAATGCGCGGTATAAAAAATGCGGAAAACAATAGGTACACATAATAAATTTAATTATGAAGACCCAAATCCGGAAAAACTACCAAATTAGTAGCAATTAAATAAAATTTGTTAGAGGAAAAAAAAGTGCAAGGAATGTGACAAAGTAGGTGTTTGGAAGAGACAAATGTAATTTGAATAGGCAAAGGCAAGTCCACACACACGGTGATGATGTCGATCGTATTATAGAAAGTAAAAGTTGTTTATTACTACATATTACTTATTTAAAAATTAATGCACTGACACCAGAAATAGGTGGTACTATTATGACTTCATCGGCTCATTAAAAAAGCAGAAGAAATCGAAGCGTGCTCCGATTTTGTAATTATAAATTATTGGAACAATTGATTGATTGGTTTTGAATCAAGATTCACGTTTGTCGTGCTGGAAAAATCGGAAACAATTGATTGATTGATTCGATCAAACAATATATAGGAAGAGACGATTTTGAAATACGCGCGTATTGCTTGAAGATGTTTTATTTGTTTTTATATTTTATTATGATAAATTATTCAAATATTACTTTTACTTTTAATTAAAGAACATAAGTAATATTATAATAATACTGCATTAAAATACAATTATCACATAGTTTAGTATTAGTAAAAATTCCGAAAAATTTAACTGCACTTTCTACTTGAGTTACTTAAAATTCCAAATCAGCAAAAATTCAATTAATTTCAAACTCGAATTAAAACTAGTGGCACAGTTCGTAGTCGCGATAATTGCAACAATTACAAATAAATAATTTGCTATCGCATATAAAATCGAAAATCATTTGTATTTCTTTCAACTTGGCACAAAAGTGCGAAATACAGGATGATGTTATCACACATTTTATATCCACATCACGATTAAAGACTTTATTGTTGCAACATTGCAAAACATTATTGCTACTTCCAATTTCTAATTACGATATCGTTGTTCTTTACAGGATAATGAAAATGAGACGGCCTCCTGGGCTCTGGATTCTTCTATCTGCAGGTTAGTACTTTTTGTGCCCGATACCGGTAGAGCGGTAGGACACTTACTGACCGCAATGCTTATTACGTTTTTTGCACGATCGAGCACATAAAAATAGTATATTCTGCAACGAGTGCGGAATGAGAATATTCAGCTCGAGTGGAAATTTGTCACACGAGGGCTGAATATTCATTCCGACGAGATTCAGACAATACTTTTTCTAATACTATCGTCAATTAAAATACGTCAGTTATTACGTTTTTAAGCAATTAGTCGCTTTTGGCAATTAGTTCACAGATGTCGCCGCTATAATATATGTATTAATAAACAAAATTAGTTATAAAATGTCATAAAGAATGTTCTAAATATGAATGATTTAGTAGATTGAATTATAATATTACTAATATCAACAATAAATAAGTTAAATAAATAATTCATTAATCAAAATACAATAGCTTAATGTTGCCTCAACTTCCATGAGATGGCGCCACATGTGGTCATTCTATCACTTGTATAAGAATGAATATTCTTGCACTTGTTGCAGAATGAGTACATTCTCAAATTAAAATTAGTTCAAGAATGTTATTATTCTAAAATAGTGTTAGAAAAAAGTAAATTTGATTATTATAAAATCAGTAAACATGTCAAATTACTCGATCGTGCAAAAAAGTTTTTTGAAGAAAAATTGACAAAATTTGTACAGTAATCAGCGTTTTCGTTTCGCTTAACTATTTTATTTATTCTACTCGTAGTTTTATCTGTAGCGATCAACAAAACACAATCCGTCTTAAAATTGCAATAAATTATTATAACAAATTACAAAGTGGTACAATATTAAACTTTCCATTTTCTTCTACAATAAACAAAACGGTTTTACTTTTACAATTTGCTTTATTTATCTAAGCCTATTTCGATTATATTATTCTAACCAATAGGCATAAATCATAAAGCTGAAAGCAATAAATTGCCTTGAAGCTTACTTTTAAATTTTAATACAATTATTAACTAGATCCATAAAATGATGCTTTAGTAGAAAATTCCGAAATCGAGTTTTAAAATCCAATTAAGCCATAAACCGCAACTCGAAAATTAAAATGCATTTTCAATTCAATTGTTTATCCTTCACCTAGATAAATAAATCATCAATATTTTATCATTGAAACCATATGTTTGTAACCAATAGCTTAGCACTTTCTAGACAGACTTTTTGTTATATTTTAGGAGTATTATGGCTAAGTCTACAGGACGCTTATGGCATCCGAGCTACCTCTCTACTTTTTGGAAAAACCTCAACAACTACAAGCACTACAACCGAAGCGCCAGCAAATGAAGAAGAGGTACGAATTAAATTTGTTAATGCGGTTAAATTATTTAAGTCCATTGTTTTATTAGCAAGTTTTAACACTTATGCTCACACACCTGTTCTCATATTAATTAAATTGCATATATCCATGTAACTGGAATGGAAAAAATAATAGAAAGTGTAATATTTAGACCGAAACGGAATTCCTCTACTAATGAGTGCAAATACAATATTTTGTTATCAAATTCAAAAACTTAATTTCATTATGAGTTTGATCAATATTTTTCTGGTCAAATGATGATGATTGACTGTCGCAACGCGCAATAATTAATATTCATATTTTGATATTTGAATAAGTAAATAAAAAACCTCAAGGTTTTTCAGTAAATCTATTTTTGTTACTAGGACTTTCTAAAATTAATAATTGCTGCAAATTGTTTTCAATTTTATGTGAAAAATTACATAAGAAAAATGTGCAGTATTGAACCATTCCGAGAGAACATACGATTGGAAGCTAATAATACCTACTATTAGAAAATGCAATTTAATCTGTTGATTAATATTTATTAATTTCGCATTGACACAAATCTAACAATCATACTATAAATTGAGGTGCGCTATTTACATTAGCTAATAATAATAATTCGTCGTAATATACCAGATTTTAGGAAACATTTAACCTTCCTCTTAATTATAATTCGATAGAATTGCAGTTGTCCTTAAGAAAAAAGTGGAAACTGGACGATTAACAAAAATGCGCGTATATATAGTACCGGGTGTCCCAGAACCAGCGCCAAATTTAGCGATTAGCATTCTTCCACTTATAAAGTGCTGAGCTCCCATTTCAGCGCGTCTAACTGGAACGCATGCTATTCTTATGGAAAAATCACTGCCACTCGGTGTAAGGCCCACAGGAAAACTACTGAATCAATTTTAAATATTTAAAGTGATATACATTCTAGAAATATTAATCTATGCTTTTGATGGAACAAAGTTTTGATAGTTCATTGTAAAAAAAGATACAGCTACTCAAAGTTAATATAGTTGATATTTTAAATACAAAATAACATAAATGACACTTTGTCCATTGCAATCGCAGATAAATCAATTCAGATTATATATCAGTTTAAATATTGAAAATTGATGCTTTAGTTTTTAAGATTGCCTTACACCCGATTTGAATTTTTTTATCATATTTTGAACGAAACTCATCGTTAGAGTGCCTGCTCTAGTGCTCGGTAGGTGGCTATACGGACGCTCAAACGCAAGATAGCTTTGAAGATGGCTTGTTGCGTCTCATTACATAACATATATGCAAATATACTCCAATTGTCGTCTCATGCTAATATTTGTGTCCTAACTCTAATAAATGAGATGAAGGGTATCGTTTGCCGCTTCCACAATTTGCGTTTACCGTTAGCTTTAAAAAGTCCTCCTCTTAACCGAATTTGTTTTCCTCAGACAATAACAACAGATCCGAGTACTGAATCGAATGTAACCAAACCGCCATTGACCGGAAATCCGCAACTCGACTACATCTACGACCCAAATTTACCCAAAGAATTGAACGGATACAACTTATCCGAATATCCGTTCTACGATCGAGTGCCTGCTCCCGAAGAGATTGATTTCAAATGTGATGGATTGCATGATGGATTCTATGCTAGTGTTGCGCACAAGTGCCAGGTAATTTATTTCGTCAAATTGTCTATTAGATCATTATTGACATTAATCAATATAAAAGAGGAAGATAAACTTTTCCAAATTTCACATACATTTGACATTCTCACCTCTTCATTATATAAGCCACCAAATTGTTTTAAGCCGCTTAAAATTTTACATAACACCATAAATAATCTAAAGGCGTGTTTGAAAGACATCAGAATTAAAAATCAGTCAATACATGAAAATGAAATCTGTGTGGGTTCCACAGCGAAAATGAATAATGAAAGTGGTACCCATCACAAGGTGGAGGATTAGTCTCCGCATGTCCATTCTATTGTATTTTTATAAATTTTTACCATTTATGTAAAGCAGTCACATAAAATTTGGTTGTAGTTTGAAAACAATTTCTAAATTTAACTCGCCAAAGAAAATAAAATCAAACATAAACCGGATTTGCAGACTAGGCTCGAAGACATATTGCAGATTTGGTTATGCAAGCGCACTCAATGCGATTTCCATTTAGAATTCATTTTCGTATAGAAATAATTCATAAACAAACACCGCGCGTCTTCTATTTAGCTGTTAATTACCGATTATTAGCAAAAGACCACTCGAGTAGTACTCTTACATAAACTCTTTGTTACAAAATCATGTGGCACAAAAACGATATAAGGCCTAAAGCAGAACAACCAGTTTATATTAAAAAAAACTCAAATTTCTGTTAATCGAGAGCAAGAAACTTCACAATTAAGTAATGCGGTTTCAATTTCACGTCCGTGGCACGTTACGTTACGCTATAAGTACCCTCCGAAAAAAAACAACCTGACCTTGTAAAAATAGTATATTGTTTGATTACAATTTCACTTTCACTTTAGCAGTCAGTGAAATTGATTTGCTTGTTGGTCAACTTACCATAATATTTATTAACATTGATGAAAAACTCGTTTGTAATTCGTTATTTCACTCCAGGTTTATCACCATTGCCTTTTCGGTACTCGCTTCGATTTCCTTTGCGCCAATTTCACAGCGTTTGACCAGAAAACCTTCATTTGCCAATTCGTTTCCGATGTGGATTGCGTCAATTCCAAGAAATTCTGGCATAGGTAAGCAGTACCAAAAGGTACCCGAAATTCAAATGTCTTACAACCAGTTATTTTGTAGAAACGACGCCTTATATGAAGCACAAAGTACTACAACTCTCAAACCCGTAGTAATTCACACACCGCCACCGGATGCTTTGGTCGGTACAATTTCTCCCTTAGCAGGAGCACGAAGACCACTTGGTGGAGGACGTCGTCGACCTTTGCGAAGAAGACGGCCGCAGTTTGATTATTATCAAGATGATTACTATGATGACGAGTACTATGAAGACCGAATTCGATCTGATAGAAGAAGAAAGCGACCACGTCCACGACCAAGACCGGCATATGATGAAGAGTATGAAGATGAAGATTACGCAGAGCGAAGAGGTTCTGCTAGACGAGATGAAGACAGACGTAGACCGCATGATAGGAAACCTACAGGATCTGGATCAGATCGCAGGCGGACAAAACCAGCACGTAAGCAAGAGTACGATGATGATGAGGTGGATGAGCGATTTGAAGATGAAGATTTTAAAAGTAACAGTAGACGTAATAAAAATGACGATAAAAAGAAGAATGCAAGCGAAGATGAGGAAGATGTGAAACCAAGCAGACGTAAACCAGAGGAACCATCTGAAGAGCGAAAAACTGAAAAGCACGTACCTATTACAAGTGAAGAAAGAAAAGCGTTCCATAATACTCGTAAACAAAATAGTCAACGTGGAAGGCCGAGTAAACCGGACTACGAAGATGATGTGGTGGCTGAAGATACACGAGGATATGATAGACCAAGGAAAAATAAACCAACCGAAGCACCGGTTGAAACAAGGGCAATTATCAAACCGGTAAGTGGTACCATTTATGATCGACCTCGAGTAGCACCGCGCATTAAGTTACCGGTGCCGAAAAACGAAGCTGACAAATATGCTTACAAACCAATCGCCACTCAAGCAACACCTTTGAGTCAAGATGAAGAGTACTATGAAGATTATGAAGAGGAACCTTTGCCAAAACGTCAGAAGCACAACAGAAAACCTGTCAGTGAAGAAGAACCTAAACAAGTAACTTCTGCGTCCCGTTCGCGGACCTCCTCCAAAAATCCAGATACTGATTTTGAACGACCTGGACGCCATAGTCCAAAGAAGCAACAAGATGATGAGTCATATGAAAGACGGCCACCAAGTGAATCCGCAAAGAAAAGCGAAGAAACTAGTGATCGACCTTTAAGGAGAAAGAAACCTGAGGTTGAGTTTGAAAGACCAAGGGCAAAGTATAGTGGAGGACGACAAAGTTCTGGGAGCCGGAAGCGACCTGTAATTGAAGAGTACGACGATTATGAAGAAGACTATCAAGATAGAAGGCCAAGTCGCAAACGGAAGCCAGCCATCTCAGATGAAACTTATGAAGATAGCAGTAGAGCTAGTAATTCGAAATCTGCTTCATCCGAAGAAGTGGTACCAGAAAGACGAAATAAAGATAGACGTCCTTACAAAAATGATAAGAGAGAGAAAAGTAGTAGTACTACTACGTCTACTACTACAACAACTACAACCACCACTACAACTGAAGCACCAACGCCAAGAGAAAAACCAGACCCAATAGTGCGAGTAGTGAAGCGACCATTCTTACCAAGCAGAGGAGGCAATCCTTATTCAGCACGCGGCTTGCAACCAGTGGGGCAAAAAGCCTTGGACAAAAAACCATCTGAACATTTAGAAGCTAAACCTGCAGTTGAAGAAGAAAATGAAGCACCTATTGTTTTCAAACCATCACCAGTTATTATTAAAGTTCCAATTCGAGCGAAATTTGCACCAAGTGCCCAAGCTGATGAATATTTGGATCCGCTACCAAATAAACCGAAAGAGTATAAAGGACCAAGAACCACGCAGAAGCCAAAAACACCAGAACGGAATCCACTTGATTTAGTGGAGAACGAGTACGATGTGACTTTGAACGATGCCCTTAATCCCACCCTTCCAAATCTGCCGGTTCGTGGTTTTCCTACGGGATTTAGTGCAGCTCAAGATTACACGTTCAGTAACTATCAACGTCCTCGATATGTAGTCGATTCGGTTATTAGTCCGGCCAATACTGAGTATGTCTATCAAAGTAAACCCGCTCGTGGAGAAAGTGGTTATAGTACCATTCATAATGGTCAGACAAATTATCAGAGATCACGATCGCCAAATCATCAACAAACTCAAGCGTACTATTCAAATTATTAGGCTACAGTTAAGCAAAAAGAAAAAAGAAAAAGAAAATAATACTCAAAGCCATATCTACTACAATGTAGTTTTATAAAGTGAATATTTAATAATTTTATACTTTTAAATTAATTAATGATGGTTGTGTTGTAAAATATTGTGTAAACTTATTATATTAGGATAAATAAATATATACAAAAACATATGACTGTTTTTTTTTTAATATGAGAATAATTATTTAGATATTAAGAGCGCCGTGGATGTAGTGGGGGGATTCTGGTCTAATCATATTTTACATTACTATTAAATAAATTACAGGACTTGTCAAAAGATGGCTCCAGGCACAATATTTTTATGTATGTTTTCAATATTGATATTGACAAATAGAGTAAATCTTTTAGATAAGAGATGGATCCACTGACAAAAACGGATTTATAGTTTGGCCGCCCATAGACCAAAATTTTTTTTGCGCTTCCTAGTAGTCAAAAATTGTCCCAAAATTGCTTGACAGGCAATTTTTTTTTTAAAATGTTTGCGGACTGTCCTTTAGTTAATTTATACCAAAATTGTTGTAATATCTAAGTTGAACATTTATCTTTAAAATTGTATTAAGGGGGCAAAACCGCCCCCTTAAAAACCGCTCTAACCAAGATTTCACGCATAAATTTGCAAATATATGCGTGAAACGTTGCTTAGCAGCTCAGGGAATTTAACGCGGAAAAGTAGTTTCAGACACTATGAATTATCCTAGAAAATATCTAATGGTAGATTTAGACAGAGAACAGATATAGCCATAAATGGACAGAAAGTTTTTTTTATCTTCTTCTGCTAATTAGCAAACGAGTGGTTAATATTTGATCGAAGTTTTTCATTCATATTTTACTTAATTAATGACTATTCGAACAAATCTTTTGTCAAAATATAAGCATTTTTTTTCTCTAATTTTTGGTAGCTTTGGAAATTTTCTAGGGGTCATCACAAAGCCGCAAACTGCTTTACTAGTTTTTGAGAAGTTTCCACACCTCTCGATCTTTTCTAATATTTTCGGCTAAAGCACGTGGCAAATAAGTCAGATCTTGGTTCATCTATTCTTTATCAGATGTCGCGAAATTTGCAGTAAATTTATATAAGAAAAACTATGTAGATTTGTTAGCGACCAGAGCGGATATATGTAGCGGTTTCGCCCCCCTTAATATGAGAATCATAATTATTTAGATATTAAAATTCTTCTCTATGATTACGTAATATATTCAACCTTTAAATTAATTTCCTTCTTCTGAAAATTAATTTCAAAGAAATATGTAAATTATTATGTAATTTAAATATTATATATCTATTCCACGTCATTTAAAAGAAACAAGATTAAATAAATAATAGTTCATACTACACGTCCTTTAATTAAAGCCGATTAAAAATTCTCGTTTATAAGATAAAAGAGTCACCTTGAGGAAAAAACCGCTAGTAGTGCAAGAATGTTTTCAAGAAAAGAAGTATTAAAAAAATTCCGAATGGTCCACGACAACCATGTTTATATGCATAAACTTCTGGAGCCGTATTATTTTTCGTTAAACTTATCACGTCTGTGGAAACGAAATTATCCAACTTTAATATTATTTGGAAATGTTTTTTTCAAGCTAATTCTACCAGTGCTCTTTTTGACGAACATCATGCAAGTCATTACTGTATCGAAAAATTTTGTGAGCTTGAAACTTTTGCAAAAAAACCGCGTGTACCAATATTCGATGATTATGGTACCACTACGAATGTTAACAATCCAGGCAAAAGCCAGGAACTTACTGGAAATTGACACTATTCTAAAGAACCCATTGTTTCAACCGAGAAATGCAAAAGAGAAAGAAATGCTGTTAGTAGTGATTTACAGGATAATTATCGTTTCAATGATTTTTGTATCTCTTATCTACTTAAACGTTTTCGAAATATTCACGTTACCAATATTCACAAACGAACGAATTCCGTTCGAAATGTGGGTTCCGCTAAATTGGAATGAGAATGGTTACGTTAATGCTATCTGCTATATTTTCGAAGTCCTCTCATTAACTTTTGCATCATTTCTCTCATTTTCGATGGATTTGACGAGTACCTCCATTATGTTACTAGTTGGGGTGCAATGCGATATGCTCTGTAACCGTTTTGAGACTTTAATGGAAAATGCAGACGCGGAAGCGGAAATAGATAAAGATTTGAGTCTTAAGAATGTTTGTAAGCATAGGAGAAGATTTTTGATTGAGTGCATTCAGCAGCATCAATTTATCATTAAGTAAGTAATAATTCAAGTATCAAATTCGCTGAAAATAAGATTTCACAGTACTTCTCTTGTTGCTATATTAAAATTTCTTATTCCAATTTTTAGAATTTTGAGGCATCTTTTGTTGAAAAATTTTTTTCGGGATATTTAAAAATGCTTGTTAAATTTTAACTATGAACCAAATTTGAAACAAATTTAAGCGATAAAGTTGAAACGTGTGTATGAAGAGATTAAAAAGTAAAAATGTGTTGTAGGTAATCTATTTTAATGTAACTATGTGAAGCAAGATTTAAAATTACCAATATAAATCAATGAAGTAAATCCTAGCACTATCAATGTAAGGGGTGTGTTAAGGGTTAAAAACCTGAATTGAGGATTCTTGCCTATTTTTCATTAAACTATGTAGTTTAAATTATATTTCCATTTATTATTAGAAAACAAATTTGAAAAAAATCTGACAAATCAAACTGTAAGGGGTGCATTAAGGGTTACAATTGTGATATGTGGGTTCTAGCCTAATTTCAATTTAATTAAATAAATAATTATAATTAAGTTAAAATTACTACAGGAATCCAAATTTGAAAGAAATCCGAGCATTTTTACTGTAAAAGGTATATTATGGGTTGAAGTTGTAAAATAAGGGTCGCATATTATTACTTCTCTCGTAGAGGAAGTATTGTATTCATGAAAAAAAAAAAAAAATCTCCAAATTTCACTTTTTTCTACATTATAGAATGCGTAGATTACGAAAATCATATTCACTAATTTCCGTCTGTCGGTCTGTCGGTCGGTCTGTGCAATTCTTTAAAACACTATATTTCGGAATCTACCGACCCGATTAAAGCAAAATTTGCGTCCTTTTTTTCTACCTGCCCATAGATGATATCGAAGAAAAAAAGTTTATAAAATTCTCAAAGACCTGTGCGTTATAGGCCAAAAACATGCTAAAAATGGCAAAATCGGTAGATCCACTTAATCTTCTAAAGTTGCTGACCGATTTTAACCAAATATTGAACATATGTTTCGTGTATACCCCAAGTGGTGAATGCTCTCAAAAAATCCGGAGTTTATTATAGGGTTGAGTTTTTATTAAGGGTTGAAGGGTCAAAAAGTTGTAAAAATGAATAAGTTGTAACGTGAATATCTGCCAGGAGGAATATTTAATTTGGACCAAATATGGTATACATATTAGGGATACATTGAAGAAAATGCTGGTAAAAGTTTCATCCCCTAAAAATAAGCCCCTACGACCCATTTGCAATTTAAGTTAATTGTTCAAAAATTGCCGGTGTTGTGATTCTTATATGGCAGCATTACCCACACTTTTCCATCAGTTATTTTAGTAATATTTACATAAAGAGTGAGTAAAAATAATTTTCGACCCTTACCACACCCCCCCCCCCCCCCTCCAATATAGAGTTTGAGTCATATGGTTCGGATTTTCTTCATATTCGATTTCTACTATACATTTTAAACATATTTACGAATAATATAATTTAAAATAGCATACGACCCTTATTTTGCAATTTCAACCCTTAACATACCATGTACAGTCAAATTGCTCGGATTTCTTTCAAATTTGGATCCTAGTAGTAATTTAACTTACTTAACTTATCATTATTTAGTTAATTAAATTAAAATTAGGGTAGGACCTATATATTACAATTGTAACCCCTAATGCACCCTTTACAGTTAGATTAGTCAGATTTTTTTAAATTTGTTTTCTAATAATAAATTGAAATATAATTTAAACTAGTTTAATCAAAAATGTCCTAGAATCCTCAATTCATGTTTTTAACCATTAACACACCCCTTACACTGATAGTGCTAGGATTTACTTCAAACATTGATTTATATTGGTAATTTTAAATCTAGCTTCAAATAGTTTTATTAAATTAGAGTACCTACAACAAGTTATCACTTTTTAATCTTTTCATACACACGTTTCAACTTTATCGCTTAAATTTGTTTAAAATTTGGTTCCTAGTTAAAATTTAAAAAGCATTTTTAAATAACCCGATAAATTTTTTTCAGTAAAAGATGCCTCAAAATTCTAAAAATTTCAATAACAAATTTTAATATAGCAACGAGAGAAGTACTGTGGAATCTCATTTCCAGCGAATTTTTAATTAGAGATTATTCGTAAATTTGCTTTAAATGTATAGTAGAAATCTAATATGAAAAAAAAACCGATCCATATGACTCAAACTGTATATTTGGGGGATGGGGGTGTGTAGTGAGGGTCGTAAATTATTTTTAATCACTCATTATGTAGATATATGTAAAATTACGGATGGAAAATGGTGGGTTATGCTGAGATATACGAATCAAAACACCGTGAACAATTAATTTAAAAAACCAACAACCCACAAGGGCTTATTTTTAAGGGATGAAACTTTCATTAACATTTTCTTTAATGTATTCCTATATGTATGCCAAATTTGGTTCAAATAAAATGTTCCTCCTGGCAGGTATTTACGTTACAAATTATGTATTTTTACAACTTTTTGACCCTTCAACCCTTAATAAAAAATCAACCCTTTAAAAAACTCCAGATTTTTTTAAAGCATTCACCACTTGGGGTATACACAAAACATATGTTCAATATTTGGTCAAAATCGGTCTGCAACTTTAAAAGATTAAGTGGATGCACCGATTTTGCTGTTTTGGCATGTTTTTGGCCTATAATGCGCAGGTCTTTGGAGAATTTCCTAATTTTTTTTTTCTTTGACATAATCAATGGGCAGGTAGAAAAAAAGAGCGCAAATTTTCTTTAATCGGATCAGTAGATTCCGAAATATAGGGGTTTAAAGAAATGAACAGACCGATAGACAGACAGACCGACACATGGAATCTAGTGAATAGGATTTTCGTATTTTACGCATTCTATAAAGTAGAAAAAAGTGAAATTTGGAAAAAAAAACATAAATACAACATTTCCTGTACGAGAGAACTAAAAGTGATAATTTTTGTTTTTTTCCAGATTGTCGCAAGAATTTAATGAAGCATTTTCGACAAATGTTTTGCTGTTTTTCTCTTCACACGTTATTTTGGTGTCTTCGACGCTTTTGATTATTTTTTTGGTATAACACGGTTTAAATCCTTTTTACAAATTAGTGAAGATTCCTTTTTTTAGGGTGAAACAATGGATGATTTATTGTCCTTAATAGTCGACATAATTATGCCACTTGCAGTATTGTCCATACAAATCCTGTTGTATTGTTGGTTTGGCTCACAAGTCACCTCTAAAGTCTGATTGTCAATTAAAGTAATTAATTTAGTTAAATTGGCGATTTTGCAGAGTGAGAATATTTTCACAACTTGCACGATGCTTGAGTGGTACCGATGCGATAAAGCATTCAAATATGATTTAAAATTCATCTTAATGCGGGCCAATTATCCGATTGTTTATTATATTGGTGGAATTGCTCCTCTTTCTTTAAATGTATTTCTCAGAGTAAGAAAAGATGGTCTATTTTTTTCTAATGGGGTTGAAATTGGTTATATTTTTCAGGTGGCACGAGCTGAATATTCGTATTCCGCTATTTTGCATACCATGACTTCTTAAAGTGTCGTACAGTTTTTAGATTCAAATTTAGTGAGCACGCAAAAATATCATCATATTAATTTAATTTTGGCAAAATATAAATATTTTGCAGTCATATATCGTATGACCGCAAATTTACCTTACAAGAGAAATATTTATTTTTTATTTTTTTGAAAACATTTTAAATCAAAAAACAATTTTTGCTTTCTTCTAAAAACACGATTATTAAATAGAAATAGTTATTTAAATATTAAAATCAGTAAGTGCATACTACCGGTTGAGGGTGTGTTTGGAGATCGAGTCGTTACTGACCGCAATGCTTATTACGTTTTTTGCACGATCGAGGGCATAAGAAAAATTACTATTGGATTAATAAATTACAAGTGTAATAAATTAATTGTTATCAAGTAGCATATGGTTTGGTTACGCTTACGTTGATAGAATACGGAGTTCAATAAAACAGGTTTTTTGCACTTCCGGAATTAAACGCCTACTTTAGGCGTTATTTTGAGGGACTAAAGTGGTACTTTTAATCCCTTTGGATCAAAATATTTTTTAATCCCCCAAATATATTTTTATTTAATTATGTTTAGTATTACATTAGCAATAGCTATTGTGTTATCGAGCAGCAACTCGATAAAACAAGGGTGTCCCAACCAAAACTAGACACCATGAACAACTTTTGAACCATTCGTTTCTTGAAAAAATGGTAAAACACGTAAAGCATGTTTTTCAGGGGGACACATTTTAAGTCAAATTTTCAACATCTATTTTCATCCCTCTACCCTTCAGAGCCACCCCTATAAAATTTTTAAATGACAAAGGGGGTCGTGTCATATATTGTTTTAAAGGTCTTTTAAATCTCTACACAACTGCACAAAAAGTTTTTGTTTTTGTAAATAAAAACAAAAACTTTATTGACTTTGTGAACAAAAACTTGTTTTTTGGTGCTATAAAAACGATCGTCTATGAAATCAAAACTTTTTTGGCCAAACATTCTAATATTGGATTCCAATACATAAAACATAATAAAAAAAATTTCTACATACAAAAACAGTTGTACAATTAAACTAATCTGAATAAAACTACTAAAAAGTATCAAAATAAATTTGTAAATACATGTACTGCATTCAATCTAATGCTAGTGTAAAAATCAAATTTATTTGCAAAGTTATAAGATTTTAAAATGGTTTATACTTTGCAAGATCGAATTGAAATTCTTAGTTGTTATTTCAAAAATAATAATTCAGCTAGAGCTGCGGCACGAAAATTCAAATGTTGGTCACCAGTATGTTTCTCAACTTGTTGATAAATTTATGGAAACTGGATCTGTGCGTAACAAAAAGCATGCCCCTCAACGACCCATTAGAAATGAAGCAGTAGAAGTAGCTGTTACGGGACATTTGTTAATGGATAATACGCAATCGATAAGAACATTAGCTCAAGCCTCTGGTGTATCTCGAAGCAGCGTTCATCGTATTCTAAAAATCCAAAAATTTCATCCATATAAAATTAAACTACTTCACGAGTTAAACGAAGATGATCCTGATCGGCGAGTTCAATTTTGTGAGAATTTTAGCGAACAAATAAATCAAAATGCCAATCTTCTCTACAATACATGCTTTTCTGATGAATCTACATTTTATTTAAATGGTCAGGTCAACAGGCATAATTACTAGATATTGGAGTGATATCAATCCACATGTATTCAGAGAAACTCATACGCAAATACCTGAAAAATTAAATGTTTGGGCGGGCATCTTTGATGATCACATCGTCGGACCATTTTTTATTGATGGCAATTTAAATGGTGAAAGTTACCTGGATCTTTTGGAAAATACAATTGACATTATGATCACCCAAATTGTTGAAGAAGACGACAATTTTGTTGAAGACGAAATTATTTTTCAACAAGATGGAGCCCCTCCACATTTTAAAGCAGCCGTGCGTCAATTTTTAGACAACAGATTTCCTGGGCGGTGGATTGGAAGAAGAGGTCCCACGGAGTGGCCAGCAAGATCCCCAGATCTATCACCTTTAGATTTTTTTCTATGGGGACATTTAAAATCAAAAGTTTTTGCAACGCCACCTGTATCTCTTGAAGACTTACGTGCTAGAATTGTTAACGAATGTCGGGCTATAACTCCAGAAATGTTCGTAGAGAATTTGAAAATAGATATTGCATGCAAGCGAATGGTGGCCATTTTGAACAAAACATACAATAAACAAAAATTTATAACGCGCATTTTTATTTCAAGCACCAAAAAAGTCAAACAATTATTATTCAACAATAAATTTACAAAAACTGAAATTTTTTACGCAGTTGTGTAGAGATTTAAAAGACCTTTAAAACGATATATGACACGACCTCCTTTGTCATTTAAAAATTTTATGGGGGTGGCTCTCAAGGGTAGAGGGATGAAAATAGATGTTGAAAATTTGACTTAAAATGTGTCCCCCTGAAAAACATGCTTTACGTGTTTTACCATTTTTTCAGGAAATGAATGGTTCAAAAGTTGTTCATGGTGTCTAGTTTTGGTTGGGACAACCTATATATAAATTACTAATCAAGTTGTGTTTACATCATTTTAATTTTTGATCTATTTGAAAATCAGTAATTTGGAACTCATTGGAAATGCAAAAAATAGCGTATATACCATTGGACTAAAGTGTCTTTTAATCCCTGAGGTGATTATTACAATAAACCACCCACGGGATTAAAAGACTCACTTTAGTCCCTGGGTATATAATATACTATTACCTTGCTGTCATTTATAACTGTTGTTGATAACTGCAGTTATCCAACAATGTGCTTTCGAAAACTGTCCTGAATTATTCCGTAATTATGAATGTCCTTGGAATATTACTACTGAAAATTGCTTTTAAAACAGCAGAGCAATTTATTAAAATTAAATTATTTAGAAAAATAAAAAATTAAAAGTATTAAAGGATATTTATGTAATTCAATCCGAGGTGCAATTACTTAATAAATGAGCAGTGCAATATTTATTTGTTTTCTTACATGTTCAATATCTAGCATTAAATCATAAAGTATTCAAACAGAATTAAATATATAAGTACATAAATAGACGTAAAGAACGATTGGCAAACATTAAAAATTAACTTCGAGATATAGGGAATTTAAATTACCGTTTCACGCCTTCTAAAAAGCGCCAACGCGGAGAAAAAATTAACTACGTACGTTTTCTAAAGCAAATATTATAAAAACTGCGCTTTTTCCAGTGCAATAATAGTATATTAAAGTTTAATATTTTATAAGTCCAATTTTGTTGCATGAGTTTATGTTTAAAAAACTTAAAGATTTTAAAGAACGAGTGCAATAATTTGACTTATGAAACACGTCCCTTATACTATTTTTTGCACGATCGTGTAATTTGACATGCTTACTGATTTTATAATAATCATAGTAGGTTACTTTTACAAAATACCGTGCGGTAAGTTTGCTTACCGCACGGGATGCGGTAAGTAAACGCAATTCAATTTTTTGTTTTTTTTTTAATCGATTCAATTAATTGCGTTCTTTAGATTTTTCAGGAATAATTGCCGAACATCCTATGTTCCACGCACTTTCAATATCAGAATCATCACTGTCTCCCATTTCTGATCAGTTAATTAAGAAACCAATTGGAAATTATTATTTAACTTATTAAGTCACAGTAGTAACTAAACTATAGCATATGGTTTGGTAATTACTGTGACTTAAAAATGATTACTTGATAAATAGCTATTTGTGTATTAAGAGCGCAAAGTGATACTTTGTCGCGCGAGCCAGAATGTTGTCGTGCGACGCGATAGCGGAGCACGACAATCTGGCGAGAGCGACAAAAACACTTTGCGCTCGAAATACACACAAGATTTTTCCTACAATCGATTTTAAATTAAATTTTTGTTGCAAAAATGTAAAATTAATATTTTGACAACAAATAAAAATGTGATTATAACATCGGTAACCAAGAAACGCTCATTTCTAAAAACAAAAACTATTGTTTTACTGCATTGTTTTGATTTAGCGAGCGGGAAAATCAGCAAAAAGATCTATAGCGGGAATGTGACAACTCCTCGGAAAACGCCAACTTTTTATTGTCCAATGGAAGCACAAAGGCTTACTTTTATATGCGATTGTAGGAAAAATTAATTTATTACATTTGTAATTTATTAATCAAATAGTAACTTTCTTATGTGCTCGATCGTGCAAAAAACGTAATAAGCATTGCGGTCAGTAAGTGCCCTACCGGTATCGGGCGACTACGTTTCTATCTCCAAACCCACCTTCCACGGGTAATATGCACTTATACAGACCTTAATACTTAAATAACTATTACGTTGGTGACAATGATAAAATAAGTGACAGATTATTATGAGTTTCCAAGAACACCTTTAGTTTTTTGACAGATTGAATAATTGTATACTCACTCACTACCAACATTACAAAAATTAATTACCCTACGGCTGTTAAAACACTCCCTTTTCTATCTTGACACTACTTTTGGTGCTGTTATAGTATAGCTTCATTGAAGACGTAAAATTGACAAATGGAGTTATTTAATTATTTTAAATATATCTAGTAACTAAAACGTGTATTAAAAATTCGCTGGAAATGAGATTCCACAGTACTTCTCTCGTTGCTATATTAAAATTCGCTGGAAATGAGATTCCACAGTACTTCTCTCGTTTATATACTAAAATTTAAATAAATCTGACAATTCTTACTATGAGGGGGGTATTAGGGGTTACAATTGTAAAATGTAGGTCTAGCCTAATTTCAATTAATTTAACTAAGTAATGATAAGTTAAATATGTTAAAATTACTACTACCAAATTTGAAAGAAATCCGAGCATTTTGACTGTAAAGGGTATGTTAAGGGTTGAAGTTGTAAAATAAGGGTCGCATATTATTTTTGATTAGATTATTCGTAAATCTGTTTTAAATGTATAGTAGAAATCTAATATGAAGAAAATCCGATCCATATAACTCAAACTGTATATTTGGGGGGTGGGGGGTGTGTAGTTAGGGTGGTAAATTATTTTTAGTCACTCAATATGTGAAAATATATAAAATTACTGACGGAAAATGGTGAGTTATGCTGACATAAGAATAAAAACACCGCCAATTTTTGAACAATTAATTTAAAGACCCAACAGGCCACAAGGGTTCATTTTTAGGGGATGAAACTTTTACCAGCATTTTCTTCAATGTATTCCTAATATGTATGCCAAATTTGGTTCAAATAAAATATTCCTCCTGGCAGGTATTTACGTTACAACTTATGCATTTTTACAACTTTTTGACCCTTCAACCCTCAATAAAAAGTCAACCCTTAAAAAAACTACATATTTTTTGAAAGCATTCACCACTTGGAGTATACACGAAACATATGTTCAATATTTGGTCAAAATCGGTCTGCAACTTTAGAAGATTAAGTGGATGCACCGATTTTGCTGTTTTTGGCATGTTTTTGGCCAATAATGCGCAGGTCCTTGAGAATTTCCTAACTTTTTTTTCTTTGACCCAATCAATGGGCAAATAGAAAAAAAGGACGCAAATTTTGCTTTAATCGGGTCAGTAGATTCTGAAATATAGCGGTTTAAAAAAACGAACAGACCGACAGACCGACAGACCGACAGACCGACAGACCGACAGACAGACCGACAGACGGAAATTAGTGAATATGATTTTCGTAATCTACGCATTCTATAAAGTAGAAAAAAGTGAAATTTGGAGAAATTTTTTTTTTCATGAATACAATACTTCCTCTACGAGAGAAGTAATTTGTTATTCAAGTTTTTAGAATTTTGAGGCATCTTTTACTGAAAAAAATTATCGGATATTTAAAAATGCTTTTTAAATTTTAACTAGGAACAAAATTTTAAACCAATTTAAGCGATAAAGTTGAAACATGTGTATGAAAAGATTAAAAAGTGAAAACTTGTTGTAGGTACTCTAATTTAATGAAACTATTTGAAGGTAGATTTAAAATTACCAATAAAAATCAATGTTTGAAGTAAATCCTAGTGTAAGGGGTGTGTTAAAGGTTAAAAACATGAATTGAGGATTCTAAGACATTTTTGATTAAACTAGTTTAAATTATATTTCAATTTATTATTAGAAAACAAATTTAAAAGAAATCTGACAAATCCAACTGTAAGGGGTGCATTAGGAGTTACAATTGTAATATGTAGGTCCTACCCTAATTTTAATTTAATTAACTAAATAATGATAAGTTAAGTAAGTTAAATTACTACTAGCATTTTACCAGCATTTTCTTCAATGTAACCCTAATATGTATACCAAATTTGGTCCAAATAAAATATTCCTCCTGGCAGATATTCACGTTACAACTTATTCATTTTTACAACTTTTTGACCCTTCAACCCTTAATAAAAACTCAACCCTATAATAAACTCCAGATTTTTTGAGAGCATTCACCACTTGGGGTATACACGAAACATATGTTCAATATTTGGTCAAAATCGGTCAGCAACTTTAGAAGATTAAGTGGATCTACCGATTTTGCCATTTTTAGCATGTTTTTGGCCTATAACGCGCAGGTCTTTGAGAATTTTATAAACTTTTTTTCTTCGATATCATCTATGGGCAGGTAGAAAAAAAGGACGCAAATTTTGCTTTAATCGGGTCAGTAGATTCCGAAATATAGTGGTTTAAAGAATTGCACAGACTGACAGACAGACCGACAGACCGACAGACGGAAATTAGTGAATATGATTTTCGTAATCTACGCATTCTATAATGTAGAAAAAAGTGAAATTTGGAGAAATTTTTTTTTTCATGAATACAATACTTCCTCTACGAGAGAAGTAATATAGTAATTTATTTTAATCAAAAATAAATTAATGTCTCTTTAAAATATATTTCTTAGATCCACCTACTTCAACATGAATAAAGCTATAACATTAAATATTGCCTTTTTTAAAAATTAATACGATAAATTCGTGTAAGAAAATTATATCTTCCAATAAACGTTAAAATGATAAATTAAATAAATAAATTATAAATTAATTTCAACTATAGTTACAACACAACCAATTACATGTTAAAAATAATAAACTATTATATTATAGTTTTTATTCTGTTGTTATGCCATTAATACAATATTTTATTAATGTCCATTGTCCAATCCAAATTACATAAAAGAAACACCACATACGAAGACTAAGCAGTTCCATTATACTAACGAAAGAATGTTTTCAAAAACACGCATTTTAAGCAAACTGCGAATCAGCGAAGGTGATTATTTCCGGATGCATAAACTCCTAGAACCCTACTATTTTTGTTTAAATCTACCGGATCTTTGGAAAAAAAATTACCCGCATTTCCAAATCTATGGCGAAATTTTGTTCAAAATTTTAACCCCTTTGGTGTTTCTAACATGTCTCCTGCAAATAATTACGGTTATCAAAAACTTGCAAGTGGGCAGTCTGGAACTTTTGGTAGACAACTCCGTCTTCACCATTTCCATGATTGTGCTACCATTTCGAATGTTAACCGTTCAAAGAAAAAGCCGCAACTTGATCGAAGTAGATGCAATTTTGAAGAATCCACTATTCCAACCGAAAGACGCAAAAGAGTATAAAATGCTACAGGAAGAAATCTTCCGAATCGTCCGAATTTCGAGTATTTTTTTGGTGCTAATGATCATCAACTTCATCGAATTGCACACATTCACATTAGTGATACACGATATGCCTTACCGAATGTGGATGCCTTTTAATTGGGAGGAAAATAATTACGCTTACGCCTTCTGCTTTTTTTACGAATCGATTTCACTATTTTGTGCAGCATCTTTATCGGTCTTATTGGACATGAGTAGCATCAGCCTTATGTATCTTGTTGGGGTGCAATGTGATATGCTAAGCCATCGCTTTGAAAGTTTGATAGATTACGCAAAAGACGCAGCAGCATCCGAAATAGATTCGAATTTGGACCATGTTAATAAACATCGACGGCGGCTTTTAATCGAATGCATTCAGCATCATCAATTAATTATTAGGTATGCCTATAGATAAAATTAATTCTATCTGATTTTCATATTTTTAGATTGTCCACACATTTTAATGAAGCCTTTTCGATGAATGTTTTGCTGTTTTTTTCATCACACGTAATTTTGGTGACTTCGTCCCTTTTGTTTATATTTTTGGTAAGTATTTTACTAGCGTTTTTTTAAATATGTGAGATAAATACGTTTTATCCCACTCTTTTTGCGTGGGATAAGTCCGATTTATTTCACTATTTTTGCGTGAGATAAATGTCTCTTATCTCACGCAAAACAAGTGGGATAAAAAGCACTTATCTCACGAACATAACTTCTCCATCAAATTATTTTTTTAGGGTGAGATAACTAGTGACTTATCGCACGTTTTCATCAATACAGTAATGCCACTGATAGTGCTGTCCCTACAATTGCTCTTTTATTGCTGGTTTGGCACTCAAGTTACCTCTAAAGTATGAATAATAATAATAAAATAAATTGTCTAATTCGAATTTTGCAGAGTGAAAATATTTTTACAAGTTGCTGCAAGCTTAACTGGTACCAATGTAATGCGGCTTTTAAATACGATTTGAAATTTATTATAATGCGTGCCAAGTACCCAATTGTTTATTATATTGGAGGGATGGCTCCTATTTCGTTGAATACTTTTTTGGCGGTAAATACATCTAATTTGTTATGCTTTGAATTTATTTTATTGTTTTAGTGTTGCCGAGCCGAATATTCTTATACTACCGTGTTGAGGTCTACAAATCAGTAATAATATGCACCAAAAATTGCAAATACCAAATGGTAGAGATTTAGAATTAAGACACAAGATAAAACTAGTAAACAAGGATAGATTTATGTATATTGGTAGAAAAACTTACATAAGCTGAATCGTGAATCATCATCATCACAAAATAAGCAATAACCTTTCCTATTGAGCACCCTCAGAAATTAAACAAGATATCTTCTTCTGCAGAGCGTCCGCTTTTCGTGCACCACTAACTTTCCTCGCGATATTCATTAGGCGACTTTTGATTATACGACCATAAATCGGATACAACGTTTTGTATTTTCCAACCAACGTCGGAACGGCTTCGGCTCTTCTGACATGTTTGTATAGTTTTTTTGTTTCCCACGTCAAAACATCATGCAAAGTCAAGTCCTTGAAATAGGGTGCCTTCAATCTGTCCAACTCGTTCATACATTCAGTTATAAATGTTTTATTGTCCAAATCCTTCACGAATTCTAAATCCGTCGAGTGCAGTTTGAATCCGGCAACAGCCAGTTTGGTTACGTGCTTTTCAATAATAGAAAGAATTCTTTCATAACTCCTCAGGTCAAAGTTAATAGCATTCGGATCAACCATGAAGCCCAGCTCACTGGTACCATCATCCACTTCAATCAATAGAATTCGAAATTGTACAGTACTGATGAGTGACGAAAATGTACTGCCCACGGAATATAAGATCGCCCCATTATTCAATAAAAGCTCAACACACTTTGAGTGGCCGCCACAACAAGCCTTTTCAAGGGCCGTTTGTGGTTTGCTCATTGCGGCTGCATTCACTTTAGCGCCAGCTTTCAAAAGCATCGAGCAGATCTTAACGGATCCAATTCTAGCAGCTTCATGAAGTGCGGAAATGCCGACATCGTTTTGCAAATTCACATCTGCTTTGGCTGCCAAAAGCACTTGAACCAAACACTCGGCTTCATCAGCTTCGCAATAACAAGCCAAATGCAGAGCTGTGGTGCCCATTGAGGTTTGATGGTCCACGTCCGCTCCTTTTTCCAGCATCTTGACCAACAAAGCAACTTTCCATCCCACTATACCTCGCGTCTCCAACAGAATATGCAACGCGCGTTTTCTCGCGACACCCTCCTCGGAGTTAATGAGAAGATTCTCATCGAGTTGGAGGATTAATTCAGCAATGTCCATTCTTCGCTTTCGAATGGCACTGAAGAATATTTCTGGATGATCTTTTGTAGTGGCCCCATATTTGAGGAGAATCAGAGCCAATTCGCGGTTCTCCAACATAACTGCGTGTTGCAATGGAACCACACCGAAGCGGTTTGGTTCGTTCAGATCAGCTTTGTTACGTATTAGCAAATGGATCACTCGGAAATGCAAACTTTCAACCGCTTGAATCAAAAGCCCCTTTTGTTTGTCGACTATTTTAAGGGTCGAAAGCAAATGGTCTGTCACTCTTGAGAGATTGTGATAGACGCCTAAATATAATAGGTAATACCATTTATCCGGCACGGATTCCAGGTTGCAATCATTGTCCAAGAGAAGGTAAACGATGCTCTTGCGCTTATCATGCAATTCGGTTGTGATGTGACGATGCGGATCGTCGAAGCAAGTGATGGCTTCGGAGAGCGCAAGACATTTGGTGTGGTTCGAAAGGTTTTCTTTATTGTTTTCCAGTAAATTGATGATCTGCGGCAGATCTTGGGATCGGACAGCTCCAACCAGGACATCAGACGGCATTGTTTCAATTTCTACTCGAGAGATTCGCGAAGTGATGCTCTTCCATAAAAATTGCAAACCAGGAATTATTGCGTTGTTACTGTACCACATTGAAGTTCGGAAGGAACAACCAGGTTCGGCTTTATTCTGTCTTCATGTCTGGTTTCTTTAGCATTGAAATTTTGACAAGTAAATTATTGCATTAAACGGGTATTTTGATTATTTATTACCTAATTCTCTCGCAAGCAAAGTGTGCGCACAGATTGTGAGTGTGCGTAAACCAGGAACTGTCAAAAACGTATCAAAATAAAATGGTGGGAAATAGAGCTTTTAAATGGCTCTATTAAGAACACATTCCTAACTTCACTAGAGTTTAAAATCATCCAGTTCTAACTTCACACCATGTCAAAAATATTAGTAAAACTATTTAAAAGCAATTCTTAAAAATACTGCAAAACTCCATTTCCACCTGATTTATTCAATTATCAATTTATCCATCATTTTAGTTAATCTAAAATAAAAATAACTATGATAAAAATGTATGTTTAGTTGCATACTCAAATTGAAAAAGTTCCAATTGATTATGCAACTAAACATACTTCTTCTACATGTTAGGGCGGGATTTCAAAATTGCATTGCATGTCTTTTATTTAATCATGCTGCCAATTGACTTTTTTTCTTAGGTGAAAGGTGTAATTAAACAAAAACTGATTGGAAAAAGTCCAAATTTAAATAATAAATTTTACACATTCTCAACTACACTAACAAAGTTTGAATCGGTTTCTTGCCAGGCCAAGCCTCCTTCGCATATTTCTTCTTTTTCGGTTCCAGCGAATCGGTGCCTTGCACTTGTTGCGGAACAAATGCAGCAGCTGGATTGAACGCGTGTCCCAGATCGACATCGGGTGCTGGATTGGGCAGTACCATACCTAATCGAGAACTGAGCGAACTATAAATGTTAATATTACTGGTAGCACTAGTGTGTGCTTCTGGCGGCAAATCGTTGTACAAATCGGCCGCGGTATGTTGCAAAGTTTTCGCTATTTTATAATCGGAGGGCGTGATTCCGATATCGGAATATTTAATTCGTTTAAACGCAGAGGGAACAACGGTTGTATGGATAAGATTGCGGAAACGTCCGACACTGGGATCGATGTCTTCGGGGTTTATTATTTCCTCATCCTCGTTAAACGAAACGCATTGTCGTTTGCGTTTCCTGTTATTTCGCTTGTCCTCATCCGAAATGCCTAACGTTGATATTCGGCGGTTATGCGCTGTATTGAATTCGGTCAAGTTCTGCACGAATCAATAAACATTTACACACAAAATTAATCTCAAAATATTATAGAAACTTACATCCAACTCCGTCTCGGATTCGGGCAGTCCCAGCAAACCTCCCTCAGTTTCCTCGCCTGCTTTTTCAATCTCATCGATAATCGGCCGCATGCCCGTTTGCGGTCGCTCCCGAATGATATAATTCCGCGTTGATGCTCCGAAATGGAAATTCGAGTCAATTGGTAACTGGGTTGGTTTGTTACCCTCCAATCGCATTGAACCAATAAAAGTCCCATGAGCTAAAACTGTTTGGTCAGAACTAGTTGCAATTTAGTAATTCAAGTGGTTTACTGCTTCCTAGATCCACCAAAAAGGCTCGATCCAGATGTTTATGCCATACAAGGGAAGAATGCACTCGCGAGCAAGAGGCATGGTCGATGCAGAAATCATTCATTTGCGCATTTCGGCCGAATAAGTAGCACTTTTTCTCGTCTATCATTAACTTTTGAATTAACTTGTCTCCTTTTAGCACATCTAAATGTAAACCGACTGGCGGTTTTCCTGCCCTGAAAATTTAACAACATCAAACATAACCTCAAACAACAGTTTGCAATTATCTGAATTGAAAACATAATTTCAATATGATTGTTAAGTTATTTACCAGTTTGGCACTTCGTAGTGATTAGCCATAATGCTATTATTCCAGTAATTTTGTGATAAATTCCATTAATATAAAATTATATTAACTGTCAAGCGCGAATAATAAACATTTGACCTACTGGGACCTACTACTACTAGTAGGTCAAATTAAATAAAATAAATGAGTTTAACTTTGGATGTATTTAATAATATAATTAAATGTATTTACAAATATTTGATTTTTTTTGAATTACTTTTAGTTATTTTTATTTTAAACATAATTTATTTTGATTTTTTGATTAGTACAAAACCTTAGTAGTTCAAATACCCACAACTGTCAAACTAATATAAATGTTTTCACAAATTTCTCCGAAAACTGTTTGCAATATCGTAAGAAGAATTAAACCACATTTTCCTTGAATTAATTAATTAAAATTACCTATTGCAGGTGCTAACAATTTTGGTTATTGTTTCGTGGTACAATGCGCTTTACTTAAACAAACATTTCAAGTTGCTGGCAGCGGAACGAACACAAACATAAACAAAAATGCCTTTAACCGGAGACGCATTGGCTGCACAACAAGTGCAAGATCGTCTAAAGTCTCTCCAACAAATGGTACATGAAATCGATAAGAAACGACATAGTAGCGAGCAAGCCATTAACCTTTTACAAAAGTTTCACACCTCGCTCGATGAGAAACCCACTCAGCACAACCAGGTTTGTTCTCTCACTAACTAAATTACGTTTTTGCTTTAACTAAAATGCCTGTAGGCGAAGCTGAAAACGCTGTACAAATCCGCGATCTCACACAGCGAGCAAGAGGAAGACACCATTCGAAAAGCACTGGAGAAAATCTACGAAATCCGCAACATAAAAAACGAGCGCAGACGAATCCAAGCCCGCCATTCCAGCAACAAAGAGCTAATTCGCATCGGCACTAAAATGAAAATGCTGCTAAGCTCTGCACAAACTTTGCCTTTATTTGTTGGCAAGCCTGGCGAAAAACCGCCGCCGCTTTGCGGCGCAATGCCCCCCGAACCCAATTACATTGCGAAAGCGGGCGATATGGTGGCAGTACTCGTTAAAGTGACTGACAAGGACGGCGAAGACTGGATTATCGCTGAAGTGGTGAGCTACAATTACACTACAAATAAGTACGAAGTGTACGATATTCTGAAAGAGCAGAATCAGAAAGCACGTCATGTTTTGAGTAAACGCTGGGTGGTTCCGCTTCCGCTGATGCGAGCCAATCCGGAGACGGATCCAGCCGCTTTGTTTCCGAAAGGTGCCGTGGTGATGGCGCTTTATCCAACCACTACATGCTTGTACAAGGCGTTGGTTAACAAGCCGCCGCGAACGCATACTGATCAGTATGAGTTGGTGTTTGAAGACTCCCAGTATCCGGACGGTTATGCGCCTCCTTTGTATGTCGCGCAACGGTATGTGATTGCTTTCAAGCAGAAACCGAAGCAGGGTTGATGGTTTGAATTGTCAAATGTCCAGCGATTAACGTAAAGTATTTTATTTCATATTTCCAGCTTTATATTTCAAATTCATTAATCACAAAAAAAAAATCTTTCAACTTAACGTGTACCTAATATTAATAGTCGAATATACGATTTGTAAAAGTGAAAATTTATTATTATAAATACAAAACAATATCAAGAAATTAGAAAATTAGGAAAAAAATCAAACATTTTCAGACACAAAATTCAGTCTACATTAAAATCGAGCCATGTTAGCACAAACCTTATTCAAGTTGTCGCGTAGCGCTTGTATTTGTCGGAACGTATCGGAATCCAAAGGTGGTAGTTGAGACTGTCTGAATCCTCGTTCGGGTTGAATCGATAAAACTCGTCCATCTGGTAACGGTATATTCACATTCGCCCTTGTATCACTTGTGATGCTGCCCGTCAATAAGGGGCTGCCTTGCATAGAAATTGCCATTTCTCCCTGATTCGGCCGCCTTAGAATCGTCTGTGGCGTTCTGGGATTCACCTGAAAACCAATCAAAATAACAAATAATCCAGCTTTCATAATATTCAGCTTACTTTCGGCGTAACGGTACCATAAGAATTGGGCGGCAGTTTTCTATTGGCCGGAGTTTTATATTTCGCTTGTTTTTTCATCACTGATTGCGAAAGAGATCTGGATAGTCGTTTGGTTTTCTGTTTCATCTGCGATCTGGATTGTCTGCCACCTGAAGAAGCACCTGTAGTTTCTGCTGTAAGGTAGCCTAAATATGAACCCCACCGAAAGTTAATGAAGAATTAATTATTATAAGCGGAAAGTTATTTACACTGCAACCGTATACAGATAGAAAAAGCACAAAAATTGAGCAACCATAACATTATAAATATATAAATTATTTTGTCTATTTTGGTTGGCTAAGAATAAAAAACTTTAATCAAAGACAAACCGCCCTTACATATGGATGATAAGAAAATGATGGTACAATTATATATTCTACTATTTTATTACCTTCGTCATCCGCAAGTGCAAACGATGAGCTTCTAACCAAAGCATTTTTCTTCGATTTGTTAAGCTTACTGATCGATGTGCCATTCAAAGTTGATCCACTGGCATCCGTACCAAAATTGACCTAATAATATCAAAAATAGTAACAATATAAACCAATAATTTAGCAAAGTGACTTACGAAAGCTTCCGCTACAGTTTTCGACATAAGATTCGGATTTATCGTACCCGTAACCTCAATTTTTGCAATTTTCAACTCTCTCAACATTTGTTGCTGGATGAAATCGATTGCTTTTATGCCAGTTGATTCTACAATAGATTGTTAATAAACGTTGCAAATGGATTTTAAAGTACTCACTTTGTTCAAGCATTTTTTGTACGACATTCCGCAAGAAATCATTGTTGTTGGTTAGCTGGCTTTCTGTTACTTTTCGTGCTCGCTTTGTTCTCACCATCTAAAATGTACAGAATTAGTTTAATTACATGCTTAACTTAATTAGTTACCTTAATAGTTGCAGTGTAAAGTTTGACGAAATTTTGTATTGAAAACCGTTGAATGTTTTATTTCAAGCAACAAGTTGTGGCGGGGGTTGACAGATGAAAGTTAAACTAGCCTGTAAACTTAAATGTCACTAGATTTGAAAGTAAGCGGGAATTTTAAATAATTGAACTTTTATATAAATAACACATTTATTTTCCAATATTCATATTTGAATACATAATTTATAATTACATTGTAATAGCAAAATAATAGTATGAAAATTATTAACTAGCCCAACAAATGACAAGTCTAAGAATAGGCCTAGATTTAGCAGTTTGTATTGTATGGCATATCCTAGAAATAACAGTTAATATATTTTTAATAATAAAATCACATTAAATACAACTTTAATTCTAGGTAAACTTAATATATGTATATAATATACTACTACATTAATATCTATTAAATACAAATGTGTAATAATACTTTACGTAAATATTATTGTATTTTTGCTAATTATTGCAAGTGAAAAAGAGTATTTAAAATATAATTCTTTATATATTTATTTTATTGTTATTTATGTATGAGGGTGATTTAGATTGGATATAACGAGAGTGAAAGTAAAAATATTAAAAATGTATAAAATAAACCCGATTTGATATTTTCCTTAAATACTATAATAAAGATATAAAAAATCGATTATTATAAATATCGATATACAGACACAATTTCAATATCTTACTTTCATGTTCTTTAATAATAATCATAATAATTAATATAAACCTAAATATTTAGAGAGATAAAAAGAGATCTGCTCTCAATCGAAATGAATGCTACGATTCACCATTGATTATACTGGTCCCCATTTCTGGAATTTCGGTCGGGGTGCTTGGAATAGATGCAACTTGCTTATTCTTCTCCTCTGATATGCTTTTTCTCGAATTTTTCCGGCTGCGTGGCTTCCGTTTCACGAGCATCTCACAGGTGCCTTTCGGCACAAATGTCGTCCACTCATTCGACTTCAAATCCAAATACTCGATGGTATTCAAGAAATTTTTACCTAGAAAATCAATTGACAAAATAAAATGTTGCTCCTCAAACATTCAAATTGCGCGGTTTTCACGGCGAGTTGCGCATGACAAAAATAGCCATTTACCGTAGTTCCAAGTATGCGCAGTGAGTAAAAATGAAACATTATCGAAGAATGCGCATGCGCACTTCTGCGCAAAGCAAATAAATTACCTGAAAATCCTCCAACCGCATAAAGCCGTTCGCCTACGACCGCCACTTCAACATTCGCCCTCGATGTCGTCATACTGGGCCCGACCACCCACGTTTGATTAGCCTCATCGAATATCTCAGTCGAGCTGAGAGAATGTGAACCATCCGAACCACCAACCACATACAGCTTGCCATTAAACACCGCAATACCGCAACCCCTGCGTGCGGTTATTATCGGCTTGGACGCCGACCACGTATTGTCCGTTGGATTGTACACCTCGACCGAATTCAAGCAATTCCAAGCATCGCAACCGCCAATTGCAAACACTTGGCCATTGTACGCGGTCACAGCTGCTTGATATCGACCTGCAGACATTTTTCAAATAAATACGAGCAAAAGAAAACAATGCAAATTCCTACCGGTGTTGAGCGGTGTAATCGTGGACCAAGTTTCAGTGTCCGGATTGAAAACATCGCACTGCTTGATGCCGACCTGTCCATTCCATCCACCAATGCAATAGATAAGGCCATCCAAATCGCAGATGCCCACATTACTGCGCGGCACTGGCAACTTGGGCATTCGCACCCATTTACCCACACTCAAGTCCAACATTTCAACAGAGTCCAGCTCTGTGGTACCATTACTCCCACCGATCGCATACACCTTATCAGAAAGTACAGCAATTTTGAATCGGCCACGACTTTCGCGCATTTTCGGCAAGTTCTTCCACGTATTTGTTTCCGGGATGTATTGCTCCACGGAGTTTAGGCATTCGGTCCGGTCGTAACCACCTACAAAAACGAACACATTATTTCGATTGAAGGGGGATTGTTTCATTTTTAGTTACCGCAAACTAAAAGCGTGTTAAGGAAATTTCCGCAACCTACTGCGCATCGTTGACACGACATATTGGCCAATGCGCAGTACAAATCGGGTTTTTCTTCACTGGCCGGCCGACTAGCATCTGGGGTTTGTACCGGCGACGGTGAAGATGGAGTGTTCAATCTTTAAATATTAAAAAAAATGTTTTTATTAAATAAACGTTCCGGAACGTCGTAAAAAAGTGAAAGCTACCTTAATTGAATGGAAAGTGTTGATAATTTGCCACCGAGCGTTACCAAAGCCAGAAAACTGTGCTCGCCCACACTATCCGAAGCGATCAGATTCCAATCGGGTTCAATCTCTTCGTTTTCTAATTCCTCGCCAATTTCGCGATTGTAGATCAAAACGCGCGGCTTCGACGGCTGACCTAAACATTTCCGTTTCCCCTTCGAGTTCGACTGCGTATTCTTCAAAGACATCTTCTTATAATCCTGCACGATTTCCGTATCACTTACATCGCCCGTCGGCAAACTAGAGCAATCTTGCAGCGAATTATCGATCGCCAGATATAACATGAAGGTTTTTTCCGACAAAACGTCCGTATTCAAACTTTCCTCAGTCACTTGCCGTTTGATCCATTCGAGTGCAAGGCGACATAATGAGCCAGGATTGACGAGCGACATTTCTTCGCGCGATTGGTTGAGGACCTCGATTTTGGCGCAGTATAAGTTTAATAAGCTGATGTTCTTGCTCACTTGCTCGAACTGAAATAAGTGGTTTAATAAATCGAAATTGAGTGGATTTAATAATAGTTACATCTTTTGCTATGAATGTGTCGACCTGTTGGATGAATTCCTTATTGCGAGCGATTCCTGGTAATGAACGCACTTCAATGCAGTTGTCGATTGAAAGGTGCTTGATGAGATGTTGAGCGCAGATTCGCGTGACGCGATCCATTTTTAAATGATTTGCCGCCAGAAATACAGCAGTGACCTGCGCAAGAATCATATTTTAGAGTTTATTTTCTCATGGCGGTTGACTTTTTTATTTGAGTAGAAAAAAATTCAATTTACCTCGCTATATCTGACTTCCAACTTAGCAGTATACGCATAGTCGATGAGAGTTTGCAAAGCATGCTTATCGAATCCACCATTCAGTTTAAAAGTGACAATATTTTCGTGTCTGGCTTGATCCTCGTCCGTTGTGAACAATTCGAACAGATACGGACTGGCACTGGCCAAAACGGCTCGATGGGCATGCACTTCAATATTGCCAACCTATTTGTTCATAAACAAAGAAACAGAATGAAGCAGTTTTACGGACAATGTGGATTGCAAAATAAATATAAAATATTTTTACGATTAATATTATTATTTGATCGAATTTGAGTTGTTTTTGGATGAAATAAAAAAATAAATAAAAAAAAGTCGGTTACCGTCACCTAAACATCATGTAATTGTTCTGTAAAACAGAAAAAATTAAAACGTTCTTTTTGTTCCAAGCATATAAGAGCCAAACGGAACGATATAGAAAATTATGAATAAAATTTTACCTAATTTTGGTTCTAAAATGAGCTTTTTCTGCAAGAAAACGTTAATATAGGTGTTTCGCATTTATGAATAACTTTCTTTCAATTTCAAATCATTTACATTATTAATTATTCATAAATGGACTACTGCTGTATATTTGATATTCAGTTTTCATTCATTCGCTCTCCTTTTAGATGAAATTACTACTAGTAGTTGAAAAAGACTTAAAAGCTACTCACTACTGGTCAATAAAATTCAAATATGTCGATTTTGATTGATAGCAGCCCAGTAGTGTAACTGACCGTAAACAATAACAATTTCAGCAACGTTCCAATCAATTATTCCTCCATCAAAAATTTAAAAAAAAAACTCGAAATTTACCAAAATCAAAAACTGACTCGATGGAATATTCGACTGAAACGTTGCAAAATGTTTTTGATTATACAGTCAGGCACATACGTGAAGAATAACATCACAAAAGTGACGGTTTTTTCTCATCATGTTCAAAGCGGACAGCATGTGGACCTGGTGGACATCGTCGTGAAACACAAGGTCCAACGCCGGATCTGTCTCCTCCATCGGGCACATTTCCTCGCCGGCTGATGCCGCACTGTTGTGGTGGCCGTTGTGGGATGACACTTCTGCACACATTAACAAACGATGACATTTATCGTAATATTGATCAGAAACAAAGAAATTACATTAATATACAAAGACAAAAAAAAAATTAGACGAGTTTCACATTTTATACCGGATGGCGCAAAATTTTGCAAACTGACATTTTCTTGAGGGTGGTTTCAAATTATTTATTTTATTGATTTAATTATTTTTTTGCACCTCTACATAAAGCGATGTGTTTAGTTTAATTCCACTACACAAGTACAAATTAGTACAAATTGAATTAGTTAATATTGCATGTCATCCTTGACCTCAAAATACGTTCAATTTATTTTTTGTTTAATTCAATAGGTCGGTATGTATCGATTTTATTTTTTCATCCTTATTATTATTTATTAGTCACAAATATAAGAAAAAAACATTTCTGCTTGTCTGATGTAGAGGTAAATTTAGTAGCCAGTAAATTAAAAAGTAAATTACTTACGAACGCATTATTTAATCAGTAAATATACCTACGTAGTAAATTACTTACGAACGCATTATTTAATCAGTAAATATACCTACGTATATTTGTTTTATTTTTGATAAATTACTATCATGGAAAGTTAAGTTAATTATTTGTAAACAACAATTAAAAAATCGCCGATTCCAATCCACTCGATTCAATCATGTGGCAAACCAGACTCTCACGTGGATGAAAAATGTCGTCATTACTTGACGAAAAACAAACGTTCGTCCAAGTCACTCGTTTATTTTTTGTCGACTTTTTTGTTTACCTTACAATTCTATTTATTTTTTTAATTACTAATAAACAGTGTCAAAAAATGTATTAATATAAAATTAATAATAAAAAAGTCACTTCAAATGTTCTTAGCCACACATTTGTCTAGAGATAGCCTTGTGCATAGATTAGATAAATGTGTGTGCATTTAATATATTTAATTCTCGACGAATGGCGGATATAAAAAATAGTACAAAAGATAATGGTGTTTCTATTTCGAAGCTACCTCATAATAATAGAACAAGTGATAAATTACTAGGATAGCAACTGGTTGTTGAAATGTTATCCAGGAAGTTTTTTTGACTTGCCAACTAATTTAGCACAACGTTTTCTAATTGACTAGATAATGAGACTGTAAATAAAATAAATTGGTGATGCTAAATCGGTTTTTTAACAACCAGAATTCTAATTTACCGAATATTTGTAATGTAAAATTAACAAATAAAAAAATAACTTTTTATTCAACATGGTCAATGTTACTTACATGGAGTCTTGATTTGTTACAAATTTGAACCGGTTGTGAATAAATAAAAAAATTGTCAACCCCAACTGCCAACAGGTTTCAATTATTGTGAGTGAAGAGCGATCGTTGCAATGCACTCTTGCAATCATAAAAAGGATTGCATTTGAATACGTCATCAAACTACCCCTTTTATATGGGTTTATGTCGTCGATTACGTTAAAGATTAGCAACTAAGTGCAAATAAACAAAAAACGGTCTATTAAAATTATATTAGAAATTTTTAAATAAATAAATAGAGGTGTAGTATCATAATATTGATTGATAGATTATTCAACTATGTAATAAAATACACAAGATTGCGATACTTTTCTCTTCGATAAATAAATATTAAATTTTTGAAATATTTATAAATAGAAAATTATGTTAACGCGGAAAAATTAAAAGTTGATTATGGGTATTTATTTTTTAATTTGCCTAGTAAACAAATTCTGATAAGTTCGCACTTTTATTTTGTAATATAATTATGAGCAATTACTAAAAACGTGTAAAATCTATACATTTGTCCCTGAAAAGTTTGCCAAAATATGCATTATAAATACAATAGTTCAAAATCAATAAATTTCAAATTTTTGAATTATTTGATTTTTCAAAATATAAAATTCAAAAATATTCTTTTATATCCCAGTGAAAAACTGGAAAACAAATCATTTTTGATAAAACACAACAAAAGATAAATAAAAGCGCAATTAAATAAAAAATTCACAGAAAACTAATTGTGGTTTTATAGTGTCAGACGCTCAACAATACCACAATGAAATTGCAGTAAAATTTAAACGGATAAGAAAATAATTTTCAAATTCTAAAGAAATTTTGAATTTCATACATTAATACCTGAAAACCCTGTCAGGTAGATAACATTTTACGAACAACAAATAAACCCTAAAATAGACAGTGCCACTAGACCGCTTGAATTTTTTTTCCACCCCGTATAAAACCTGTAATAGACCAATCCCAATTCGCCCCTATTTTATTTGCACCCTTAGAATTGAAAGCTTAAACAAATTTAACCCACATTTAATCCCTGTACATTATTTTTCCATAAAACTACTCAACATAATATGCGCGCCAACAACTTAAAATAAAAACACCGAAAGCTGAAATAAAAATATTTCAAAATCGTTCAAGGTCGACGTGATTTGTGACTGAAAACTGTACTTTTATGGATTTCGATTGATTCAAACCGTATTAGCACATCGTGGTACAAAATATTAACATTACACAAAAATCGATTTGTTTACCCACAAAAATAATTAGGAAATGCAAAATAAAATGCTTACCATCGGGAGTCGAGCTTGTCAGCGACATGATTATTATTGCTTCTGTAAGTGAAAAATGGAATTAAAACCAATGAAACAATTGAATTTTGTTAATATATGAATACCATAGGCGAAATTCAAGTGAGCAAAAATAATGTGACCTCCTTTATTTGATTTTTTTTTAAAATAAATAGATTCAAACAATTCTGCGCACATAATAAAAATATTCGAAATGAAATTAAATAGAATTCTAATTACATCAGATTAGAAGTAAACGCGAATAAATTATGACTCTCATTTAAAACGCTGATTAATGATCGCAACTTGAGTCTGGCCATGTGAGCGGATGCTACGACAAATATTAGAGCGCGTGCAATTTCACAGGAATATTTCTTATCGATTGCAAATAAACAATGGAATCTCAATACTTACAGTTTGATTTGTAAAGTACAATTACAAGAAAATCGCTTGATTTTCGATAATGTCGCACTGTTATAACATCAACGTGGTGAATTTTACCACAAATACATGAAAAATGCGGTTTCCAACAGCCATATTACATACCTGACTATTGGGGCGCAGGTTTACGAAGCCCCACGATGTCTTTGGGGTCTTCGGAGAATTCTTCACACAGTCTGTCGTTTACTTTTGCAATTAGACACCAGATGTCTGAACGCTTTTAAGTCAATTTTGTAGGCAACCAGTAATACAGTAACGAAAACGTCATGAAAATTTTAAAACAAATAAAACTTCGTTTTTTTTTGACCCAATTAACAATAAATCTAGATATAAAATAGTTTATTGTATTTATTTCAATTTATTTCTAGAGGTTTGGTATAAAATGTGTGTTTTTTTGTCAAAAATGATTTAAATGATTCTAAAATGAACAAACTTGGATTTTATTCGTCTTCAAATCATTCTGGTACTTGATTGTTATTTAAATTTAATATTTCTTTTAGAAATATAAGCAATACGATATAAATTTGTAATAAGTAGGCGACCAGCAATACACTTAGAACGCGCGCTATTTAAACTAATGACTTATTTATTGTAGTCGTGACATGCAAATGTATAGGAAGTAAGTAACTTGAGGAACACTCCTTTACACCAGATGTATTAGAACGGTTCTGGATGTGTATGTTAATATATTAAATAGCTGAAGGGCATAATTTATACAGGGTGTAGGTAAATTAAATGATGTTAACAGTAAATTATTAAAAAAATATTTTTTTTGTTGTCGGATAATTTATAGGAGATTGATTTTATTGGGTTTAATTATTGTGTTTAATTAAGCCATCCTGTATATCTTTTGAGCTCCAAGGAAGGTATAATGCATCACGATTCGAACCGTAACAAATTTAATCGCAGGCATTTGTATTTCATTTATCGGCGTTATCCGATGACTTTATACCTTTTGCTCTTATTCCTGATTTCAGCCACATGTATACAATTTAAACTAGCTGTAGATAAAGCTATTAAATATAAATTATACGGTTCGTTAACTTTATAAGATTAAAAACAAAAATTTCAATTTTACAGCGAAATGAAATCGTTATCAATAAGATTGACATTTTTTATCTAAACCGCATTTGAATAATAAATAAATTATGATACATCAGAGAGGATGTGTAAATAATATTGGTTTGCACAGTTTGTTATAAAAAAAAAAAACGTTTACGTAAATATGTGTAATAATAAACCGCATTTTTGCAAAAATCGTTCTACAAATCTGAATAAAAAAAATTAATTATATTGTGATAAATTATATCTCGCTTTGCCTACTCTACTTTTTTAAATGTTTAACAACTTAATTAAATCCATATCTAAATAATAATGTGTTTACAATGAAAAAAATTGTAAACAAAACAAAGGGAATGTATAACAAATTATGTTTTAATTTCATTTTATGCATTAATTGTCGATTAACGTTCTATATTTCTTGCAACACTTTTTAGATCGAGCGCAATTATTTTGAAAGGTCTCAAACATTCAGCGTTTTTTTATTCAAATTATTGTTTGTTCAGAATTTATTTCAAATAGCAAAATAATTTCAGCAAAATTAATCTAAACTAACTTTATGTTAAATTTTATTAATTTTTTTATTTAAATTTCTAATTTATTTAATTTTTAAATGACAAAAAAATATTATTTACAAATTAATTATTCTATTTTTAAAAACAGTGGCAGCATCATTATTTCCACTTTTCTGTTAGACAGCATTAAATTGTTAAGATGAAATTAAACCAATATTTGCTTCCAAAGTAATGTAATTGCTGAAAGCAAAAAATTAAAAAAAAAAAAAAAATTCTTAGAAACCCGATCCATCAAAAACAAAAATCTTAAACAATATACATTATTACGATGATAACAATTTCACACCTTGCAAAAAGTGTCAATCTTATTTAAAAATTAAATAAAATACGTTATTGTACACTTTTTATCACATTTTTTTATCAATATTTAAGCAATTATTTGTTCAGAATCCATCAAATATTTGCGTAAATAAAATTATTATTTACAAAAATGTTGTCGCTATTCGCAAAGATTTTCGCTTTTATTTTTTTTTAGACCGCGAGACGCAAATCTCTCAAGTATAGCACCTTATACTCTGCTCCGGCTTCAGTCAGTAGATGATTGTTGTTGGCTGTGACAACTATTGGTTGTTGATATATCGAATTAATTTACAATAAGTGAACACATTTTTATTAAGTTTGAAAATAGCATTGTAAGTAATTTTTATTTAAATTTTTAAATTTCGCGCTTTTTTCAAATTTTGTTTTATTATATTTGCGGAACGAGTTACAAATATGATTTGTTGTAATGTAAAAATATGCTTTTTAATAATTAGGACACGCACCGATAAGAAATGTAAAGATAATTTTTACCTATTTGTTTATTGTGTTTATTCGTTTTTATTGTGATAAAATATTGTAGAATTTATGACCATTTTTGCCTGTTTATGATTTAAATGGAATTTTATAGTTTTTAGAGCATTCATAATTATTTGTCGTGGAATAATAAAAAGTTTTATAGCATTTTAATATGTCATTGGCATATTTTGTTTAAATTCGCAGTAAAATCTAATTGTTTAGGCGTATTTTAAAATTAGATTTATTTCGCGCGATTAAAGTTAATTTGTTTACTCAATTAAATGAATATCCTGTAATTTGAAGTATTTCAATTTGCACCTCCCTATTATCGAAACAAAAATGAATCGATCATTTGCATCCTTGAGTTTGTTTAGAATTCATTATTAGAAATCGAAAAAAATGCCAAATAACAGTTTAAAAATATTAGGATGATGTCAATGAGGAAAAAAATCACCATAATTAATTATTTATCTGCATAAGTTCTAATAATATCGATGAATAGTATTTTGGTACATATTTATTCATATATTAATTAATTAGTTACAGTTAATTGGAAAGATGCAAAATATATATATTTTTTTTTAAAATAACTCGTTGCAGATTTATTTATAAAAATGTTTTTATTTGCAAGACAAGAATTTACTCCTACAACTGGATTTTTATTTTATATTTAGAATTATACTTTTTCAACTCAATTTTTTGGTAAAGAAATACATATATTTTCATTTTTTAAGTGTTATTTATAAATTTGAATAAATCTAAATAAAAGCATTCAAAAAATTATAATATTTTCTACTGAATAAGATTGGTTTTAATTAAAATTTTAATTGAATGAAATCTAGTTTAAATGATAATATTCAATTATCTGTAAAATCTATGAAATGAAGCTAGAAAATACGTTTTTTCTTTCATTTTAACAAATGAAGAGTGACAGTTTCAAACTGTACACACACATTGAATCATTATAAAATTCTTTAGCTACCATTCGAGTTAATAATTAAGAGTGTCGCACACTAAACGTTTTACTTTTTTTTTTTAGAAAAAAGCGATTTTAAATCTAAAAAATAAATAACCTCATTATTTTATAAAAATATTAATTTTGGAAGAATTTTGTAAAGAATTCATATTTTAAAAATTCCGTAATTTTTAAGAAATTCCGTGAATATTCAAAGAATTCACATTAATATAAAATTATTAAAAAAGTAGTGCATATTCAATATAATTTAAGGGCACGAAATCACTGTGCAATTTTATGCGTGAAACGTTGCTTAGCAGCTCAGGAAATTTGACGCTGAAAAACAGTTTCAGACACTATTAATTATCCTAGAAAATATCTAATGATAGATTTAGAGAGAGAACAGATGCAGCAATAAATGGACAGAAAGCTGTTTTTTTATCTTTTTCCGCTAATTAGCAAGCGAGTGGTTAATATTTGATCGAGGTTTTTTATTCATATTTTACTTAATTTTTCGGCAAAATATAAGTATTTTTTTTCTCTAATTTTCGGTACCTTTAGAAATTTTCTAGGGGTTATAACAAAGCCGCAAACTGCTTTACCAGTTTTTAAGAATTTTTCCCACCTCTCGAACTTTTTTAATGTTCTCGGCTAAAGCACGTGGCAAATAAGTCAGATCTTGGTCCATCTATTCTTTATCAGAAATCGCAAAATTTGCAGTGAATTTAGATATGCAAAACTATGTACATTCGTTAGCGACTTTAGCGGCTATATATGTAGCGGTTTCGCCCCCTTCACATTTTTTTTAAAAATTCAAGTAGTTACAAATACCAAAATTTTTGAATAGATCTTGTAAATTTACTTATTGTGTGACTAGACCTTAACACTACATTCTCGCTCTGCTCTACTAGAACAATTAATTATATGCGCTGCAATTCTCCAGATGAAAAAAGTGAGTTGCATATAAAAGCCTTGGATTTGATGGCATGTGCAGAATTTTTTCCAACACTTTCAATCGATTGTTATTAATTCTAAATCGATACCAATGACCGAATCCAATGCCAAAATAGTTCAAGTGCAAAATTTTTGGCAAAAATTCGAAAATAAATGAGTGTTGATATTATATAAATTGAAACACTTGAACGCAAAATTGCAGATGTAAATTTTGCATATTTAAGAAGATTAAACTTAATTTTGGAAGCGCAACCTAATTCTTTCAGTTATTTTCGATTGTACTGAAAATAATTCCATTTCTGCTTGTTTGTTTGATCTGCTTTGAGACATGACTCGAACCTAAATATTGCGGTAGATTTTGGGTTGTTTGTTTAATGTATCTAAAAATTGAATAAACAATTATTGGAGATTGAGGGAGAAAAATGATCTCTGACATCAACAACATAGATTTCTAGCCCTGACCTACCTTCGAACACATTAATATATTTAATCGTGAATATATCTAAATGTGCCATGTATGTAAATATCTGTTTACTATCATTTTATGATATAGACAATTTTGTTTATTGTTCTACTCTTGACATTTACGAGTTAACATTATTCATCTTTTATCAATGAAACTATCAAGTTCCATCATTCAAAATCAATTAGGATGCAATGATCCATTCCAAAATCGGATACTTTTATCAAGGAATGTAACCCAACCTCCTCTAACCTAATTATAAATTATTTTGACACAGTTTTTTTTTTAATTCATTTAAATCTACGCGCGTGAGATAAGAGCGTCTTATCGCACTCATTTGCGGTGGGATAAAAGTCACTTATCTCCTAGCGTGTAATAATGGCGTGTTCTGAGTCCTATAATGAGCATATTATAGTACTTAGGAATAATTAATTTTTTATCAAAGTTCCATCACTCACAAAATCACTTACAGTACAATTAATATAAATTTTAAAATTCTGGGTCACATATGACCATATAATTTAATTGCCCAAATTAATAGCGTTTAAATAGGTCTTGATGTGACCTAAAATGCGGACTTTGCATGATTGGAAAAAATGTTCGTTTAATATTCATTAGGGTTTGTTTTGTTGACAAATTCATTGAAAATGAGTTCATGTGTATTTTTAATTTGCAAAACGTCTTATGGGTTTGGTCATCTCATCTACATATATACCTGGCAGAAACACTTTACGTGTTGTCATAAAAATACATTTAACCTTTTATTATTATTATTGTATAATAGATTTGAAATTGTAGAACAGTAGTTGTTCTACACGTGCCAGCCACCATAAACTTTATTACTACATATTTCATTTTATTGAACTAGGCGTAATTAATCGCAAAATTATTTCGGTTTAAATTTTGAATGGATGACGTAGAACACTACTAACATCTTAATTAAACATGATTTATATCTAATAAACAAACAAGACTTTGTCTAAATTAATGTTAAAATGTTTTTATTTGATAGCATTTTAACACTACTTGTAAATATAGTAATACTAGTAATAAATTTTCCAGATGGGAACGCTGCTAATATGGACTTTGTTATTAGCACCATCCTGCGTGATTTTCACTAATGGTCAAGCTTATTTCGATGATTTGTCGGATTTAAGGGGACCCTACTGCGCCAACACTGGTTGTTGTGATGGCAGGCAAGACCAATGTTCGGCCCCTATTTTGGGTATCTTGAATTTTTAATTTCAAAAATAAGAACGTAATTGATTTGTTTATTATGATAGGAACATCCTGCTACTGTGACAGTTTCTGTAATGCAACAAGGGTGGGCGATTGCTGCCCGGATTATTGGTCACATTGCAGAGGGATAACGACTCCTGTCCCGGTGACTATACCAACAACCACTAGAAGACCTGCACCATTAACTTCGTGCTACCATAATGGTAGAACTTTGTTTTATAAGAGCAAAATTCAAGACAATTGTAATGAATGGTACATAATTATTTTATTTGTTATTTTATTTGATTTTTATGTTTTTTGTATATTTTTAAGTGTATGTGAACGAGTAGGCGACAAAGTGGAGACAATGTGCTCTTCGAACGTCTGTTTGATTGATCCTGCCATTAATAATGTAATTAATAATAATAATCAATATGGATGGGCTGCAACAAATTATTCCGAATTTTGGGGAAGGACTTTGGATGATGGTGTAACTTATCGGTAAGGTGTTAAACTAAATTATCATAAAATTAAATAAAAGTTATTATTTTACAAAATAATTTTATTAATTATATTTTATTTTTCAAATTTTAATTTAATTACAGTCTAGGTACATTCCATCCACAAAAGTTCGTCATGCGAATAAATCCAGTTCGCCGCATTTACGATCCAGCTAATCTGCCCAGAACTTTTGATGCCAACGAAAAATGGTCGAAATTCATCTCCGAGATCCAAGATCAGCAATGGTGTGGTGCCTCTTGGGCTATTTCAACGGCTGCTGTTGCTTCTGATCGGTACTCCAAACGAAAATAAATTAAATACCAATATTAATTGAATTTATTTCTGAAGGTATGCTATCATATCGAAGGGAATGGAGAATGTGCGATTGAGCCCCCAGAATTTATTATCCTGTGATACGAAAGGGCAGCAAAGCTGCAAAGGAGGATATCTGGACCGAGCGTGGTCCTATTTCAGAAAGTTTGGGTTAGTTATTTGAAATTAATGTATTGCATCTTGAAAAAATGGTTTTTAGTTTGGTAGATGAAAATTGCTTCCCTTACGTTGGCCAAAACGAAAAATGTAAAATTAAGCGTCGTGGTAGTCTTCTGGAATCCGGATGCAGTGCTCCTGAAAGAATCGAGCGAAAATCGAAATATCGTGTAGGACCAGCTTATCGACTTGGAAATGAAACCGATATTATGTATGAAATTACCAAATCTGGACCTGTGCAAGGTAAATAACAAAAAAATACATATTTTTGGGGAATGTTCTAATTTGTCATAATTTTACAATTTTCTATAAATAATTTAATAGTATTAAAGGTTGTCGAGTGCATTCTAACTAGAACTCGTGCAATAAAACCCGCCTTATGAAACGTGGTCTTTAATAGACTTATTAATTCACTTTCTCACTATTTATTTACTTATTTGCAGCAACAATGAAAGTGTACCATGATTTCTTTTCCTACCAAAATGGAATTTACAAGCACACTGATTTATCTGCCTCGCAGAAAATTGGATACCATTCGGTTCGAATTATTGGATGGGGTGAAGAGTTTACTTATAAAGGTATCGAAAAGTATTGGGTTAGTATTTTAATTAATTATAAACGTATTATTGTTATTAATTTATTTTGTCGAATAGAAAGTAGCAAATAGTTGGGGTACCAATTGGGGAGAGCAGGGATATTTCCGAATTGCACGCGGTACTAATGAGTGCGAAATCGAATCGTTCGTTTTGGGAGTGTGGCCCGAAGTGGAGAAGAAAATTCTTCTACGAAATATTAACAATGTTTAAATATAAAAATGAGAAAAAGCAATTTGTGTTCATTTCGACAATATGTTTGATATTTATTTTGTCAACTGCCAAATAATGTGTTCTATAAAAACGCAATGCAATGTTTTTTTTTTTTATTATAAACAAATTAAATATATTTATTTTTATAATATCTATATAGTACATTTATATTTAAAATTAAATGTAAGGCTTTTAATCGATGCAGTTTAGTGTAAAATGTATTTTAATCTTGTTCAAGAAAAATCTCATCTGTGAATCGAATGTAATTGGTCAATTAAAGTTTGTTGTGAATAAAATAATTAACAAACGTGTGATTTTCTTTTTGTTTATCATAAAAATATTAATTAATAAATATAAAGTATAATATTTATACTATAAATAGTTATTGTTGGAATATTTGCGATGCAACCAGTAATACATTCATTTAATTCAGCACATAATTTTGCGAGTATTACTTGTAAGAATTGACAAACTATAATGAATTATTATACTAAAAAATTAATTCCAATCGTTTAACTTAAAATATGCACTGCAAATTATTAATTATTTAAATTAGTTCACGTTTTTGCAGGATAAGAATATTTCAGATGCAACCAGCAATACACCATAATTTTGCAGGATTTTAAAAGAAATTTAAGTTTTTTTTTTTAATTTGGTACATTGATTGAATCTCAGAGATGTGAAATTAATTCACAACACTTTCAAATATAATAAACACATACATAAAAAAAAATCCTAATCAATATTTTGCTAGCCTAGCAACTCAACTGTTTGTATTTGCCTCCACTTACCATAAATGTTATTGTATACTCCATTCATAAAATGGACAAATTAATCCGACCAGTTTTCACCCTAGAATTAAATCATAAAATACTAGCAGGATTAGTAACTATAGGAAAATACGATGGTACTCATCCCTGCATCACTGCAGCAACCAATGCTGACAAGGTAAGTTAATCTAATACGTATTCGATTATTATTAATGATGTTAAAACATTTTGTCGTAGGTTTTAATACATAGTCCTCACCGGAAAAACGCTACAATCACTGGCAGATTAATTTGGTCAGAATCTAATCGAGAAATTGCTACTTTAAACATTAACCAATCCATCACCACCTTAGCTGCTGGAAGCATTTTACCAGACGATGAAAAAGATATTTTAATAATAGGTAGATATATTCGGTCTTAAAGAGATAATTAATTAAATTAAACTATTTTTATATAATTTTTTTGAAGGGACGGTAACTCACATTCTGGCCTATCACGTGCACGACAACAAAGACGTTTTTTACAAAGACTGCCCTGATGGGGTAAAATCCATCTGTGTTGGCAACTTTCGCGAATTTAAATCACCTATTGTGATGGTTGGCGGCAATTCTTCAGTGCATGGATTCGATCATGAAGGAAACGAAATCTTTTGGACTGCTATTGGTGATGTGGTAACATCGATGATATTAATGGATTATAACAAAGATGGCCTAAATGAAGTAACAATTAAAACAAATTAATATTATAGTACCTAAAAGTACCTTCTGACTTTTTTTAAAGCTGATTGTTAGTTCGGAGGATTTCTACATTAAGATTTTCAAAGGCGATCAAGTTTTGGCTGAACATGTAGAAACGGAAATTGTCACAAATTTGGCAGTTTTGCCTGACAATCGATTTGCGTATTCGGTTTCAAATGGCACCGTTGGAGTGTACGAGCAAGAAGTGCGATTATGGAGAGTGAAAGTACTTATTATACTTCTTTTCCATTCGAAAAAAATGAATTTAACATGTTCTAATTGCAGTCCAAAAATTTCGGCATTAGTTTGCAATGTTACGATTTGTTAGGCCAAGGAACAGTTCAGTTAATAACTTGCTGGTCTAATGGCAAGATTGATTGTCGCTCGGTTATAACTGGGGAGGTAATATTTAAAGACACTATGAATCATTCAGCTGCTGGTTTAGTTGAGGGTGACTATCGATCTATTGGAAAAACCGACATTATTTGTATTTCTACCGAAGGAGAAGGTAAGATTGCGCAATTTTTTTGGCGCCAAATTATATTTGCAAGCAACCAGCAATACATATTTTGTTAAATGTCTTATAGTTCGTGGTTACACAACTACGAAAACGTTTCTTAAACCAGACGGATCAAATGACGATCAAAGAACCATTACAGAACTCTTAGCGCAAAAACAAGCATTGCTAATGGAACTGAAGCATTATGATAATAACACAAAATATAACGAGAACGCTTTTGCTCAAACTGATACTTTTGAGAGTAGTGGCGTAATTCCTGCAAGCACTCGATTGCAAATTGCAATCAACACTAATGGAAATGCACCAAAAGTATAGAGCAAAAACTGCTTTTTGACTATTTTAATAACTTGATTTTCTAGCCTAATGTAGAAGTCTACATTTCAACCAACAACAAAACAATAATCAAGGCAGTCATCATATTTGCTGAGGGAATATTCAAAGGAGAAACGCATGTTGTGCATCCACCTTTAGAGAAATTGAAGTCCGAAATGAATATTCCTTTGATCCTGCCCAAGGACCATTCGGTTGACATCCACATAAAAGTAACAATACTCTATTATTAGGCAACCAACTTTTTTATGCTGGCGCCTATTTAAATGTTTTTTGTTTTTGACTCTAGGCTCTGATTGGTTACCCGAAAAGCATTCAATACCACGTTTTTGAAATAACAAGAAAACTGCCCCGTTTTGCAATGTACGCTTTACAAGAAACCACCCCAAAATCAAAACCCGCGAGTTCAGTTGAATTTCGCATTAATGAACGATTGCAACGGATCTGCATGTGGATTAATCAAAACTTCCTATTTGCTAACGATATCGATTTTGATTCTGCTCCAAATTTGACAATTCAATTAAAATGCTTACGTGATTTATCCGATTTGATTATGGTGTTTGAAATTTCTGGCAGAACTTGCTTTTATACCAACAATATGAGTTTGGCAGCTGATTTGGTTCAGTCTTTGACTACTTTTTTGAATTTGGATCATTTGGAAGTAGGTATTGGGTATAATTTTATTTTAGTTTTATAGACGGGTTGCGGCACTAATCTCGCGGGAATTTGAATACTCAAACTAAAGTAATTCTAAAAAGTATTAATTTTTATTAGTCGATTGCTTCATTTGCTATTGAAGAAGAAAATTTGAAGAGCTTGATGGATAAACTAACAGACGTTGAAGATGCAAGATTGCAATTGGGGACAGATGTGGCCGACAGATTGAACCAAATTCGCAATTTAGTTGTACGAGCTGAGGATAGTCGCTTAAACGATTTGTAAGTCTTCAAGAATTTTCACTTCTAATTACACTAGACTTTTTTTATTTTCGAACATAAAGTTCGACAATATTTCATTAAAAAAAAGACTTTTGAGTCAGTTTATTTTGTCAGATTTATTCTGACATTTGTCTCAAGTTGGTTTAGAGGAAAACTACTACAATGTAAAAGGTACATACTGTAGATTATTCGCGACAATAAAGATAGAGGATACTTTCGTCGCTGTCAAAGTGACAAAAATGCAATGCCATGTGCATTTTAACATGCGAATTAAAATGACACTAATAATTTTTCAATTTTGTATTTATATAGGGCAGCAATGCCACAGTTTTACAACGAATTGAATATGATCAACAAAGAACTGATCAATGGATACAATATTAAGCTGCATAATTATGATGAAGGTGTGGACACTATGAAGAAAATTAATGCGATCATTCAAAAGGCGTCGAGACTAAGAGGTGTGGGAGTCGAAAGTTTAATTAATATGTTAATTGATTTTTTGTTCAAGTTGGTCAAAAATCGGCGAATATGATTGCACAATGCAGAACTGCAATTAAAAACAATAATATTGATGGGTTGGTTAAACTTATTCGTACTGGAGAAATGTAAAGAAATGATGAATGATGACCAAAAAATAATGATCTATTAGACGGTCGTTTCATAAAGTGGAAGACCCGCATTACATATATACAATACTTGTTTAGAAATACTAGGTGATAATTTGATGCTAATTGTGAGATGTAAATAGGTGCTCCTGCAAATAAATAAATTTAATGTAATAAAATTAAAATATTTGTTAGCGCCATCTATTGTTGTTACCAATCTATAAGTATAATTGCAAACTTGTTTTGTAATTTTTGTTTTAATTAGTGCAAAGTATGGTTTCAAAATTTAGTGGTATATTCTAACATGCTTGTTTAAGTTCTTATGGATTTTAGAAACATGAGTTGTGATAAATAAATTTTAAACTTTAGAAATCAATAACTAAGTAACCACTATCCAATTTTACAAACAAAATGCATCACGTTCTTGTCTTGTCCATTGTTTTTTGAAAAATAATATTGGATTAACAACTTTTTACCAATTGCAACTGAATATATGAAATAAAATTGTAATGTTAGTTCACTTTGTGAAACGCTCCTCTTAAAATGTGTTAGCAAAAGTGTATTACTGGTAGCATTCAAAAATGTGCGAGTTGCATGCATTTAAAGTATTCAGTTTATTGTAAAATCATTAATTAATTATAAACATTAAATTATTGTATTTTTTTTTAATAATTACTAAACATTTTGGTTTTAGCATTTTATATAAAACCGTAACGCCAAAAATCATATGTTTTTTGAAAATTTAACAAAAAATATATTTGTCTCCGAGTATGTGTGAGACTGCACGACTCCCAAACCTTTTCTTATATTCAATCTAGATAGACAATGAAATTAAAAGCATTGGTTGAAACTATTTGATTCTCAAACTTTAGAAATACAAATGCGATAATATCGTATTTGTATTTGCAAAGTTACTGCGATATACATTTTACCAATGTATATCGCAGCGATATACATTATACCGAGGGTGGAGAATGTGTCGACCATCACGACATTTCTAGTAAATTCGGATCAACCAGTTTCTCTCTGTTGGTCGATTCATGAAGTATTTAAGAAGAGAAAAATAACAGAAATATTTCATTACCCAACTATTTCCAACCAATCCCAGATTATCGAGATATTTATCGACGAGGGTGAACTATCGTTTTTATTCCGCGTAAAATAGATCCCTCAAAAACACCTATCGACGTTAGTGGTAAGTGACGCTAATTAAATGCAATTTCAGAACAAAAAGCTGTGATATGAAAAAATCTGCTCGCTGAACTGCTCGCTGAACTGCTCGCTAAACTGCTCGTTGAACTGCTCGCTGAACTGCTCGTGTTACTGCTCGCGTGTTATTATATATTTACGGCACCATTTTCACACAATCCCAAAATACATATTTTTATTTTCTACCAAATTTATGCAATGTATTCAAATATCCTAAGCACGTCGTTAGTCACTTAGTACTCACGCCGATAGGTGTTTTTGCGGTATATCAGTGTTTTTGTAAGGAGGATAATGATCTCGATAATGATATTGTTTTGATGCAATGTTATTTTAAATATAATATAGGGATTTTCAAATATTTTCAGATATCTCAATATTCTGAATAAAATTTAATAAAGAACATTTGTAAACATTTGTTGATTTTCGTACATTTTTTTTTGGTTTCGTAAACATTTGGTTGACATCTGTCACGTTCGGTAGACCTTTTACATTTTTAGTTAACTTTTGACATTTTTATTTCGGTATGTATTGACATCCTTTGATATTTTTAATCTGATAATTTGCAGTCATGATAAAATTAGCACTATGAACCAAATGTGAATAATATGTAAGCTCTAGCTGAATAATATGTTTGCTCGGAATTGCCAAAATTCAGCATAGTGGGATAAATACAATCAGATTTTATAGAATTTAGTATACTAGGGTTATTTACGCAGGATAAAACAACATCGCTGTAGTATTTCAGTAAGAGATTGGCAGATAGAACAAGCATTTTCGAGTCACATCCATGTCGTCCACATACATGTCAATCTTTATTATTTGAAGAATAGAGAGATGTGTAGATGCACACTTGATGGTCAATTGGTAAACACAACAAATAGCCAGAAAACTAGCTGAAGCTGTGCCGTACGTGACAGTTTTTAATTTGTAAGTGCGCAGAGGGGCATCAGGAGATGGTCGCCAGAGAATGCACTGCAAGTTTTGATAGTTTGGATTAATAGCTACTTGCCGATACATCATTTGTATATCTCTACAAAAGGCATACTTGTGCTTGTGAAAACGAATAGGAATATGAAAGAGATCTTCTTGAATCACAGAACCAACTAATTGTATAGACTTCAAGGATTTGTCGGAAGTGGTTGGCTGAGAGCCATTAAACACACCACGCAATTTTGTAGTAATGGAATCCTTTAAAACACTGAGATGGGGCAGATAATAATAAATCTTATTAGGAGAAATGTCAACTTGAGACATGTGGGCAAGAAACTCATATTCGTTCATAAAGTTTATGTCTAGGTGCGGAAGTTCGGGATTTGCTTGTAAACGCCTTTCAAGTGAAGAAAATGGTCGTTTAGCTTGAACAAAAGACTCACCTAGAACTGTAAGTGGTTTTTTGAAGGGCAGAGAAACGATAAATCTCCCATTTTCAGAACAATAATTCTCTTTGAAATATTGTTCGGAAAGGTTTTCCCCAGGAGAGAGAACAGTTGCAACCGATGTTTCTTCAACGGACTAAAATTTAGCGAGTTGGTCCTGAATATTAATAGATGCAAGTGCTTTATTTCATAAAAAAGCCTTGTGGCGATTGGTAGCGGAACGGGACCAGATGTTACCCAGCCCAAATGAGTTTCTTGGAGAATAGGCAGATAAGAACCACATTTATGTTGGCCAGAGAGTAGAAGGGACCAAAAAACCTCAACTAAAAAGTATTAAATAAAGAGGTATTAAATTTGGTATTTTAAATTGAGAAATATCAACTGGTATTTGTTGCTTTTAGAAGAGATGCAAGGCATAATTAAGCAACAAATTTTAGTTTTAAAGCTGGATAATTTCGATTCAATGCTGACCGACACATATTTTTAGTTTGAGATGTAACATTATTAATACCAGTGACTTAAACGTTGACTGGCTTTGCTATAAGTTTTAAATCCTTGAATAGTTTTTCCGATATTAAATTGCCCAGAGATCCACTATCTAGAAGGACTTTAGCTAAATAAAGAATCTAAAACATTAACAAGGGCGGTAACAAGGAGTCATTTTCAGCATTGCTAGTAAAGCTTTGCCCCAATGATGCCAAAATGCAAAAGAGTGTGATGAGATTTCGAACAAGTTCTGCAGGTATATTTTAAAGGACAACTTAAGGATGCGTGATCTGTTCGAAGACAGTTTTTACACGCGTGTATTCGCTTGGTGCTTGAATAACGATCGCGTGGACTAAGCTTGAGAAACTCGTTACGTTTTGATAGAAGATAATCATTTTTGCATAAAAGACAAGTAACGATACACAAAGAGGAACTAAGGAAATTTGTGAATAAGGGCTTTGGAAATGCAACAATTTTTGTTGAGAAACCAGAATGCTGATAATTATGATATTTATTCACATTTATTCACATTAGATTTCGCTGCATTGTTGTAAGTGCGGATATTTATTGAATCTGAACTAGAAATAGCTTTATTGTTAAGGGCATTGCTGGGGGCATTGTTAAGGGAATTGCATTGAAATAGCGGCATTGCTACGGAAGAAAGTTTTATTAATTGCTGTAGAGAGGGCACCGCAGAGGAGTTGAGATTTAGATCGAAACGTTTACGAATAGTTTGGTCAAGTTTATCCAATAATAGATCCAGAGGCATGAAATCCAATTATCATAATCAAACCTAAATTATCTAAGATAGCTAAATTTTCTTTGATGGAATCTGTTAATAGGCGTAGGCGACCAGAATCTTCCTTTGTCAATGGAGGAAAATGTTTTAATAAATGTAGATGATGTGCACTCAACACGCGTTTGTTACCGTATCGTTCACTGAGAGTGTCATATGCTTGTTTATAATTTTTAGCAACCAAAAAAATTTTTTTTTATGTTAAAGCGGTACTTAATGTTAAAGCGGTACCGTGCAGAGTAAAGCGGTACTAGGACCACATGCAACAGCGCTTGTATTAGTAAGATTTTGCAAAATAAGATGATTTGGAGGAAAAAGTTTTTTGAAATTTGAAAATTGTTTGAGCATATTGCATATATTACATATTGCATATTGTATATGTTCATGTTTCGTTTAGCCGGTACTTCGTGCTCTATCGCGACAATATAAAATTTTATGAACTCAATCTGTCTGTAGTTTGTGCCATATCAAGTTATATTTTTGTGTTTGAGTTCTTATGAAGTCATGAAGACTCAGCTAATTTCATGTTTTAGTTTAGGTGATAATATTGGAATGAATATTTTTAGTTAGTCAGTTTACATTTAAGATCAGACCAGTCAACATCGTACGAGTATTTTAAGTTCGACCTCTGTTTTCGATATAATAAAAGCTTGTGTTTTGACAACTATAATATTTTTGTCTTCGTTAACCAAACCCAAGGAACACAATCGTTACATCACAAATTCAACAGTGAAAGTGTTTTGATAAACATCGATAATCTTTAAAGTGAATTTGGGAACTTTCAAGTTTTTGGGGAACGCAGACAACCAATTGGCAGTGCAGCTCTGATGATCAACCAACTAAGGATGTCATCTGGCCATTTTCAGGAAAAAACGTAAGTCAGATTTGGTTTTGAATACTAAAGGATACATTTTTGCTGAAATTTTATAAAGTCATTTTTATTGATATAATTTTTTTAAATTATATTAATAAACACGATTAAACAATTTAAAAATGAAGCTGCCATTGGATTTTATAATTAAATACTAATTATTCTTTAAGAACACAAAGCTCAAATTACCAAAATCGTAACTTTTGCACTATTTGCAACAAATCCGGTCATGATAATCGAAACTGTTTCAAGAATACTAATCCAAAACCTATTCAATTTGCAAAACATAATTCTTCAAATTGTAATGAAAATATTGGTCGGTACTGTAAGAAAACAGGACACCTTATTCAAGAATGCCAAAAAATGGAATACAATAATCAAAATAAACCCAATTTCACAACACCCAACCATGATAATTTGCCATTTACACGTGAAGCAAGTAACAATTATTCTCAAAATTTTTTAAACTTACAACAGTCTCAGATCAGCGCCGGCGTGTCTGTAGACGAACTTTAAATAAAATCGGCATTACACAAAATCAAAACAATTTTGTTTTAAACTCGAATATCAATCAAATTCTTAAATCAATTAATTCAAACTCTAATTTTAACATTATTAGTACTAACTCTAATTTAAATGTGAATTCTAACTCAGCTAAAATGAAATCAGAAAGACTATTTTTAACAAATGATAATTTTTCTTATATCATTACTAAATATCAAGAAACATATTTTAAATTTCTTATTGCTACAGGAGCCAGTGTTTTGAACAAATTAAACAAAATAAATCAATTTTTACTTTTCTAGTAGAGGAAGTATTGTATTCATGATTTTTTTCCAAATTTCACTTTTTTCTACTTTATAGAATGCGTAGATTACGAAAATCATATTCACTAATTTCACATTCAGAAGATCCACTTAATCTTCTAAAGTTGCGAACCGATTTTGACCAAATATTGAACATATGTATCGTGTATAGCCCAAACGGTGAATGCTTTCAAAAAATGGAGTATTTTTACAGGGTTGAATTTTTATTAAGGGTTGAAGAATCAAAAAGTTGTAAAATGCATAATTTGTAACGCGAATACCTAAGAGGAGGAATACTTTATTTGATCCAAATTTGGCCTAAATATTAGGAATACATTGAAAAAGCTGGTGAATGTTTCATTCCTTAAAAATAATCTCTTGTAGCCTGTTGGTCCTTTAAATTAATTGTTCAAAAATTGACGGTGATTTGATTCTTATATGTCAGCATAACCCACCATTTTCCATCAGTAAGTTTATATTTATTTACATAATGAGTGATTAAAAATAATTTACCACCCTAACTACACACCCCCACCCCCAAATATACAGTTTGAGTCAAATGGATCGGATTTTCTTCATATTAAATTTCTACTATACATTTAAAACAAATTTACGAATAATCTAATTAAAAATAATATTCGACCCGTATTTTACAATTTCAACCCTTAATACACCCTTTAAAATTAAAATGCTCGGATTTCTTTCAAATTTGGCTTCCACTAGTAATTTTAACTTATTTAACATATCATTATGCATTTAATTAAATTGAAATTAGGCTAGAACTTACATATCACAATTTTTACCCTTAATGCACCCCTTACAGTTTGATTTGTCAGATTTCTTTCAAATGTGTTTTCTAATAATAAATTGAAATATACTTTTAACTAGTTTATTCAAAAACAGGCTAGAATCCTCAATTCATGTTTTAACCCTTAACACACCCTTTACACTGATAATGCTAAGATTTTCTTTAAACATTGATTTATATTGGTAATTTTAAATCTTGCTTCAAATAGTTTCAATAAAATAGAGTACCTACAAGACATTTTTCACTTTTTAATCCCTTCATACAAACGTTTCAACTTTATCGCTTAGATTTGTCTTAAATTTAGTTTCTAGTTAAAATTTAAAAAGCATTTTTAAATAACCCGATAATTTTTTTCACAAAAGATACCTCAAAATTCTAAAAATTTGAATAAGAACTTTTAACATAGCAACGAGAGAAGTACTGTGGAATCTCATTTCCAGCGAATTAATTCTAATGCTAAGATTTCGGTTAATGGATTAAGTTCCAACTCACCAGTCGAAACCATTGGAAGTATTAAACTAAATACAGAAATTCATAATACTGAATTATCTACCAAATTTCATATTGTCAAATAACAAGCAAACATACCGTTCGATAGGTAATGACTTCTTTACACAAGAACATGCCCAAATAGATTATTCCAAACTACAATTAAATGTAAAATCATTACCATTCCGTTCCCAATATACACAAACATAAATTGTATGTAGTACCTCAGATAGTTATTTTTTAAATCCACGAACAGAAACTTAATCGAAATCGAAATCTCGAATAATCTTAACGAAGAAATTTGTCCAGAGATAATGGTAATAGAAGGAGTATATTTAGCTAGAGCTTTATTGAAAGTAAATAATAAAGCAAAAACAACAATACTTAATACATTAGATCACAAAGTTCAAATAAATCACTTTAAACTAAATCTCGAACCTTTTCATCAAAACCAATCTTGTATTACTTCTCTCGTAGAGGAAGTATTGTATTCATGAAAAAAAAAATTTCTCTAAATTTCACTTTTTTCTACATTATAGAATGCGTAGATTACGAAAATCATATTCACTAATTTCCGTCTGTCGGTCTGTCGGTCTGTCGGTCTGTCGGTCTGTGCATTTCTTTAAACCACTATATTTCGGAATCTACTGACCCGATTAAAGCAAAATTTGCGTCCTTTTTTTCTACCTGCCCATTGATTAGGTCAAAGAAAAAAAAGTTAGGAAATTCTCAAGGACCTGCGCGTTAGAGGTCAAAAACATGCTAAAAATGGCAAAATCGGTAGATCCACTTAATCTTCTAAAGTTGCTGACCGATTTTAACCAAATATTGAACATATGTTTCGTGCATACCCCAAGTGGTGAATGCTTTCAAAAAATCTGGAGTTTATTATAGGGTTGAATTTTTATTAAGGGTTGAAGGGTCAAAAAGTTGTAAAAATGAATAAGTTGTAACGTGAATACCTGCCAGGAGGAATATTTGATTTAGACCAAATTTGGTACACATATTAGGGATGCATTGAAGAAAATGCTGGTAAAAATTTCATCCCCCAAAAATAAGCCCCTACGACCCATTTGCCATTTAAGTTAATTGTTCAAAAATTGACGGTGTTGTGATTCTTATATGGCAGCATTACCTACACTTTTCCATCAGTTATTTTAGTAATATTTACATAAAGAGTGAGTAAAAATAATTTTCGACCCTTACCACACACCCTCACCCCTCCAATATAGAGTTTAAGTCGCATATAGTTCGGATTTTCTTCATATTCAATTTCTACTATACATTTTAAACATATTTACGAATAATATAATTTAAAGTAGTATGCAACCCTTATTTTGCAATTTCAACCCCTAACATACCATGTACAGTCAAAATGCTCGGATTTCTTTCAAATTTGGATCCTAGTAGTAATTTAACTTACTTAACTTATCATTATTTAGTTAATTAAATTAAAATTAGGGTAGGACCTACATATTACAATTGTAACCCCCAATGCAGCCCTTACAGTTTGATTTGTCAGTTTTCTTTTAAATTTGTTTTTTAATAATAAATTGAAATATAATTTAAAGTATTTTAATCAAAAATGTCCTAGAATCCTCAATTCATGTTTTTAACCCTTAACACACCCCTTACACTGATAGTGCTAGGATTTACTTCAAAGATTGATTTATATTGGTAATTTTGAATCTAGCTTCAAATAGTTTCATTAAATTAGAGTACCTACAACAAATTTTTCACTTTTTAATTTTTTCATACACACTTTTCAAGTTTATCGCTTAAATTTGTTTAAAATTTGGTTCCTAGATAAAATTTAAAAACATTTTTAAATAACCCGATGATTTTTTTTTAGTAAAAGATGCCTCAAAATTCTAAAAATTTGAATAGCCAATTTTAATATAGCAACGAGAGAAGTACTGTGGAATCTCATTTCCAGCGAATTTTAAATTTTAGTCAAGTAGATAATAACAAAATGTCACGATTAGATATTCCGAAAAGTAATATGAGATGCATCTAAATGAGGAGGAATGAAACTCAGTATTAAAACTTTGTTTCGAATACAATGATATATTTTACTTAACTGGTGACGATTTGACAAGTACAGACGCAATCCAACATGAAATTAACGTAACGAAACATGAAGTAAACAAAGAAGTATTAAAAATGTTGAAAAACGGAATTATTAGGCAATCAGTATCTTCTTACAACAGTCCACTGGATCGTACCTAAAAAACTCGTTGCGTCAAAAGAACAAAAATGGCGAATCGTTATCGGTTATAGTAAACTCAACGATGTAACTGTAGGCGAAGCTTTCTCTCTTCCTAACAGTAATGCAATTTTAAATCAATTAGAACATGAAAAGTATTTTTCTACATTAGACCCTGTTTCGGGATTCCATCAATTAAAAATAAAAAATGTATTTTCAGTGGTTATCGAAATTACATCTTTTACAAGTTCTTGTCCACAAATATGTATAAACAGTTACAACACCGTTACCTACAATAAAGTGTACTCGTCTGAAGACATCACAAGTCAACTACCATTCCAGTTGCAAAACTATAATAGTAGCGACAATATAGACGCCAAAATGGAGACGCCAAAATAGTCAATTAAATTAAATTTTAATAATTCTTTCACTGTGATATTGTTTTTAAGCCGCTAAGTATCAAAGCCAACTTGTAGAATGTTGAGGCTGGCATTCAGCTTACCGGAAAGATATTAATCAGGACTCAAAGCCAACTTGTGCGGACGCTGAGACTGGCGTCCACCCTGATTAAATAGCAAAAAATACCAGAATTAAAAGCCAAACTTTGTTAGGGTTGCTGAGGCTGGCACCCAATCTGGTACAACAGAAATAAAAAATCTCGTACATCAATAAATAAAATATGTGGTTTTGTTTTTTTTAACCCGGCAATTAGCCGAACTAGCAGCCGTTAATACAAAATGTTGGACTGCTAAAGAAATTTTCACCCAATTTTTGTTTGTTAATTTTTATAAAATATATATTAATTAATTATTTACTTTCTACAGGGCGGCCACAAATACAGAGGTGCCGTATAACATTATGCACGCAGAGTCTCCTTTCTATCGTATTCAATTTTATTTTATTTTTGTTTTTATTATATTTTAACTCATATTGGTCAGACTTATGTCATCCAATCTAATCATTTTAATTAATTTTAAACGCAACTAATCTCAAGGGCAAATATGAAAAAAGGTAAACAACATACATAGATATTTTTGTTGTCTGCTTTTCTTTTTTTTTTGGTATAATAATCCTCCGCCAGATTCGGCCTAATAAAACTACTTCAAGAACATTTAGGTTTCGGTATAACCTTTGCAGTGCGCTCTTAAAGTCATGTTAACAAAAATGACACAACTAACAAAAAGCAAAATGCAGTATGTCAAACATAGATAATAAACCGAATACAAGAGCGCAAGCAAAAAAACTGGAGGAAGATATAGGTCAACCAAAAGAAACAGCTTTGCATACGTCGAATCAGAAGACCCAGACATAAGCTTGAGAAGTAGGAATACAGAGAGATAGGCGACTCGAGATCCCAAAAAATCGAGTATACGGAAGTTATTGATTACCGACATAAGGGGTAAACCGAAGGTAACGCTTGATGCACAGGTAAAAGTGAATAAAACCACGAAAACCAATAAAGAGCCTTTTTAAGAATGAGCTGGAAGAGCACAGAAGGAAAAAAGAAGAGGAAAAGGCACAAAAGGCGATAGACGAGGAAGCCACAAAAAAAGCCAGAAGCAAAAGTAAAAAGAAGCAGACCGAAGGAAAGCCAAAACAGAGACGAACTAGGAAAGAAAAATACAGGAGCAAGAAAAAAAAAAGGAAGAAAAGAAAAGAGGAGGAAAGTTGCTACAATAAGCAAGAGAAGAAAAGAAAAGAAGGGAAAAGCAAAGGCAAGAGGAAGAGGATAAGAATACTACAAGAATACTACAAGAAAAGAAAGAGCGAAAGAAGAGAAAACAAGAAGCAAACGAAAAAAAAGAGGAAGAAAACAGACGAAAGAGAGAAAAACAAAAGAAAAGTAGAGAGAAAGCAAAGCTCAAGGGGGTTAATCAAGAAAGAACAAAATTAGCAGACGCAAGAAACTCGGAAGCAACAACAGAAAGCAGGACCCCGGCCATTCTAAAATTTGTATCACTACAAATGTACAATCCATGCACCTCAACAGAGACGCCCAAGAACTTCTTCCGCTAGTACGAGAGGTGCGCAGTTGCCAGTGGATGGGACGAGACCTTCAAAATAAGGTATTTTGGAACGTTTTTGGAAAGAGCCGCGGAAAAATGGTACAACCGCTACATAAATGCGTTCAAAAATGCCCAGATGCCCAGAAGATGACAAAACAACGAGGATGACATCCTCAGAGAGTTCGGAGGCAAAAAAACCAATAGAGAGGCAAAGCTTCGATGGACAAACTGACGTCAAAGAGTAAATGAGGATATCAAGACGTAATATTTTGATATGCTGGATGTGGGCTAGGAAATAGATCCAGAGATGAAGGATGATACGTTCCAAGAATTCTTAGAAAACGGCCTGCAGGAAGAAGACTACCAGACCTACATTACAATAAGCAGGACCCAAATGAGCCGGGAGAAAATCAAAGACGTAGTACTTAGGTTGAGCGACCGCGGAGCCAACAGAAAAAAAGCTGTTAGCCGGTTGATAACCCCTACCCCCCCAGCCAATCGGCCGCGTATCTACCCCACAACAAATGTTCGGACAGGGTAGCTACCGGAACAATAATAGATTCGAGAATCGCAAGCCCATGTTTAATAACGCCAGAAACTACGAAGACAACCTAAATCACAGACAAGAAAGAAGTAACTAGAGGGCAAAACTACCGAGAGAAGAACAACAAGGCACTCAAGGCAACAACTACAATAATGGCGGTTATAGAGGTATGCCGAGTAACGCGGCAAATAGCAAGTATAATGCACCTTCGCGAGGAGGACCACTGCCCAACACAAGGACGGCAGACGGCAGGCCTAAACGCTATAACTGCAATAGACCCGGCCATATAGCGTCAATGTTCCGAGAAAGGCCCCAAAGTAACAAATGAAGACTATCATTTGGAGGAGGTTTATCGCCGCACCCAAACGGAGACGGACGACTCTAAATGACCCAGATGTCGTCATCAACACGGAAAATGAACCAGTGGGGGCATATAGTAAGATCCTGACGGTCAAAGCTTTAGCAAACCACCAGGAAGGGATTGGAATTGTACTAAACACAGGATCCTCAGTAAGTGTAGTCAGTAAGAGCGTCGCGGAAGGCCTAGAACTGACGTACTCGCCATCAGTATTAAGGACATCGGGGGGATATTCGGTCGACCACTTAGAAAAGACATTCAAATAAGAGTTTTCAGATGCAACCACAAGATGGTAGTCATCGAGAAGTTGCCGAAGGACGTAATCTTGAGGGTGGACTTCTTGAAGACTTATGAAGCCATGATTGACTTTGCAAACAATAGCATCGAGTTAAAAGAAAAAGATAAAAGGGTCAAACTACCCTTTGGAAGAGACGCGTAGCAAGGTAACTCGTTGACGTGTCAGTAATAGAAAAAGAACCGGCAAAGCTAAGGCTACGAGCAGCTGCGGATTATAATCAAATCCCAAAGAGGGAGATAGTTATGAGACTATCAGTTAGTGGAAGAAATAGGGAGGCAAATTGCGATTTCGAAGAGGCCGAAACCTACATAACTAAACACGGACTGGCCCTGAAGTCGGCGCCTAAGATAAACGACATAGGAATAGAGCTAATTGTGGAAAACCGAGGGTACACAAGAAAAAAACGTATTTAAAGGCATTGCAAATGACTGTTAAAAAACAAGCAAATCACTGAGATGCCAAAGGATGGGTTTATCCGAAACAGCCACTCTCCTTGGGCGTGTCCTGTAGTATTGGCGAAAAAGAAGGACGGAACCATGCGATTCTGCGTGGATTACCGAAGTTGAACAACGTAACCAAGAAATCGACCATTTGCCAAATATCGACGACATTGGATTTGGTTTTGTTAATATTGATTTCAATGATGTGCATTGAATTATTTTATAATAAAATAATTCGCAGATGAGTTAACTTTTATTGTATGTTGGTATTATATTATACTTGAGACATAAATCTGCTAGTCAATCGGACATTTAGATTAGTACTCTCGTTTAATAGGAATTAAATTTTGTTCAATACGGATCTCCCACCTACTTGATACATTTATTGGTGGTGATAAAAAATACATATACAGGGTGTTTACAGTCTTAGGGTGAAAAATTTAACGGGCAATAGATGGGATGGCAATAAAGATATAACAGTGAAAATTATGAAAAAATACTCATTATTAAGAAAGTTAAAATTATCAATCATTTACTAGAGGTGCTACTCTGGACTTGGCACATAATAGATCGCAATATATCTTTCCTGATTCTGAAATTGATTTTATATATATGCATGCTCCGTAAGCTAATAAACTCGCATCGCAGAATCCATGTAACTCTATTGTAGCATAGTCTGGGTGCATAACTGGTCTGGGAATAGATATAGTGTTAATATTTTCAATTTGTTTGTATAATTTGAACCATTGCGTATGTACGCTTAAAGATACTAATTCATCCCAGCCTAATTTGAATTTCCAAACTTGCTGCAGAATTACTTTGGCTTTAATAATAATAGGACCTAATAGGCCTAAAGGGTCAAAAACTTTGAGAAATTATAGACAATATTGTACGCTTAGTTACGCTCTTTGAATGTGGCTCTATGTTTAGAGCATATTGCAATTTGTCGCTTTTTGGATTCCAAGAAACTCGTAAAGTTTTTACCACTTTGTTATTAGAAATATTATATAATAATAGTTTGTCATCGTTATTAGAATGACTAATTATACCGGGTTGGTTCGACAACCATTTTCAAAATACAAATTCGGCTTTTTTCAGTTTCATCAATTTCAAGAAGAAACGAAGACTAAGGCCAGGGAATGGGGATCGAAGAGGGCGCATGACTTTGTGGGGGACGGACTATCGTGGTGTTGTGGAGTGGCGACGCAACATAAGCTTGACAAGTTTTATGCTAGAGAAGAGAAATTAGAGGCAGAGATCCAGAAGTTGCATCGAGACCTGTCGGACACAATTACTAACATTGGGGCGACGTCAAAGCAGTTCGAGGACTACGCCAGGAAGTCAGCAACGACAATGCACCAGGTAGAGCAGAGGATCCATTCCATAAAAGGGTACGCCAAGGAGACCGTACAGAACTTGCAGAATAGGCAAGTAAGTGACAAAGCGCAGCTCAAACCAAGGGCTTGCCATACCGTTAGAAGATATTAGTCGCTACCACCAATTGCCGCTGTGCGACTGTGCCTATACGAGGGAAGTGTTGACTATCCATATCCGGATCCCCATCACCCAGAGGTTCCAAGAGTGGAGACCCTTTGAGCTCATCACCATCCCATTTGCTTGGCACAATCAAACTGGCCGAATACCCCACGAAAGTCTATACTTGGCATCATCATTGCCCAAGTAGAACATCAGGACTATTGCGGGGGCGGCCTTCCACCAATGCTACCCGTATCACGACCAGTTATGCTACTTGCCGAGGTTTTTGTCCGACTCCATCCACGGACCAATGTGTGCGAGGAAATTGTTCCTAGGTGCCACAGTAGAAGAAATCAGCAACCACTGCCATATGTCTTGCCATACATCCACAGCCATATCAATTGTAGAAGCAATCGAGGGCGAGTACATATTGACCCACGGGGAAGAAAGAGCAAAAATCAAGTGCGGGATGAATCAAACTCAAATCGACAACAACGAGGAGAAGACGGGCGCAGTGAAGGTCAATTTACCGTGCAATTGTGAATTGATCATTGGGGAAGAAGTGATGATACCCAAGCCCTTTCCCTGCTGTCAGGATGAAAAGACAGAAGCCAAGACGACACACATCTTACCAGCGATGTGGTCCACCTTGAAGTCTATGAAGGTCCACCCGGCTGAGACATCCCGTAAATTGGTGTACAACAATTTCACGGAGTGCCTCAACGTAAATTGGACCCTCAAGATACCGCACCTCAACCTAACCAGCCAAAGGAAAAATTTGAGAGATATTCAAAACGACATCTAGGCCTTGTTGAAGAGTATACTCACATACGGGGAAAAGTATGGTGTACACAGCGATTCCATGGTGCTGTTATGGATTTCACTTCTGTCAATAAGCGTGGCCTACTTAATATTCCGTCGCAATCCAGTGGGAATCGTTGTGGCCACGGCAACTGGTGTCAATGGAGAAAAAGAAGGAGTAAGCACAATCCACCACGAAGTGCTGTTGGCCAGCATGCTAACCGGGCTGGTCATATTTGTGTTGTAGCTTTGTGGTCTGGATTTTGTGGAGCTTTGTTCAATCGCGGGCAAAGTTACTACCAGAGGAAGAAAGAAGAACGATGAATGAAGAGACGGATAAAGAAGAACCGACCAGGACCTACCCCAAAGCGAGAAATTTAAGTGCAAGTGCGTCCCTGGACCACTTGAGAAGGATGGAAGACCACGAAGAAGAAGGAAGGATTAGCAAGTCGGAAACGAGGTTATAGAGGAGAATTAGACGTAGGAAAGGAAGACTTGAGAACCCTGTCCCAAGCACAAACAGTTAACTTGGTGTTACATGGAAGTGACACGGGCTAACGGGTAATATAACGTCTGGTCTTTCGGTGTCCAAGACTAGACGGACCTATTGTGAGGTAGTCAAAATCCAGGTGATTGGACTAACCATCATTTGCTACATAAAGAAATAAGTAATAAATGGTGGTCAGAACCAATGCTCTAGACTAGGCTACGCGATCGCGGAAAGTTTGGATGTTTGAATTATATAAGTGATTAACGAGGTAATTAAGTAAGTGTATTGGGAGTTGCATACGAGTAAAAACAATAATTTTGAAAATCGCACAACTATTTAAGCAACCAATAGAATGGCCGCATTTAAGCTTGTTGCTATAGTTACAATTGACCAACATATTTTTATGAAATCAATATTTTTTGGAAATATTTTGAAAATATTTAAAATATTTCCGATGTCACAATGAAAGGTGTTGTCAAAATTAATTTATTGGAAAAATTGGTAACATTAAATGAATCCAACAAATATATCAGAAAAACAAATTAAAATTAAAAACACAGTGATTGTAAGTAGTTTGTTGTTGGTTTCCAACGGAAGCAGAAGTGGAAGTCGAGTAAGATAGATGAAAAACTAAGATAGATGTAGAATGGAAATATCTAGTAGTAAAATGTCATTATAATTTATTAAATATTTTATAAAATATAACATCAATTAAGAGTTGTGCGATTTTCTTACCGAATACCATTCGTACAAAAATTAATTCCGAAATTTTTTTATCGCTTACACTCATGCATTAGTTAGCGTGAGGAAATCTGCCCTCGTCTGCGACTCGGGCAGATTTCCACGCCAACTAATGCATTCGTGAGCTTAAAAAAATTTTCTGGAAATAATTTGTGCACTTATGGTATTACATGTGATAATAACATATTAACGGGGGAATTCGGGATACGGCACCAACATTTCGAGACTCGGGCAAGGCATAAAAATATTGTTAGGATAAAGTAGGATAGCTCTCGGGATAGCAGGGGTAGGTAAGAGGATGTAATTAATTTCGTTTGTTGTTTGTGCGTTCTTGTCTAGTAATAAAATCTAATAGCTTAATAGGATACTTCTATAGGATATTACTATAGGAAATACTTTGATATGATAATTTTTAGGAGATATTTATATGATTTTAGGTAATATAAGTGTAGTACAATATATAAACAATAATTTTATTTAAGTAGACTTAGGAAAAATAACAAAGATAACCGGGTAACTGAGTCAGAGAACGAAGTAAGATTAGTGATTGCGGATGAAGGTGGCGCTACGTGATTATTTTATAGGCTAATGTTATTCTTATTAATTTTTTTGTTACTGTTTTATTACTTAATGGTTTAACTAAGAATCAAAGGTTTTCCTCTTCTTTAAATTTAATCAGCCATTCTTTCATTGCTAGTGAAAGAGTGCATTGCAACTCTTTCACTAGCAATGAAAGAATGCCTGATTAAATTTAAAGAAGAGGAAAATCTTTGATCAGAGGATAATCAAAGGTTAGGATGGAAGTAACTAGGCGGCTGAGTGGAGAGACGGGAAGAGGTTGCCACACACGAACCGGGATGGCACCGTAAGTATAGCCGGACGATCTCTTCAAGGCGTCCCCGGCTTATCGCGGGATACCGGGTTACCAGTACTGATATTGGAAATTGAATTTTAATAATATATAAAAAAAAATTATATAATATAATAATAAAAAATAAAATAAATGAATACAACATAAATAAATAAATGAATATATTTTGGTACCTACCTTCGGGATCTGATGGTAGGATCGGGAACGGAAAGCCGGGGTGAAAGAAAACGCTTGTTTAAAAAATTTTTATTTCTAAATTTTTATTTCTTTATTGAAAAATTAATATTTATAAGCCATGGATTCACCGACCCCCAGCGAGGCGACAGCGGCACTCACGGCTCATAATGCCGAGCCGGCCACACCGCGAACAGAAAAGTACCCGGTCACCCTGGCACCGGGAACCCTGGTGGCAGCCATAGCCCGCGCACCGCCAGCATCGGTGGCGTACATGGCCCAGGAACTGGGGAGAGGGCAGCCTGGTAGATAGGCGGCGCGCCTCCCCCAAACGCAACCACACCGGTGGACGCTGAGTGTCCATCAGCGCTGGGAGGGGCCCAACACTGGAGCGAGCTTGCAAGACCCCCAGCTGGTCTAAGAGCTCCGCGTCCGTCATGGGACGCCGCGACTGGTCCGACGGGGCCGGCTCGCCGACCTCACGATAGGTCGGCCGAAGGGCACCGACGAAGGGGTTCTGAAAATTGAACCAGAAAAAAAAACAATTTAGTCAAACTTTTAATTAATTTTTTAATTAATACATAAAGTACATCGTTTTATATTTAATACAAAGTATAAAGGCGAAGGGGGCAGCGACAGTGCCGCGACTGCACCCGATAAGACCACACCGGGAGCAAAAGGTTACGAGCCGGCCGGTGCACCTACGCCGTCGGCAGGCGTACCCCGCGCAACGCCAACAGCAGGGGTCGGTCGCCGGCACCCCCGCTGGCCCAGAGGGGCGGACCCAAAAAAACCAAGCAGATGGCGATGGAGTGCCCGGAATGATGATCGCCGGCACTCCCGCTTGTCCGGAAGGGCGGACCCAAGGAAGCCAACGGGATGGCGACGAGGTGGCCGGAGTGAGCACCAGGAATCCCACAACGGCATCCGTACTTTATGGCGAACCAGGGGGTGAACCCCATGAAGGAGCCCGAAATACCCCGGACTCTTCCAACAACTCCAGGTTGGACGTCCCCGCTGAAGCTGAATCCACCCTCCCGAGGTGGATTAGGTCCGTCTCCGCCCGGACCGACGCCGGCCCCGGAGCACACTGCTCAACGTAGCCGACAATGATCAGATTCTGAATATTTAGCTAAAAATATTCAATATTAGAAAAAAAAATATTAATACAAGTACTCACTGTATAATGGTCCATGGTTGTGAAGGAAATGAGGCATCTCCTCAGCAATTAGCATAAGACGGTTCACCAGGTAATCAGATACCTTGGGTGTCGAAAGAGCACGTAGCGCGATAATCTCCCCTCGTTTCGTTATTAAGACTCAGCTAATTAGACAAATAATGTAAAATAATAGTATAGGTGTAGCAGTAGTGATTTTTTTGTCGTTTTAATTAGGGACAACCGCAGCGGTACCAAACCTTGGCGGCTGATTTTTTAAGTATCATTAATTAGCTTCTTAAATTATTATTTGTGTGTTTTTTAGTTTTAGCACTGTGGGTCCAGCGCTCGCGAGGAGGAGGCATGTCACGAAGACTCAGCTATTGACCTCATCAATAGCTGAAGCGGTACCAATAACGCGAATCAGCATCGCCGGGCAATTGAACCGCGAGCGGAAGTCGACGCAGCGATTGATCGATGGGTCAATCGCCGCGCTGACTTAGCGATTTGGGAACTCTAATTAGTTTTCAAACTAATTAGAGTTAGTCAGTTTTGCGGGAGCTACAGGGAAAGACCTGTAGACAAAATTAGTGAGAAATATTGTGGGAATAGTGAAAAACATACTCGAACAATGCAAAGTGCCTCCTCATCGCTGCCGCTTGGACGATTCATGTAAGTACCCGATTATTTGTTAATAAATATCCTTAATTAACAAAATATTTCATATTTTATTCATCCTTGTTAATTATCCCATTTCCAATTATCGCGTCACGCCGCTACGTCCCCTAAAATGAACCCCAGGGCGTGACAATATCCCAAAAACAGAATCATACTTTGATGATATTATTGTACTGGCTGCAATTTGTCTTGAAACAAAATGCCATAAAACATTTTGAATTTGAACGTTATTGACCAGTTATTGCTAAGAAGCAAAACGACCTAAAGGTATATTTTAATTTATTCATATTTGCCTTGAAATTTACAACTTTGGGGTTGTAAATTTACTATTTGTGGTATTTCAACTGAATGAATCACATATTATCGCATATTATTAACAATAATTTTGCCAAAAGGTTTATTATATATAATATATAACATAATCCCCTTCAATAATCTCTTGCCGTCGTTAGAAAATACATCTTTAAAATTAAATCATCAATATTTGCCGTATTATTTTTATTTTTGTGAATTAACAGCTATTAACCGCTACTTTGGTGAAGTAGCACTGGAAATTGTCTAATTATCAGATTGGATTACCTAAGTAAATAATATACTTCTGAGACGGATGCTAAGGATTAAAGCAAATTAGCAAATTACTTCTAAGCATTTTTAACCCCATCGTTACTGGATTATTACAACTACTGAACAACTAATTGTTTGAGGATAAAACCTAATCCAATTGATACTTTACATGCTATATAAACAAATATTTTGGAAAAATTAGTTTAATGTGATTTTGACAATCAACCCTACAAGTGCTTTATTACAAATTTGACAAGTTTTTTTTTTAAATTTAATCATCATGGTAGGAAAATATTTATCCAGTGAAAAAAAATCCCAAATGATTGTTTTGTGGGAAAATGGTCACACTCTTACTGAAATCAGTAATATTTGTGAAACCAATAAAACCACTACCTGGCGGTGGATTAATCGATTTCGGGGTGAAAATAATACCAACATGAGACCAAAATCTGGACCTTTAAGAAAGACTACTGGTGAAGAAGATGCACGTATTTTGGAAATTGTGGCACAAAATCCGTTTTTTTCAAATGCTCAAATAAAAGGAGCAGCGAATGTCGACATTAGTTTGTCAACAATAAAGAATCGGATGCTTGCTGCTGGGATTCGTGATAAACGTCCTGCTCGAGTGTTAGATTTTCAAGACCGGCATGCAGTAGATCGTCTTCAATTCGCCCAAGAAAACCTGCACCGTGATTGGACTAATATCATTTTTTCCGACGAAAAGGTGTTCTGTTCGGCAGGAAACCAAAAGCTGCACGTAAAAAAACCAATAAACCACCGATTTAATCAAAGGTTTGTTAAATCAAAAACACAAGAATTGGAAGAATTTCATTGGCATTTTGGGGGTGGATGTCCTCGCAGGGAGTGGGTGACCTGGTGGAAATTAATGGTCGTATGCGAGGTCAACAATATGTAAATTTGCTGGAAGAGTATATTCTACCATTAGCATTTACAAACGACAGACAAACTATTAGTTTTGTGCAAGACAATAGTTCAGTGCATACTTGCAACGTAGTGCGAGATTGGTTTGATGAGCATCACAACACTATCCAATTGATTAAGTGGCCGGCGAAGAGTCCAGATTTGAACCCAATAGAAAATTTGTGGGCAAACATGGTTAGGCGTTGGGATTTGGAATATGAAAACCAACGAAATCAAGATTTTCTCCGAAATCATGTCCAGCATATATGGGCAAATATGGAAGTAGGGAATTTGGTGACGTCTATGCCGCGACGATTGCAAACCGTCATTAATACTAGGGGTCGGTATAACCAATACTAAATTTTGAATAGATTTTATTTTGTAAATATTTTTATAAATAATGCATATAATTTAGGATGTGGCTATTTATACATACAGTATGTATACGCAATTGGCTATTTATACATACAGTATGTATACGCAATTGGCTATTTATACATACAGTATGTATACGCAATTGGCTATTTATACATACAGTATGTATAAGAAATTGGCTATTTATACATACAATATGTATAAGAAATTGGCTATTTATAGTTACAATATGTATAAGAAATTGGCTATTTATAGTTACGTATAACGCAGATAGAAAAGTAGAATATTGATTGTGACCATCTATGAATGCCATCCTCAACTAAAATGTTTGCCTCCACTATATCCATTAAAGTGCCCCTTCTTCTTGTTAATACTTCTGTTTAACATACACGGGCGTCAAAAGTAATCTGCGTTAATTTTGCATATCGTGATGAGCTAGTTTACTCACAGTGCACATATTCCGATTTTCAAGCCATCACGAAGCTCATAAATAATTTTTAATGGAGATAGGCGATAGTAAGCTGCGTCTCGTGTGCATCGCACAATAGCCAGCAATGCCTCTGTGGGTATCGGGATAGGCAAGATAGGAAGCTGCGTTCCACAGAAACACGCGTTGATTTCGATACCTATCGGCGCGTCAAAAGTAAGCAGCTTACCGTGTGCATCGCACCATAAGCGCCAATGTCTCTCTACCTATCTGCTGCAAATCGACGCGCGCGGTTAGCTTACTTTTGACGCCCGTGTGCACCGGTACTAATAATTGAAACCATTCAAGTGATTCAAGTCAAGATAATTACCATTTTATACATATGTACATTGAATAGATAATCGAAGTGCTAAATTGTGAATGACTTATTCTATAAAAGTGTTGCAAGGTATTAGCTGATTTTTTTAAATTAATTATATTTTTAATATTCTAACCTCACTTTTAGATGACAGAACAAATGTCCGTTAATGACAACAATGTTAGTGAACATACTTTAAATGTTGGTCAACATTTTAATGATTATGAACAGTTATCAAAGACTGTTAATGTATTTTGTAAAGAGCATTATCATCCATTTGTTATTAGAACACGGTCTCAGAAACAAGTGCTGTACAAATGTTGTCATGGTATTAAGCAAAATTCAAAATGCCTGGGAAAACGTCCGAATCAACATTACTACTACAAGAATTGTAAAGCTCAAATTAATTTTTATAAAAGCAAAAATGAAAAATGGAAATTAACAAAACTATTACTAAATCACAATCATACCGTTGGCAAAGAAGAATATAGTAATTACGGCAAAGCCAAAATTATGAATGAAAATGATTACGAAACAGCAACAGATTTAATCTTGTCTAGCGCCAAAGATGGAATGGTTGCTGCAGTTTTAAGTAAAAAAAGTGGGAAACAGTTTATAAGAAAGGATATACAAAATTTTCGAAACAAACTTTTTCCTTCATGTACCGAAGTGGACCAAAATCATTTAATGGAATTCTTAGCGGAAATCGAAGAAAATGGTGGTATATACGCTATACAAAAAGATGCAGAAGAAGAAGTAGAATCATTATTTGTAGCCTCTTCGGCGATGGTTCTAAATTATAATAAATCTCAGTGTCCAGTGATACAAATAGATGTTTCCTTTGGATTTAATGTCGAAAATTATAAAGTTTTGGGATTTTGCTACTATTCTAGCATAACCGACAAATCAGAATTTGCAGCTATAGGATTTATTGCTAAAGAAACATATTCCGCATTCATACATTGTATGAATGAATTTAAAAAAATTTGTAAGACCCACCCATCCGTTTTTTTAATTGACAAAGATTTCATCGAAATAAAAGCTATCAGAGACATTTTTTCTAGTGCAAGCGTTTTACTTTGTAAATTTCATGTCATTAAATACATTAAAAGGCTAGTTTCTACTGCCTACAATAAACAAATTGATGAAAAAAACAAAATATTGGATGCGTTCAAGAAATGTTTATATGCTCAATCATATAAAGAATACGAAGAGCAGAAAAAGAAATTCCTGGACATTTGCAAGTCTGTAAAAGTTTTTGCAGGAACAAAAGATAAATACGTGACTCTTGAAGAGCAATTTCTTAAAAATTGGGACAGCTGTAAAGAAATGTGGGTACATTATTTTAGAAAACATTTGCCACTAATGGGAGATACAACAACAAACAGAATTGAACGATCATTTTGGACTCTTAAGCAATACATACAAACTAAATATCATAGTTTGCCAACAATTTATTTATGTATTAAAGAGCTTATAGACTTTATTGATTCAAGAATAAAGAATAAATTAGCCAAAAATAAACAAAAAGTTTTTAAAATTATGGATAACGATAATGAAATAAGAAAATTGCTGGAAGTATGTTCCGAAGTTCTCACAGAGACTGGAATGAAATTATTTCATAAACAATTAAAATTGTTTAAAACTTTAGAATCTAAAATAAAAGTAATGGCTAATGGCATTGAGGAAAATCTTGAGACTGGAATAACGAAGATTTATAATACGTCGCTGGAAGCATGTTCATGTACATTTTGGAACTCTTTCAGTGCACCATGTAGGCATATTTTTATGTTAAGAAAATATAATAACTTAGATATTTTTTCAAAAACATGTTTCCATCCAAGATACATTACTTCAGTTGGAAATACAGAAAGTATTATGAATATGGATATCGATGATGAAGACACGAATGACGTAGACATTGATGATATAGACAAGGATGAATTCGATGGTTGTCAAAAAGTATTATCGGATCGAGAAAAATTCAATACAGCACTGACAGTAACAAAAAATATCGCAGATATTTTATCAAATTATGGAAGTACAACCTTTAACAAATATATGAACGAACTAAAATTAATTGAAAAAAATGCTAGAAATGGGGTTTCTCTGTTTGAGAATGAGTATAGTGAACCTACAATTAGTTCAATAGAATTTGAGACAAGTAACTTAGTTGAAGCTGGAAGTTGCCAGGATAGCTTAGTTGGTACTGAAAGTCAGAACGAATCCGATACAAATCATAAATCAAATGAAAACCTAAAATTTAAAACAAAAATTAAGTCTAAAGGACGTCCGAAGAGAAAAACTAAACAGATTCAGTTTTACAAGAAGCAAATTAAAACACGAAATAAAAAATAAAATAAATACCCAAGTATATTGTAACAATAAACAATAAATAAAACAATATTTTTCTATAATTATGTAGTTTTTATTAAAATATTAATATCAATAAACTTTTTGGTTAGTTAGTACGTTATACGTAACTATAAATAGCCAATTTCTTATACATATTGTATGTATAAATAGCCAATTGCGTATACATACTGTATGTATAAATAGCCAATTGCGTATACATACTGTATGTATAAATAGCCAATTGCGTATATGTAAGGTATGCAACCAGCGATACAATAGTAAGGATGTGGAATAAACCAGTTAACATCTGACCAGCATAGAATACAGACGTCTTTTATTATAAATAACCTAACATGGCGCAGTCGGTACTGAAAAGTTAATTCTTAAATCATCGAACACGGTAATCAATTATTATTAAGTTTTAATTGAATAAAATGAACACTATGGACATAAGAAACATTCAACCTATGGTATTTTCGGGAAACATTGGAGAAAACTGGAATAAATGGATCCAAAAGTTCAAGTTACTCGTGGCAGCTATCGAATATGAAAAAAAGGAAGAAAACGTTCAATGTGCTTTGCTACTCACGCTGATTGGAGAAGAAGGAATTAAAATATACAACACATTCAAGTTTGAAGAAGGTAATGAAAACAAAATTAAAGTTTTAATTGATAAATTTCATAATTACCTGACTCCTAAGAAGAATTTAACTTTTGAAAGACAAAAATTAATGAACAGAAGACAAATGGAACACGAATCTATAGATTTGTATGCAACAGAATTGAAAAATCTTGCAAATAGCTGCGAATTGGGTGATCTGGAACCTAGTTTAGTTAAGGACATTTTTATAATGGGATTAAAATCTATGGAACTAAAAGAAAAACTTTTGTTAGACGATCCAGCAGAGATACAAAAAGCTGTGGAAAAATGCTTAAGTATTGAAAATTGCAAAAGTAGATGTAAAGCTATCAACGGCTCAAAAAAAGAAGAAATCGACGTAGACGAATTAGAAATGGATGCAGTTCACAAAAATAATGGAAACTCGTATCTCAAACAACGAATGAAACCACATTTCAGGAAGCAAAACACAACAGATAATCAAGGGGGCGAGGAATTCAGCTCAAAATTCAAGGGACAATCAAGCAGTCAAGCAACGAATAGAGTGAGACGGTATGGTGCTCAATTCGAATGTTTTAAATGTGGAAAAGTTCATGGTTTCGGAAGATGTCCAGCTTGGGGAAAGTATTGCTCTGTTTGTGGATTCAGGAATCATTTCGCAGCATTTTGCAAAAAAGGAAATAATAAGGTAGTAGTTAACCAAATTGATTATTATAATCAAAGTAAGGCTAGTACTAGTAATTATAACAGTAGTGTTAATGAAAATTGTTTATTTGGAACAGATGAGATTGTTAATGATTGCTTGTTTATAGGACACATTGGAACTTTTACACAAGGAAGAGAAACATCATGGGTTCAATCGATAGAAGTAGAAGGAAAATCAGTTTCATTTAAGTTGGACACTGGAGCAATGGGAAACGTTATTCCTGTATCGCTTATGCAAGTATTAAATTTGGATATTGATAATTTGTTGAAAACTGAGGTCAAATTGCACACGTATACATCGTAAAGTATTCCGGTGGTAGGTATGTGCTATTTGAATTGTAAATTCAGAAATGTAGGTGAAAATCTGTTATTTTACGTGGTCAGCCTGAATAGTATGCCTATTTTAGGTTTAGAATCCTGTGTAAAATTAAAATTACTAAAACGTATAGACGCAATACAAGAATATAGTGAAGTAGAATCTGATAATTTGAATATTAAAATGTTAGTCAACAAATTTGAATACTTATTTAAAGGAATAGGATGTTTAGAAAAACCATATAGTATAAAATTAAGAAATAATGTAATTCCTATAATTAGTCAATGTCGTAAAATACCTTTTGCTATTAAAGATAAATTAAAAGAATCATTAGATGAGTTAGAAAAGTGTAAAATAATTAAAAAAACAGACGAATCAACTGATTGGGTGAATCCAGTTGTTATAGTAAGGAAACCTAATGGAAATATAAGAATTTGTCTAGATCCGAAGCATATAAATTTGAGTATAAAACGTCATTATTTTCAAATTCCGACATTAGAGGAATTAACAGCAAAGTTAAGTGGATGCAAATACTTTAGCACGTTAGATGCGACTCAAGGTTTCTTACAAATTAAGCTAGATGAAGCAAGTTCAAAGATTTGCACGTTTACGACACCGTTTGGAAGGTATCGTTTTTTGCGATTACCTTACGGACTGGCTAGTGCACCTGAAGTGTTTCAAGAAAGAATGTCACAAATATTTAATGATATAGACGGGTGTAATATTTATATAGATGATATCATAGTGGCAGGAAAAACCATAGATGAGCATAATAATCGCTTAGCTAAAGTATTTCAGGCGGCCGAAAAATATAATTTGAGATTTAACAAAAATAAATGCAAATTTCTACTGGACGGTCCTTGCGGTCATCGTACGACTGTAAAACATATGTAATTTTTTATAATTCCCGATAAATGTATCAAGTAGGTGGGATATCTGTATTGAACGAAAATTGTCTTCTTAAAGGACAGTACTAATCTAAATGTCCGAGTGACTAGCAAATTTATGTCTCAAATATAATCATTTAACACCAACATACAATAAAAAGTTAAAACCAACAGCGAATTAGTTTATTATAAAATAATTCAGTGCATATCGATCAACTTAACAATATCAAAAAATCCATGGTCCTTCGAGCCGGATCGAAAACAAAGAAAAAGCGGTCCGATCCAATCATCATCAAGGAATTAAGAGTGAGTCCAATTCATTTATCCTTAAACCTTAATTGTGTGAAACAAATTATTTAATAAATATATTTATTTGCGTTAAAATTGCGTTAAATTCTTCATTCATATCAGCATAAAACCTTTTTTTTTGGCAGAGAAAGAGTTCACCTCTGTTAAAGAATTTCAAATCTTATCTATAATAGATTCAATTCGACAATTTTTTCATTTCATACTTTATTTTAAATTTGAATAAAATCTTTAAAACAAAACCAATAATTTGGGTGAATTGTTAATAAAGTTAATAATAAATTAATAATTCATATTTTGTTAATAATTATTATATTGGCTATTATTAAATTAATTAATAGTTTAGTGAAAAATAAAATCATTCAACATGACCAATGAAGCCAAATTAAAATCTTTGACAAATCTACGAGGGGGTTTAAAAAGCCAAATTACTAGATTTAAAAAGTATATTAGCGATTTTCAGCCTAATAAGCTTGATGAATTAAAAATTAGGTTAGAAAGAATTGAAAATGTTTGGGATGAATTTAACAATGTACAATTAGAAATTCAAATGATTGATGAGTCTGACGCTCAAGCTCATCAAATGATAGAGTTTGAGAATTCGTTTTTTGAAATTGTTACGCAAGCTAAGACACTTATTCGGCAGCATTCTATTATCGTCGATCCTCCGGTGAATCTAATCAATAATCCAGGTCATTCAAATACTCCTATCAGCGAAAGATCAAACGCTATCAGTCATAATATTAGGTTTCCAACATTAAATTTACCAACTTTTAAAGGCGACTACAGCGAATTTATGTCATTTCACGACGCGTTCAGATCTTTAGTTCATGAAAATAAGGAATTATCAAACATTCAAAAATTTTATTATTTGCAAGGATGCCTAAAAGGTGATGCTGCTTATATCACTGACAATCTTAAAGCAACCGACTCCAACTATGCAACAGCTTGGACTTTATTAAAAGAAAGATACGAAATTAAGCGCATAATAATAAATAGTCATTTTAAATCAATGTTTGATCTGCCAAGTATCGCTAAAGAATCTTCTTCCGCATTGCGCAATGTTCTTGACACCTTTTTAAAAAACATAAGATCTCTCGAAAATATTGGCGAGAAAACTGAAAATTGGGATTCATTTTTGATCTATTTAATATCATCTAAACTCGATTTTGTAACCAAGCGCGAATGGGAATCTACTGTAAAATCTAATACATTACCAACACTCAAAGAGTTAACCTCATTTTTGTCAGATAGATGTCAAATCTTAGAATCAATTAAACCTGAATTAAATAATATTAATAAAGCAAATACAAAATATACTAATCAAAGAAGTAGTGACAACAAATTTAGAACTACGTCAAATATAGCAACCAATAAAAAACACTCATGTGAATTTTGTAAAGGTCCACATTATATTTATTATTGCGACAAATTTAAAGCTCTTGCACCTAAAGCTAGATATGAACAAATCAAAAAATTTAGAATGTGTACTATTTGTCTAAGAACTAACCATATAACAAGCGAATGCAAGTCAACCTTTAAATGTATTATATGCAATAAAACACATAACACCTTGCTTCATTTTGAAGATCGAATTGATCCTAGCACACAGACAAGTTCGTCTCTCGAAATTTCCTCAAATCATTGTAGACAACATAAAGATCAAACAACAGTCCTATTATCTACCGCAATAATTATAATGTTTGATTACGAAAATACACCAATCAAAGTTCGAGCTCTTCTAGACTCGGGTTCACAGAGTAACTTTATGACAGCATCCCTACTGGAAAAACTAAAGTTGCCGTTTAATAATGTAAATTTGCCGGTCATTGGTATTAATCAATCTCCGACGATTATTAAAAGAAAAACTCAAGCAAAATTTAAATCGAATTATAACAATTATTCATCAAAATTGTCCTTTCTTATATTAAACCAAATAACGGATAACATTCCCTTGCAAACGATTCCATTCCACAACTTTGATCTACCTGACGATATCAAATTAGCTGATCCAGATTTTAATATCTCTCAAAATATTGATGTTTTATTAGGATCTAGTATATTTTTAGAACTATTATGCATAGGGCAAATTAAATTAGGAGCAAATCGACCTATAATACAAAAATCAATGTTAGGTTGGATTATTGCAGGTCCAATGACATTTTGTAATAAAACAAAACCCTCCAATTGCTTAATGTCCGCGATTGATAACAATTTAATGCATCAGCAGTTAGAAAAATTCTGGTTAGTTGAAGAAGAACCATTAAGTAGCAAATTATTAACTAAGGAAGAGTCTCAGTGTGAGCAAAATTTTGTTGACAATTATCAACGGGATAAAGACGGCAGATTTACAGTAAGTTTGCCTGTTCGTAATCACTATCAGGAATTAGGAGATACTGAAAAGATAGCAATCAATAGATTTTTAAATGTAGAAAAGAAATTACAACAAAACCCCCAATTACAAAAGTATTATGTCGATTTCATGACTGAATACGAGCTGCTTGGTCACATGTCAAAAATAGATGACAATGAAATTTACAAATCTGATGTTAGATATTATCTACCACATCATGGTATTCTCAAAGAGTCATCAACTACGACAAAATACAGAGTAGTTTTTGATGGTTCCGCAAAGAGTGTAAAGGGCAATTCTCTCAATGATTTTTTGCTAGTTGGTCCTCAAATTCAAGATGAATTCTTTAGTATTATTCTTAGATTTCGAAAGCATAAATACGTAATGACTGCCGATATAGAAAAAATGTATAGACAAGTAAATATTACAAAATCCCAGCGCGATTTGCAACGTGTTATTTGGCGAGATAACCCTAAAAAACCATTAAATCACTATCACTTAAATACTGTGACTTACGGCACAACATCGGCCTCTTTTTTGGCAATTAGATCTCTTCAACAAGCAGCATTAGACGAAATACATAATTTCCCACAAGCATGTAAAATAATTTGTACAGATTTCTATGTCGATGATTTAATCACAGGCACAAATTCTATTCAAGAAGCTCATAATTTAAAAGCTGATATTTCTCTTGTGTTGAAAAAAGCTGGATTTGTGCTTCGAAAATGGTTGTCGAACAAGCCAAGCATAATTAGTGACTCAAATAATGGTGACGAACAATTATATAATATCTCTAATAACGAAATTGTCAAAACTTTAGGAGTTTCTTGGAATCCAAAAAGCGACAAATTACAATATGCTACAAACATAGAACCTCATTCAAAGGGCGTAACTAAGCGTGCAATATTGTCTATAATTTCTCAAATTTTTGACCCTTTGGGGCTATTAGGTCCTATTATTATCAATGCAAAAATAATTCTGCAGCAAGTTTGGAGACACAAACTAGACTGGGATGAATCAGTACCTTTAAGCGTACATACGCAGTGGTTAAAGTTGTACGAACAAATTAAAAATATTAACACTATTTCTGTTCCCAGACTAGTTATGCATCCAGACTATGCTACAATTGAATTACACGGATTTTGCGATGCTAGCTTACTAGCTTACGGAGCATGTATATACATTAAATCAATTTCAAAAACAGGAGAAATATATTGCAATCTATTATGTGCTAAATCTAGAGTAGCACCTCTAAAAACAATAAATTTGCCACGTTTAGAACTATGTGGGGCGTTACTATTAGCAAAATTAACATCAAAGGCTCTCAATTCGCTAAAGATAGATTCAGAATTCGCGAGTATCAACTATTGGTGCGATTCGGCAATAACGTTAGCTTGGTTAAACGCGGAACCTAGTACATGGAAAACATTTGTTTGTAATCGAGTTTCTAAAATACAAACATTAACTGAAAGAGGTATTTGGAGGCACGTTATATCATCGGAAAATCCTGCAGATTTAATATCTAGAGGAACAGATCTAAATTCATTAAAAGAGTCATGTCTATGGTTTCACGGTCCCATATTTTTGCGAGAAAATTTGCCAAATAATATAAATAACAATTGCCAAAATAACGATACAAATATTGAGATTCCAGAGAAAAAAAACGCGACACTCATTCATATTGTCATTAGCGATTTTAATCTGATTGATAGATACTCTTCATATCACAAGTTAATTTATGTAACATCATTCATACTGAGATTTGCTCACAACTGTAGGATTCGAAACGATAAGATATTAGGAAATTTAAAAATAAGCGAAATTCAATACACCACAGAAATATTAATAAAATTAGTTCAAATTCAAGCTTTCAGCAGTGAAATATCAGTACTAAGTAAAGGTCAAGAATTAAATCGAAAAAATAAGCTAATATCATTAAATCCATTTATTGATGCATCAGGCTTATTACGCGTAGGGGGTAGATTGCATAAAAGTAAATTAAAATACGATCAAAAGCATCAAATATTATTACCCAATAATCATAAATTCACGAAACTTTTAATTGATCAAGAACACAAAAAACTACTGCATGCGGGATGTCAAGCAGTGCTATACTCTCTTAGAAATAAATATTGGATTATAAATGGTAGAAATACTGTTCGTTATTTGATTAGAAAATGTGTTGTATGCTTTAGAGCCAAGCCAATTGATGAAAAATATTTGATGGGCCAGATTCCTGCCTCTAGATTAACACCGGCGAGACCATTTACAGATTGCGGAGTAGATTTAGCAGGCCCATTCTTGATCAAAGACGGTATAACTAGATCGCGTAAAATCGTTAAAACTTACTTTTGTTTATTTATATGTTTTTCGACTAAGGCGGTTCATATCGAATTATTAGGTGATTTAAGCAGAGATTGTTTTATGAACGGATTAAAGAGATTCATTGCAAGAAGAGGTAGAATGCAGAATATATGGTCAGATAACGCGGGAAACTTTGCAGGAACGCAAAAAGAATTGCAAAAAATATACAATAACATTGCTGAATTCATAGCAAGCAATCAATTTTCCAAATACTTATTAGAAAATCAAATAAACTGGCATTTCATCCCTCCTAGATCTCCGCATTTTGGCGGAATTTGGGAAAGCAATATTAAACAAGTCAAGCATCACTTAAAACGAATTTTAAATAATGTCAGTTTACATTTTGAAAGTTTTTCCACGATTTTAACGCAAGTAGAATCTATTTTAAATTCACGTCCTTTGTGTCCTCTTTCCTCAGACCCCAATGACCTTACTCCTCTCACTCCTGGACATTTCTTAATTGGTGCACCAATGACCTCACTACCGCAAGAAAATGTTGTGGAAACTTCATCAAATCGGTTGACTAAATATCACCAACTTCAACAAATGGTTCAGCACTTTTGGCGCCGTTATTCGATCGAATATATTGGCAACTTGCAACAACGATCTAAATGGAATTCATCCACGACTCAAGAGTTGTACCCGGGAACAATGGTACTCCTAAAGGAAGAAAACTTCGCTCCTAACGATTGGCCACTGGGTCGCATCGTAGCAACTCATCCAGGTGAAGACAATGTGATACGTGTCGTTAGTGTTAAAACCAAAAATGGTGTTCTAAAACGCGCAACAAAGAAAATTTGTGTCTTACCCATTAAACCATCATCATCCAAAGCCACAACCGAAAGAGATCAAGAAAATGAAAGTTCCTAATAAATAATAGTGATCACAAAAGTGTGCGACATGTGCCAAATAGCAGCATTTTACATATTTCGGCAAATTAAAACCAAAGTTATTCACTCTTATTACTAGAATTATATAATATCATGACAAGTCACATTGATTAGTACTCAAATGTGTATGTCCAAATTGTAATTGTTATTATGTTTATGTTGTATCATATTTGCTATATATTTTAATTACGTATTTAAATATTTAACTCATTTACTAACTTTAAATGTTCTTCTTAATTTCAAATGATTGTTCATTTTTATGACTATTGAAATGTATAATAACCTAGTCATTTCAAGAGAGGCTGCATGGACGGTCCTTGCGGTCATCGTACGACTGTAAAACATATGTAATTTTTTATAATTCCCGATAAATGTATCAAGTAGGTGGGATATCTGTATTGAACGAAAATTGTCTTCTTAAAGGACAGTACTAATCTAAATGTCCGAGTGACTAGCAAATTTATGTCTCAAATATAATCATTTAACACCAACATACAATAAAAAGTTAAAACCAACAGCGAATTAGTTTATTATAAAATAATTCAGTGCATATCGATCAACTTAACAATATCAAAAAATCCATCTACAAAATGAAGTAATATATATGGGACACATTTTATCAGGTGAAGGTATAAAACCAAATAACTCAAAAGTTGAGGCAATCATAAACATGCCCACTCCTACAAATGTAAATGACGTCCAAAGATTTCTAGGCATGGTGACATACTTGGGAAAGTTTGTCAACAATTTAACGGAAAAAACACAAGAGCTAAGGGAATTAATTAAGAAAGACAATATTTTTGATTGGAATAGTATACATGACAAAGCTTTTGTAAATCTTAAAAATTGTATAGCAAATAATAAATGTTTACAGTATTTTGACGTAAAGGAACATTCGGTTATAAGTGTAGATTCCAGTAAGTCAGGTATGGGGGCAACTCTTTTACAAAAAGGTAAACCATGCGCGTTCATGTCAAGAGCATTAACAGATACTCAAAAAAGATATGCGCAAATTGAAAAAGAGTTGCTTGCCATACTATTTGGAATAGAAAAATTTAGTCAATATGTATTTGGAAAGCCATTCACAGTAGAGACGGATCACAAACCGTTAATAACTATCATAAAAAAGCCTTTAAATTCATGTCCGGTGAGACTACAGAGAATATTGTTGCAATTAAATAAGTATAGTTTTGAGCTTGTATATAAACCCGGCAAGCAACTAATAATTGCTGATACATTATCAAGAGCTTATGAAAATAAATACTTTGACGAAAATATTGACATAGAGATAGATGCACAGGTATGTCTCATGCTTATGAATATAAATGTAACAGAACAGAAAAAGAAAGAAATCGTAATGATAGTTAATGAAGATCAAGAATTACAAACTTTAAAGAATTATATTTTGAATGGCTGGCCAGGTAAACTGGCAGATGTAAAGGATATTGCAAAATTCTATTTTAAATTTAAAGACGAATTGTTTCTTGCGGATGATTTGATCTTCAAGGGTGACAAGTTAATAATACCATCGGAAATGAGATCAGAAATATTAGAAAAACTACATTATGGGCATAATGGCATTAGAAAATGCATAGATAAAGCTAATCAATCATTTTTTTGGCCGGGAATGAATAAGCACATACAGGATAAAGTTTCAAATTGTTTTACGTGTCAACATTTTCAAAATACTCAGCTGAATGAACCTATGATATCACACTCTATTGTAAAGATCCCTTGGTATAAAGTAGGGGCAGATGTATTTCACTTCATGAATAATGCATATTTAATCATAGTAGACTATTATTCAAAATTTGTAGAAATTTGTGAGTTAAAAAACGATCAGACATTGCAGAATATAATTGAAAAATTAAAATCAGTATTTTCACGACAAGGAATACCGAGAATTTTGGTGAGCGATAATGGTCCAGAATTTTCCTCACGCTGTTTTAAAATTTTTCAAGATAAGTGGGAATTTGAACACATAACAATTTCACCCAGACATAGCCAGTCAAATGGACAAGTAGAACGAACTATACAGACAGTGAAGAAAATTCTGAAAAAATGTTATTATGATAATAAAGATCCGTATTTGGCACTTTTAGATTTTAGAAATTCATGTATAAATTCAGACACAACACCCTCAAATGTTCTAATGAACAGAAGTTTAAGAGACTTACTTCCTCGAAGTAAAACTTATTTTCAAGTGCATTTTAAAAACAAACAAAAATATGATAATTATCTGGAAAATAGTCAACAAAAACAAAAAATGTATTATGACAAAAGAGGATGTAAAAAGCTAGAAAATTTAAAAGTGGGAGATAAAATTCTTTTTCAATATAAATTAGGAGATCAGTGGGAAAAAGGTGTCATTATTAAAATGTTACGTAATAGATCATATCAAATAAAAACAGAAAAAAATACTGTCATAGTCAGAAACAGAAAATTTATTAGATTGTTAAGCAGTGCTAATGCGGTAAAATCGAGAACAAAAAACCTTGTTTACAATGAAGAAACAAAAGCAAATGAATCAGGTTCAAGATTTGATTTGTCGGAGGTACTGTTTGGTAATTTAATGAAAGGAAATCAAGTAAAAGAAAACACAAGTAGGGAAAATTTTTCAGATAATGGAAATTTGAGCAACGAAAAAATTGTGTCGGAAAATGAAAACTCTGTAAATGTCTCGGAAAAGGACAGTTCTACTGATACAATATCAGAAGATGAACACTTTGAAATTATTAATGAAAATGATTCAAATGAGATAGAATATGAACACTTTGTAAATGTTTCTGAAAATGACAGTACTACTGATACAAAATCAGAATATGACAATTCAATAAATGTTTCTGAAAATAAAGAGACTAGTGAAAATGATACAATGTTATTAAATGATAGGAGTGTGATTTTAGGAACAGATAAAATTAGAACAACGAGAAGAGGTAGACAGGTTAAATTACCAGTTAGATATAGAGATTGTATTTAGTAAATTTAAAAATTAAATATGTATTGCAATTAATTTAGGTTTATATATAAAAGAAATGAAATGTACATAAATGTTAACTAGTTTGTTAGAAAATAAAGTGTAAAGCGTTATATACATATATGTTAAGTGTAAATAGTTTTTAAGAAAATTATGATATTCAGAAAAAGAAAGATGTAAGGTATGCAACCAGCGATACAATAGTAAGGATGTGGAATAAACCAGTTAACATCTGACCAGCATAGAATACAGACGTCTTTTATTATAAATAACCTAACAGTATACATACTGTATGTATAAATAGCCAATTGCGTATACATACTGTATGTATAAATAGCCACATCCTATAATTTATGATGTTTTAAATTTTATTTTATAAATTATTTTTTAATATATCAAAATTGTTTATTTATTAAAAGAAATGAATGAAATAGAGAATGAATGGTCAATAATCTATTTTATAGTATTCTACCTAAGAACCTTTATAATCTTATCAGATATCAGGTAAAAGTTGGCTTATTGAATAAATTAAAATGTCATTAAGGTCGATATTCAAAAACTTTCGAATAAACCTTTAGACCAGCCATAAAACTTTGTGTTTCAAGACAAATTGCAGCCACCTATATAGCTGCAATGTCCCGTCCTTTTCTATCTCACGGTATAGCTTGCTCGGACCTCACTGTCGCACATTCTCCTACGCACGAATATTTAGATTTTTAAAACTCGGCAACCCTACTTTAGCTCACCCATGTGAAGTTAGCAATAAAACCAGCAATAAAAAAATTCAATTACTCATAACTTTTATAAAAAAAATCGTACATAAATAAGAGTTATATATTTCGGGACTACGTGTCAAATTCTTTACAATGGTGCAAAATTCATACAAATTAACCCATTAATAAACCCGTTGTTTTAGTTATTAAATTTTGTAATCAGTCCTTTTTGGTTCACTTAGACACACAATCTTTTTTCAATAATTTTTTTTTATAATCACAATCTCTGTCAAATGAGCTTTCCAGAATGACCAAAACCAATTAATTATCTTATGCGGTAATTTTATTGGTATACCAATAAAAACAGTGAAATTAGCAAAAATCGGTCCTTTTCAATTTTACGACTTTATCAATTAAGATATTCAAATGCAACAAAAAGTATTCAAAAGTGCGTCTCATCAGCTATGTACATAAGTAATAATGGCTGTTCTACAATAAAAAATAAAAAAGTTTGGCATTAATTACTTTCAAAATTAGAAAAAAATCGGTCCTGTTTGATTTTACGACTTTATTAATTAAGATATTCAAACGCAACAAAAAGTATTCAAAAGTGCGTCTCATCAGCTATGTACATAAGTAATAATGGCTGTTCTACAATAAAAAATAAAAAAGTTTGGCATTAATTACTTTCAAAATTAGAAAAAAATCGGTCCTGTTTGATTTTACGACTTTATTAATTAAGATATTCAAACGCAACAAAAAGTATTCAAAAGTGCGTCTCATCAGCTATGTACATAAGTAATAATGGCTGTTCTACAATAAAAAATAAAAAAGTTTGGCATTAATTACTTTCAAAATTAGAAAAAAATCGGTCCTTTTCGATTTTACGACTTTATTAATTAATATATTTGAACGCAACAAAAAGTATTCAAAAGTGCGTCTCATCAGCTATGTACATAAGTAATAATGGCTGTTCTACAATAAAAAATAAAAAAGTTTGGCATTAATTACTTTCAAAATTAGAAAAAAATCGGTCCTGTTTGATTTTACGACTTTATTAATTAAGATATTCAAACGCAACAAAAAGTATTCAAAAGTGCGTCTCATCAGCTATGTACAGAAGTAATAATGGCTGTTCTACGATAAAAAATAAAAAAGTTTGGCATTAATTACTTTCAAAATTAGAAAAAAATCGGTCCTTTTCGATTTTACGACTTTATTAATTAATATATTCGAACGCAACAAAAAGTATTCAAAAGTGCGTCTCATCAGCTATGTACATAAGTAATAATGGCTGTTCTACAATAAAAAATAAAAAAGTTTGGCATTAATTACTTTCAAAATTAGAAAAAAATCGGTCCTGTTTGATTTTACGACTTTATTAATTAAGATATTCAAACGCAACAAAAAGTATTCAAAAGTGCGTCTCATCAGCTATGTACATAAGTAATAATGGCTGTTCTACAATAAAAAATAAAAAAGTTTGGCATTAATTACTTTCAAAATTAGAAAAAAATCGGTCCTGTTTGATTTTACGACTTTATCAATTACGATATTCAAATGCAACAAAAAGTATTTAGAAGTGCTTCCCATCAGCTATGTACATAAGTAATAACGGCTGTTCTACGATGAAAAATGAAAAAGTTTGACACCTTCAAAATGAGAAAAAAAACGTCTTTTTTTGAATTTACAACTTTATTAAGCACATAAAAAATATGAAAGACTAAAAAACATAAAAGCATGAAAACATCTAAAAACTTAATACAAACACATGAAAAATATGAAAAATCAAAAATATAAGTTCTTATCAGCATCTAAAAACTCGTCTAAAAACTAATAACAAGATACATAAGAAATATGAAAATTCAACAAATATGAGATCATAAAAAACATCTAAAATTTAAAAACAAAGTTCAAAGGATATGAAAATATAAAAACACTTATTCAAGAAACTAAATTAAATTTTAGACTAACTTAACGCTAAAACTAAAATCAGAGAGGTCCGTAAAGCTACACCCCCGATTAAAAAAATTAAATTTTTTTTAGGTGCATAATAATGTGCTTATTATGTGCTAATTATGTGCCGTAAAAAAAAATTTTGTGCTCAATGTTTTAAGGTTTTTTAAAATATTCAAATTGGGGGGTGTAGCTTTATGCAAAGCTACACCCCGCCCACTCAAAAGTCTTATTTAAAACTAAAAATCAAAATTTTTATTTATACAGGAATTATGTGCTTTTTATGTGCTTTAAGAAAATATAATAAAAAAAATATAATTTTATATTTAAACAAAAAAAACCGATCATCAAAGGAAAAATCAACTAAAAAAAAAGAAAAATTTAAATATTTTTTTTTGCAGGAATTATGTGCTATTTATGTGCTATTGATATGTCTTATTTAAAATTTTTGTGCTCAACAATTAGATTTTTTTCTAATTTTGAGAGTAATTATTGCCAAACTTTTTTATTTTTTATTGTAGAACAGCCGTTGTTACTTATGTACATAGTTGATGAGACGCACTTTTGAATACTTTTTGTTGCGTTTGAATATCTTAATTAATAAAGTCGTAAAATCGAAAAGGACCGATTTTTTTCTAATTTTGAAAGTAATTAATGCCAAACTTTTTTATTTTTTATTGTAGAACAGCCGTTGTTACTTATGTACATAGTTGATGAGACGCACTTTTGAATACTTTTTGTTGCGTTTGAATATCTTAATTAATAAAGTCGTAAAATCGAAAAGGACCGATTTTTTTCTAATTTTGAAAGTAATTAATGCCAAACTTTTTTATTTTTTATTGTAGAACAGCCGTTATTACTTATGTACATAGCTGATGAGACGCACTTTTGAATACTTTTTGTTGCGTTTGAATATCTTAATTAATAAAGTCGTAAAATCGAAAAGGACCGATTTTTTTCTAATTTTGAGAGTAATTATTGCCAAACTTTTTTATTTTTTATTGTAGAACAGCCGTTGTTACTTATGTACATAGTTGATGAGACGCACTTTTGAATACTTTTTGTTGCGTTTGAATATCTTAATTAATAAAGTCGTAAAATCGAAAAGGACCGATTTTTTTCTAATTTTGAAAGTAATTAATGCCAAACTTTTTTATTTTTTATTGTAGAACAGCCGTTATTACTTATGTACATAGCTGATGAGACGCACTTTTGAATACTTTTTGTTGCGTTTGAATATCTTAATTAATAAAGTCGTAAAATCGAAAAGGACCGATTTTTTTCTAATTTTGAAAGTAATTAATGCCAAACTTTTTTATTTTTTATTGTAGAACAGCCGTTGTTACTTATGTACATAGTTGATGAGACGCACTTTTGAATACTTTTTGTTGCGTTTGAATATCTTAATTAATAAAGTCGTAAAATCGAAAAGGACCGATTTTTTTCTAATTTTGAAAGTAATTAATGCCAAACTTTTTTATTTTTTATTGTAGAACAGCCGTTATTACTTATGTACATAGCTGATGAGACGCACTTTTGAATACTTTTTGTTGCGTTTGAATATCTTAATTAATAAAGTCGTAAAATCGAAAAGGACCGATTTTTTTCTAATTTTGAAAGTAATTAATGCCAAACTTTTTTATTTTTTATTGTAGAACAGCCGTTATTACTTATGTATATAGCTGATGAGACGCACTTTTGAATACTTTTTGTTGCGTTTGAATATCTTAATTAATAAAGTCGTAAAATCGAAAAGGACCGATTTTTTTCTAATTTTGAAAGTAATTAATGCCAAACTTTTTTATTTTTTATTGTAGAACAGCCGTTATTACTTATGTACATAGCTGATGAGACGCACTTTTGAATACTTTTTGTTGCGTTTGAATATCTTAATTAATAAAGTCGTAAAATCGAAAAGGACCGATTTTTTTCTAATTTTGAGAGTAATTATTGCCAAACTTTTTTATTTTTTATTGTAGAACAGCCGTTGTTACTTATGTACATAGTTGATGAGACGCACTTTTGAATACTTTTTGTTGCGTTTGAATATCTTAATTAATAAAGTCGTAAAATCGAAAAGGACCGATTTTTTTCTAATTTTGAAAGTAATTAATGCCAAACTTTTTTATTTTTTATTGTAGAACAGCCGTTATTACTTATGTACATAGCTGATGAGACGCACTTTTGAATACTTTTTGTTGCGTTTGAATATCTTAATTAATAAAGTCGTAAAATCGAAAAGGACCGATTTTTTTCTAATTTTGAAAGTAATTAATGCCAAACTTTTTTATTTTTTATTGTAGAACAGCCGTTGTTACTTATGTACATAGTTGATGAGACGCACTTTTGAATACTTTTTGTTGCGTTTGAATATCTTAATTAATAAAGTCGTAAAATCGAAAAGGACCGATTTTTTTCTAATTTTGAAAGTAATTAATGCCAAACTTTTTTATTTTTTATTGTAGAACAGCCGTTATTACTTATGTACATAGCTGATGAGACGCACTTTTGAATACTTTTTGTTGCGTTTGAATATCTTAATTAATAAAGTCGTAAAATCGAAAAGGACCGATTTTTTTCTAATTTTGAAAGTAATTAATGCCAAACTTTTTTATTTTTTATTGTAGAACAGCCGTTATTACTTATGTATATAGCTGATGAGACGCACTTTTGAATACTTTTTGTTGCGTTTGAATATCTTAATTAATAAAGTCGTAAAATCGAAAAGG